>OY759267.1:7971924-8549424 GCA_963662155.1 Lamellibrachia columna
CATTGACGTATTGCGAAAGTTGCAGGACGCATCCAGGCGTCGGTTCAGTCGGAAGAATGTGTTAAGATATCACGACATGTCACGAGATACATTAACTCGTATCAGCGACATGTCATAATTTTGGATTGATGAATATACCCGGCTGATTTGGTATCGCGTAGGCGATTGATTCGTGTAGGGTCGAATTGTCAGGCGTCAAGTTTGAGATTGCCCAGGAAGGAGGGCTCATCCCGGGTCCAACGTTACCGGGGCTGGGCGTGATTATATAGGCTGAGTGCAATGATGCTTAATTGTGTAACGGTATGATTACGTTTGGTGAGTGACGTGACACGTGACACATAGACAGTGACACGTGACAAGGGGATTTCCTTCAGTAATGTTTCTGTCTGTCTGTCATTTCAGAAGTCGACACCGACCGACGTCAACCATGTCCCGAGGACGCTGCGAGACGGGCTGCCTCCTACTGCTCTGTCTCCTCTGTTCGTCCTCTGTCGCTGCCATGCACACAGCGTCTTGTCCGCGTCCCTGCACCTGCGAGCAGCCACCAGACGGCACCAACGGAACCGTCGACTGCAGTGGACGCCACTTGGTAATCTTGCCGAAGTTCCTCATTCTCACCGGCCTGTCGTTCGCCAGGGTTCTTCTCACCAACGCTAACATCAACGTACTGCGTAAGAACGACTTTAAGGGTTTGAACGTGACCGACATTGATCTGAGTCACAATCACATCAACCTCGTGTCGGACAGGGCGTTCGACGACGTCATTGGTGTGACGAGTCTGCGCATGCGCAACTGTAGCCTCGGTTCCATCCCGCGAGCGTTGGCGGTGTTGCGCCATCTGCGTCTGCTCGACCTAGGCGGGAACGCCATCCGCCACATCCCGACGGAAGCGCTGGCTGCGCTCGGCTCCCTCGAGTCGCTCGATCTCAGCAACAACCCGCTCCAACTTCCCGCGTCCAGCGAATCGCTGGCCGACCTCGTCCACCTCGTGACCCTTAACCTCTCCGGCTGCGGCTTGAGGCAGGTTCCGACGGCCACGCTACGCCCGCTGTCCCGTCTCGCCGTGCTTGACCTGGCCGACAACGCGCTGAGTCTGGCGGGCGGCGCCTTCCGAGGTCTGCACCGGCTGGAAGCGCTCACACTGAGCGGATGCAACGTGCCGCAGCTGACCGCCGCTGTGTTCCACGGCCTTCCCGCCCTCCGCCGTCTCGTGGTCCGCTCCTGCAACGTCTCTCACGTCGCACCGTCAACATTTGACACCATGTCGCGTCTAGAACACCTCGACTTAGACAACAACAGCATCAGTCGGCTGGAGTTCCTGTCCGCTGACCCGTGTCACTTTGACCAGACGAACGTCACGCTTAATGACAATCCAATACGTTGCGACTGCGCCGTCTTCAGCCTGGTTCAGAAGAAAATAGGGGCCATCACGGGGACATGTCGCTCCCCGTACGAGTACAGCGGGCTACTGCTGGCGCCGCCTGTCGGAACCGTACCAGGAAAGCGCCACCTGGAGACGAGTTCGCTCACGAAGTGCTCAACGATGACACGTATCAGTGAGCGATACGACTGCGGCTGCTTTTCGTGGCTCGGCGTGCGAGAACCGCGTACGTGCCAACTGCGTAGCGGATCATGGTGGCTACACGCTGACGTCACCGCTCACGTGATGGCCAGTGTTGTACTGATTGGTCAATTGTTGCGATAGCTCACGAAAGATGAATGGCAAACCCTGTTAATACCTATGCATGCAGCGCTCTATAGTGAAGTGACAATATGTTTCCATGATAAAACCTTTCAACGATAAACATTTCTGCGTAAATCCTATGTGGAATAGAGGCTGTTGTTAGACTGCGACGATGCCGGAGAAGCTGCCGGCGTTGCAATGCTTTTTCAGGCTATTTTGTTAGGCCGGTGCGTCTTGATTCGACGACTTCAACGTTTGGACTGGATAAAACAAAATTAGATAATTCTTACAGAAAACTAAGAGAGCAACTGGTAGAATGCGTGGCTGCACTGGCAAATTCCCGTCTTCATGAGTGGAAGTAATTCAGTGACAGTGAACAGCCTAGGGCGAGCTAGAGGCAGTTGGCAAGGTCCGTTGTATGTCCGGTGAAATAGCTAAGTGTGGACCCCAGAAAACGAACCACGGGGTGAACTTCCTTAAAACATTAATTTCGACTTGCACGGGAACATAACTCGGTGCAGCAATTTTTAATTACCTTCAGCTGATGTCGATTAACCCGGATGTAATGACATTATGTTTGACATATCGGACGCATATTGAACGTACGATGTAAATGCCGCGCTGGGAATAGGTTCAAGTTACCCGTGCCGTTTCCGGTGTAAAATGCCGCGCTGGGAATAGGTTCAAGTTACCCGTGCCGTTTCCGGTGTAAAATGGTTATTTGTCTAATAAAATGTCTAACTAAATGTGCATGAATGCTTCTGTTTTGTTTCATATAAAATACTGGCGAGTGTCTCGATAAACCGTGCGCGCGCGTGCGTGCGTGCGTGCGTGCGTGCGTGCGTGCGTGCGTGCGTGCGTGCGTGCGTGCGTGCGTGCGTGCGTGCGTGCGTGCGTGCGTGCGTGCGTGTGTGCATATGTTACATATGTTGTAACGAATAACGTTTTTTAAATACCGTATGTTATCGGAGAATGTAAAAATTAACTGTCAAACTAAGAACAGTATCAGTTATTCAACGTTGACAGGCAGGTTAACGCCCCTCGTAGAAAAGTGCGCCGACAAACGGCTTGACTTACGATTTCAATCTTTATTGTAAACATGATCATGTTAAACAAAACACCCTTTTTCTGAGTGAGTAAACTGAAATATGAGAATGTTGGCTGACAGCGTCTGAATTGTCTGGTTTTATTTGCAACCAACGTTGATTGATAGGAACAAATAAAATCTCAAACGTATTACTTTATAGTTTATAGAATTTTTTTATTTTTACTGCAGATGCATAGACACATTGATTCCAGGCTTGGGTTCAAATGCGGGTCAGCGCATTAAAATTCAAATGCAAATGGTTGAAATTATTCAAATGCAAATGCACCCATATATGATTGCATTTAATGCAAATGCAAGGGCAAATGCGGAGCAGGAGACAACACTGCACTTAAATGCAAATGCAAATGCGACTAAACCCAAGCCTGAATTTTATTCATTGTTATTCCACGTGTCTCAAAGTGGAAATATGAATCAAACGAGTGTCGCCTCCTGCAGGGAACTTGCAGAGTCAAACATCAAGTAGAATTACCTGGAGTCACTAGGCTACCGACAACGAACAGTAGTTACACACCCTGTTTAGGGCATCAATACCTTCTATGAGCAATAACACTAATAATAATAATAATAATAACAACAACAACAAAAACAACAACAACAATAATAATAATAACAATAATAATAATAATAACAACAAAAACAAAAACAACAACAACAATAATAATAACAACAACAACAACAACAAAAACAACAACAATAATAATAATAATAATAATAACAACAACAACAGCAACAACAACAACAACAACAACAACAACAATAATAATAATAATACGTGACAAATAAAAAAATTATTTGTAGAAGAAATATTAAACTATATTTGTCTACAGCCTTTGTTGGTCAGACACTGCAATATTAGCAACTAACAACTGAAAAAGAGTGTGCATTTTCCTTATAATCATATAATTTCAGAAAAATAAAATCTACAGTTTCAGGAAAAGTGAAGAGTTGTGTAACTGAACTCATGCAGGATCCGCTGTCAAGTTATGTAGTGAGCGAACACTAATCTAACGAAACTGAACACAGGGTAGGAGATAGTGTTTACATCTTCTAAAATGTAAGTTCTTAAAAAAAGACACGTCACCCCTAGCAGACACGCCACCCCTAACAGACACGTCACCCCTAGCAGACACGTCACCCCCAACATACACGCCATCCCTAACAGACACGTCACCCCTAGCAGACACGTCACCCCTAGCAGACACGCCACCCCTAACAGACACGTCACCCCTAGCAGACACGCCATCCCTAACAGACACGTCACCCCTAGCAGACACGCCACCCCTAGCAGACACGCCACCCCCTAGCAGACACGCCACCCCTAGCAGACACGCCACCCCCTAGCAGACACGCCACCCCTAGCAGACACGTCACCCCCTAGCGGACTTGTTCTTTCGAACACTAACGTGACTTATGCGGGAAGCATTCAGCCACACCGAAATTACTGCACATAAACTACTCATACATTTATATCCACACTGTTTATAGCCTGGCACTCTTCTATACAGCTGAGTGAACTGAGGCAACGCGGGGTGAATGAAACTGTCCATGCTTCGAAACGGCAGCAAGAGGATTCAAACCCCGGTCCTCTTTACTGAGAGTCCTGTGTTCTAACCACTGAGGTGGGTGTGGCAGGGGTCTCAACCTCCCATCCAAATCTGTTTATGGGGCCAATCTCCCACCTCCCACAATTTGCGAAAGTCCACCCCCCCCCCTCCCTCCACACTTTCACCAATCCTACCTATTTTTGAGGCTAAACTCCCACCAATTTTTAAGACCAAATTCCCACCTCCAACGTTCAGCAACTTCCCGTCTTACCGTATTATCAGCCTAGTTGAAACAAAATACAAGACAATTAACTTAAACTAGCTGACACAAACAATACTTAAACTAGCTGACACAAACAATACTTAAACTAGCTGACACAAACAATACTTAAACTAGCTGACACAAACAATACTTAAACTAGCTGACACAAACAATACTTAAACTAGCTGACACAAACAATACTTAAACTAGCTGACACAAACAATACTTTAACTAGCTGACACAAACAATACTTAAACTAGCTGACACAAACAATACTTTAACTAGCTGACACAAACAATACTTAAACTAGCTGACAGAAACAATACTTTAACTAGCTGACACAAACAATACTTAAACTAGCTGACACAAACAATACTTAAACTAGCTGACACAAACAATACTTAAACTAGCTGACACAAACAATACTTAAACTAGCTGATACAAACAATACTTCAACTAGCTGACACAAACAATACTTAAACTAGCTGACACAAACAATACTTAAACTAGCTGACACAAACAATACTTAAACTAGCTGACACAAACAATACTTAAACTAGCTGATACAAACAATACTTCAACTAGCTGACACAAACAATACTTAAACTAGCTGATACAAACAATACTTCAACTAGCTGACACAAACAATACTTAAACTAGCTGACACAGACAATACTTAAACTAGCTGACACAAACAATACTTAAACTAGCTGACACAAACAATACTTAAACTAGCTGATACAAACAATACTTCAACTAGCTGACACAAACAATACTTAAACTAGCTGATACAAACAATACTTCAACTAGCTGACACAAACAATACTTAAACTAGCTGACACAAACAATACTTAAACTAGCTAACACAAACAATGCGTAAACTAGCTGACACAAACAATACTTAAACTAGCTGACACAAACAATACTTAAACTAGCTGACACAAACAATACTTAAACTAGCTGACACAAACAATACTTAAACTAGCTGACACAAACAATACTTAAACTAGCTGACACAAACAATACTTAAACTAGCTGACACAAACAATACTTAAACTAGCTGACACAAACAATACTTAAACTAGCTGACACAAACAATACTTAAACTAGCTGACACAAACAATACTTAAACTAGCTGACACAAACAATACTTAAACTAGCTGACACAAACAATACTGAAACAAGCTGACACAAACAATAATATCAGTTGTGACCAACATGGTTTCCAAAAAATAATTTCATGCAATACTCAACTATTAGAATGTCTACAAGACTGGAGAGTAAATACAGATAACAGTGCTGAAACCTGTAGTTATATGTAAATGTCTACCCGACTCAGTCAAGGCTGATGACACCAAACTCTACTCAAATATGTCTACATTAGCTGAGTGTGAAGCTTTCCAAAATGATCTAAACAAACTTGCAGTTTGGTCAAAAACTTGGCTATTAAACTTCGATGCCATTAAACGTGTAGTTCTCAAAACAAGACAAAGCCTCAATTATGCATGCACATTAAATGGAGAAATCTTAGAAGTTGTTGAAGAACAAAACTATCTAGGAATCACCATATGCGAAACCTAAAACCAAGCACCCACGTAAAATATATTACAACTAAGGTAAATCGACGCATACGACTAATTAAACGATGATTTGAAAATAGATCGGATACCTTATATGAAACAATGATACGACCAGTGCTGGAACTTGTATCGCCAGCTTGGAAGTTGGAACCCCTTCTATAGAAAAGATATAGATGAATTAGAAAAAGTTCAGAAGAGAGCGCCGCTCAGCATAGCACCTGTCGAATCAATTCCTTATTTATATACCTCTGTGAGGTATATAAATATATTAGTGGCCTAAATAGGAATAACCCTAAGCAGCTTAAAGCTAAGGAAGACGTACCCCCGCACAGAGATCCGTAAATACTTCTTCACAAATCGTGTCATCGATTACTGGAATAAACTTCCTGAAGAAGTCGTGTCAGCTTCCACTCTGAACACCTTCAAGAAGAAACTGAGGTCTCTAGCCACCGGCTGAAAGAGACTATACAACAAAGTATACCAAGTAAGAATAGTTGCGTCAACAGCTCTGAGACTGAGACGACGACGTGCCAGCTCAGAGAGAGAGGGTTGACCGGAGACGAGCTCTTTAGTCGCGTGATCGACTCTTGTCTTTGTTTGTTTGTTTGAAACAATAGTATCGTTGTCGTGTAAGCGTTCACACCATATTAATTGTAGTGGCAGCACATTGAATAATGAGTGCCGTTTGATTGGTTGAGCAAATGTACATGGTAGACGTTCCCAGGTGACCAGAACAAAGCGGTTCTCACATCCCGCAGTTTTCGACGTTGAACAGCAACGAAACACATCATGACATCCAAGCTACTGACACGTTGTCTTTTTCTGTTTGCCACAAACACCGTGTTCCGGCCGACGTTGGCCAAGTTGTCTCAGACGGCAAACCTACAGTCATTCGTGCTGCGTCGGAAAATAGGTGAGACAAGTAATTAAATCAACCTGTAAATGGTGACATTACGGTCGCTAATAAGTAAAACCTTGGCTAACAAGTGAGTGAGTGAGTGGGTGGGTGGGTGGGTGGGTGGGTGGGTGGGTGGGTGGGTGGGTGAGTGAGTGGAGTGAGTGAGTGAGTGAGTGAGTGAGTGAGTGAGTGAGTTAGTGAGGGAGGGAGGGAGGGAGGGAGGGAGGGAGGGAGGGAGGGAGGGAGGGAGGGAGGGAGGGAGGGAGGGAGGGAGGGAGGGAGGGAGGGAGGGACAGGCACAGGCAACAGGGAGATGGAGATGGAGATGGTGATGGAGATGGAAGGTGACAGACTAGATAGACGTGTAGATAACGACCAAGAGACGACGGTTTGAACACAGACGGTTACACGACAACACGACGCGTGCACGAGCAGAACGTTGCTTAGGGACTATACATTACATTTCTTCACCTTGTGTATTCACGTATTCACTGGATCTAATCGCATGTGATGTATTAACAAATTCAGTTGAATGTGAACGTTTATTAATGCATGAAAAGTATGGTATTTCTTACAACCGGATCATGTCGAATTTATGGTGTTGATAATGTCTTGTTCTACAATTACACCAACGCTGTTTGCTGTGGGTTCACACAGTTCTCACTGCGCTCATGGTGGAACAGATTACAGAAAACTCGACTCACAGCGCAGCGGTCGGCAGGGGGCGCTTCGAATTGAAAGGATTCAGTCTACATTTCTCCGTGCAGTTTATTGGGTACGGTGAGACTGGTGAACTTTAAAACAAATTAGTTTACACGTATAAGTTCACGCAGTGCCTACATTTATGTAGACACCTGCGTAAATGCATTGACATAAAATTATAGATGTAAGCAGAGTTACGTTGTATGAGGTAGATGTATGAGGTAGATGTATGAGGTAGATGTATGAGGTAGATGTATGAGGTAGATGTATGAGGTAGATGTATGAGGTAGATGCATCAACAGAAACCGTTGGTACGTCTATTGGGCAATTATTAATTATGTAACTCTGTGGTATGATGATTATATTCGTGCAGGTTAATGAGTCAGATGGCCGATAGGCAGCAGCACAGTTGCCCTCGTAGGGAATTACTACAAATTCCGAGGCTGGCGCCCGTTATAAAGTTGTCCAACTCACAGTTAAGTAACACTCCCAAAGACTGCGACGTAGAGTTTAATTGTTGTCGTTGTCGGTTGCAGACTGCCGCGGCCCAGTCACGTCATCATCGCTGACGATCTAGGAAACACGTTGTTTGAACAGCCGATAGGTGTCACCACCACAGACATGGTAAGAACCCGTCGACAAACGTCCGTAGCTTCCACACCTGTCAACTCTCACGCACAGCAGGGCCTACCTGTCAACTCTCACGCACAGCAGGGCCTACCTGTCAACTCTCACGCACAGCAGGGCCTACCTGTCAACTCTCACGCACAGCAGGGCCTACCTGTCAACTCTCACGCACAGCAGGGCCTACCTGTCAACTCTCACGCACAGCAGGGCCTACCTGTCAACTCTCACGCACATAGGGCCTACCTGTCAACTCTCACGCACATAGGGCCTACCTGTCAACTCTCACGCACAGCAGGGCCTACCTGTCAACTGTCACGCACAGCAGGGCCTATCTGTCAACTCTCACGCACAGCAGGGTCTACCTGTCAACTCTCACGCACAGCAGGGCCTACCTGTCAACTCTCACGCACAGCAGGGCCTACCTGTCAACTCTCACGCACCGCAGGGCCTACCTGTCAACTCTCACGCACATAGGGCCTACCTGTCAACTCTCACGCACAGCAGGGCCTACCTGTCAACTCTCACGCACAGCAGGGTCTACCTGTCAACTCTCACGCACAGCAGGGCCTACCTGTCAACTCTCACGCACAGCAGGGCCTACCTGTCAACTCTCACGCACATAGGGCCTACCTGTCAACTCTCACGCACAGCAGGGCCTACCTGTCAACTCTCACGCATAAGCCGTGACACTCACCACGCACAGCAGGGCCTACCTGTCAACTTTCACGCATAACCCGTGACACTCACCACGCACAGCTGTGCCTACCTGTCAACTTTCACGCATAAGCCGTGACACTCACCACGCACAGCAGGGCCTACCTATCAACTCTAACGCATAAGCCGTGACACTCACCACGCACAGCAGGGCCTACCTATCAACTCTCACGCATAAGCCGTGACACTCACCACGCACAGCAGGGCCTACCTATCAACTCTAACGCATAAGCCGTGACACTCACCACGCACAGCAGGGCCTACCTATCAACTCTCACGCATAAGCCATGACACTCGTGACACGTGAGTGACACTCACCACGCATAGCGTGGATAAAAAATGTTGGATTCTCGATAAGCCATTGGCTTCCTTGTCCACTTGCCATCTGGGCCTTGCCTTGGATGGCAATCTGGTTAAATCTCGTTAAATACTGATGTAGTCGATGGTGGAAGTATTTGATTCCCATAAGACTTTATGCGACGGTCCTATGAGTCTGAGCAGCAGTTCACCTTCCCTGATAGAAAAGCTACAACGATCTCTTCGGCCAACTCTGAGCGGTGTTTAGTATCAATAATAATAATAATATCGTTTACCTTGGAGAATGCGAAGGGTTTGCGTTGATGTCGGACAATCCATTAGTTTCAACTACGTGGCGAACTACTGCAGACGATGTCCGCTCTGCCGTGGCAGCAGAACGTGTGGAGGTCCTGTCCATCTGCGAGAGGTCTTCGTCGGTGGTCACGACAAAGAAGTGAAGCTTGGTTATGGTCCTGATTTGTTTTATAACCATTTTGTTGACAGTGAAACGGGTAGCCTTGTTGACGTGTAACCTTGTTGACAGTGTAACGGGTAGCCTTGTTGACGTGTAACCTTGTTGACAGTGTAACGGGTAGCCATTTATGATATAATGTTCAGCGTTGCGCATACACTAGTTAGCCATTTTGATATACCTACAAGAAGCACTGACTTACAGTCCAGACCTTTCGCGTTACTTCAAATACACATGGAAAACATTATTAGATGACTCTACGAGCACTATGTGAGAGTATCCAAATGGTCACTGCAGCCAGTTTTGTGTCTTGCGTTGCATTCATTCGTCCAACTATCTCATCCACCTGACGTGCGATTGGTGCGATCAGAATCAGGAGATCCACGCAACACATAATTATCGAAATATGAGCAAAGTAGGGCTAACTGTCTGTTTCTCGTATGCCGGTACCTCGAACCGAGATTTTACGGATAAGCACGATTCGTATACCCAATGAAACGGAAAGTGATAAACACCTTTCATTGCAAATAGTGTTTTACTATTATGTTGTCCATTTGTGAACTTCAAATGACGGATATTTAAATATGCGGGACGGAAATTTATTGGCGGAATGAAAACAACGGAGAGTCCGTACGAATGACGGAAAGTTTTCAAGTATTATGGGTACACAAAAACACAACAGGGACTTCAAAGTTGTTCCTCCTAAAAAACAGATGTTCTTTATATCGGGGTCGTTATTGAGAGAATCCTCCGTATTAGAAAGATAACATTCAGTTTAACTTAACGGTACTCACGAACGCAGTGTGTGTGCGTTTGGATGTATAAGTGTAATGTGTGCGTGCGTGCGTGCGTGCGTGCATGCGTGCGTGCGTGCGTGCGTGCGTGCGTGCGTGCGTGCGTGCGTGCGTGCGTGCGTGCGTGCGTGCGTGCGTGCGTGCGTGCGTGCGTGCGTGCGGTGCGTGTTACTATCGTGTTACTGACGTTAGCAACGTCTCCCACGTTGTAGGTGTGCGGCGAGTGGTCGCCAGTGTCTGTAGATCACCGGCTACAGCTGTTGGACGGCCGTCTCTATTCGAAGCTCGCCGGGTCCCGGCGTCTCGCCGGTCGCCTGGTCACTCGCGGAGCGCGCTCCACGGGTGAGTTACTTCCGTTCTACTACGTTACCTCGACACGTCGAGAGCGTTTACGTTAACCATTGGTTGGTTAGACCCAACAGGTTTCACGACGTGTTTCACATTTACCTCTCGTGTGGGATATTTGGCGTCCACTGACATAGACACCAGTTAGAAGGGACCGACACAGGCCAAGTGGACTGGACAAAATAGTTTAATCTTCGAAACGGCGGCAGGTGCATTCGAACCCTGTCCTCTCGATTGAGAGTCCGACTCTCTAACCACGGCGCCACTGCGATCCACTAACCATAGCAATATAATCGGGTTGGTGCGTTCATTGTATCCGCACGAGGTCGGGTAAGATTCGTATATCATTTGTCAACACTTTTCCGATTTTTTATACAGTTATTTGGTAGATTGGATAGTTATCATTCTTCAGCGTCATTTTATTTGTTGATAATTATTTATCAAGAACCTACAACGATAAAGGAAAATATTAAATGGCCCTGAACTACCTAAACCCCTCACTTTGTTCCTTTCTCTCCTACCATCACGCCTTTCCCTATCACCGTCTCCCTCTAACTCTTTCTATCCCCATGTTAAACTTGTTGTCCAATTCTCTCGCTCATTCACTTGGTCGTTCCTTCCCAATCGTCATCCCATCATCGTCCTCCTTCCCAATCGTCATCCCATCATCGTCCTCCTTCCCAATCGTCATCCCATCATCGTCCTCCTTCCCAATCGCCATCCCATCATCGTCCTCCTTCCCAATCGTCATCCCATCATCGTCCTCCATCCCAATCGCCATCCCATCATCGTCCTCCTTCCAAATCGTCATCCCATCATCGTCCTCCTTCCCAATCGCCATCCCATCATCGTCCTCCTTCCCAATCGTCACCCCATCATCGTCCTCCTTCCCAATCGTCATCCCATCATCGTCCTCCTTCCCAATCGTCATCCCATCATCGTCCTCCTTCCCAATCGTCATCCCATCATCGTCCTCCTTCCCAATCGTCATTCCATCATCGTCCTCCTTCCCAATCGTCATCCCATCATCGTCCTCCTTCCCAATCGTCATCTCATCATCGTCCTCCTTCCCAATCGTCATCCCATCATCGTACTCCTTCCCAATCGTCATCCCATCATCGTCCTCCTTCCCAATCGCCATCCCATCATCGTCCTCCTTCCCAATCGTCATCCCATCATCGTCCTCCTTCCCAATCGTCATCCCATCATCGTCCTTCTTCTCAATCACCAATGAATTATGCTGATTGGGTTCCCCACCCATTCCCATGACATCCCTGTCGGCTTGCCTTGTACGTACACTTCCCTGTCTCCCTGGTACACCATTTCGCCATTCGCTCCCTCTCCTCATTCACGTGTCGCCGTTCCCTGGCTGCTGAACTGCGACAGTATTGTCACTGGTGATAAAAACTTGATGGAAAAATTCACTGCTGTGAACAGTGGGCAACCCCTTTCAATGAGCAATGTCACTACTTTATCAGAAATATATATATACGAATGAAACCTTTCAGAAGTATTCGGTGCCCTGTTGTCGACGACTGGCGGCGGCGGCGGCGGCGGCGGCGGCGGCGGCGGCGGCTACGCAATGATGTCACTTGACGGCGACAGCAACACGCTCCGTGTAGCAGTGAGCGGCATCGACTGGCCACTCCCGCAAGGTGGCGCTCTTGTTGAATACTAGAGACCAGACTATTAAGAGGAGAGCAAAGATACACTTACAAATAATGATGGGCTTTGTAAAGCTAATGGCTAGCATTTTATAATGAGCAAATATAGTGTTCCAATCTTTATATATTCCGTTTCTGTGCTGTTAATAGAATTGCAGATATGTTCCCTTCTGATTGTAGAATCGCCGTCTACATAACTTCATGCATCGCTGTTTGTTTAATGTCTTACCATGACCTCTGAGATTGTATAGATTAATGCTAAAAAACGTATCTGGGTTTACATTCTCCATCCCAGTTAACAACTTATATGTCTCAATCAAATCACCACGCAATACGCGTTCTTCTAATCTATGTAGTATAAATCCTAAAACCGGTTTAGTTGCTCTACGCTGCACTTTCTCACACATTAAAATGTATTTAGCCTAGTATAAGGAGACAAAGCTTGCACAAATATAATAACCAAGCGTGTTGTCGACACTGGAGCGTGTCGTCGACACTGGAGCATAAGGCACCAACAAATCTCCTCCAGCCAACTCGGTCATGGACGAGTCAGCCATGTTTGATCCGGGTCTTTCCAGCCGCCTTCATCTCTTCTTCAACAGTCCTTGTCCGGGTTACCATGTCCGGGTTACCATGTCCGGGTTACCATGGTCTGCTTCGTTTTCTTTTTTAAGTGGTGTACATTTGAGAGCGGCTTATGGAAGTCTATTCCTGTCCATGCGGAGAACATGGCCAAGTCATCTCCATCTTCTCTGCTTCACCTCATCGACGATGTTGTTGATGTTGGTGTGTTCTGTGATTTCTTTGTTTCTTACTCGCGGCTCCCGACGTATTTTCAGGATTTTTCTGAGGCATCTTCCTTCAAAACCTCTCAGTCGGCTGAGGCGCAATAGGACTGAACGGACGTTGGTATAATATATTTCCAGTTTCGTCTTGGTGTGGCTCGTGCTGCCGCAATAGGACTGAACGGACGTTGGTATAATATATTTCGAGTTTCGTCTTGGTGTGGCTCATGCTGCCGAACCTTGTAGAGGTTTCTTTTTTAATGTTGCTCTCTGCTGAGATGAAGCTGCCAAGATGATCAACATCCTGAAAGACATGTATGCAGACAATCTGTGTTTTCGCGAGGCACGATGGACAACAGAGCGAGTGGTTCCATGTGAGGCCTGGGGTAAGGCAGGGATACGTCATCTCGCCACTATTCTGGTCTGCAATTATTGGGTGATGAGGAAAGTCACCAGTGATCGAACAAGAAGACTCGTTTCGGGACTAACTGCGCGGCTAGAACACGCAGACTTCACCGACGAGTGCACTCTCAAAGGGACATCCAAGAAACAAGAACACACAGACTTCACCGACGAGTGCACTCTCAAAGGGACATCCAAGAAAAATTGACAAAGTTGTCAAAACAGCAGAAACAGTTGGTGTCAACATAACCCAACCAAGACCAAGTTCATGAAACTGAAGACAGCACCACAAGGCTGATCAATGATAGGGGAAAGTACTAGAGGAGATGAACGTCTTCAAGTATCATGGCAACCAAACTTGTACACAAATATAAAGAACCTTTACTGTTCAATAACTTCCTATTATTAAATATTTAATAGTTACGAAGAAATTAAGAGAAATGTGTGTTTCAAACATAAGTTATGGAACTCGAGGGCAGAAAGAGGTAAATAAAAGATAAATGTAGATCAATCTTCAGGGAAGACAACCACTGAATGTCTGTTGGTTTTAGGAACCACGTCGAGCGTCAACGTCTCGCTCCGTACGGCCACTCGCGTCTTGCACGAGGAAACATTGATCTTCCAGTACAAGGTATGCCCGCTGTTTGTATACTCCAACGACTGCTCAAGTTGTGTCTGATTCCTCTTCGTCCTGCGCATTTAACACCTGCTCCCTGTCACCCAAATAGTTCTCTGTCTGTGATTATCCCTTCTTTGTCACATTCTTTTACCAGACTTGCCTATGCGAAATATCCCAGTTCTACTACGTGTCTGTATTAGTGAGGTGATTCCGCCGTCGGATGCCGAGCGGACACGAGTTCCGACTGGCCGTTGTAGAGAACAAATTCCGTATGTGTTATCTCGTATTGCTCTGTCACCGTCTCTGTCACCGTCTCTGTCACCGTCTCTGTCACCGTCTCTGTCACCGTCTCTGTCACGCTCTCTCTCCCTCTCTCAGCAGTCGCAATTGTCGCAATTCTCGACCGCGTGGTCCCATCTGCCTTCGCGCGTCATCAGAATCGTGGCTCGCCGGAAGGTCTCACTGCGCATGCGTGCAGACACCGGATATACACTGGACGGCGTTGTTACAGTGAGACGGACGTGTAAAGGTATGTCGTGGACGTGACGTCACTAGACGGAACATTAGAAATTGTGTTGCAACGTATGCTATCAGATGTTATTGTGATACAGACAACAACAACACCACCACCAACAGCAACAACAACACCACCACCAACAGCAGCAACAACAACAACAACAACAACAACAACAACAACAACAATAACAACAACAACAATAATTATAATACAACATGCGCGTACACATTTTTATTATGACATAAACATCATTGCAAAACTGTGTTACTAACTGAAGAGACAAGGTTTTAAAGGTTACATTGGTCACAGGGTTACAAGCCTTGCTCGCAGCCACCAAGACGCCGCCTGTCACCAAAACAACGAACTCCGGCCCAGGCGCACTCGCTGAATTCCACATAACGCCGGGTGGAAGGCTGCGGTATCGGGTAAGGGTTTCTTTGTCGTTCCTTGTGTTGTTCACTTTGAATCATGGGGAATAATGCAGTTGACTCAAAACAGAAAAGCAGTGAGGTTTGTGGTAGGAAAGGGCAAGGAGCCCTCCTTAAAGGAAAATGGTTATAGTTATTCATAAGCTTACTATTTTTAGGTATATATACCGCCATACGGGTGTTAGTGACGATTGACAACCGTATGCAATTGCTAATTAAATATATTGTCCATGGGGAGCGTCTTGAGCCATGGCTGGAGACAAGACGCTCCCTCCTACGGCCCGAGGACGTCTTGACCCATGGCTGGAGATAAGACGCTCCCTCCTACGGCCCAATGACGTCTTGACCCATGCCTAGGGGCAAGACGCTCCCTCCTACGGCCCGAGGACGTCTTGACCCACGGCTGGAGACAAGACGCTCCCTCCTACGGCCCAATGACGTATTGACCCATGCCTAGGGGCAAGACGCTCCCTCCTACGGCCCGATGACGTCTTGCTACATATCAATAACAGGCTTTCTCCATTGTATGAAATATGAATATTGAAATGAAACAAACTACTGACAAATGTATCATGTTTTATTTGATCCAAACATGCAACAAAATTCATCATTTTAGTTACTCTTGGACTTACTGTTAGGGCAGATAAAACAACGCAGCCCTGGCGTGCAGTCATTGAACGACTAACATTGTAGCTACACCTCCTGTGGTCTACAGTTCACGAAGGGCTCGCCGCATATGACGTACGGCGTTGATGATGACGCGTCGTTGATGATCTTTTTGGCTTCTTCACTGCGTCTTTGGTTCCATTCTCTGCCCCTAGTCTAACCGCCAATGACTTTCCCTTTAGCTTCGCCTGCCCCTTTGCTGACTCGTGATCAACGAGTTCAACTTGCGTGTGATGAATTTCAGTTTATTAGGAAACAATAAGAATTTAAATGCATATAGTTTCTACTGCGCGGCACGTTGATAACCGACGACAGCGCATATAGCGCAGAAAAATACTTATTACTTAAGTAATACGACGTGCTCCGAATTGTCACGTACCATCTATACGAATATGATAAATTGTACATTTAAAACACGTAGCTTTTATCAAAGTAAAAACATTTCCCACAACATAATCAAGACTATAAAATTACTAAATCGTGTGGCGGCGTCTTGTCCCCGGTAGGCACGATGTAGACGTCTCTTAATTCCCGCGTTAATATTAATTAGCGCCTATATTGTGTAGTGGGGGGCAGCCTAGTGGTTAAGGTGTTGGACTCTAAATTCGAGGGTTGTGAGTTCAAGATCCACACTGGGCACGGTTCGTTTTCGAAGCTTAGGCAATTTCGTTTACCCTACTTTGCCTCAGTCTACTCAGCTGCAAATGAGTACAAACACTGTTTGGAAGGTACCTGCGATGGACTAGTGTCCCGTCCAGGAGAGTCAGTATAACTGCACTCTCTCTAAGTTGCTTCGCACTACAGAAACCAGGTTTAAGCACTGGCTATATAAGCCTTCATGGCTTCCTAAGGCGTAATGCCTGGGGGGAATAACTGTGACGTAATAACTGTGACGTAATAACTGTGACGTAATGCCTGGGGGATGACTTGACCTTTGCACGACGTTAAGCGTGATATGTGTGTTTCAGTACGACTTTGCGAATATACAACTTTTACATCAGCCATGCGTGAAAACTTAAAATGCAGATTTTTTTCAAAACCGTCTAGATTTTGCCTGAATGTACTTTGTGGCAAAATATGCATTAGGTAGTAGCATTGCATTCATCCACCAGAAAGAGCCAGGAAGCGCATATAATGTTGGAAATACGAGGGGGCATCTTATCCTACGGGGACACCTTGCGATCCCGCCTTGCCCCACCTTACCCTACTTTTTTCTTTCACCCATATCTTGTCCATCCACCGCACGGCGAAGCTCTCCGCTAGACTATTCTATTATTTTTCTCAGTCTTTGGCTATTCTCGTTCAAAGTGCTCCTGATTTGTTTGTGCATGTTACAGGAATAACAGTGTAAAACAGTAGGATATATAAAATAACACCGATGATTAGATCTAAAAGCACACTAAAGTACAATTGCTTCCAATGTGGTTAAAAAAACATTAAAAATAAGAAAAGGTGACTACTCGGTTAAAATATGTAAAAGACTTACCATATAGATTTTTATATTCTGAGACTAACGTGGCTCAAAGGTGGTTGTCCGTATGCATATTTAATTTCACCTTATTTTCCCGTCAAACGCTGTTTAATAATGTTTTTTATTACAGTATAGAAGTAACATTTTTAAAGAGAGAAATCGGTAAAATAACCGTCTACCAGAAGTGGGGTTCGAACCCACGCGGACACATGTCCATTGGAACTTAAGTCCAACGCCTTAACCACTCGGCCATCCTGGTGCACGTAAAATTTGGATGCTGTTTCGCTTTGTTTGTAGGGTCCGCGTGGCAGTCAAAATCAACTTTTTTGTTTCATAGATGTATAATATGAGTGATTCTATTATAAATAATTATTATTCATTTGTAAACTGCTGTTATGTCTTTAAACCCAATTTTATATTAACTGTTGACATTGTCTTTGTTTACCGTTAAATTTTGGTTACTATTACGTTGTCAATCGGTTAGTTCAGTTGTTACTGAACAAATGTCAGAAACGTTTAACTAGAGCTAATTTGCAACAAAGTCTCTTATGTGTTATATGCTGATATTTTGTCATATAATACAAAAAACATTCAACTGACGAAACATTGCGAATACCGCATAAGTGAGTGACGCCATCTGGTGGGTCAGTCATCGACACGGAAGGCGAAGTTGTTCCCGGTTAACGTCAGCACTGTTGTCAGTCGGTGACAGGCAATTCACCTTTCGAACGCTTGAAATGGTTATCTTGTGTAACTCCAGAATGATCCAAGATAACTGTAAGTGTCGTTATTATATATTTTTGCATAGGCAGAGTGAAAAAGAACGTTCTTGAAACGAAGAACAAAACTAACGACTAGGCATGATTAAACGAACTCTTGGCCCATGCAAACCCGAAGTTAAACAAAAGGCGTAGGCTATTTTCAGAGCATGCTCTGAAAATAAGGGCCGATCAGAGGCTTATTTTCAGAGCAGCTCTGTTATATCTGCTACTTTTATATTTGTATTTTTAAGGAAATAATTGCTTTGTAGATGAAATAACGTGGAGAAATAACTAGATAAACTCATAGCTGCACAGCTTTATTTTCAAAGCATGCTCTGAAAATAAGGGCCGATCAGAGTCTTATTTTCAGAGCAGCAGCTCTGTTATATCTGATACATTTGTATTTGGATGTTTAAGGAAATATTTGCTTTTTAGATGAAATGACATGGAGAAATAACTATAATTATAAAGTCATAGCTGCACAGCCTGACAACGCATGTCCAATGTAGATTAAAATAGGCCCAAAGAGGGCATTTTTAATTCATTAATAAAAAAAATCAGTCCAACACGCAAATTTCCTGCCCACCTCCATCATGGATAAAATCGGCTGAGCTAATGAATGCACCAGTTCTGAATTGGCGGGGGAATAGGAAATATTCCATCCTGCGTTTTGATTGGTTAAATCAGCTTCTGGTTTGCTCGGGAAATAACGAATTATGGGCTGTTATTTCCAGAGCTGCTCGGTAAATAGCCAGTGTGTAAACAAAAAGCCTACAACATGCTAATCCGGCCAAAACTCGAGTACTCATCACCCATATGGAATCCTCACACCACTTCACAAATTAAAAGTCTTGAAAAAGTACAACACTGCTGCCAGATTAGTTAAAAATGATTACAGACGGAACCCAAATCCAGCAGATCTAATTACTGCCCTTGGATGGCCAACCCTTGAATGAAGACGTATTATTAAACAAGCCACAACCTACAATGTCAAAGTTCTAAATAACATTATTGAGATCACTACTTGTCGTTCCAACCACTAACTTGCTACTGGTAACTGTAGACGTGGTGTTGGTAGTGTTGGCTGTTACTTTCCCATTGGTCATTGTTACCCGCAGCCGCAGGGTCAGTCTCGTACTTAATCATGGTGTTAGTGTCAGTGAGTGTCCAGTTAGTGGTGCAATATAGACTGAACACAAGTGCAATGTGTAGCTTTTAAGAATTCAGATAAATTAGTAACTTTTAATTTTTAGATTCTCAAAGTACTCTAGTAACTTTCACTTTTAGATTTATTTTCTTTTGTAACTTTAACTTTTTGATTTAGATTCTCTAGTAACTTTCACTTTTAGATTCTCTATAACTTTAAATTTTAGATTCTCTTCCGAGGACTAGAGACGGGTATGCAGGGACTCAGTCTGAACGTGAAACCCGCAAGGAGTCAACACTGGCAGAACGTGTGTCAGAAGATGCTCCAGATCGAGACATCCAATGGCTGGGTGAGATGTCTGGGTGAAACGTCTGGTGGTTGTGTACAGGAGGACATCCAGTGGCTGGGTGAGACGTCTGGTGGTTGTGTACAGGAGGACAGCCAGTGGCTGGGTGAGACGTCTGGTGGTTGTGTACAGGAGGACATCCAATGGCTGGGTGAGACGTCTGGTGGTTGTGTACAGGAGGACATCCAGTGGCTGGGTGAGACGTCTGGTGGTTGTGTACAGGAGGACATCCACTGGCTGGGTGAGACGTCTGGTGGTTGTGTACAGGAGGACATCCAATGGCTGGGTGAGACGTCTGGTGGTTGTGTACAGGAGGACATCCAATGGCTGGGTGAGACGTCTGGTGGTTGTGTACAGGAGAACATCCAGTGGCTGGGTGAGACGTCTGGTGGTTGTGTACAGGAGGACATCCAATGGCTGGGTGAGACGTCTGGTGGTTGTGTACAGGAGGACATCCAGTGGCTGGGTGAGATGTCTGGTGGTTGTGTACAGGAGGACATCCAATGGCTGGGTGAGATGTCTGGTGGTTGTGTACAGGAGGACATCCAATGGCTGGGTGAGACGTCTGGTGGTTGTGTACAGGAGGACATCCAGTGGCTGGGTGAGACGTCTGGTGGTTGTGTACAGGAGGACATCCAGTGGCTGGGTGAGACGTCTGGTGGTTGTGTACAGGAGGACATCCAGTGGCTGGGTGAGACGTCTGGTGGTTGTGTACAGGAGGACATCCAGTGGCTGGGTGAGACGTCTGGTGGTTGTGTACAGGAGGACATCCAATGGCTGGGTGAGATGTCTGGTGGTTGTGTACAGGAGGACATCCAATGGCTGGGTGAGACGTCTGGTGGTTGTGTACAGGAGGACATCCAGTGGCTGGGTGAGACGTCTGGTGGTTGTGTACAGGAGGACATCCAGTGGCTGGGTGAGACGTCTGGTGGTTGTGTACAGGAGGACATCCAATGGCTGGGTGAGACGTCTGGTGGTTGTGTACAGGAGGACATCCAATGGCTGGGTGAGACGTCTGGTGGTTGTGTACAGGAGGACATCCAGTGGCTGGGTGAGATGTCTGGTGGTTGTGTACAGGAGGACATCCAATGGCTGGGTGAGATGTCTGGTGGTTGTGTACAGGAGGACATCCAATGGCTGGGTGAGACGTCTGGTGGTTGTGTACAGGAGGACATCCAGTGGCTGGGTGAGATGTCTGGTGGTTGTGTACAGGAGGACATCTAGAAAATGTTTGACAACTGATAAGTCTAGATGATAAAATAACAACTGCAGTTAGAATCTGCATGGATCCTTTTACCATATTGTAGACAATGACAGCTAACCATTCTAGGCTTGTGACCTGGAGAGCAGCCACATTTAACAAGATTTAACAAGATTTGCCATCCAAGCCAAAGGCCCAGATGGCAAGTGGACAAGGAAGCCATTGGCTTATCGAGAGTCCAACAATGTTCATCTACTTATAGCCCGCCCTCCTGAGATTTATTCATTTATTGTCCTCTGTGAGAACGAGTGCTTCCTGATGTCCAATCTACATTGATCCTTTACTAATTTTACCTCATGTCCTCTAGTTCTGCTATCCTTCTTGAGTGAGAAAAACATATTTCTATCAATATTTTCATGCCCATTCAATATCTTAAAAACTTCAATCTGATCTCCTCTTAACCTCCTTGTCTCTAGAGTTGTTAAACCACATTCTTTCAGGCGTTCTTCATAACTAAGGTCTCTCAGTTCTGGAATCATTTTAGTTGCTCTCCTTTGTATGCGTTCAAGCGTATCTATATCCTTCTTATGATATGGTCTCCATGCTTGTATACAGTATTCTAAATGAGGTCTAACTATTGCTTTATAAAGAGGTATAATTAACTTTTTTCCCTTGTATGTTATGTTTCTTCTAATCAATCCAAGAATTTGATTACCCTTTGAAGCTGCAATACCACACTGCTCTGAAACTTTCATATCAGCGCTTATTGTAACTCCTAAGTCCTTTTCTTTTACAGTAGTACCCAGAACAGTATCTCCCATTTTATAGTTTACATTCAAGTTCCTATGTCCTGTATGTAGGCATTTACATTTCCCAAAATTGAACAACATCTGCCATTTCTCAGACCATTTCACTAATCTGTCTAGATCGTTTTGTAAATGTTGTTTATCACCATCAGTATTAACCTTTCTAAACAGTTTTGTGTCATCCGCAAATTTCAGTACGTTACTTGTTATACTGTCGTCCAAGTCATTGATATAAATTAAGAATAATATAGGTCCTAATACTGATCCTTGAGGTACCCCACTCAAAACCGATTTCCAATTTGAAACTTCTCCATCTACTACAACTCGTTGTCTTCTGTCAGTCAGCCATTGTTCTATCCAGTCAGTTATGCTATCCCCGATACCATGGGCTTTTAATTTAAGTAGTAATCTTTGATGTGGCACTTTGTCAAAAGATTTCTGAAAATCTAAGTAGATAATATCTACTGGCGATCCCACGTCTATCCACTTAGTGATTTCTTCCAAAAAACATAACATATTTGTTAAGCATGACCTCGCTTTAAGGAATCCATGTTGAGATGAATTTAATAATTTATGCTTAACGAGGAAGTCCACCATATGGTCTTTAATTAACCTTTCTAATAATTTACAAATCACTGACGTTAAACTCACTGGTCTGTAATTCTCTAACTTATTTCTCGAACCCTTTTTAAATAATGGTATGATGTTTGCTTCTTTCCATTCAAACGGAACAACTCCCTCTTTTAATGACAAGTTGAATACTCTTGCAAGTGGTATACTGATTTGTTCTACTGTTTCCATTAGTAATTTTGGAGGAATCCCATCCACTCCCGGTGATTTGTTATCCTTCATTGCCTTTATTTTCTTAGCTACCAATTCTGGAGTTACAACTAATGGACCTAAATAGTCAGATTTAGCCCCCTGAAATTTAGCATCAGCAACTGGTAATGAACTAATATCTTCTTTGGTAAACACTGAACTGAAGTAACCATTTAGGTCTTCCGCCATTAAAAACCCCTGTGATATTATATTTCCAGCACTGTCTTCTAGAGGTCCAACCTTGTCTTGTACGTTTTGTTTACTCCTGACATATGCATAAAAACTCTTGCTGTCATTTTTTATGTTACATGCTAGTTTTTGCTCATAGCTTCTTTTAGATTGTCTGATTTCAGTTGTAGCTGCATTAAGTGCCTCTTTGTATTTTGCATAGTCTTCGTCCTTTCTGGTATGCCTATAAACCCTCCACATAGTTTGTTTTAGCATTATTTTTCTAATAGCCTCTTTTGACAAGTGTTTCTTTCTACACCGTTTTCCTTGTTTTTGGAAGGGAACAAATTTATCGATGATACTCTCAATTTCATATTTTAGAATATTCCAACATTCAATTGCGGTCTTATTCATCAGCATGTTATTCCAATCTAGCTTTGCTAAGTATTTTCTCATATCTTTGTAGTTACCTTTGTGGAAGTTTCTCTTGTACGTTTTCTTATTTTTACTTTCTGATTTTACATTGATGTCAAAATGTATTTGATTATGGTCACTATTACCCAATGGTTCAAATATTTTTACATTGTCCATTAATTCTTTTTGTGATGACAAAACTATATCTAATACATTTTCTCCCCTGGTTGGTTCTAGTACGTGCTGAGTAAGAAAGCTATCCTGGATTAAAAATAGAAATGGTTGGTCCTCAATCCCTGTGCTCTAGAGAATTCCATTGTATGTGTCCATGGTTAAAATTTCCCATTATGATACATTCCCCTTTACTAACTTCCTTTATAGCGTTTTTTATTTTTGTGTTGTCCTCTTCGTTTATGTTTGGACTTCGGTAAACTAATCCAATAGTTCATTTTGAATTTCCTGAAACAATTTTGCACCGAACAGCTTCATCGCAATCTGCTTCCCTTTCTAGTTTTATTTCATAAGCCCAAATAGATTCTTTAACATATAAAATAACTCCCCCGCCCCTTCTTCCTAATTCAGCATCTGTTATATCTATGTTGGCCCATGATTCAGATTATTTACTTGGTGTTCATTATCCTCATCAATTGATGGGTCAACAGCAACACTTTTGAAAGTAAAAAAACTTGTCTGATGTTTCAGTAAAATTACACAATACCTTGTCTTGATTGATTAAACAAACTCATTATCTGAGTTGTATTGTGGCCATAATTTCAGCCTGACCACTCCCCCCAACAGAACAGCTATTGTCCTTTGCCTTGATATGCCTACTCCTGCTGTCTCAGGTGAACGGCACCAGTGAGAGGCTGACAACACAGCAGATTCTGTGGTTCCTGGGAGGGCGAGTGTGGGTGAACCTTGGCAGAAAGGGCAGACGAGATGGAGCACTGAGTGGGTGGACTTCAGATGATCTCCTCTCCTTGTACCCTGCATCAGGTCAGTGTCCCTTTGTTGCATTGACTGTCACTGTGTCATACTGCGTTGACGGTCACTGTGTCATGCTGCATCAACTGTCACTGTCAATGTGTCATGCTGCGTTGACTATCATTGTGTCATGTTGCATAGACTGTCATTGTATCATGCTGCACAAACAAACTATGCAGGATACAGCTCATTTCAAGGTGCATTTAAAAAATATAATAAATCTTATATATAAATTTGTCACTATATTATGTTATCACTAACAGAAACTACACTGATAAAATACAGGACGACTACAGATATATTTAACTAGCTTAGCAAAGGAGGGGGTACTAATAATATATATATATATATATATATATATATATATATATATATATATATATATATATATATATATATAATTATAGCAAAAGTCATGGTTTTGACAAGAATATCATGTCAGTGGTTTACTCAGAATGTGTTCTAAAAGCGGGAGCTTCCAGTCATTTCTCCAAATGACTGACATGTTAACCAGCGCAACCAATAAGCGCATGTGCAGTTCTATGAAATCGGGGTAACCTACACAGCAAATGATGTATTAAAGGAGGCCGACATACACAGAACCAACGCAAAGTCTTAAAACAAACATGATGTTTTGTCAGAAAGAGGACTAGTTTAGTAAACAAAGGCCAAAATATGTTACATAAGTTGAGTTTGGACGCAAATGGCATGGCCATATGTTGGCAAGTATTGGAATGGATATATACAAATATATTTCCATTTTGTGAGCAAATATTGCCAGAATGCCGCACTCGTGACATAGATTTAGCTAACAGTGTCGCGGCCCATGAAATTAAGATGTTGTGTGTTAAACAAGGTTTTCCTAGTAAACCACTGGCATGATATTATTGATTGTAGTTACAAATGGTTATGTTTTAGTAACTTTTATAGGTGCATAGGCCCAAAACCATGACTTTTGTTTCACTTTAAATTAAAAGGAACTTTGGCAAGAATAATAAATATGACACAATTGTGTTTTTGTTGCTTTAGCAGTGCTTTGCTTTTGAATAACTTCCCGGTGACCTGAAATAGGTTTACTTAAGAATGGCCACACGTTTAATGATTACTGGATCACATGCTGACTTCTGACCTCTTCCAGGAACAACAGTGTTGATGACAGGCTCACAAGCAGCGCCCCCTGTTGACACCACCATTGTTGGCTTGGCATGGCTCGATATCAGTGGTGAATGTGAACTCCGCGTCAGTGTTGTTCTCAGGGGTACGAGGACTCGACAGTCTCTGAGAGTATTCATTAAACTCGCAACAGATAATAGGACCTGGCCACTTGTCAAGATGACTGGTACACAGGTATTGTTGATGTTTAATTGTATGATATAATAATGTTCGTACAAGCTGTATATTATTGATAGATTTACAGACATTTTAGGTCTGATTATTTCATAATTGTAATGTGCATGTATCACTGTTGACATTTAGTTTGGTTAAACTAGTGGCATTTTAAACTTGGGTTTTACTCATTTATGTAGTCGAAACATCAAACATGAGACAGATATGATAAACAAAAACAAACATTGCACAGCTTGACTTTGTTTACAAATGATCCATCCATTAGGAGAGTTTAAAGTTTCCTACCATATGTGACACATTGTTAATGGAATCTGATTGGGGAAAGCTTGGGCAAGCCAAATACGTTGCACTTCTCTGTTTTATCCTCATGCATTACAACGGGAAATTCTATGAAGTCATACAGGTGCATTGCTTTGCATCTGAGTCAACAGCTTGTATCTGTATATTTATAGGGGAACTATAAGTTCTTTCAAAAATGGGACAATGGATCGCTCTAGAACCCAGTTTTTCACAAAGTGACACAATTTAACCAAACTCATGTTAAATCTGAATTGTATACTGAAAATTCAGTATACACTGGGCGACAAAATTTGTAAAACATTGTTCCATGGACTCTGTATAGGTTATTGGCATTCTGTTGTGTAGAATTTACATAAAATAATCCTGAATTTATTCGAGTGTGTACTGTAAAAATTATATATCAATGAGTGAAAAAAGCCCCATTGACACAGAGACGTTTGTGCACCAACACATTTTATGCTTAATTAAGAATTATTTCTATTTCATTTGTAGTTTTAATTTAATCTTTCCACTTCTGTACATTGTTGAAAATTAGCCAAACGTGGACTGTATCATATGCACTGTACACGTTTCTTTAAACTTACACATAAATAAAAAGTATTCTGGACAAATTAGTCCAACCCTAGTAGAGACATAGGTATATGTATGCTATGAGGAGAGACACAGAGAGATACAAGTGCCCACATGTGTAGGTTGTTACAGGGAAGTGGGATGGTGAGAAACATCTCGGCTGAGTTGGTCCATGTCCTCACCAGCCCTGAAGCCTTCATCTATGTGGCTACTACTACTAGGCCTGAGGGAGCAGTCTCCAGTCATGTAAGTACATGTCTTTATCAACTGTGTTAACCTGCAGAAAGTAAACAAGAACACCTTGACTTGAGCAGCACTGGCTAAGAAAAGTCAGTATATAAAATTAATATAGTATGTAGCAAAATATTAATATTCACCCTATGATCAGACTGCTGCATGCCACGGGGTGATAAATCCACTAACACAAGTTATGAGACCTTTCAATCATTTCTTAATTAATTATTAAATGTATTTTACATTAGATCCTAGGTTGTCAATGGCTTGTGTCTCAGGTTAAGCCATGTATGTTGTCAATGGCTCGTGTCTCAGGTTAAGCCATGTATGTTGTCAATGGCTCGTGTCTCAGGTTAAGCCATGTATGTTGTCAATGGATCGTGTCTCAGGTTAAGCCATGTATGTTGTCAGTGGCTCGTGTCTCAGGTTAAGCCATGTATGTTGTCAATGGCTCGTGTCTCAGGTTAAGCCATGTATGTTGTCAGTGGCTCGTGTCTCAGGTTAAGCCAAGTATGCCAGTTTGTTTCTTATAAATCCCACGTAACTGTTTCATTGCCCCAAAATGTTTGAAAGGCAACAAATGTTTAATACAAGTCACTTGTTTATGTTCGTTTTAATGTTCATTTAAATTCCACATGTACATTTTTTTCTTTTTTTACAGGTGCGCGTGATGAATTCATGCAATCTGAGTTTGCCTATAATGCACTTGGGCCAAAAGCCACAGAAAGTATCGTCGAAGAAAACAGTAAAGTCTGAAGACTCTGTAGTAAAGCCTGAGTGTTTGTCACCAGGTGGACATGTGCATGTTAATGGCGACAGCTGGGTGCCAGTAGGAGACGATCGCTGTCGAACCTGCATGTGTCAGGTTTGATTTCACCATCATCGCCATGGTTATAGTTCTGTTATAATAATAGTAATACAAAAATTTTAAAATTGTAGGGAGATGTAATATCTATTATTAAGCCATCTCTTAATCATTAAAATATCATACAATGCTTCATATATTCACATAGATTTTTGAAGCTGTTTTGTAATTATTAAAATCATATCTTGCAAAATTTCTGTCTTTCATATTTTCTGAAACTCTTTCCCACGCTAACGTATTTTGAATGCTGCATATAGTGAGACAGTCCATATCTTCATTGTAAATCACTGTGATATACACATTTGTGTAATGTTTCTTTCTTAACATTCTCTTGCATCAGATTGCCAGGGCCTGCTTTCTCGAAAGAGTTACAAATTTATAACTGAAGTTTTTCGTAGATATGGCGACAAAGTTAATGGAATATCTCAGTAAATATCATCCGATATGCTAAATACTGACTAGGCCTACTGCAGTATTACACAATCCATGTTGAATTTCAGTTTTGATAGTCCACTTCCCACCAATCACACCTCCCACCAGTTTTGATAGTCCACTTCCCACCAATCACACTTCCCACCAGTTTTGATAGTCCACTTCCCACCAATCACACCTCCCACCAGTTTTGGTAGTCCACTTCCCACCAATCACACCTCCCACCAGTTTTTCGGACCAACGTCCCACTCCCTGCCACACGCCCTTAAGGTTTGCATTATAATTTTTAATTTGGCATGCTACTTTAGTATCACATGTTACCCCACAGGGCGGCATTGCCGCCATATTAACAGAAAACTTGAGTTGCAAATGGGTAAGTTTCAAGAATATGGGCCCTGAAACACAAATGTGCAGTTTTGAAATGGGAATATTTCATGAAAAATGTGTTTTTCGTTGTGATTCTATCATCCGTGTTGGAACTAACGTAGTACAGTTTCTGACCTGACCTTATTTTGCTTCTGTAGCAAGGTGCGATTACATGCGATGACATCATCTGTCCACCCCTGACATGTGACACCCCTGTCTACCGCCCTACCCAGTGCTGCCCTGTGTGTCAGAGTAAGTTGCTACTTTCAGGATGAGTAAGCCAAGACCCATACAGACCTGTATATGGTGATCACTATGCCCAGTGTTTTATCTGCTCATTATGCTGCTTTATGGTCCTTTCTCAATTCAAATGTTTGAATGTCTCATTCCAGACTCATTTCGTGAAAAATGTAATCTTTCTAGTACCAACTTTGACATGCCAGCTCATTGGTACAAATTTGTTATTTAATTTTGGTGAAATCATCAGACAAACTATTCAATAATTTTTTACCCCATCTGGTCAAAATTCATCAAAAAAAGACCAATAGTGGTCTGGCTGCATTGTATATAATATACTATGACACACAACAAGTTACCCAATCTTAATGATCAAAGGCAATTCTTTTGAAGCTTTTAAGAAACGTATCCACCATTTTATTAAACTAACTGCGTATATTATTTAAACTTTTCACACCCAACAGATGTGAACATCGACTAACCTGACTTGCGATGGGCTCAACCAGTAGAGGAAGAAGTTCTTATCATTCGTTCGTATTGAATGGTCAATGAATGTTATTATATAAACTACCCTGTTTATGAATTGTTTGTTTGTTCCACAGTTGAATCTGGTCATTAATTGTTTTTTTGTTTGTTTGTTTTTTCATTCCAGAATCGAGCGAAGTCAAAGGGCAACAGGGTTGTTATTTCGGGGCAGACAAACAGTTCCACCCATATGGATCAACGTGGCATCCGTATGTGCCCCCGTTTGGCTACATCGTCTGCACTGTGTGTCACTGCTTTGTGAGTATCATCTGTGTGTATCACTTGTTGCGTGTACCAAGTGTATCAGTCATCTGCACCCTGCAGTGGCGAACAGTTGTGTGCTTATTGTCGCTGTTCAAATATTACCAGGTTCTTTTGGTTCACACGTCACATGGTTGCTGAAATAGACTGTAAAATCCTTAAACATGTCTATGGACTTGACAGCTTATACACCATGAAGTAGTGTTTCTTGGCTGTGTCTGTATGTGTCTGTATGGGTCTGTATGGGTCTGTATGTGTCTGTATGGGTCTGACATTTTGTAGGCGTGCGCGGGGGCCCATTTAGATGGTTCCTATGTTAAGAATTTCAGAATCCCCTGGGGTGGGGATTATGAAGGAAAGTATGTGGACGTTTGACGTAGATTATGTAACTCGGGACAATGGGAGTTCGTAGATACGTACAATTATGTGACATTAAAAGTTCACATGTATAAGTTTTAGGGCATGAAGTTGTACCCATCATTGTCATTGACATTGCCCAACCAAAACTTGAAAGGGTAGTGCAAGGAGTCATAAGTTGTATCCATCATTGTCATTGGCATTGCCCAACCAAAACTTTAAAGGGTAGTGCAAGGAGTCATAAGTTGTATCCATCATTGTCATTGGCATTGCCCTACCAAAACTTGACTGGGCACTGCAAGGAGTCATAAGTTGTATCCATCATTGTCATTGACATTGCCCAACCAAAACTTGAAAGGGTAGTGCAAGGAGTCATAAGTTGTATCTATCATTGTCATTGGCATTGCCCAACCAAAACTTGACTGGGCACTGCAAGGAGTCATAAGTTGTATCCATCATTGTCATTGGCATTGTCCTACCAAAACTTGAAAGGGTAGTGCAAGGAGTCATAAGTTGTATCCATCATTGTCATTGGCATTGCCCTACCAAAACTTGACTGGACACTGCAAGGAGTCATAAGTTGTATCCATCATTGTCATTGGCATTGCCCAACCAAAACTTGACTGGGCACTGCAAGGAGTCATAAGTTGTATCCATCATTGTCATTGGCATTGCCCAACCAAAACTTGAAAGGGTAGTGCAAGGAGTCATAAGTTGTATCCATCATTGTCATTGGCATTGCCCTACCAAAACTTGACTGGGCACTGCAAGGAGTCATAAGTTGTATCCATCATTGTCATTGACACTGCCCAACCAAAACTTGACTGGGCACTGCAAGGAGTCATAAGTTGTATCAATCATTGTCATTGGCATTGCCCAACCAAAACTTGAAAGGGTAGTGCAAGGAGTCATAAGTTGTATCCATCATTGTCATTGGCATTGCCCAACCAAAACTTGAAAGGGTAGTGCAAGGAGTCATAAGTTGTATCCATCATTGTCATTGGCATTGCCCTACCAAAACTTGACTGGGCACTGCAAGGAGTCATAAGTTGTATCCATCATTGTCATTGGCATTGCCCAACCAAAACTTGACTGGGCACTGCAAGGAGTCATAAGTTGTATCCATCATTGTCATTGGCATTGCCCTACCAAAACTTGACTGGGCACTGCAAGGAGTCATAAGTTGTATCCATCATTGTCATTGGCATTGCCCAACCAAAACTTGACTGGGCACTGCAAGGAGTCATAAGTTGTATCCATCATTGTCATTGGCATTGCCCTACCAAAACTTGACTGGGCACTGCAAGGAGTCATAAGTTGTATCCATCATTGTCATTGGCATTGCCCAACCAAAACTTGACTGGGCACTGCAAGGAGTCATAAGTTGTATCCATCATTGTCATTGGCATTGCCCTACCAAAACTTGACTGGGCACTGCAAGGAGTCATAAGTTGTATCCATCATTGTCATTGGCATTGCCCACCCAAAACTTGACTGGGCACTGCAAGGAGTCATAAGTTGTATCCATCATTGTCATTGGCATTGCCCTACCAACACTTGACTGGGCACTGCAAGGAGTCATAAGTTGTATCTATCATTGTCATTGGCATTGCCCTACCAAAACTTGACTGGGCACTGCAAGGAGTCATAAGTTGTATCAATCATTGTCATTGGCATTGCCCTACCAACACTTGAAAGGGTAGTGCAAGGAGTCATAAGTTGTATCCATCATTGTCATTGGCATTGCCCTACCAACACTTGACTGGGCACTGCAAGGAGTCATAAGTTGTATCCATCATTGTCATTGGCATTGCCCAACCAAAACTTGACTGGGCACTGCAAGGAGTCATAAGTTGTATCAATCATTGTCATTGGCATTGCCCTACCAACACTTGAAAGGGTAGTGCAAGGAGTCATAAGTTGTATCCATCATTGTCATTGGCATTGCCCTACCAAAACTTGACTGGGCACTGCAAGGAGTCATAAGTTGTATCAATCATTGTCATTGGCATTGCCCTACCAACACTTGAAAGGGTAGTGCAAGGAGTCATAAGTTGTATCCATCATTGTCATTGGCATTGCCCTACCAACACTTGACTGGGCACTGCAAGGAGTCATAAGTTGTATCAATCATTGTCATTGGCATTGCCCTACCAACACTTGACTGGGCACTGCAAGGAGTCATAAGTTGTATCAATCATTGTCATTGGCATTGCCCTACCCACACTTGAAAGGGTAGTGCAAGGAGTCATAAGTTGTATCCATCATTGTCATTGGCATTGCCCTACCAAAACTTGACTGGGCACTGCAAGGAGTCATAAGTTGTATCCATCATTGTCATTGGCATTGCCCTACCAAAACTTGACTGGGCACTGCAAGGAGTCATAAGTTGTATCCATCATTGTCATTGGCATTGCCCAACCAAAACTTGACTGGGCACTGCAAGGAGTCATAAGTTGTATCCATCATTGTCATTGGCATTGTCCTACCAACACTTGACTGGGCACTGCAAGGAGTCATAAGTTGTATCCATCATTGTCATTGGCACTGCCCAACCAAAACTTGACTGGGCACTGCAAGGAGTCATAAGTTGTATCTATCATTGTCACTGGCATTGCCCAACCAAAACTTGACTGGGCACTGCAAGGAGTCATAAGTTGTATCAATCATTGTCATTGGCACTGCCCAACCAAAACTTGACTGGGCACTGCAAGGAGTCATAAGTTGTATCAATCATTGTCATTGGCACTGCCCAACCAAAACTTGACTGGGCACTGCAAGGAGTCATAAGTTGTATCCATCATTGTCATTGGCATTGCCCAACCAAAACTTGACTGGGCACTGCAAGGAGTCATAAGTTGTATCCATCATTGTCATTGGCATTGCCTTACCAACACTTGACTGGGCACTGCAAGGAGTCATAAGTTGTATCCATCATTGTCATTGGCATTGCCCAACCAAAACTTGACTGGGCACTGCAAGGAGTCATAAGTTGTATCCATCATTGTCATTGGCATTGCCCTACCAACACTTGACTGGGCACTGCAAGGAGTCATAAGTTGTATCCATCATTGTCATTGGCATTGCCCTACCAAAACTTGACTGGGCACTGCAAGGAGTCATAAGTTGTATCAATCATTGTCATTGGCATTGCCCTACCAACACTTGAAAGGGTAGTGCAAGGAGTCATAAGTTGTATCCATCATTGTCATTGGCATTGCCCTACCAAAACTTGACTGGGCACTGCAAGGAGTCATAAGTTGTATCCATCATTGTCATTGGCACTGCCCAACCAAAACTTGACTGGGCACTGCAAGGAGTCATAAGTTGTATCAATCATTGTCATTGGCATTGCCCAACCAAAACTTGACTGGGCACTGCAAGGAGTCATAAGTTGTATCTATCATTGTCATTGGCATTGCCCTACCAAAACTTGACTGGTCACTGCAAGGAGTCATAAGTTGTATCCATCATTGTCATTGGCGCTGCCCAACCAAAACTTGACTGGGCACTGCAAGGAGTCATAAGTTGTATCCATCATTGTCATTGGCACTGCCCAACCAAAACTTGACTGGGCACTGCAAGGAGTCATAAGTTGTATCAATCATTGTCATTGGCATTGCCCAACCAAAACTTGAAAGGGTAGTGCAAGGAGTCATAAGTTGTATCCATCATTGTCATTGGCACTGCCCAACCAAAACTTGACTGGGCACTGCAAGGAGTCATAAGTTGTATCTATCATTGTCATTGGCATTGCCCAACCAAATCTTGAAAGGGTAGTGCAAGGAGTCATAAGTTGTATCAATCATTGTCATTAGCATTGCCCAACCAAAACTTGAAAGGGTAGTGCAAGGAGTCATAAGTTGTATCAATCATTGTCATTGGCATTGCCCAACCAAAACTTGAAAGGGTAGTGCAAGGATTCATAAGTTGTATCAATCATTGTCATTGGCATTGCCCAACCAAAACTTGACTGGGCACTGCAAGGAGTCATAAGTTGTATCAATCATTGTCATTGGCATTGCCCAACCAAATCTTGAAAGGGTAGTGCAAGGAGTCATAAGTTGTATCCATCATTGTCATTGACATTGCCCAACCAAAACTTGAAAGGGTAGTGCAAGGAGTCATAAGTTGTATCCATCATTGTCATTGGCATTGCCCTACCCAAACTTGAAAGGGTAGTGCAAGGAGTCATAAGTTGTATCCATCATTGTCATTGGCATTGCCCAACCAAATCTTGAAAGGGTAGTGCAAGGATTCATAAGTTGTATCAATCATTGTCATTGGCATTGCCCAACCAAAACTTGAAAGGGTAGTGCAAGGAGTCATAAGTTGTATCCATCATTGTCATTGGCATTGCCCTACCCAAACTTGAAAGGGTAGTGCAAGGAGTCATAAGTTGTATCCATCATTGTCATTGGCATTGCCCAACCAAATCTTGAAAGGGTAGTGCAAGGATTCATAAGTTGTATCAATCATTGTCATTGGCATTGCCCAACCAAAACTTGACTGGGAACTGCAAGGAGTCATAAGTTGTATCTATCATTGTCATTGGCATTTCCCAACCAAATCTTGAAAGGGTAGTGCAAGAAGTCATAAGTTGTATCCGTCATTGTCATTGGCATTGCCCAACCAAAACTTGACTGGGCACTGCAAGGAGTCATAAGTTGTATCCATCATTGTCATTGGCATTGCCCAACCAAAACTTGAAAGGGTAGTGCAAGGAGTCATAAGTTGTATCCATCATTGTCATTGGCATTGCCCAACCAAAACTTGAAAGGGTAGTGCAAGGAGTCATAAGTTGTATCCATCATTGTCATTGACATTGCCCAACCAAAACTTGAAAGGGTAGTGCAAGGAGTCATAAGTTGTATCCATCATTGTCATTGGCATTGCCCAACCAAAACTTGAAAGGGTAGTGCAAGGAGTCATAAGTTGTATCCATCATTGTCATTGGCATTGCCCAACCAAAACTTGAAAGGGTAGTGCAAGGAGTCATAAGTTGTATCCATCATTGTCATTGGCATTGCCCAACCAAAACTTGAAAGGGTAGTGCAAGGAGTCATAAGTTGTATCCATCATTGTCATTGGCATTGCCCAACCAAAACTTGAAAGGGTAGTGCAAGGAGTCATAAGTTGTATCCATCATTGTCATTGGCATTGCCCAACCAAAACTTGAAAGGGTAGTGCAAGGAGTCATAAGTTGTATCCATCATTGTCATTGGCATTGCCCAACCAAAACTTGAAAGGGTAGTGCAAGGAGTCATAAGTTGTATCCATCATTGTCATTGGCATTGCCCAACCAAAACTTGAAAGGGTAGTGCAAGGAGTCATAAGTTGTATCCATCATTGTCATTGGCATTGCCCAACCAAAACTTGAAAGGGTAGTGCAAGGAGTCATAAGTTGTATCCATCATTGTCATTGGCATTGCCCAACCAAAACTTGAAAGGGTAGTGCAAGGAGTCATAAGTTGTATCCATCATTGTCATTGACATTGCCCAACCAAAACTTGAAAGGGTAGTGCAAGGAGTCATAAGTTGTATCCATCATTGTCATTGGCATTGCCCTACCAAAACTTGACTGGGCACTGCAAGGAGTCATAAGTTGTATCTATCATTGTCATTGGCATTTCCCAACCAAATCTTGAAAGGGTAGTGCAAGAAGTCATAAGTTGTATCCGTCATTGTCATTGGCATTGCCCAACCAAAACTTGACTGGGCACTGCAAGGAGTCATAAGTTGTATCCATCATTGTCATTGGCATTGCCCAACCAAAACTTGAAAGGGTAGTGCAAGGAGTCATAAGTTATATCCATCATTGTCATTGACATTGCCCAACCAAAACTTGAAAGGGTAGTGCAAGGAGTCATAAGTTGTATCCATCATTGTCATTGGCATTGCCCTACCAAAACTTGACTGGGCACTGCAAGGAGTCATAAGTTGTATCTATCATTGTCATTGGCATTTCCCAACCAAATCTTGAAAGGGTAGTGCAAGAAGTCATAAGTTGTATCCGTCATTGTCATTGGCATTGCCCAACCAAAACTTGACTGGGCACTGCAAGGAGTCATAAGTTGTATCCATCATTGTCATTGGCATTGCCCAACCAAAACTTGAAAGGGTAGTGCAAGGAGTCATAAGTTGTATCCATCATTGTCATTGGCATTGCCCAACCAAAACTTGAAAGGGTAGTGCAAGGAGTCATAAGTTGTATCTATCATTGTCATTGGCATTGCCCAACCAAAACTTGACTGGGCACTGCAAGGAGTCATAAGTTGTATCTATCATTGTCATTGGCACTGCCCTACCAACACCTGACTGGGCACTGCAAGGAGTCATAAGTTGTATCTATCATTGTCATTGGCATTACCCAACCAAAACTTGACTGGGCACTGCAAGGAGTCATAAGTTGTATCCATCATTGTCATTGGCATTGCCCTACCAAAACTTGACTGGGCACTGCAAGGAGTCATAAGTTGTATCCATCATTGTCATTGGCATTGCCCAACCAAAACTTGACTGGGCACTGCAAGGAGTCATAAGTTGTATCTATCATTGTCATTGGCATTACCCAACCAAAACTTGACTGGGCACTGCAAGGAGTCATAAGTTGTATCCATCATTGTCATTGGCATTGCCCTACCAACATTTGACTGGGCACTGCAAGGAGTCATAAGTTGTATCCATCATTGTCATTGGCATTGCCCTACCAAAACTTGACTGGGCACTGCAAGGAGTCATAAGTTGTATCCATCATTGTCATTGGCATTGCCCAACCAACATTTGACTGGGCACTGCAAGGAGTCATAAGTTGTATCCATCATTGTCATTGGCATTGCCCTACCAAAACTTGACTGGGCACTGCAAGGAGTCATAAGTTGTATCCATCATTGTCATTGGCATTGCCCTACCAACACTTGAAAGGGTAGTGCAAGGAGTCATAAGTTGTATCCATCATTGTCATTGACATTGCCCAACCAGAACTTGAAAGGGTAATGCAAGGAGTCATAAGTTGTATCTATCATTGTCATTGGCATTACCCAACCAAAACTTGACTGGGCACTGCAAGGAGTCATAAGTTGTATCCATCATTGTCATTGGCATTGCCCTACCAACATTTGACTGGGCACTGCAAGGAGTCATAAGTTGTATCCATCATTGTCATTGGCATTGCCCTACCAAAACTTGACTGGGCACTGCAAGGAGTCATAAGTTGTATCCATCATTGTCATTGGCATTGCCCAACCAAAACTTGACTGGGCACTGCAAGGAGTCATAAGTTGTATCAATCATTGTCATTGGCATTGCCCTACCCACACTTGAAAGGGTAGTGCAAGGAGTCATAAGTTGTATCCATCATTGTCATTGGCATTGCCCTACCCACACTTGAAAGGGTAGTGCAAGGAGTCATAAGTTGTATCCATTATTGTCATTGGCATTGCCCAACCAAAACTTGACTGGGCACTGCAAGGAGTCATAAGTTGTATCCATCATTGTCATTGGCATTGCCCTACCAAAACTTGACTGGGCACTGCAAGGAGTCATAAGTTGTATCCATCATTGTCATTGGCATTGCCCACCCAAAACTTGACTGGGCACTGCAAGGAGTCATAAGTTGTATCCATCATTGTCATTGGCATTGCCCTACCAACACTTGACTGGGCACTGCAAGGAGTCATAAGTTGTATCTATCATTGTCATTGGCATTGCCCTACCAAAACTTGACTGGGCACTGCAAGGAGTCATAAGTTGTATCAATCATTGTCATTGGCATTGCCCTACCAACACTTGAAAGGGTAGTGCAAGGAGTCATAAGTTGTATCCATCATTGTCATTGGCATTGCCCTACCAACACTTGACTGGGCACTGCAAGGAGTCATAAGTTGTATCCATCATTGTCATTGGCATTGCCCAACCAAAACTTGACTGGGCACTGCAAGGAGTCATAAGTTGTATCCATCATTGTCATTGGCATTGCCCTACCCACACTTGAAAGGGTAGTGCAAGGAGTCATAAGTTGTATCCATCATTGTCATTGGCACTGCCCAACCAAAACTTGACTGGGCACTGCAAGGAGTCATAAGTTGTATCAATCATTGTCATTGGCATTGCCCTACCAACACTTGACTGGGCACTGCAAGGAGTCATAAGTTGTATCAATCATTGTCATTGGCATTGCCCTACCCACACTTGAAAGGGTAGTGCAAGGAGTCATAAGTTGTATCCATCATTGTCATTGGCACTGCCCTACCAACACTTGACTGGGCACTGCAAGGAGTCATAAGTTGTATCCATCATTGTCATTGGCATTGCCCTACCAAAACTTGACTGGGCACTGCAAGGAGTCATAAGTTGTATCCATCATTGTCATTGGCATTGCCCTACCAAAACTTGACTGGGCACTGCAAGGAGTCATAAGTTGTATCCATCATTGTCATTGGCATTGCCCAACCAAAACTTGACTGGGCACTGCAAGGAGTCCTAAGTTGTATCCATCATTGTCATTGGCATTGCCCTACCAACATTTGACTGGGCACTGCAAGGAGTCATAAGTTGTATCCATCATTGTCATTGGCATTGCCCAACCAAAACTTGAAAGGGTAGTGCAAGGAGTCATAAGTTGTATCCATCATTGTCATTGACATTGCCCAACCAAAACTTGAAAGGGTAGTGCAAGGAGTCATAAGTTGTATCCATCATTGTCATTGGCATTGCCCTACCAAAACTTGACTGGGCACTGCAAGGAGTCATAAGTTGTATCTATCATTGTCATTGGCATTTCCCAACCAAATCTTGAAAGGGTAGTGCAAGAAGTCATAAGTTGTATCCGTCATTGTCATTGGCATTGCCCAACCAAAACTTGACTGGGCACTGCAAGGAGTCATAAGTTGTATCCATCATTGTCATTGGCATTGCCCAACCAAAACTTGAAAGGGTAGTGCAAGGAGTCATAAGTTATATCCATCATTGTCATTGACATTGCCCAACCAAAACTTGAAAGGGTAGTGCAAGGAGTCATAAGTTGTATCCATCATTGTCATTGGCATTGCCCTACCAAAACTTGACTGGGCACTGCAAGGAGTCATAAGTTGTATCTATCATTGTCATTGGCATTTCCCAACCAAATCTTGAAAGGGTAGTGCAAGGAGTCATAAGTTGTATCTATCATTGTCATTGGCATTACCCAACCAAAACTTGACTGGGCACTGCAAGGAGTCATAAGTTGTATCCATCATTGTCATTGGCATTGCCCTACCAAAACTTGACTGGGCACTGCAAGGAGTCATAAGTTGTATCCATCATTGTCATTGGCATTGCCCAACCAAAACTTGACTGGGCACTGCAAGGAGTCATAAGTTGTATCTATCATTGTCATTGGCATTACCCAACCAAAACTTGACTGGGCACTGCAAGGAGTCATAAGTTGTATCCATCATTGTCATTGGCATTGCCCTACCAACATTTGACTGGGCACTGCAAGGAGTCATAAGTTGTATCCATCATTGTCATTGGCATTGCCCTACCAAAACTTGACTGGGCACTGCAAGGAGTCATAAGTTGTATCCATCATTGTCATTGGCATTGCCCAACCAACATTTGACTGGGCACTGCAAGGAGTCATAAGTTGTATCCATCATTGTCATTGGCATTGCCCTACCAAAACTTGACTGGGCACTGCAAGGAGTCATAAGTTGTATCCATCATTGTCATTGGCATTGCCCTACCAACACTTGAAAGGGTAGTGCAAGGAGTCATAAGTTGTATCCATCATTGTCATTGACATTGCCCAACCAGAACTTGAAAGGGTAGTGCAAGGAGTCATAAGTTGTATCTATCATTGTCATTGGCATTACCCAACCAAAACTTGACTGGGCACTGCAAGGAGTCATAAGTTGTATCCATCATTGTCATTGGCATTGCCCTACCAACATTTGACTGGGCACTGCAAGGAGTCATAAGTTGTATCCATCATTGTCATTGGCATTGCCCTACCAAAACTTGACTGGGCACTGCAAGGAGTCATAAGTTGTATCCATCATTGTCATTGGCATTGCCCAACCAAAACTTGACTGGGCACTGCAAGGAGTCATAAGTTGTATCAATCATTGTCATTGGCATTGCCCTACCCACACTTGAAAGGGTAGTGCAAGGAGTCATAAGTTGTATCCATCATTGTCATTGGCATTGCCCTACCAACACTTGACTGGGCACTGCAAGGAGTCATAAGTTGTATCCATCATTGTCATTGGCACTGCCCTACCAACACTTGAAAGGGTAGTGCAAGGAGTCATAAGTTGTATCCATCATTGTCATTGGCATTGCCCTACCAAAACTTGACTGGGCACTGCAAGGAGTCATAAGTTGTATCCATCATTGTCATTGGCATTGCCCAACCAAAACTTGACTGGGCACTGCAAGGAGTCATAAGTTGTATCCATCATTGTCATTGGCATTGCCCTACCAACACTTGACTGGGCACTGCAAGGAGTCATAAGTTGTATCCATCATTGTCATTGGCACTGCCCAACCAAAACTTGACTGGGCACTGCAAGGAGTCATAAGTTGTATCTATCATTGTCATTGGCATTGCCCAACCAAAACTTGACTGGGCACTGCAAGGAGTCATAAGTTGTATCAATCATTGTCATTGGCACTGCCCAACCAAAACTTGACTGGGCACTGCAAGGAGTCATAAGTTGTATCAATCATTGTCATTGGCACTGCCCAACCAAAACTTGACTGGGCACTGCAAGGAGTCATAAGTTGTATCCATCATTGTCATTGGCATTGCCCAACCAAAACTTGACTGGGCACTGCAAGGAGTCATAAGTTGTATCCATCATTGTCATTGGCATTGCCCTACCAACACTTGACTGGGCACTGCAAGGAGTCATAAGTTGTATCCATCATTGTCATTGGCATTGCCCTACCAAAACTTGACTGGGCACTGCAAGGAGTCATAAGTTGTATCAATCATTGTCATTGGCATTGCCCTACCAACACTTGAAAGGGTAGTGCAAGGAGTCATAAGTTGTATCCATCATTGTCATTGGCATTGCCCTACCAAAACTTGACTGGGCACTGCAAGGAGTCATAAGTTGTATCCATCATTGTCATTGGCACTGCCCAACCAAAACTTGACTGGGCACTGCAAGGAGTCATAAGTTGTATCAATCATTGTCATTGGCATTGCCCAACCAAAACTTGACTGGGCACTGCAAGGAGTCATAAGTTGTATCTATCATTGTCATTGGCATTGCCCTACCAAAACTTGACTGGGCACTGCAAGGAGTCATAAGTTGTATCCATCATTGTCATTGGCACTGCCCAACCAAAACTTGACTGGGCACTGCAAGGAGTGATAAGTTGTATCCATCATTGTCATTGGCACTGCCCAACCAAAACTTGACTGGGCACTGCAAGGAGTCATAAGTTGTATCTATCATTGTCATTGGCATTGCCCAACCAAATCTTGAAAGGGTAGTGCAAGGAGTCATAAGTTGTATCAATCATTGTCATTAGCATTGCCCAACCAAAACTTGAAAGGGTAGTGCAAGGAGTCATAAGTTGTATCAATCATTGTCATTGGCATTGCCCAACCAAAACTTGAAAGGGTAGTGCAAGAAGTCATAAATTGTATATATCATTGTCATTGGCATTGCCCAACCAAATCTTGAAAGGGTAGTGCAAGGAGTCATAAGTTGTATCAATCATTGTCATTGGCATTGCCCTACCAACACTTGAAAGGGCACTGCAAGGAGTCATAAGTTGTATCAATCATTGTCATTGGCATTGCCCAACCAAAACTTGACTGGGCACTGCAAGGAGTCATAAGTTGTATCCATCATTGTCATTGGCATTACCCAACCAAAACTTGACTGGGCACTGCAAGGGGTCATAAGTTGTATCAATCATTGTCATTGGCATTGCCCAACCAAATCTTGAAAGGGTAGTGCAAGGAGTCATAAGTTGTATCCATCATTGTCATTGACATTGCCCAACCAAAACTTGAAAGGGTAGTGCAAGGAGTCATAAGTTGTATCCATCATTGTCATTGGCATTGCCCTACCAAAACTTGACTGGGCACTGCAAGGAGTCATAAGTTGTATCTATCATTGTCATTGGCATTTCCCAACCAAATCTTGAAAGGGTAGTGCAAGAAGTCATAAGTTGTATCCGTCATTGTCATTGGCATTGCCCAACCAAAACTTGACTGGGCACTGCAAGGAGTCATAAGTTGTATCCATCATTGTCATTGGCATTGCCCAACCAAAACTTGAAAGGGTAGTGCAAGGAGTCATAAGTTATATCCATCATTGTCATTGGCATTGCCCAACCAAAACTTGAAAGGGTAGTGCAAGGAGTCATAAGTTGTATCTATCATTGTCATTGGCATTGCCCAACCAAAACTTGACTGGGCACTGCAAGGAGTCATAAGTTGTATCTATCATTGTCATTGGCACTGCCCTACCAACACCTGACTGGGCACTGCAAGGAGTCATAAGTTGTATCCATCATTGTCATTGGCATTGCCCAACCAAAACTTGACTGGGCACTGCAAGGAGTCATAAGTTGTATCTATCATTGTCATTGGCATTACCCAACCAAAACTTGACTGGGCCCTGCAAGGAGTCATAAGTTGTATCCATCATTGTCATTGGCATTGCCCTACCAACATTTGACTGGGCACTGCAAGGAGTCATAAGTTGTATCCATCATTGTCATTGGCATTGCCCTACCAAAACTTGACTGGGCACTGCAAGGAGTCATAAGTTGTATCCATCATTGTCATTGGCATTGCCCAACCAAAACTTGACTGGGCACTGCAAGGAGTCATAAGTTGTATCCATCATTGTCATTGGCATTGCCCTACCAACATTTGACTGGGCACTGCAAGGAGTCATAAGTTGTATCCATCATTGTCATTGGCATTGCCCTACCAAAACTTGACTGGGCACTGCAAGGAGTCATAAGTTGTATCCATCATTGTCATTGGCATTGCCCTACCAAAACTTGAAAGGGTAGTGCAAGGAGTCATACGTTGTATCCATCATTGTCATTGACATTGCCCAACCAGAACTTGAAAGGGTAGTGCAAGGAGTCATAAGTTGTATCCATCATTGTCATTGGCACTGCCCAACCAAAACTTGACTGGGCACTGCAAGGAGTCATAAGTTGTATCCATCATTGTCATTGACATTGCCCAACCAAAACTTGAAAGGGTAGTGCAAGGAGTCATAAGTTGTATCCATCATTGTCATTGGCATTGCCCAACCAAAACTTGACTGGGCACTGCAAGGAGTCATAAGTTGTATCCATCCTTGTCATTGGCATTGCCCTACCAGAACTTGAAAGGGTAGTGCAAGGAGTCATAAGTTGTATCCATCATTGTCATTGGCATTGCCCAACCAAAACTTGACTGGGCACTGCAAGGAGTCATAAGTTGTATCCATCCTTGTCATTGGCATTGCCCTACCAGAACTTGAAAGGGTAGTGCAAGGAGTCATAAGTTGTATCCATCATTGTCATTGGCATTGCCCAACCAAAACTTGACTGGGCACTGCAAGGAGTCATAAGTTGTATCCATCATTGTCATTGGCATTGCCCTACCAGAACTTGACTTGGCCATTCAACTCAGCTAATAGTGTATAAGAGAGTTTGTGCCTACGAACCACATGTATGAGAGGAGAGTTGTTGTCACCTAGGCAAGATTCTGGCAGTTCATTGATAGTTAATTTGTTACATGCACAGTTGTACCCCACACCAAATGTGTAGTGGTTAAATAAGGTAGAATATGTCTGACATGGTGTCATTTGTCTCTATTTTTATTTATTTAAATACAAATTGTGTTGGTTCTGACATTTGTATGGCACCATTTTGGGACTTGATTGATGTCAGTAGATGATTATAATAATAATAATAATAATCTATAGAGGAGAAGAAAGAAGGCAGAGAAAGGATTGTGTATTGCTGTTTAATATTGTAAGTATTGAGCTTGATGGAGAAGTCTGCAGCTGTGACAGTGTATGAGTTATGAGAATTGTTTTTGGCAAGAGGTTGTGTGTATAGATCAACTACGTTGTGCTGTAGACAACTGGTGGTCAAGTAACGTGTGAGAGACGTAGCTGTCCACCACTGTCTTGTGACCGTCCAGTGCTGTCACAACCCCTGGACTGCTGTAGGTCTTGTCCAGGTAAGTGTTGGCCTCTGTCACGGGGCGACTGACGCAATCGGTAAAAACAGTGTGTCTGTATGCGTGTAGCATTTGTGCCAGTGTGTATGCATGTAGCATGTGTGCCAGTGTGTATGCGTGTAGCATGTGTGCCAGTGTGTATGCGTGTAGCATGTGTGCCAGTGTGTATGCGTGTAGCATGTGTGCCAGTGTGTATGCATGTAGCATGTGTGCTAGTGTGTATGCGTGTAGCATGTGTGCCAGTGTGTATGCGTGTAGCATGTGTGCCAGTCTGTATGCGTGTAGCATGTGTGCCAGTGTGTATGCCTGAATGTATGCATGAAGATAACAGTTCATATTTAATTAATTAATCACTGCAACCTATGAAGAATATACTGTTGAACATTGCTTTACGGTCACCTTGGTGATACAGCCTGAGCAACCACCTCACCATTACGGTCACCTTGGTGATACAGTATAAGCAGCCACCTCACCATTACGGTCACCTTGGTGATACAGTATAAGCAGCCACCTCACCATTACGGTCACCTTGGTGATACAGCCTGAGCAACCACCTCACCATTACGGTCACCTTGGTGATACAGTATAAGCAGCCACCTCACCATTACGGTCACCTTGGTGATACAGCCTGAGCAGCCACCTCACCATTACGGTCACCTTGGTGATACAGCCTGAGCAGCCACCTCACCATTACGGTCATCCTGAGACAGTGCCATGTTATTTCCATAACAGTAACGTATAGAACATTAGTCCCACTAAGACGGTCACCTCACTATTCAGGTCACTTTGACCCAGTCCAGGGGCTGACTTTAATGGTGAGGTTCCACTGTACATAGGCCATATATAATTGTTATTGTAGTTAGAAAGTAATAATTTACACTTATTTATTTTTGTAGTTGTCTGTAAAAAGAAGCACTAAGCATATTATGCAATTATTGTATGTTGCTATTAAGCACAAATATCTTGCATTGTAAACCCTGAAGCAAAACATCCCTACTTTTCATTACAGGCAGTAAAATAGCAGTGGGTATGATCTGTATGATATGTATGATCTATATGATATGTATGATCTGTATGATATGTATGATATGTATGATCTGTATGCAAGATACGGCCATAATTTTCTTAGCTTATTTCAAGGAAAGCTAAAGTGTATATACTTTTATATTTAAATATATTTTACTAAAAGACTACAATGTTGACAAATATATGTTGGTGTTTAAATCAGCTCTTGTATGGTGTGTTAACGTTGTAACAGATGATGCCATGTCCAGAGAGGCTGGGGTGAAGACACTGGACAGTGGTCAAACAGATGACGGTGAGTCATCCATAAGTTGCGAGACTGCATAGATCAAGGTCACTTAGAAGATGTTGCTAGAATAGTTCAGGTAGTATTGATGATGATTTGAAGTTTTAAAACTTCCTGGTCAATTCATTTAACCCATTGCGCTTCACGTTTGTTGATGTTCAGATCTGTCATGTGTGACTAGTGAAGTGTGAAGTAGATGTCTCGCAACTGGTTTTAGGAAATAGACTGGACCCAGTCAACAACAATTTAATAGTTAGTCAGATGCTTTCACTGAAATTAAATAATAAAGTTGTACAAATGAGCTAGACTGTTGTAGTGGATACTAGAGCTAGCATGTAGTAGTGGATACTAGATAGGTTCAATTGTTCATAAAATGAATCTGAAATGAGACAAAAGAATTGAGGAGGGACGTTTAGAATAAAACTTCATGAAATACATTGTGTTGACGAGTACTATGAATGACTGATGATAGGTGACAGTTGTGTGACTTAAATGCATGATCACTGATATAGTTGGTGCCCTCACTCAAACTGTTGCTCTGCCTCAGGCTGTGTCTTCCAAGGACTGACCCACAGGGAGGGCGACAGGTGGGTTCACAGGGTGATGCCCTTTGCCAGGGTGTCTTGTGTCAGCTGCACCTGTCAGGTGAGTGTATCTGGGTATCCAGTGTATCTAGGTGTCTGAGGAATGTATCGGGGGGTTCAGAGTATCTGGGTGAGTCTATCTGGGCGAGTGTATCTGCATATCCAGGGAGTGTTTCTGGGTATCCAGGGAGTGTACCTGGTTATCCAGGGAGTGTATCTGGGTATCCGGGTGAGCATATCTGGGTATCCAGGTGAGTGTATCTGGGTGAGTGTATCTAGGTATCTGAGGAATGTATCGGGGGGTTCAGAGTATCTGGGTGAGTCTATCTGGGCGAGTGTATCTGCGTATCCAGGGAGTGTATCTGGGTGAGTGTATGGGTTTCTGTGTAAGTGGTGTATCTGAGTATTCAGGTGAGTGTATCTGGGTATCAAGATGTGTATCTGTGTGTCTGGGCAAGTGTATCTGGGTATCAAGCTGAGTGTATCTGGGTATCCAGGTGAGTGTACATGTGTACCCAGCTGAGTGTATTTGTTAATAAGTTAAGTGATCTGTGTATTTTTGGGTTCTGGAAGTGTCTGTGTATCTCTGGAAGTGTCTGTATTTCTGAAGGTGTACGTGTATTTTGGGATGTGTTTGGTAGGTATCTGTGTATTTCTGGACGTGAATGTGTATTTCTGGAGATGTCTGTATTTGTCTGTGTACTTCTGGGGGTATATCTGTATTTCTGGAGGTAATTTGTACATTTTTTATGTGTGCATTTATGGAGGTTTATGTATTTCTGGAGGTGTCTGTGTTTCTCTGGTATGAAAAAATGGTATAGAGCAAATAGAGGTGTGTGTCTTTCTGGAAGCATCTGTGTATTTCTGGAGGTGTCCATTTTTAAGAACAACTTCATTAACTTCATCTGCCACCTTATCGTAAGATTTGTCATCGTTCCGTAATGTTGTCCGGATGGTCCCTAGGTTCCGCCACTGTAGTCTAAATTTTTTTGAAAGGCATTGTTTTGGCAGGGATTTCCTTATTTGGCATTCGCGTAGCATTCTCCACAGGCAAATGAGTAGTCGGGACCTTTCGAGTCTTGCCTTAATTTACATAAGGTTGATTTCAGTATACCAAATAGATACCCAAAGCTAAAAGACTGCATTAGTCAGGCGGTTTTTCAAAGTTTAATTTAATTAAAAAACATAAAATGGTGGTGTTCAACGAGACCATGTGTTGTTTGTGCGATAGCGAGTCCTTGGTGTCTTCGCATTGCTGTCAGCTGCCGACATTGTGTTTGGGTGGCCTTATGTCCCGCGGCCAGTTCAGCCATGCCTTGGCCATGTCAGCTGCCTGCGTACCAGCTACACTGTCATAACCCATGGATTTAGCCTAATAAACTCTTTATTGTGAAATAGCATTTGTCGTATGGGACAAGTAAACATGAGTTAGCACTTGTTGTAACGGACAAGTAAACATGAGTTAGCACTTGTCGTATGGGACAAGTAAACATGAGTTAGCACTTGTTGTAACGGACAAGTAAACATGAGTTAGCACTTGTCGTATGGGACAAGTAAACATGAGTTAGCACTTGTCCTATGGGACAAGTAAACATGAGTTAGCACTTGTCGTATGGGACAAGTAAACATGAGTTAGCACTTGTCCTATGGGACAAGTAAACATGAGTTAGCACTTGTCGTATGGGACAAATAAACATGAGTTAGCACTTGTCGTATGGGACAAATAAACATGAGTTAGCACTTGTCGTATGGGACAAGTAAACATGAGTTAGCACTTGTCCTATGGGACAAGTAAACGTGAGTTAGCACTTGTCGTATGGGACAAGTAAACATGAGTTAGCACTTGTCCTATGGGACAAGTAAATATAAGTTAGCACTTGTCCTATGGGACAAGTAAACATGAGTTAGCACTTGTCCTATGGGACAAGTAAACATGAGTTAGCACTTGTCGTATGGGACAAGTAAACATGAGTTAGCACTTGTCATAACGGACAAGTAAACATGAGTTAGCACTTGTCGTATGGGACAAGTAAACATGAGTTAGCACTTGTCCTATGGGACAAGTAAACATGAGTTAGCACTTGTCATATGGGACAAGTAAACATAAGTTAGCACTTGTCCTATGGGACAAGTAAACATAAGTTAGCACTTGTCTTATGGAACAAGAGTTTTCTGGCAGTTAATATAAAGCCCTGAAACCTTTAGGCAGTCATTTTCTTCATCCATTCTCAGACTGTCCAATCAAATTCTGTCTTCTTATCTTCTGTGCTTGTCTTCTTTACTTTGGTTTTAATTAGAATATCTAACTATTAGTATCCTCCTTAAACACCTGAATAGAAATGTGTCTAGCTTCCTGTTGTCACTTCCATTTATCTTCCATGTCTCACATCCATATAATAACATTGATTTTATCAGTGTAATGTGTATATATCTGAACTCCATATTTGTTTGAGCTTTATGAACTATATTTCTGTAGGTGTCTGTATTCATCTGTGTATTAATGGAGGTGTCTGTATTTTTTGGAGGTAGCTGTGCATTTCTGGATGCTTCTGGAGGTATCTGTGTATTTCCGGAGGTGAATGTATTTATATGTATTTCTGGAGGTGTCTGTGTATTGGTGTAGTGATGTGTCAATGGTGTAGAGTGAGGTGTCAGTGGTGTAGACTGACGTGTCAGTGGTGTGGAGTGATGTGTCAGTGGTCTAGAGTGAAGTATCAGTGGTGTAGAATGATGTGTCAGTGGTGTAGATTGATGTCACTAATGTTGTCACTTGTAAAAAGGTGCCAACTGATCTGTTGTAGAATGGCAGTATACAGTGTCACAGACAGAGGTGTTTGTGACAGTCACCCAAATGTCAGGTGCTCATGATGTGTTTGTCTCAATATCTGCAGTGCTGCCACAAGTGTCACATGTTTTGTTGATTGGACGATGGTGAATGGATTTATTAAATGTTTTAAAAGATAAGTTTGTGTTTGTTTTACAACTTCTCAGTATGCCAGTGGGTCACATTTGGATCAGCTGGAACAAGAAAATTGTATGCGACAGTATAAACCAGTTTAGGACCAACTACTGAAATGATGGAAATCATCATTTTGTACACAATTTTGAGATATTCATAGTAAATTATATCAGATGAGTTTCAATGATGCATATGACGAACCAAACAACAAAATAATTAATATTCTTCTTGTTCTTTTTTAATCTTCTGACATCACTTTGTCACGGCAACGCTGGTAGCACAACCTCTACTGCTGGGTGGGTGTGATCCACCTGGTACATCCGCCCTTGATCTGCGGTGGGCCATACCGAATTGATCTATGTCAAGCAAGCTATTAGTCCCTGCTTGTCTCTGGGCTGTGTATTCAGGGATTTGGGGTTCATCTATTGATGTCAAATATTCGCTTGATTCTGACCTCAGGACACACAGATGAAGAATATTTTTAATAATTATATTTAGAAGACACACTAAAACATAATAATAGCGTGAATGCATTACGTACTAGGATCGCATCATGAGTGAAACATGAATTAACAGATGAGGGAGACAGTTGATAGTCTACACTCAAATTGCCTGATGAAGAAAAGTTTTCCTGCTGGACAATAACTGTCACCCACTTACAAATATCCAGCCTTTGAAGAAATTAATAACAAGACACATTATTGAACATTTTATATCAAATTTTATTCACCATTTAAGCTTGGAGCTATCAAGCGAGACATGCAACAAAATACTATGTCCAGAAAGTCAGCTTTTTTTAACCATGAAGCTTTCTCAAACATGACTTATAAATGTCCTATTAGACAAATGACGTTGACAATAAACCATTGTGTAAACGATCTGCCCTTCTCACCACGTCTCTAAACGCAACGATGCCGGCCTGTAGCAGTCGCTATGGCAACAACATGCAGCTGCTTCAACTGCTACATGGCAGTTTCTGCTGTTGGCATCGCCATGGCAACGGACAGCCGCACATCAGTAAACATGACGACATATCTGTTTCAAGTGTAACATAACATAATTATCATATGGGGAACAGGTGCCAGCGCAATGCTTTCTTGGTATGCCTAGTTGTGGGGGCTGGTTGTAGTTTTTGTTTCGTTTGTAGACATTTCATGCTTACTGGCAAACAAACCCTTATCACAGCTAATTTCCATGTTTGTACCGATCGTGATGTCAGCTTACTTTCCGAGTGGACCTGCACGACACAACCTGTCGACAATGGTTACATGCTGAGATCAAACGACTGGCTCAGTACTGACACCGGGTAAAACGTTGAGGACAACTTAGTTGTCGCAGACAGACAAACGCAAGCTGCCCTTTACTCATCACAAACTGCTTTCAGCAGTGTTATTATCTCGCCACGATAGACTTCAGAAGCCATCCACTTTGTGGTCATTGCCACAAACTGCCTTCTGTCAGCTCACAAGGATCATCTAGGATGTCCCGCATATTACACATTCATCCCGCTTGCATAAAATATGAATATTACTGTCGCCAAACTAGAACACAATGTATATACACTTTATAGACAAGTGTCTCATTCTAGCATATTGCGTCACATTGGATGGCTAGTGTCTACATATAACAGTAACTATCCACAACTACCACAACGACAACAATGGATTGATTACAGAGCTCTTGGAAGTACGGCGATTCACCTCCTCAGCGCTCTTTGCCCACAACAAACAAGTATTTATGTACACAATGCAAAATAGCGAGATAAAACAAACACGGCGTCGTTGCAACTTAAAGTTGTTTGATATGTACGTGTATGTAGACCGATGACAGTAAGATCGAGATGATGCGGTTTACATCTATCTCCAATTCGTGACCAAACTGGTTTTTAACCAATACATGAAGACAATGAAAATGTATTGAGAACCACACCGATTTCACAGACCGTAACATAACTGACCTACCGAACTTGTAAACTGTATAGACCTTCATAGGTAATTTCCTTTGATAATGACATCTAATGTACCGACTGAGTGAACACAAACTGTAGACCACAAACACTCGCTGCTTAATAGTGCCATTTTGACACTGGTGTGATTTGATGTTTTTTAGATGAGTCTACATGCAGGATGACATGTCAGTCTGCCACATGGTCCAACAGGAATAAAGGACGTCCACCAGAGACAGGACACTGACCATTCTATGGCAGGACACAAGATGAGCAGCTACTAAATGTAAAGAAGCAAGCATCAGCTAGGATATAAGCAGACCGTAAGGTTACAATGATACACATAGGTTGAGCACATACATAATTCCACTGCCTTTGGATGTCCTCGCACAAATGCATCAATTATCTTCAAAATAAAATGCACAGTTGGCTCCATATATAAAAATCAGAGACATAAGACAAAGTATGACGAAGCTGGAATTTCAACTGTTGAGCAGTTAGGAACAAATAATAATCATAGATACATGGTTTCAGATACCTACAAATCCAGTTAAGACAACTCCAAGAACACAGTAAACATAGCAGGGCACAGAAAGCATGTAGAGAGAAGCACGGAGGCCTGTTGAGGAGTGTCCATGGTTTCACCTGGACACAGTTCAAAACCTCTCTAACAGCAACTGGCATGACCATCTTTTTGAAAAATAATTTGGCACAGTGGCACAGACTGTTACACATGGTAGTGTGAAGGACCTCATCCCTTCTGGACGACTGTACTTGATCAATTCATTGTCAATTGTACAGAGACTGAACGTTCATAGACATAACAGCTCACAGTCTACAAGCACTCTGCAAGTCTGTTGGATGACTCAGCGAAAATCGCGCGCAGCTGACCATTATATGGCCAGCACGACGTTCGCGGACACCAACGTGAAGCGGGGCAGCTTTGAGTGTCTCGATACGCCCGTCAACCAAGCGACCGTTGAGAGCCAACCTACACATATATCTTGCATCACCATCGTGCTTAACAACTACAAGACCTGGACAACACCAAACACTTGTCTGTGTCTTATAAATACAGTGTATGGATTCTAAACAACCAACTAAAACAACACTGTCGACAAATACAACATTATCATTGACGCTTGAAGCGATGCACTACATGGCGGCTAGCCTCTGTGTAACACTACACGCCAGTGTAACGTTACATTGTTGTGTGCACTGCGTGACAGTGGAGCCGCAGACTACATATTATGACGACCACATCTCGCATGTGGGACACTGACTGACCTCCCATACATAATTGGCTTTGGAGAGCTTACATCATTATCACTACATCTCGACGCATCGATTACATCAGTGATTGGGACCCGTCATTCACCGAAGCCGAGTAGTATTCCATTCACTGACCATAGTAACAACACATCTTTGTGCAATTCTACGAAACAAACATCCGAGTTTCAAAATGGCTTAAGTGGAAAGAAACAGTGTTCAGTTTTTATATCATAATGTGATCTGCACTGACAATGCAGGAAGAATACTACAAGACACGTGCAACTCTAAATACACTCAATGGGCAAAGCGATTAAAATTCCGACCTTTTTAAAAACATTTTTGTTTCTGCTGAATTTAGATTTTTTATACCTGCATGGATAAACTGTACACAACCATTTCTTGACACTTGTCCATGAATGAGTTTATGAGAGAGGATATCCAGTTACCCACAACCATCACAATGTACAAGCTGCAGTCTGTTGAACAAGCCGCTATCTACACATACCAAAGACCCTCCCACACTTACGCATACTCCTGGAAGCTCTCAGCAGAACTGATTCTACCCGATGTGCCGTCTGACATCACAGCGACAGTCACTGGTGACTGCTTACCCTGGAAGGCCGGTTATCGCAAATACATCAACACTCGATCCTAAACTATTAGCATGAAATATACCCTAACAAATATAAACAGTAATATTGACATAATCATGTTGGTGAGGCACATACATACACACATCATGTACAGATAGAATATCAATGACAGACAAGTTGCCATTGTAAGCACGTTCATTAAGAATTACATTCAAGTTTGGTCTGACTTAGTATTTGCATTGATGGCACGTTGCTAATGCAGAATACCATCAAAGACAACGTGGCCTCAAATTCCCAACTACTGCACTGATGTTGCACGCCTGCCATTCATCAGTGTTCAACAATTGGACCACGCATGCCAGACGTCAGTACATGGAGAAACCACATCAAATATCTTATTCCCTACAATTTCAAAAGACAGAACTATTGCGAAAATTGAACAATTTACATTATTCACTATACAAAACATCAATAAATTATGTACAATTGGATTTTCATACTCACGTAAAGTTACGCAGCACCATAGGCAGATAATTGGACAATATATACGAACGTCATGCATTAAATATCCAAAAATAAAAACGTCAACAACAAACAAGAAAAGACATGTTCCAAGTGATTGGTATCAGGCATCCTGAGCCTGGCAGACAGCCACAATGCGAGGCCAGCAACGTCATACAGATGGCCATCAGAAATGACTGCTGGGGCAATGGTCATATTGTTGTAAGTTCTATACAGCACAACAGACAGGCAACAACTGTTCTACAAACAACCAAAACAATGCTGTAACAATTTGGGGGTATATTAATGCAATGATAAATTCAGGAGAACAGGAAATGAATGTGCACGAAGCAGAATGCCCTATATCAATGCAACCGGAACTACTGCACTCACTCTTAGCGGAGAATCGTAAACCTGTGCATCCACACACACCTTCTATATAAGCCCATAATGGACTTGATGATGGGAGATTTAGCAATGAGACTTGAAGAAACAAGTGAACACTGTCAAAATGGCAACTAACTTGCAGCAACTGTGCTGCAAGGTGACAACAACCGTTGTGAGCAAGACAAACATCTATTAACAAAGAACTTATTTCTTGTTTCCACCGACTGAGCTGAGCTGCACCATATCCGATGTTTTAATCCTATACAGACAATTAGTGCTGTATCATGCAGCAACGTATGTTTAAAAGCCAACTAAAACCTCTTGAGACCGCACAAACTAAACAAAACACGACAATGCATTCTGAACTTTGTTCATCTACAATTCGTATGGCACTGTAACAAAGTAACACCCTCGTTCATCTAAATGGCTTCTCTGAAACCTCACAAAACATGCTGTATCTTTACCGAAACCCTTCGTTGTGTACCAAGTACACAACCTACCTACACCTGGGGGGTCCCACCTACTACGTACCCAGTTGCACAACTCATCCGATGGTTAGCACTATGGGCAGAACGAAGTACGATAAAAGAGGGGGAAGGCTGTGATTTGATCATCAGCCTTATGCTCGTTCTGAAAATATGCAAATGACTAGTCAGCAAAACACTGTTCCCATTCAGAACTCTCCGGCTGACACAAAACTAACAATAACTTCATAGAAGATTTCCACAACAAATCAGGTGGAATATGTGCACAAACACGCATTTTCTAGTCATACTTACTCAGATACATTCACACATATATACGTGCTGATATAGACAACTGGTATACAATAGCTGAGCATTCGAGCGAATGCAGCACCAAATGAAGCGTGACGATAGCAGCATTTCTTACTGTAGATTCTTGGATTTCATTTCAAATCAACCAGTGTTTTCTACACGTGAGTGTAGTATTATGCATATATATATATATTTCAATTGCATGTGGGGTTTCTTCAGTGTGGCCAGATTCCAATTCAGGGTGTAACTCAAACAGCACCGATATATGTTACTTTACAAATGTAATTTGTTACAATCCAATGACAACCAGGTAGCGTAACTAAACACATACCATCATATTTACTTTATCAGATTGTTACAGCGGCACATATTTCCCTGTGTGCTGTTTGTTGTTTGAAGGTTTAAATTTTTTATTATTGGAAAACGACCATTGAAGCACCAACTCCCAAGTAACTGAAAGAACACAGGTGGCACCGACCGCACAATGAAGTGGACACAAGTATTGTATGTTCCTAATATTGTACAGAGACACGCATAAACAAAGGCCAGGCGTTGTGGACAAGCAGTGGGAATGTCCAGAAATGCACCCATATGACACCACAACGTCCTTCAGCACTTACACCGACACCATAGTGACAGGTTACTGAAGTGACTGTTACAATGTATTAATGCCCAAAAGCCAGCACCGCAACTATTCCATCCGCCAACCATGAACCTTAATACCGCCTGACAGACATACAGGTGATGGCTTGACAGCGCATCACTGCCAGACTAGCAGCCTTCTGTAGGTGCCAATACTGTCGTTGCAGTCTGACTGCCTCGGTGTACAACTACTTTGTAGCTGCCACTGAGCTGAGCTGATACGATGGAAAGACGCCAGTCACCGACTGCAGACTGTACATCAGGTATCATACGTTAAACTTTCATTCAAAACATGCTCGTACAATAATTTATGTGATATACAAATGCTCCTTTTAAAGGAATTTTTGAGGCTTTGCCCCATCAGTAGTCACGCTGCCTCAGAAACTGTCTTCATAAAGACCATTATTCCTACGGCCACATTTAACAACAGCCTATATCTGTACATATTCATCGTCCATAGCATCAGCCGTTTCGAACGTGCTGCAAACGTGAAGAGACAGAGCAACGAGATTCACACGTAGCTCAGTTGCCATGCAACGGTCGGACACTCAGGGAAAGTCCTTGTTGAGCGGGGAGCTGGGTTCACTCTTTGGGAACACCGGATGCGACGTGGCGAAGTTCTTGATCTGTTGCAGACTGAGCAGGCTGTCTGCGATGACACCCTCGCGAGACATGTTCAGCCGGCGATCCATCATGTCGCGTTTCGGGAACGGGTCGAATGGAAAATAGCGGGAGGGCGTGGACGACGATGACAGATGCGACAGCTGCGGACTGGGCATGTGCGGCGGCGGGGGGAAGGTGAAGGTCGAAGGCACGGCGCTGTTGAGCAGGCCTGCGTTCGCATACTGGTGTGCCAGCGGCATGAACGCGGACGATGGCCGATTCATAACATCTGATGACATCGTCTCACAGCCCGTGCCGTCGATCTCACATTTGACATCCAGTCCGTCCCCCTGGTGGCGCATCATCATGAGCGGCATCGTCGGAACGGGCTTGCTCATGATGGGGGTGCGGGGCGAGGGTGTTCCCTCGCCCGAATGCTTGGTCATGTGACGCGCCAGGTACGTCTCCTGTGTGTACGACTTGCCGCACACTCGGCAGATATGTGTCTTCAGGTGCTTCGTGTCCGAATGCTTTGGTATGTGTTCGCGCAGGCTCTGCTCGTCCGCGAAGCATTTGTAGCAGGAATTGCAGCGGTACGGCCGGTCGGTCATGTGTGACCGTGAATGGGACTGCAGGTTGGAGAGCTGGGAGAAAGCCTTGCCGCAGCCTGGGTGCTGACACTTGTAGGGTTTCTCCCCCGTGTGGGTGCGGATGTGCTGCTGTAGATGACACAGCTGTGTGAAGCGGCGCTCACAGATCTGACATTTGTACGGCTTCACGCCAGCGTGGATGCGTGTGTGCTGAGACAGATAGGATGAGTTGGCGAAACTCTTGTGGCACGTTGAGCACTTGTATGGCTTCGGGTCCTGCTTGTGAACCTGTTGGCTGTGCACCAGCATCTCTGACTTTGAGTCAAACACCTGCAACAGACGACTCAACATTACAGAAACCACAACGTTACAGACGACGCAACATCACAGACGGCACAACGTCACAGACGACATAACATTACAGGCGACACAAGATGTTACAGAAGACACAACATTACAGGCGACACAAGATGTTACAGAAGACACAACATTACAGGTGACACAAGATGTTACAGAAGACACAACATTACAGGCGACACAAGATGTTACAGAAGACACAACATTACAGGTGACACAAGATGTTACAGAAGACACAACATTACAGGCGACACAAGATGTTACAGAAGACACAACATTACAGGCGACACAAGATGTTACAGAAGACACAACATTACAGGCGACACAAGATGTTACAGAAGACACAACATTACAGGCGACACAAGATGTTACAGAAGACACAACATTACAGGCGACACAAGATGTTACAGAAGACACAACATTACAGGTGACACAAGATGTTACAGAAGACACAACATTACAGGTGACACAAGATGTTACAGAAGACACAACATTACAGGCGACACAAGATGTTACAGGCGACACATGATGTGACTGGGGCAAGTTATACGCAGTGTCAGGCATCAGGAACAACTTCTTCTAAGTTCATTATGACCTTTAGCTGTATCTGTATCAGTAAAGATTAAAACAAGTTCTGCAAAACATTAAACATGTGAAGCATTATATGTGCCTAATTTTTTTAATGAAATATATTAGTGTACCGGTAATAAAAGACAGGTTAGCAGTAAAGGCAAACAACAGTTTCTTGTTTTTCAGCAGGTGCATGACACTACTCAGTTAATTCTGCCAACTATTCGCATGAGGACATGATCGGATGACATAAAAAGAAAATATGGCACAAAAAACAGTTGGTATTTCCTTTAAGACAATGCATAACGTTGAGTAAACATATTAACCAAACCAATGTTGTTTTTTAGCTGTCTAGGGCTGCCCTCCTATATGAGCAGTCAATGTGTAGGTATATGATGCCAAATTAAATATGTCATACAACGAACATCACTTTGAATCGCAGAGCAGACAGCCTTAATGACAACATCACTAACAGATATAATGACATGCCCACTAGAAGCATTTAACAGCACTGCCACCCTAAGCAACATGCTGCACGAGGACAAGGCCAGGCCTTCGCTTCTCAAGTCCACCCGTTTTAACTTACCTATTGGTCAACCTTGTCCAAACACAACCAAACAAGTATACTAGTGGGTATTCCGACATACAAACTCACAAATTCATACATCTTGATCAACGAGCCTTCACAGATCCTGATGTACACAGGCCACCGTGAATGCATACACCGATTTACAGAAAGACTGGACTTTGGTCTCAATGGCCTCGATATCATATCTTTGGAGCAAGCATTAACTTATGCTAAAAAACGACTTTCCTTGACAGCAATGTTATCCAATCATGATGGAGCTTATCAATTTATGGGTGCTTTTTGTGTGCAACTAGGTACGAAAGAGTCACTTTCATAAACATATTGTTGTACACTGTTGTACATCTTCCGCGGCATAGTCAACCATCTCAAACAACTGTTGTCAAGACTGCCTGTACCGCAACATGCCCACAGCTATTTTTTTTAGTAAAATTAAACTAGTTACATGGATGTACCCTGTCTTTCCATTAACACTTTCCCCTAGGCTTACATTGCTGCCGGGATGTACCGTCTTTCCATCAACACTTTCCCCTAGGCTTGCATTGCTGCCGGGATGTACCGTCTTTCCATCAACACTTTCCCCTAGGCTTGCATTGCTGCCGGGATGTACCCTGTCTTTCCATCAACACTTTCCCCTAGGCTTGCATTGCTGCCGGGATGTACCCTGTCTTTCCATCAACACTTTCCCCTAGGCTTGCATTGCTGCCGGGATGTACCGTCTTTCCATCAACACTTTCCCCTAGGCTTGCATTGCTGCCGGGATGTACCCTGTCTTTCCATCAACACTTTCCCCTAGGCTTGCATTGCTGCCGGGATGTACCCTGTCTTTCCATCAACACTTTCCCCTAGGCTTGCATTGCTGCCGGGATGTACCCTGTCTTTCCATCAACACTTTCCCCTAGGCTTGCATTGCTGCCGGGATGTACCCTGTCTTTCCATCAACACTTTCCCCTAGGCTTGCATTGCTGCTGGGATGTACCGTCTTTTTTGTAAAATATCCTATTTCAAGGCTGATGAAACACCACAGAATTAACAGCTACACTACTCTGTTTCTGAGGAAACTGCACCCCAAGGTGGCACGCCTACAATGCGATCACATGACATGACTTTTTAAATATACATTTCTACGAGATCATGCATGTAGATTAGGTTGCGTGTTGTGGCAATCGATTCCTGCCAACTGTCGCTCGCTCAACAAATCACTTCTGCCAGAGAGTTAAGTCCACAGATGTCTGTGTTGTTTTGTCAATGTACAAAGCCATTTTAAAACTACAACCACTACACAGCACTACAACGCAAGTGGATTTGCAAAACAGGTTTTAATGCTACAGACTGTATTGTCGACAGAACAGATCAGTCTGTTGAAATCGTTTTCTATACCATCACACTAACATTGTGCATTTTGATGCGAGCTAGCGGCTGGTATCACGTGACCTTCTTGGTGATCACGACAGCACTGGAAGGTCGTTGCCAGTGACAGTTTTAACCCACCAGAAGGTCATTGCCAGTGACTATGTTTTAACACACCAGAAGATCTTTGCCAGTGACTATGTTTTAACACACCAGAAGATCTTTGCCAGTGACTGTTTTAACTCACCAGAAGACTTTTGCCAGTGACTGTTTTAACTCACCGGAAGGTCTTTGCCAGTGACTATGTTTTTAACACACTAGAAAGTCTTTGCCAGTGACTATGTTTTAACTCACCAGAAGACTTGCCAGTGACTGTTTTAACTCACCAGAAGGTCTTTGCCAGTGACTATGTTTTAACTCACCAGAAGGTCTTTGCCAGTGACTATGTTTTAACACACCAGAAGGTCTTTGCCAGTGACTATGTTTTAACACACCAGAAAGTCTTTGCCAGTGACTGTTTAACCCACCACAAGGTCGTTGCCAGTGACTATGTTTTAACACACCAGAAGGTCTTTGCCAGTGACTGTGTGGACCCCAGCGGCGTAGACCCCAGCGGCGTGGACCCCAGCAGCGTGGACCCCAGCAGCGTGCACCCCAGCAGAGTGCACCCGAGTGGCGTGGACCCCAGTGGCGTGGACCCCAGCGGCGTGGTGGTCCTACCAACGTGTTTGCTGGCCACCCTATATATGCACATGCAGTAATATATATGCACAATCATGCACACGCGCCCACACACCATAAATGTAACAAGATTGCCTTCCAAAGGAAAAACCACAGATGGCACGTGGACAAGGAAGCTATTTGCTTATCAAAAGTCCACCGATTATTCATCTATGTGTATAGTACCCGCCCTTCAACGATATTTGTTTTTAAAAACATATGCACTGCTAGCATATACACAATGAGTAGATAATTTGTTCCATTTGTTTATCGCCCTCTGTGAGACCGATTACTTCCTGATATCTAAGCTACACCACTCCTTCACTAATGCTACTTTATGTCCTCCAGTTATTCTACCTTACTTAAATGAGACAAAAATAATGCTAATAATATTTTCATAATGCAAGTGTGTTGGCCAGAGAGAACTATGTAAGAAGTGTGTTGGCCAGAGAGACCTATGTAAGAAGTGTGTTGGCCAGAGAGACCTATGTAAGAAGTGTGTTGGCCAGAGAGACCTATGTAAGAAGTGTGTTGGCCAGAGAGACCTATGTAAGAAGCACTTTAAACAGCTACAATTAGATGGCTACATGCCGTTTTGCTAATATGAACATACAAGTTTGCTATCAATCTACACGCTTACACTGTGACAGGTTGCAACACACATTTCATTCTGCTCAAATGAGGAAAAAAATTTCCAATAAATTCTGCCCTACGTGACACTTCTATGATTCATACAATGTGGCGCATGAGCAACATATGGCTTCTCCTAGCCATGATCTTCTAGCCATGATCTCCTAGCCATGATCTTCTAGCCATGATCTCCTAGCCATGATCTTCTAGCCATGATCTCCTAGCCATGATCTTCTAGCACTGTCTTAAATAACCCAGTTCCGTACAGGTTTAGGATCAAACATATAATGTAATTGATCATATATATATAGACTTGTATATATATATATATATATAATTTCCAAACCAATTCCAAATCGAAATAATAGCATGTGAACAGAGCAACCATAGACATACTCAAAGCCAAAAATAATATCTATATATATATATATATATATATTAGAGCAGCTTTACTTAATTTCTACAAATTATGGTACATAATGGAAAACAAATATGACATAGACAACATATTAAATTTGATTTATTATTTGTAGAGAATAGTTTGAGTTAAAAAGTTACATGATATTACTGAACAAGTAATTGAAAATAACAATTAAATTGCCTTGGCCTTGTACAACAGGACCATGACCTGCTTACTTACGTCACCAAGGCATGTCAGCAGTTTCACTTATGATTTTTGGTTGATTTATCACCCCATTTACCGAACGTCAGATGAGAAAAATGCAACGCACATAACTTAGGCAAGGGAAAGAAGCATGCATACAACTGGCAGTGACAGGTCGCCACCTAAACAAAGAGACATTCGTGATGTAAATCAACTCTATTGTATACTTAACATACAGCCAGTGAACATGTGCTCACCAGGAGAAGAAAGCTGATGAACACATGACAGATGGCGTGGAGCAGGTTGTGGTCATGTAGACACAACACTGACATAATAGGTCTCATACAGCACTGCTAATACACACTCTATACATGTCTTTCATAGCTTTAAAGGTGCACATGTTAATTCCTGGCGTGGGACAGCTCACATTTTAATGCTAAATGTTTTTATCTGCTTCATAAGTTATATTGTTTTTCTTTGACATCCATTTAATAATGCTCTAATTATGCATCATTATTTTATGGTATTTTTATTATAATTTAATTTTTTTTCACCCACATAATGTCTTGATCTTGTATTTTATTCATGGACATTTATTTTTTACATTATTTACAATTTATCACTGATTAATTATGTAAAGCGCTGTTTAAGAATACTGCGCTCTATAAGAATTATATGTTATTACTATATTATTTTAGCTAAATTCGCTCTATCATGTGATAAGTTTCTGGGTCTTTCTGCATGTTCTTTCCCACTTATCTACACCTTTTTAACATGGCCTCTATGGCCTGGCATTATCAATTACAGCAGATTTTTTAACTTCAGAACAAAACCAGTTAAAATAATGACATTTAACAAATGCAGTGCTCACACTGATTGCATTTTGTGTGAAACACAAGACGGCAGAGATGTTATTAAAATATTTAATGACAGTAGTTTTCATGTTATGTACATGGCAAGAGATTGTGGTACAATATAACAATAATGCATCTATACACAGTGAAACATAAACAGTTACTGTCCGTAAAGTGAGCAACACTAGAATGTTTGCTAATGTCCTGAGGCTTGGTAGCTCAATTGTCCCAGAATGAGTCCTATTAAATAATGCATATGTAGATATGCAACACAATTCTAGTTGTCTATACATCATTATGTAACAACATAGTAAACATGTTATTAGGTGAGATACCTAAATTTACAAACATGTCCCAGAAAATACGTGGGATGTCACTGAAAGTGCCATTTTGAAAACAAGGGATGGCAGGATGGGTGGGAACAAGTTAAAATGTATAACTTCCCGAACTATTTCACACACGTGCGGTTGCTCTGATTTCCTTGGAAAAGGTGGAGCCAGACTTTATTGCCAATCGCAATGATTGGCTGGCTAAAAGCATAATAAAATAGGGATCTGCTTCTGGTAAATGGAACTGTCTTGATCTCACAAAATTTCTGAAGGTATATTACTTCTATAAACTCCAGAGGCTCAAGTTCTAACACAGATTAATAAACAAACACGAGAATATTAAAATAACATTCCAGTACACGTAACTTTAACAAAGGGAAAAATAGCAATTATATTCACTTATATAATACTAACTGTGTTAGATATATAGCATTATACAGACTGATAATGAAACTCTGAGATCACTGAAAAGTATATATACACCTACACGTACATAACAATTCACAATGGGCGATTATAAATATAGCTATTCTTATGACGCCTATGCTTACATAATATTTGTTAGTTTTTTATCCTTTTATATATAAGTAGTTGATAATGATATCGTGTGAATCTGTATTTGACTGATCACTCTGAGTGGCTCCGACACTAATGAGATATAATGTCTTAATTAATTAGCTTCCATGTCTTTTTATACCATTTTGCCAAGTGCACAGTAATTCTAGCTACTTCTAGCTACTGGTTTTTTCCAAAGCAAAATGTATGATGTACGAAGAGACCATGAATCAAGCTACCACTTCAATTGCAAAATATGAATGGGCCAATTCAAATTATATTATTAAAACTACAAAAACACACTAAATTACTAATATTAGTTTTAAAGTTGAAAATGAAAGTGGACAAATAAATAAATGAAATATATTACTTTGTACTAGATTTCAATAAAACAAGTTTTTTGCTCAGTAACATATGCATGGACACTAAGATAAAAACTGCCTCTTCTCGTAACATTAATTTATTATAATTAAAGAACATCATGTTTATTCGATATAATGAACAACAGACAGTTGAAATGTGGTATTGCTGGTAGCTAACTGCCAATGTATAGAAATATTTAGGATACTGCAATTAACAAAACTACCAAATAATGACTACAAGTACATGATGTACGTCCACAAGGCTGCCCAGGGTGCTGTACGACACACAGACACAGCTAACGCACATTATCAGCTGCCATGCCTTGTGTACATGGTGGATGTTTCATGCATGTGGAGACTTCCAGCAAGGCCCCCATGCTAGGGCTGCGTTGAAGATAATTCATGCGTGTAGAAGCACACAGGGTGGTTGATGTGGCCAGCCAATCAGTGACCAGCACAATTATCATGCATCTTACAAGGAAATCCATCATGCCACTTGAGTGTCTGGACATTTAAAAAAAATTAAAAAACATCTTTCTTTCAGTCAGAGAGTTTGTAAGAGTAATCTCAGAATGTCATGTGCAATGCATATCTTTCCCCTGTGCATTGAGGTGACAGGCCACTATAGTGTCTGCTTTTCTTTAATCCTTGGAGGTTTATGTAGGGGCTCAGTCCTTTCTACCTTCAATTAGGCAAATTGCCGGTCAGCTACTCCAAGTGTCAGTTGTTTAGTGAGTTAAAGGGAAACAAAAGTCAAGGTGTTGGTCTATGAACCTATGAGAATTACTAAAGACTAACCATTTGTAAGTACAATTGAAGAGCCATATTTCAACACATTTAAAAAAAAACTAATTTGAGTAAACAACGAACGAAAACTAGCACTACTTAAATTTGTGTTTTATATTATTACTTCATATGCATATATGCATGTAAATCCTCTTTATTATATGCCTGGTGAAAACATATCCATTTGCCAAAATTAGGTAATTATGATTTATTTTAAATTAAGCATTTTTTTTTCAAAACAGGCAAAGTCCATGGACTGAGCCCATTCTGAAAAAAAAACATAATTTAACTTAGATAGTTTTGAAGTATTAAATATATTTCTTATACCGCACAGACTAACAATTACTTGGTTTAATTTAACAGATTCTCTACGAAATATTTCTATATCTGTTGTGGAATTGGTTGGGTTTCTGGGTTTTTTATTCCAGTTATTTGGATTGTGTTTTCGCTTTCTCAATCTTTCATTTTCAACAACAGGCGAATAGTAATCTTCTGTCACAGCAGCACCTTGTTCATTCGTCGTTTCCGCTATATTCGCTGGCACCTCTGCGCACACGGTGCAAGGACTGAGTGCATTTTGCAAAACTGTCTCGGGTGGACTGGGCTCGGTTTGGAAAAATCTGCCAACTTGGCAGGCTCTACACACGTGGACTGAGCCCAGATTGGAAAACCTATCAAGTTAACATGGAAGATACACAGCTGAGCAACAGGAATCAATCATTATCTATTTTTTTTTAATGGACTAAGAGCGTTTTAGAATCCAGCTCTTCAATTACAAATATCACGCCAGTGGTTTTCTAGGAAAACATTGTTGAACACAGCATTTTAATTTCGTGGTCCGTGCCATATTGTTAGATAACCCTACGTTATGAGTGTTAAAGTCCAGCAAAATTCACTCGCAAAATTAAATTATATTTGTATACACCTATTCTTTCACTTGCCAATAAAATTTTTCGTCAGGAGACAAATAATCTTCAGTTGTCGGCTAGCGTGCTGCGAATTCTGACAAGATCGGGGCTTGTCAGATAATATCTGACAGTGCTAGATCTCAGGATGTCCTGACGGGCCCTGTCGGCTAGTGTGCTGCAGATTCCGACAAATTGTCAGGGCCCGCACGATTAGCGACCAATAGGAAGCTAGTGTGCTGCAGGCTTAAAACTGATTCAATTATCCAAAAAATTATTCGGGCCTATAACAGACATGTTAAGTCTCCCAAATTCACCACGAGACTCCTGGAAATGTATCAAATATCAGTTTCCCACATGGGAGAACAAATCTCCCGAACTTATAATGAAACAAAAAATATTTTAAAACTGTTAAAAAAGAAAATGCTTCAGTTCTAGCCGTTATTAAATATTATATTAGTTATGTGTGTAATAATAAAATATGTAGGTTACTGCCAGTCAGGTAAAGTTGTATGGTAATACATTTCAAGAGTAGAATATTTTTTTTATTCCTAAACCATTATAGTAAAAATGTTTAAGAATTATACTAGCCCACAAAGAATTTGTTAACTACCAAAATGTACATATTAACATGTCAGTAAACCATTTAATAGTATATGTGCAAAGTATTTGGAACTAAAGGTGATCTAGTGATAACTTTTATGCATGGTGAGGATGTGAAATACTTTGATTTATGCACAATTTTCTGAGACCCTCCAATGTACGCACAATTCTGAGAGACCCCGAGACCCTTTGATTTACGCACAAATCTCCTGCATTTGCATTTCTGAAATTTAACGTGCATGCCTATAATCATTTGCAAATGTACACTGCATTTAAGACAAATTAACACGACTTCATCATTATAAGACAAATCAGCACCTTTGGAGATTATCGCTTCATGAAATGGCCGATGACAAATTAGCTGTTAGCCTTGAATAGACGTGACCAGCGAATGTGGGGCACTGACCTGATCACACATGCGGCAGTGGTAGGACTTTGGGGTGCGTGTAGCCTTCATGGGGTGTGGTACAACCAGTGGACTGGCAATGCTGATGTCCAGTGGCTGTGGACTGCGCATGATGGGCGAGCCGGTCTGCATGCTCTGGATTGCATTGTTGTGGCTGCAGTCTTCTAGTGGACGGCTAATGGGCGGTGAAGACAGCGATGACGGCAGGAACATGTGACCTCCACTGTGGGCCATGGGAGGGGGCCGGTTCATATGTCCTGCAACACAGTTCTTATACAAGGGGGCCGGTTCATATGTCCTGCAACACAGTTCTTATACAAGGGGGCCGGTTCATATGTCCTGCAATACACAGTTCTTATACAAGGGGGCCAGTTCATATGTCCTGCAACACAGTTCTTATACAAGGGGGCTGGTTCATATGTCCTGCAATACACAGTTCTTATACAAGGGGGCCAGTTCATATGTCCTGCAACACAGTTCTTATACAAGGGGGCCGGTTCATATGTCCTGCAACACAGTTCTTATACAAGGGGGCTGGTTCATATGTCCTGCAACACAGTTCTTATACAAGGGGGCCGGTTCATATGTCCTGCAACACAGTTCTTATACAAGGGGGCTGGTTCATATGTCCTGCAATACACAGTTCTTATACAAGGGGGCCAGTTCATATGTCCTGCAACACAGTTCTTATACAAGGGGGCTGGTTCATATGTCCTGCAATACACAGTTCTTATACAAGGGGGCCAGTTCATATGTCCTGCAATACACAGTTCTTATACAAGGGGGCCAGTTCATATGTCCTGCAACACAGTTCTTATACAAGGGGGCTGGTTCATATGTCCTGCAATACACAGTTCTTACACAAGGGAGCTGGTTCTTATGTCCTGCAACACAGTTCTTATACAAGGAGGCCGGTTCATATGTACTGCAACACAGTTCTTATACAAGGGGGCTGGTTCATATGTCCTGCAACACAGTTCTTACACAAGGGAGCTGGTTCTTATGTCCTGCAACACAGTTCTTATACAAGGGGGCTGGTTCATATGTACTGCAACATAGTTCTTATACAAGGGGGCTGGTTCATATGTCCTGCAATGCAGTTCTTATACAAGGGGGCTGGTTCATATGTCCTGCAACACAGTTCTTACACAAGGGGGCCGGTTCATATGTCCTGCAACACAGTTCTTACAAAGGGAGGGAGAAAGGCAGGCCGAGAGAGGTCAAAGAAATGCTTTAGGCCCTATGCAGTTGAAAAGAAAGTACACAATATAAACTTCATAATACATATTCCCGGGCCACATATAGCAACAAAGACAGTTGTGTATTGACATCATGTTGAGAACACACAAAGTTCTGTCTTTGTTGTTGTTGCCCAGGAATCATTGTGATGGAGGCCACATTAGTGAAATTCAAGAATGATGACACTGATCGAAAAAATGTTGATGACACTCAACACAAAAGAAGCTGATGTCCAAAGTTCTTGTGTTAGGTTACAAAACTCTAATGTGATGTCAGATTTGTTTGAAAAGATGGGTTATCTAAAAAAAATCTCATGCATGGCGCATGGTACAGCCTAGTTAGTTCGGAGCTTGTGCGCCATGCACAAGATTTGGGACTTTGTCGAAACACCAACATATAGCTGCATCATGTTGAATTGACAAAAGTTGGGCTTCATTTTGTCATGATAACAACAACAATGTATATGTTGAAATTTTTGCATTTCTATTGTTGTTCAGTATATACTGTCTTAACAGTGACCAGCCAGAGCCAATTTGGGCTGATTTTCTAAGTGCTCCGTAGTAATAATTTTCCATTCATTCACTAGAAACCAACGAGGTAACGTACGGTATTAATGGATAAATGAGTCATCTTTCTACCTCATATTTGTTCATAAACGCATTCAAACTCAGTGAATATGAATCTAGCTTACAAAAACGTAGTATTGTTGGTATGCAAATTTGGTTGATTTTACTACTGATTTAATTCAGCGAATGAGAATGGTGTTTGTAACACGTGTTGTCCTGCCCAGATCTGGTGATAGTTTTGTTCCAGTCGCCATCTTGGAATCCTCTTGTTGCACACATGTTAAGTCTCCAGGAATCGCCGGAAAATTCCCGGAAATCTATCAAATCTCCCGGTCTCCCGCACGGGAGAACAAATCTCCTGGATTTCTAAGAATAAGGAAACAAAAAATAGTTTTTGTGTAACTTCAGTTAACAAAAGATTGTCACTCCCTCCCTTTACTTACGCCCACAACAGATTGGACAACAGAGACTTGGCTAAACAGTATCCTTGTGCCTTGACTGTTGCATTGTTGCATCTCCACTTTATTGTTTTATTTAATTCAAATGTTTAATAATTGTCACAATCGGAGCACATTATGAATGAAAAGGCTTATTTTAAAAATAGGTTTTACAAATAAAAAATGCCTCCATTACCTAGGTTCTCAAATGCCTCCATGAATTACCACCTCCATCACTCAGGATCATAAACTTTGAAGAAAAGAAAAGTTGCATGTAATAAAATATGTAGGCTACTGTAAGTCAGGGAATTTTTTTTTTACGGCAATATAAATTTAATTTTATAGTTACAAAAAACTGACCTAGTGTACTCTCCGATTTATGCATAAATCTCCTGCATTTACATTTCTGAAACTTAACATGTATGCTTGTTGTCTCAGTTTGTTTGTTCATCTAATAAATATTTCAAGTTCTGTGGCAAAATTTAAGAAAAATTATTCCTAAATATGGTTAATATACTAGTGCAGACAGTTAGAACGATCTTGCAGGCTTTTTTGAGGTAAATGTCAGCAATTTTCATAGCCTTCGCTTGCTGACACTGCCACGGTAAACAACGTTGGACCGATGTCTCTAAGCTGGCCTAGTCCGGTGTTAGAGAAAATCATAAAAATAAAAGTTCTCAACATATTTGATTAATTTTGTAGCTACCATGTATGGTTACATTTTCCCCAATTGGACATAGGGATAGACTGTACTTATTGTTGTACGTGTGATTGTTGTAAAGCAAGTTGATTGTATTAAACTTTTTTACTGTGGGTGTCATAAGTGTAATTGATGCCAAGGAGTGAATGGTGCAAGGCCAGTTGAGAATGTTGGAGCAATGGCACTAGGAGAGACATGTTGGAGCAATGGCACTAGGAGAGACATGTTGGAGCAATGGCACTAGGAGAGACATGTTGGAGCAATGGCACTAGGAGAGACATGTTGGAGCAATGGCACTAGGAGAGACATGCGTTTGTTTCTTTGGTACAACCCAAATGCGTTCCGCCTCATAAATATGTTACTGCCTGTTGTCATTCTGTCAGGAACCTGAACTACTGCAGTGTAGACAGAAATGTGTTCTCAACTTTCCAGGGATCACTGCTAATTTGTTATCTCTGATGGCTTCAGGCCTTATGTTCCAGCTGCAGTTCAATGACCACGAAAGGTTGACAGCCTACCACACAGGCTTATCTAGCACAAAGGCTGAATGCTTTAACTGCTGTTGCCTGGACGGCACAGAACGAGGAGACAATGTGAGTGTTTCATGTTACGCTACCAAGGGCTTTCAAATAACGTTCCATTCCAATGCTGTCACTACATCAGCACATCAGTCACAGAAATTTATCTTGAAAAAAATTGTGTGAATTTCACAAGTTAATCTTCTATCTCAGCTTTATGAATGGGAACAAGAGAAAACAATGCCACCTCAGATGTATCGTTCAGCAGGGAGAAAACCTCCGCCAGCTGCCCCACACTGCACGATGATGATGTGATGCAACAGTTTGTCATGGATTGGGCGCGGAACTAACCAAATCCTATTGGTTTTCCCTAGAACTCATCCAAGATCCTATGAAGGAATGTTGTGAAATGACAAGTACAAAAGCTAAATATTGCATGGGGCTTGCTAATCTGGCTGTATTGCTAATATGACCAAGTAAACGAGAAGAGCAGATGAAAAGATTGTGGGTGAGACCCATATGGCCTGGAGAAGCTACAAGAACAGAGGCCGAGCTATTTGAACAGACACAAGAACAGAGGCCGAGCTATTTGAACAGACACAAGAACAGAGGCCGAGCTATTTGAACAGACACAAGAACAGAGGCCAAGCTATTTGAACAGACACAAGAACAGAGGCCGAGCTATTTGAACAGACACAAGAATAGCATTCGATAAAAAAAAAATTCAACAAAAATATACAGTCCATCATAAAACATGCTACACTTATACACTCCTGTTACAGAAACAAACACGACAAAAAGTTAAATACAATATTACCTTATCAACTGAAATTGCTAATTTTGATCTCGGACAGCCAATTGGTTGCAGTAATTTTGGATACAAGTGGGCAAGTCACTGGCAAGTGCCAAAAACTTAAATAACTGGGCCACGTTACGAGACAAAATGGAATTGAAAAAACAAGCAGAGACAGGGAAGGACATCACATCATCAATGTTTGATGGCGACTTCAGCTGGTAGAACAGCTGGAGAATCTCTGCAGAGATTTGGGCAGCAATGTCCTGAAGAAGATATGTAAATTGAAGAGAAGAAACCGTACTCACCAGATGTGTGGTCAATGGGTAAGATGTCTGCTGGGGACGTGTCTCCAGCGTGGCTGGAACCCTGCAACAACCAGACAACAACGTACAGCTGTTGCTTACAAGGAAGCCTGAGAGCCTACCAGATTATAGAGGCGTATTCCACTCGCAATAAATCTACAATATCAAATAATACATAAACAGAAAACATGTTTTGGAATATAATACAATTAAGCCCTGTGGTTTCTGTCTGTATTTAAGAAGTATGTTATTTGATATCTTCACATTCATAATATTTAATCTGTCCGACTATCGTGATAGCTTAGACCATCCCTGACGCATCACTTGGCCTCCTAGATGCTAAATTTTAAATAATTAAACAGACACTCATGATTTATTACATCAGCTGCCTGACTAACACACTTCATCCTGCATTACATAAGATACAACACTGTCAATAGCAGTCCAATCCAATATCCAATGTTTTCAGAGTCATCAGAAAATGTTTTAGCAAGACACGATAACCACACACATTCGATGGATGGATTTTGAGGGTTTATAAAAAGTTTACAAAGTGGCAGTGATCAGCTTTGCGTAAATCTGACCATAGCAACCTCGTCCAGCGGATCCCACCAGTGTTGCCACGGCATGTTTCAGCAAACCTCAACTGTGGTTTGTTTTAGCACACGTCAACGCTTCTGATTTGACACGGTTGCACCGACAGCCACTGCCTGCATGTCAACGTGACATTACGACAGCACAGCCCGCAATTATGATGAAGCTGTCAACATTGAAAAAACCAAAAATAATAGCAGTCATGTGACAACATGGCCGTCATCCACGTGCCACTGGATTCCCCAAGTGACGTCACTTGCTGTCCACAACTGCACATTTAGTACTGTTTTGATCACCAGGAGGCACCACGTGAAACTGGCAGTTGGAGCAAGGAATAGGGAGGGCAAAGCAATTCTTATACATGGGATGCAACGCCAGGGAGATGCCAGTGATCAACCCAAACGCTGCGGATTGACTGATGGAAAGCTGGAACCTGACAAGGGATAAGGATGAAACTGGGAAATATTATGTAATAATATACTAGGAAACAGGGAACACTAGCTGTCAAACAGGATTATATAGCAATGGAGAGGCAGGAAGTCAGGCTGAGAAGTGTTTGGGAAAAGTAAAAAAACAGTTTGTGCAACAAAACTATGTCGCATCATTAACAGTTGAATACACCTGTCCTGGGGAAGAAACTTATCGCAGAATCAACAATGTGAAATGTTCCGAGGTATGGGAGAACAACCTGGATTAGTCGCGCCCCGTTATTACGCTTATCACTGTGCTGATCTAATTCATAACTAGCACTTGTTTTGCGTGATGTACTCGTCGTGTTTGTCAAACCTACTTAGAATTACTTTGACAATTCTCAATAAACATTTGGTGAACAATATCATTGAACGAGTGGCGACGTGTTGTTTATTTTTCCGCTGCCGCCAGCATCAATCGCAGATGCTGTCGCTGGCTTCACTTTGACGTTAGTAAATTGCAATCGAGATTCACAAATATGCTTTGCATAAGAATCAGACAAACAGTTTTAAATGCAATTAAGTGTGCAATACCAATGTAACCCTTTGGTGAAATGGCATGCTTCTATTGCATCTAATCTTTTTCCCTATGTGAAACCAACTTGCCAAATTTCTAACCCAAGGTGTTACTGGTGCGCGAAAATACAAATTCGTCATCTGCACATGAACAGGTGAATCAATGTAAAGTGGTGCGTCATGAATTTATGCTTCAGTCGAGATTGGTTGAAAGACTTAGTAAGACAATTATTAATTTTACCTATTGTCGTTTTCTATGTTTAATCAGGTTTCATACTGCATGTGTCAACTGATGTTTTCTGCTGCTCAGATCCAGGTTATTATTTTCGATTCGTAGGTCTATTGGTCGAGTACATCATCATCATACCAAATCTATTCCATAAAAGCATACATACATGTATTTTATTCAGCAGGGTGTGAGATTTAAAAATAATACACAATGATGCTAGTTGACTCGTTTAATAAGCTCTATGAACTGCATATTGGTGCATAGACTGCCAGCACACTGTGCCGTGGACTTGGTGCAGTGGGCGGCGATTGCTGTTGTTTAGTAGCTCCCTGGTGGCAGATATGGGAACATCTAACACGCCTCGCTTACAATGCGGTCCGAAATCATGGACCCCGACCATAGCGTTATAACGAGGCTCGACTATATATGCATATGATATGAAAATTAGGCTCGACTGTATATGTGTACGATATGAAAATTATCATCTAAATCCGTACTCCAAAGACATGAAATGCATAATTCCCACAGTGAATATGAATGAATATACTGCCATTCTGCCTCAATGATGCACTGTATGCTGAAGTCCATGCAGTGACCAGCTTTGACATTCTTGGGCGTCTTAACCCCCCCCCCTCCGTCCTCCAGACAAACACCGACTATCATTTATTATATCACAGACAGCTTCATATTGCGTTCCACTTAAAAAGTATTTCTATGATGCAGTCATTCTTGAAGAAAAATGTACAATTTCATAAGATATTGCCATAATTAATAGGCAGTGATCAGGCTGGTGGGAAGCTTTTTAAGTCGGTAAACAGGTTCAATGCACTGGAGACTGTCCCGGCCACAGGCATGTTGCACCTATTGTGCTTGTTTGCTGAGGCAAGAAAAACAAGGATGACAGGTGAACTACTTAGTTGATTGATTGAGAACCAACACTATGGCAAATACGTTATCATTTTGCAGACATCATCATTTAGCACAAGTTTTTTGTAGGGGGGGGAACAAAAGAGAAAACAGTTCTCCAGCTCTATGTGATATATTGCAACGTTTTGACATTCTAGATGAAGGTCTTATTAAATAAGAATCAGAAATGAAAGAAGTCCCTGGCAGGCTCTAGACAGTAGAACTGACTAACAATGCTACAGCTTCATAGACTTCCTCATCTGTTGATGTCGTCCACACCACGAATGACTCAGCCGAGTTGGAAACAAATGTACACAACTTCAACATAGTATTGCTGATCATAAACCAACCTGGTGACTGAGCAGAGTCAGTACATACAAACAAAATCAACTGAGCATTGGCTGAGCATAGACTTTACATGCAGATGAGTTGAATGAGCATTGGCTGAGCAGGGACGTCATACACAGATGAGTCAACTGAGCACTAGCTGAGCATGGATGTTACATGCAGATGAGTCTACTGAGCATTTGATGAGCGGGGATGTTACATGCAGATGAGTCAACTGAGCATTTGCTGAGCATGGACGTTACATGCAGATGAGTTGACTGAGCACTGGCTGAGCAGGGATGTTACATCCAGATGAGCTGACTGAGCAGGGACGTTACATGCAGATGAGTCAACTGAGCACTAACTGAGCTGGAATGTTACATGCAGATGAGTCGACTGAGCATCAAACTTGAATTATTATGGACGCTGTCATTGTGGGTGGTGACGACCCCACATACTTTCGTACCATTTTTTATTGATTTCCATGGCAATGTTTTCATCAGTAAATTGTGGTTCATTCACCTTTCAGAAAACATACACTTTTATGCGTCTATCTATTACCATGGCTCTTATTATTTTGATTGGTCTATCTATTTCCATAATGCTGTTGTTACCTTTATGGGTCTATCTCAGGCCTAGGGTCTATTACATTGCAATTTAATAAATTACTATTACTTAGTTTCCTTTCTATTACTATTGCATGCTGAAGGCAATGTAATATATTACAATTACATGTCAAGCTATTACTATTACATTTTCCATTGGAACTATTTTCTTTTGATTAAACATTTTACATACTTAATCACTTACATAGATTCAAATTAACTGATGGGTGTATAATTAATTAAATTTCAATTAACTCATACATTTCACAATTAAATTAACCTCACACAATTCCAGTCGGATGTAGAAGTTTCATATATTCATTGGAATGAAACAGAAAAGCAATGTCACTGTCATATAACACAGTTTGATTATCCCATAGTCCACCCATACTGCTCCGCTGCTGCTTGGTGGACAGTTAATTATTGGCTCAAGGATAGGATGTTTTTCACACTTTTGGTCAATAGTGTGCAAGCTAGCTACCAACTGAGACAAACTTAGAAAAGTTGGTATAAGCCCCTGGATTTTGTTCAAACATACCCAGCATGGCAGGCTGGCAGCTAGGGTTGAGAGATGGCAATGATTGATTGATTGATTTAGAAGTTAAAGACAGTCTGTTTAGTGCTGGAAGCCTGGAACCCTTATCCTGCTTCAGTGAATGAATGAATAGGCTTGTGTTAAAAGGATAGATGGCTGGTGGACCTGGCTTCAAATGACCAATTAGCCATGCAGCAGTCACACTGTCCCAGTGTCTCCTGCTAACAGTGCTAAATTTAATTGACTGTCATGATTCAGATACTAAATCATTTTATCACCACCGTTGGAAAATAAATAAAACTGCATGTGAAAGACTGAATATGATGCTTGTCCCAGTATGTCAAAATACAGAAATTTTGTGTGTGATTATTTTCAATGAAATTGAATTTTGGTGTGATTGAAATGTTCAATTGTAATAGCAAAGTTATAGCTCAATTATTATTAATTTGCTTTCTATTACTATTACATTGCGTTCTATTCCATCTATTACTTGAACAATTGTAATCATTACTATTACTATTACATATTACTATTACCCCAGGCCTGGTCTATCTATTATCATGATGCTGTTGTTACTTTTATGGGTCTATCCATTGTCATGATGCTGTTGTTACTTTTATGGGTCTATTTGTTATCATGATGCTGTTGTTATTTCTATGGGTCTATCCATTGTCATGATGCTGTTGTTACTTTTATGGGTCTATCTGTTGCCATGATGCTGTTGTTACTTCTATGGGTCTATTTGTTACCATGATGCTGTTGTTACTTTTATGGGTCTATCCATTGTCATGATGCTATTGTTACTTTTATGGGTCTATATGTTACTATGATGCTGTTGTTACTTCTATGGGTCTATCTGTTGTCATGATGGTGTTGTTACTTTTATGGGTCTATCCATTGTCATGATGCTGTTGTTACTTTTATGGGTCTATCCATTGCCATGATTGTGTTGTTACGTTTATGGGTATATCTGTTGTCATGATGCTGTTGTTACTTCTATGGGTCTATCCATTGTCATGATGCTGTTGTTATTTCTATGGGTCTATCTGTTACCATGATGCTGTTGTTATTTCTATGGGTCTATCTGTTACCATGATGCTGTTGTTATTTCTATGGGTCTATCTGTTACCATGATGCTGTTGTTATTTCTATGGGTCTATCTGTTACCATGATGCTGTTGTTATTTCTATGGGTCTATCTGTTACCATGATGCTGTTGCTACTTTTATGGGTCTATCTATTACCATGATGCTGTTGTTATTTCTATGGGTCTATCTATTACCATAGCTGGTATTAGGCAATCTCATATGCATGCATTACAAGGAATACTGAATCCACGTCAAATATACGTTTACATAGACCAAACTTGGATTTAGAAGTTAACTAACTGGATGGTATTATATATATGTATATATACATTAGTGATATTTTGCTGTTAATGATGCGACCAGTGTGTGCTCTGAATGACCAAGCATGTGACCCCAACTTCAGTACGACTGATGTGGTTGCAGTCCCTTCAAGCAATGCTACAACAGAATATTTTAAGACATACTGTTCCAGCCTTGCATGGGGGGGACAAAGTGCAAATGTGTAAGTGGACTGGAGAGGTTGTTTGTACGCACTGACACCACTCCCAGCAAGTCAACACACACAGACACCTCAATCTTCTTCTTACATCAGCTGATAGACACCACCAACAGAACCACTTATGATATCTCCCTTCAATCATACTTTCATTAATTAAAACAACTACTGAATCACTCATTAATCAAGAAAGCTGATTTATGTCACATCAACACATTGATATTAGACAGACTTCTTTCTTGACCAAACCCTAACACAAGTCAGTGCCGTACTCAGGCACTCAGCAAACTTCCTGTTATTTTTACAAGTTATACAAAACTTTCTGAAGATCAAGTGTATTTCAGTAGTTGGCCTCGGGTGCACGGAATTATACCCTTCGATTATTTAAATACATAGTTAGCCGCTAACTGTAAACTTGGTGCCATCTTTAGAGTACTGCGTGAAGACGCATCGTCATTTGGTATCTGCCTTTTCTCTTTAATGACTAAAAGCATTATAAGCTAACCAGAGCTATCTGTCACACCCTGTAATAATCCTGTCAGAACACCTTTTGATTTCAACCATCAGTTACCGGTGTTTACAGTATTTAAATTGAATGGCATTCCAGTTGTTATCATTCAGGTCATCGCTGTTACACAGAAACTTCAAAACTTCTGTAGAAGAGGATAGCGGTTTTTTTATCAGATGGATCCCTATCTGGACCTGCCTATGTCAAGGATGTTGTGGTAGATAACTTTCAGCAAGAGGGCATGAGCACCATTGGGGCAAGTTTAATACTCCGAAGATGACTCTTTGCAGATAGTCTTCACAGTTTCATAATTGTTATGGACTTAATCAAATGTGACATTATATGTACATAATCAACTACTGTACAACTAGCACAATCTAACTACCTCACTTTTATGCAAATTGCTCACTTAAATCACAGTATTCTAACCTTAAACTTCAAAGTGTGCCACCTGGATATCTTTTTGCAGATCAATTTGACACGGCAGCTGAATAGATTTAACAAAATTCAACCAGATTGCTATCCAAAACAAGACACCACATTGCAAGTGGACAAGGAAGCCATTGGCTTATTGAGAGCCCAAACGTTATACATCAAATCTGCAAGACATCCTTATGCGATATTTGTTTATTTTGTTTTGTAACAGCACTTTCTTCTGACGATAAATTAATAATGTATATTATTTTATATGGTGCCATATCCAAGATTGTTTGTGGCACTCCATAACATACTAAAAGGTTACTAAGTTGTTACAGAATTGCTAATTAAAAATATTATTACTAATAATAATTATCTAAAAATAAACAGTAAAAAATAGCAATATAATAACTCAATAGAAAACAATAAATAATATATATATATATATATATATATATAATGTATATTAAATAGTCAAACTAAAAAAAATTAATATTGCAAATTGATGTGAATACGATTATGAAAAATATTAATTACAATGAGTAGAGCAACTAATGTTCATCTGCAAGAGATGCGAAAATGTGGTTTGAAAGAAATGAGTCTTCAGTTGACAATGAAATTGGTATTACAGGAGAACATAGACAGAATGGGTTGTGCCACCAAGGTGCCCATGGAAGGAGAGGGCGGACAAAGGTGTCTGGTAAGTCATGGTCACATCCATCTCTGCCCTGATTCCCAGTGAAGACACAACTACTCTCATACAACTGGCATAATCAATCATTCATATCAACTCTTGTACGCAATCCTCCAAGACGCAACTTTTTTTACATTAACGGTTGGTTTTCGGGGCACTTCAAACGTGCTGGCTTCATTTGGCACTTCTTGTCACATTTGTGTTATCTCAAAACGTTCCATATACATTGTTAACTTAATATGGTTTTATGCAGCATTACCGAGACAATTTTCTACTTGTACAGTGATAGTGTTTGATCAGAAAAAGTTGGTCTGAACCTTTGAATATATCACGTTTATTTACACACTTAATGGGCTCTTTAACATGAGACTTTGTAACATTCTGCTGTAATAAACACTGGTTTTACTGCCAAAGCATGTGTGTCATTGAACTCTCTAGTCGGTCAACTCTATCTTACACATGCTAACCACAAAAATCAAATGTCTTGTTATATCCCTGATAAGACGTTTGATTTATGTGTTAAGTGCTCATAACTACTGCATCTGAACAGCTTAGCTTAAAATGGAAACAAATTTGTTAACCACAAAGTCTTGTTGGAGCTATAACTAGCACTACCTACATCTGCCATTGTAGAGCTTAGGTTAAAATGGAACAAGATGTACTAACCACAAAAACTGACATTTTGTCAGGGCTATAACTAGGTACCGGCAGCCATGTAACGCCCTGTCTCAGCAGACAGCGAGCGTGCGCGCGCGCATTCGCATGGATAAAAAAAAAAACAAAAAAAAAAACAACGATCAACCACAGTATCGTGAACGCGTTTCACCACAGAAAGTGCTTGCCGTCACAGCAGAAAACAGTCGGTACTTTTTCGTGTGGTCTGGAGATTTTCGATAATTAGAACAATGCTTTGACCTACATCACAGGAAAGAGATCGAGATCTTTCCATTGGTGTAAAGCAGTACACCTTTTTCTCTAACATTGTAAACGAAACAGCCTTTTCAATATTTTAAAGGCGATTTAACATAACATTTTAACATAAATAATGAAAATACCATCATCAATCCAGGTATTTTTTTAAAGCGCATTACATTTTCTGTCAGTCAAAACATCCGATTAGAGGTTATGATTGTAAAACACCACCCGATTGGTCGAAAACTAAACCCGCGAGGCAGCATGGCGACCTCCTTTGTCGGCTCGATCTCGAGCGATGTTTTGGCCGAACTATGTAATTTTTCACATAGTTTAGCCATTCTTCCATATAAGTGATGCATTAACTATAACTACAGATAATAATTTCATGCATATGCTGACATTAACATGTGTATCTACAGCACTTTTTGTTAGTTCGAGTATGAACGTAGCAAGATGCCACTAGATGGCGCCGCCCGTGCAGTAATAAATTTCTACTACATAAATGATTTATGGCACTCATTTTCAGCATTTAGCGTACGGTGAACGGTGAACTTAGATTTACAAACATGAATAAATTCTACATTTTATTTATATATTTTCATATCTACAGGATGCCTAAAATTGAGAACGGCACCATCTAGTGAGCATGTTGCAAATTGATACTCATGTTGTCACAGTGAGCATTTCAAATTAGCTTGTTTAATTGATTAATTACACATGTAATAAACATAAACACAGTCCCTTGATCAATGCAATCTGATATGACCTGGGGGCAACATTCTGAAGACAAATTGGAGCTGGCTGCTTCATGAAATTAACAGTGACATTTGTGATAGAAAGATGTACGGGACACGTTTTTTATTTGCTTATTTCAATATTTCATAATTTTTTGGCACATGGAAAATGTTCAAATGTTATGACCCACTGAATATGGGGATCAAATGGCGTAAATCAAGTACTTTGTAACAAAAGTACTAATTGCACATTTTGCCATTTTTTAAGGAATGCCAAAGCCCTTGGTGTGGGTAACAGCTCTAAAAAATGGGGTACAGTCTTTATGTATAGTAGGCCATGTTGAGTGATTTAGGAGATGTGCTGCTGTCTAAATGCATGTGTGACACACTGTCAAACATTGGCTGTCGTAAAGGTTGCCAAATCGCGACATTTTACACAGACAAAAATGGCCGTAATTTCCTTAATTTTTAAGATAGAACATTAATTTTTTCTTATTTTTCATATTTTTTAATTTTCTATTCATTGCAATAAATTTCATTGTCATAAATCCTCATTGCATTTTTGGCTGCTGGTACCTACAATAACTGGCTTTCCCAACTAATTGCCTTAGTTAAAACTGGAAACATATCTGCACAGTAATAATATAGCCACTGTCAATAAATGGTGGTAGTGCGCTGGTGCTGCAAAGAAATCATACAGTTGAGAAAACACACTCCATAAGCCTTACATTTGACAAACATCACCCGTTTGTAAAGAGCTCCCGTCTGTTGCCTAGGCTACGGGCTAAACCACCAAGCTTTGACCAAGATGTTAATTCAGCGTTAATAATCAGTTCCTGCTGCCCTTACACAACACATACAATTACACCAGTCTTGGTATAGGAAAGGCCAAACCTTTGACCGAGTTTGTACAACGCTTCCAATTGTTACATAACCCAAAATGCCCCCACTGAATCACCCCTCATATGATACATTACAGTAGCGTCACTGTAGGCAGTATGAGTTGGTAAATTGGGTGTTGTGTTGGATATTACAGCAGAATGTGGCTAATATCCATCAGTATTTTGTAGTGAAATTACACAAAATGATTCAGTGTGTACGCTACCATTGCACAATAATATACCAAGTGGGGGCGATCATTGATGACTTTATGCCCTCTACCATGTATGGCTGAGGATCATTGATGACTTTGTCCTCTACCATGTGTGGCTGTGGATCATTGATGACTTTATGTCCTCTACTATGTGTGGTTGAGGATCATTGATGACTTTGTCCTCTTCCATGTGTGGCTATGATCACTGATGACTTTATGTCCTCTACCATGTGTGGCTGTGGATCACTGATGACTTTATGTCCTCTACCTTGTGTGGCTGTGGATCACTGATGACTTTGTCCTCTACCATGTGTGGCTGTGGATCATTGATGACTTACTGTCCTCTACCATGTGTGGCTGTGGATTATTGATGACTTACTGTCCTCTACCATGTGTGGCTGTGGATCATTGATGACTTTATGTCCCCTACCATGTGTGGCTGTGGATCACTGCTGACTTTATGTCCCCTACCATGTGTGGCTGTGGATCATTGATGACTTTGTCTTCTACCATGTGTGGTTGTGGATCATTGATGACTTACTGTCCTCTACCATGTGTGGCTGTGGATCATTGATGACTTTATGTCATTTACCATGTGTGGCTGTGGATCACTGCTGACTTTATGTCCTCTTCCATGTGTGGCTGTGGATCACTACTGACTTTATATCCTCTACCATGGGTGGCTGTGGATCACTGCTGACTTTATGTCCTCTACCATGGGTGGCTGTGGATCACTGCTGACTTTATGTCCTCTACCATGTGTGGCTGTGGATCACAGCTGACTTTATGTCCTCTACCATGGGTGGCTGTGGATCACTGCTGACTTTATGTCCTCTACCATGGGTGGCTGTGGATCACAGCTGACTTTATGTCCTCTACCATGTGTGGCTGTGGATCACTACTGACTTTATGTCCTCTACTATGTGTGGCTGTGGATCACTGATGACTTTATGTCCTCTACCATGTGTGGCTGTGGATCACTGATGACTTTATGTCCTCTACCATGTGTGGCTGTGGATCACTGATGACTTTATGTCCTCTACCACATGTGGCTGTGGATCACTGCTAGCTTCATGTACCCTACCCTGCTACTACCGGGGCACATCAGAATCTAGAGAGCTCTAGGGACAGAATGACACAGCAGTGTGTTTGTTATTTGTTGTCTGGGGTATAGACTGATCACCCGCCCCACAGCCAGCAGGGAGCCATTGACTAGCACCTCAGAATCTCCCAAGCACTTCAGGTGACATACAAACATCTGTCATATGGATCAATCTACAGTGGATTAGTGCTGCTGCAACATTTGGTTTTCATTAAGCATGCTGCATGAGACATCTGTGCACACTCCTGGCTCCTCAAGACATGCCACAACACTGGGGTCTATAACGGAGTGTTTACAGCTCACACCACCCCACACTCCTGCCCTGGCTCCTCAAGACATACCATAACACTGGGGTCTACAACAGAGTGTTTACAGCTCACACCACCCCACACTCCTGCCCTGGCTCCCCAAGGCATGCCACAACACTGGGGTCTACAACAGTGTTTACAGCTCACACCACCCCACGCTCCTGCCCTGGCTCCTCAAGGCATGCCACAACACTGGGGTCTACAACAATGTGTTTACAGCTCACACCACCCCACACTCCTGCCCTGGCTCCCCAAGGCATGCCACAACACTGGGTTCTACAACAGTGTGTTTACAGCTCACACCACCCCACACTCCTGCCCTGGCTCCCCAAGGCATGCCACAACACTGGGGTCTACAACAGTGTGTTTACAGCTCACACCACCCCACACTCCTGCCCTGGCTCCCCAAGGCATGCCACAACACTGGGGTCTACAACAGTGTGTTTACAGCTCACACCACCCCACACTCCTGCCCTGGCTCCCTAAGGCATGCCACAACACTGGGGTCTACAACAGTGTTTACAGCTCACACCACCCCACACTCCTGACCTGGCTCCTCAAGACATGCCACAACACTGGGGTCTACAACAGAGTGTTTACAGCTTACACCACCCCACACTCCTGCCCTGGCTCCCCAAGGCATGCCACAACACTGGGGTCTACAACAGTGTTTACAGCTCACACCACCCCACACTCCTGACCTGGCTCCTCAAGACATGCCACAACACTGGGGTCTACAACAGAGTGTTTACAGCTTACACCACCCCACACGCCTGCCATAGGATCCCACCAAACATTACATCATCGGGGCCAAACTGGCTGTACATCCATCATGGTCCTATATCATGGCTCAGACTGTATGTTGAGTCCCCCTGCAATTGTTCGCAAACTCCATCAAATCTTGTGTCCAGGAGAGTGAATCTCCTGGATTTCCATTGGAAATAGTTAGAATAGGGGTAAAAGGCATTATTTTACTAGGTTGCAAGACATTTTTCTACTCTAAAAATGCTTATGTTAACATGTAAGTGTACCATTTAATACTACATGTGCAATGTGTATGCATGCTTTTAGTGGCGAAATACTCCCAATTTTCTTGCAATTCTCCGATACCTTTAGACCCTCATATTTGCTGATACCCCAAGACCTTCCAATTTATGAATAAATCTCCAGCATTTGCATTTCTGAAACATAACATGTTTCATCTAAATGACAACCACTTATAGGGAATGCATTCTTATATACTACTATTACTAGGTCATTGCCTATTTTTATCAACTTTATATTTTCTTGCGAAAATTGTGGAGAAACCAGCTTTGTTTCATATGCCATTATCCAGAACCCCTCACTGCCCTGACAACCAACAAGAGGCGCAGACTCAGGAATGCAGGGTGCAAATGGGGTGAGGAAAAGGTGGCAATCAGAAATGGCGGGAATCAAAAAACATGAAGAGATGTGATGCAGCAATGAATACCTGACTGCAGGCCAGACATTGCACCGGCAGACTGTTTCTAACCTACAATCTAATGCCAGCGACTGCGCCTTGCCTGCTTGCCTCATGTGATAGATGATACAACGTTAGCCATCTAGGTTTACATCATAGGCGCTCAACACAAAGTGCACATGGTTACATAAAAACTGTCGACCTGATTATACTCCCTTTCTGCACGAGTTTAGTGGTCGCAGACCTGTTCACACACAATTTCAGCACCCCTTGCAGCTTCCACTTGCTTACACCCTACCCTTTCTGTGCTCTTGTTAATTGGAGACAGACTTGTTCTCATAGAGCGTCTGCACCCCCTTACACGTACAACTTAATTGCGCCCTCTTTCTGCTTCTGGTGTCTGGGCACAGATATATTCCCACACATTTCTGCACATACGCCCCACAGTTCTGTGGTTTGTGGTTGCAGACCTAGATCATACTTGATTTCGGTCACAACTTTGGGGAAAAATCTGATTTTTTACATAGTTTTACAAGTCACACATATGTATACGCCCCATTCCTGACTGAGTTTAATGGTTGTTGATGATGCTTGGTGACTGGTTCATGCATGGCCAATGTTAGCTATTCACTTCTATTTCTACTTCGGTTATAACACCTGTGGAATGTGCTTCGTGTAAGATCCCTGTGTTGTGGTTTGCCTATTTAAAAGCGGACGGCAGTCCAGCGTCTTCAGTTTAAGCTGGTTGTCCTGCCAGTTTCTTGGACAAGTCGAAATGGTTTTCAATCTCAATGCACATAGTTTCAAACTGGAAAAAAATAATTTTCTTTATTTTATCTGTATAGATTTTGGAATAAAAAATGACTTGGAATGCCCGGCCTCGGTTAGTGGTACTGCAACATTTATTGGAAACTCAACCAGTTATTAATTAAACTGACTGCAACCTCAAAACATTTCCCAGCAGTTTAATCATTGAATATGATCTTAATTAATTAAATCCACACGAAGGTAGTTTTGTATCCAATACTGACTGAGGTTTATGTCTTAGAGACTGGCTGGTCCACACCTGTCTCACAAGAAAATGGTTTGTGATTTAGAGAGTGGCTGGTCCACACCTGTCTCACAAGACAATGGTTTGTGTCTTTTTTATAATTTTTTTTGTTTCACCAAAAATTGTGTTTTAAGAAAAACAGTTTTCCTATATCCTGACCAAGATTGCACTAAAGTTCCTTTTACACAAAACAATTGATAACACATGTTTCATTGTTTTATACATCATCATAATTAATGGTGATATGTAAAACATCCATCTTAAAAGGTTATTCCTCAATTACATTTTTTTTTCTCATTTCAATAATTTTGTGAAAAAAGAACCTATCTAGTATCCACTACGATCAAAATGTCCAAATTCTACAAAAAAGGGCACGAGTGATCGATATCTATATAACAACTACGGCTATTCACACTAATAATCTCTAATGACACTAATGATCAGGTACTTATTTTGATGACTTTTACAAAAAAGCACTCTTTTATTGCGTTTATTACTTACACTATTCATACACTACACATTTCAACACCCATAACCCTGATTTGCAATGGGCCAAATCAATTGAACAGGGAGTTAAAACAATTGGTCAATATTTTTTTTACAAAACTACAAATCAATATTACAGAACATGCATTTACGACTTAAACAGTGAATGTTCATAATTGGAAATGTGGAAAATAAGAGTTATAACACCCATATAACACTTTTACAAATTTTTTGAGTAAAACATATTCTATCAAGAACTATTTTATACCATACAAAGACAAACATTTATTCCAGTACACATCAGTATTATATCTACCTAACTAAATCATGTCCTTAAACCAGCAAATATCAGTGCTAACGAAGTTTATTGTGCCTTTGACGCTAACGGAAATGGCAACATATGTGACCTGGTGACCCCGGCGAATAACGGGCCAATCAAAATAACCGTAAACATGCCTTGCCACGTGTTTATCAGTTGGCTGGCGTAACCTGATACCACAGACGACAATCCGTTACAAATACAAATTCAAGGGCCATTGTGGCGGCAAATTAAGGGGACGTGTCAATATTACCAATGGTCATTATATTTTGTCAACAATACATAAAACGTCAGTGAAAAACCGTAAATTTCGACACAAAAACAAGCATTTGTTGAGATTGCGTTTTCATTAATAACCAAGAAATGAAGCTTAATTTCTTATTTAAAAAAAATTACAACACTTACGTTGTAATTTGGCGTATGAACGTGTCTTACATGTAGGCAATATAATACGATATTGAATAACGGGTGAAGGGTTTGTGTCAAAAATGCACTGCCACTTTAGGCTGTCATTCAACTTTTGCTTAATTCATTCAGGGTGGTATAGCAGACGTAATTCGTTTATGTTAACCAAAATCTATCTTAATGTTATCAGTGGCACTGTCATACTTATATGTATGTCATTTATTTCTTAGGGGAATTAATTTTGCATTTTGTGGCTATATTTTGTTGTTGTTGTAAAATAACCAAATAAATTAACCACTACACATTTTATTAATCTGGAATACAATCTGTGAAGAAATGGTTAATTTACCTTCAAAACTTCTACTGAAACAAATCAATTCAAGACAAGCATATAATAGCCGCGCCAGCTACCTTCAACACTACTATAATTATCCATAAAAAAAACAACTGGCCTTGATTAACCCTTTTCCCCCTTCTCTTTCTTTCACCCCTCCGATGTTTGACATGACATTAAATTTTTTTTCCCCTCCTCTGATGTTAGACATGACTGTAAAAATCAGTAAACCTAAAAAAAAACTGTGGCCTTGATACTTTGTAGATTAGAAATTGTGTACATAGTTATTTTTAAATTAACATTTAATTAATTACATTAAAATGTTATTCATTAAATTAAAAGTTCAAAACAAAAGCACCTAAACATGTCACCTTGCATTTAAGTTAAATGGAGAGGATATTAAACAAGTGAATAGTGTAAAATACCTGGGTCATATTATAGGCAGTGACTCTAAGGATGACACAGATATAATGCATGTGTTGTCAGTTGTATGCCCATGGTAATGTACTACTTAGTAAATTTTATATGTGCTCAGATGATGTCAAGATCAAGCTGTTTAGTACATTTTGATTATCTATGTACAGTCGCGCCTCGTTATTACGCGCCCCGTTATTACGCGGATTCGGATATAAGGTGGTCGGTCGTGGACCCCGATTTTTTGCCACCAGGGGAAATGCCAAATGGGCCTGCTTAAACCTACTTAGAATTGCTTTGACAATTCTCAAGAAACATTAGGCGAACAATGTCAATGAACGAGTATCAACGTGTTGTTTGTTTTGTCCTGTCGCCGACATCAATCGCTGTCGCTGGCTTCGCTTCGACGGTTTGTAAATTGCAATCGAGATTCACAAATATGCCTTGCGTAAGAATCAGATCAACAGTTTTAAATGCATTTAGTATGCAGTACCAACATAACACTTGGGTGAAATGACATGCTTCCATTACATCGTAAATTTAATCGTGTTCGCGACGCGAAACCAACATGCCAAATTCCTAACCCAAGGCTCTACCGGTGCACGAAAATACAAATTCGTCATCCGTATATGAAACGATGAATCAATGTTAAGAGGTGCGTAATAAATTTATGCTTCGGTCCTGATCGGTTGAAAGACGAAGTGAAACAATTATTAATTCTACCTATTGTCGTTTTCTGTGTTTCATCAGCTTACATACTACATTTGTCAAATCATACACGTTTTCGGCTGCTCAGATCCAGGTTATTATTTTCGATTCGTAGACGGTATACGTACGTGTTTTATTCAGTTCAAGAATCAACAGGGTTTGACATTTAAAAATAATACATGTTGATGCTAGTATAATAAGTTCCATAAACTGCATGTTGGCGTATAAGACAGTGCTGCAAGCACACAGGGCGTTCATGGACTTGGTGCAGCGGGCGGCGATCACTGTTGTTTAGTAGCTCCCTGGTGGCAGATATGGGAATACCTAACGCGCCTCGCATACAACACGGTCCGAAGTCGTGGACCCCGACTACCGCGTTATAACGAGGCTCAACTGTAATTATAATTCCCACACATAGCCACTCCATAAAAAACTCAGCATGTTAAAAGTAGATGACATTCTTAAATTATATCAATAAAAATTTTATTATAAATATTTACATAACAATTTACCAGTTTATTTACAAAACTGGAGGATAATCTTCAACTATGACATACATAATTATGATACACGAATCAAGAATGAAATATATACTTATAAAACTAAACATGAATTTGCAAAGAAATGTCTTCGGCATAATTTACCATTTTTACTTAATAATATTCCCACTATAGTTAAGGAAAAGCTTAATACACACAGCTTACAAGGATTTGCTCAGTATGCAAAACTTTATTTTTTACAAAATGATCAAGATTCATGCACAAGGCAAAATTGCTATGTGTATGAAACATAAAAAAATACAAATACCTGTCACCCTTATACTAAAAGGCGCCTAAACTGCAAACACACATAATCAAGCGAGAATAGTAATACATGAACACGCACATGCACACGAACAAGCACATGCATGCGCACACTCACACACACAATCAGAGATGATATTATTATGGTTTTTTTCTTTCTTCTTCTCTTCTCCGAAGAATTATATATGTTTGACCAACTGATTTAGTTTAATTTAATTTTGCAAGGTGGCTCCTCGATAGCAACTATCAAAGTGTTAGAGGAGTCTCCTGACCTTATTTGTTTGTTTACCTTAATATATACCATGTTTACTTACAACCATATACACGTGTATTATTTAAAATTATAATTTAACATGGATATATATGTATTATGTGAAATGTATGATGGGTCAAATAAAAACATTTCTTCTTCTTCATTATATATGTATTTGTGTCTGAATTAAAGAATTGAAAAAATTTAACTGTCTGAGGGTCATGTTCTTTCCATTTGGTAATGTAATCTGCAAATATCACAATACCATATTGCTCATTCATGACAATATATACATTTAGAAAATAAGTAATATAAACATTTTCAGTGGGTCAAAAGTTAATGAAAAATAAGCTTGGGGCTTTTTTCATACACCATCTAAAATGTGTTGATTTGGATGGAAATCTGGTTAGAATTGTCTAGTGTTGACACATCTTAAAACAAGTGAAACGTGCCATTTAACAGTTATTTTATAGATACCAAGTTGTTTTGTTTTTTGGTAAAAAATAATACTCTATCTTAAATTTCTACATTTACACTAATTTGTTCTGTATAACAAAGCATATTAACTTTTTAACAATAGTATTTACTGCAACTTTCAGTTTTCCTGTTTTCTTATTCATACTAATATTTGTTAAGGTGTCGGTTGTCCAGAGTTATCCAAACATCAATAAACCTTGCAGTGGTCAGACCCTGTGGACTGTGAAATATGACTGCTACAGCGCAAGTGGTTTATTTAAGTGTTTGCTCACGATTTTAGCATTTGGCAACTATTATGGTCCTTAACTACTAATTTAGACTTCAACATCTGCATGAGAGCAAATTATGTAACAATTTAAAGAGCCACAAAAACAACCACCTTTGTTTATGTAAACATAAACAGCTGTTTATTGTACTCTGTCACTGGTATAAGCTTATTTTACCACCATGCTTAAATACTTCCTATGAATCAAGTCATTGTCTTGACTGCAGTGTTACAATCACATTTATAACGTTTGCATGTTCACTACCCAACTCATGGATAAATAACACAACGAACAGTCACAACAAAATGGGTGCATATTATGTACATACATACAGCCTAACATTACAGATACTAGTTTTCTCTTCTTTAAAAATATTTTCATATTTTTGTTAATTTCAGTTCTAATTGCTTACTAATGCAAAGCATAACTACTTCACAACATTCTATAAATAATTCAGTCATTAGTATGGATGAATGGTATGACGCTATCACACACAGGCTACATAACATCTGTCTGCTTAATGAAAGAAATCAATTGGTGCCATTTGATTATATATATATATATATATATATATATCATATATATATATATATATATATATATATATATATATATATATATGTGGTGTAATACACAGTAAAATGTTCACCACCTACACTGTACTTGCAATGTCCATTCACCCATTTTACCCTGATGCTAGTGTCACAGCAAACAACACATCTTCCATTACAATGGACATAACTTCATTGTTTCTAATTCAATTTTAAAAAGTGATACACCATTAGAAAGCAGATAAAACAAATAATAGTTGCCTCTTGCATGGAGAAAATGTCAGGTGAAAAGTAAAATGACAAAACACAATTCACAGTTGAAATTGTTAGTAAATGTTTCGACAAATGCAACATAAAGTAAATTTATTAATATAACAGTTGGCGACTAATCGCTTTTAGAAAATTTACCTTTTTCCTTGGAAGATGGGTGATTTGCTCTGTACAGTGCACGTCATGTGAAATAAAATGTCACACAAAATGTCAGAGTTGTGCTTGAATGAACAATTGAATCATTGAATCATAAAACTTCAGATTAATTAATTTGGATAATTTGTGGATAGGACACGATATTTTCAACATGAATCATTGTATGAAATGACATGTAATTATCAATTCAGAAGATGCAATTTGATTTCCCTGCATCTACACAGCGACACATTGTTCCTTAAATTGCATAATGTTTGTTATCAAAATGTACAAGTCTGCCCTTTGTAGTGTTTATATTCACCATAACACAGTGAAACCTGTCTATAACATATGGCTTTGCGAGTGAGAAAACGTGTCTCTTATAGACAGGTGTCCACTGTTGAGAGGTTAAGCGAGTCTCATTATGCTGACAGAATTACAAAGCAGAGAATCATTTGTTGTGGCTAGATGTCCATCAGTGACCACTAAAGGTATTAACAAACAATGTTTAACACAATTGTTTTTTGTTTTGCAGTGTCTAATCGAGCCAATCAGATTGATGCTCCAAAGTCGCTGCAAACAAAGCTGTCTTGGTTCTTCCTTGTGACTCACCAATTCGATGAAGCGCCTTACTTAGCTGCCACATACAACGCAGATCTCTCAGTTCACTAACTACTACATTCTTTGCAGAAATACAAAACTACCAGATACGGCAGAGCAATTCACGTCAGCAGATACACAGCATGAATTATATCGTAATCTCACCGAGATCAAGAACATGAGACAATCTTTGTTGGAGTTTGTTCATCCTTACTTAGTTTATCGCACGCATCACAAGTTCTTCAGATTCCAGGAATATTACAGCTTTAGCGGATAATTTTGATAGGTCCAGTAACTTGAAGACTGGATAAAAGAATCTGAAGAACTGTAGTAAAAAGAGCAACATATTAATAGCATCAGAGTAAAAATAACTACATCTCATGTTTGAGTTAATCTCAGGCTAGTTCTCATTGTTTCACCCCAATAAATCAAACCAGTATTAGAACAAAGTGCAACTGGTTGAATAGTACGACATCACAGCAGTTCTTCAACGACAATCTGCTGCATTGGTTCCAAGCAAATGCAGGAAATGACATCAAGAGATATTTTGTCCTGGATAGTTTTATATGCGTACCTAAACAAATTCAATACTAGACACGAGTTGTCTTCACCAGTGGAATGAATGCACACCTCTGAAATGGCTAATTTGTGGCAAATGTTGCCAATGAATGCTTTCTTTCTGGAGGCTAATTACAGAGTTGTTTATGATGTGACTAATTTGATGACATCTGCAACACAGACCCAGGTATAAAGTCGGATAGCTTTTATGATATTGATAGTTTTTATGATACATTCATCTCATATTGTACGATCATGTCATTCATATAAACTACACCCAGTCTAACATCTTAGCCTGCCCAAACATGTTTTAATGAAACATATATAATTTATTTGATATAATTTTACTGTTGTGTTTAGTTTCAATTGCATGCTGAACATTAAGGTCGATGATAAGGGTAAAACTATAGTAAAAAAACTGTGGTTAATTAAAACACATCTGGGTTGTGAGGATATTAGAATAGATATTTTGAATGACGTAAATGATGAGACTTTGTAGTCTTAACACTCAGAGCACTTGGAGCAGGATGTGACTGCGGCATAGTTGTACTTTGTACCATGGCCTACTTCCTGCTTTCTGTAGCTTATTTATAATTTCACTGTTATCTCAATGTTTCAGTCTGGTGGGCAAATAACATAACCACATAGCAGAAATCGGTAACCCAACTGCAGTGCAGATTCTTTATAGCAGAGCATTTTTTATTACAAATCTACCTGTAGTGTACCTATTATTTCAGCCCGATGAGAGAAAAATGTTAGACATAATATCGAATATAACGTTTAAATTGCATGCTGAACAGCAAGGTGGATATTCATGCACAGATAATGATGAAATAAAATAAAAAATTCCTAAAGTTTATATATAACATGACTCAAATGTCATTTTACTGTTATCTGTTGTGGCCCAAATATAATGTTTGCAATGCACGCTGATCGGTAAGTCAATGTTCATAAATAGATATTGGTCAAATTATAGTGCGATTCATGAAAACACATTTGTGTAGTCAAGATGTCAGAATAGATTACACATATATATATAACAGGATTTCATAACAGTTAGACTTTGTACCTGTAAGGTCTGCCGCCTGCTCACCATGGCTCAATGAGTGCTGAGAAGAAAGTGCATACAGAGTTGAATGGAGCGTGCACAGGTGCAAGGCTGACACTGTCTGACAGATGCTCACAAAGCCCAATGGTACGTATTTCGCAGTATAATGCCAGCTAGTTGAATTCACACTTCCAAGAAAACACAGGCAGAAACACCACTGTCACACTGTCACGCAAACAATACAAAACATGATGCAAACGCGAAGACAAAACTGTTGCCACGAGGGTAAAACGGAGTCGAGGGTAATTACATATCTAAGTGGGTGCAGGCGGACACCCCAGAGCAGATGTCTTGCTGGTTTCTGTCTGGTCAACATAAACTCTAATCTCCACAGGTGACCACTGTCAAATTACAGGGAACCTTACACGGACAACTGAAATTCATGCGATCAGACAGACATCCACTTACCACAGGCATGTGTATGTTTGGCAGATAGAAAACCCCATATGCACAAAGTATCTAACAAAATGCCTGTAGATTTCTAATGTAATATTTATAAAAATATTCCCATTCTCAGATATTCTGAAAGGTTCACATAGGAAAATGTCTTCTATTTTGGGATACAATTTTATTTTAACTTATATTTCTGGGTTACTAAACAAATATATTAAATCATACGTAAAGTCACAAGATGAATACATTTTTTATAATTGCATAGGTATTATAATTTTGCAGCTGTTTTGTCAACGTAAACAAAAAGTCTTGCTCTGTTCCCTCTCTATTGGTTAAGAACATCATTTAAGGTTTGTCACAGGGTTCGGGGGTTGCAGCCTAGGTCAGGGGGTACTGATCCTATACTATGATGTACCACTACTATTTTAGCATAACCATACTGTCATATGCATGTTTCAGCTCACAATAAGCAAATGAAAAGTAATACATCCCTGGTACAGTTTATTTCATCCAACACAATAAACACTTAATGAGTTGTGGATATTGGCAATTAGCCTTACAGCTGGTAGAAAGCCAGAGTTTGTGTATTAACTTTGCTTGTCCTTACTGCAGCAACACTTGGATCTTTAATTAGAAGGCCCACTCCTCTTATCAAGATCACTCAACCATGAAAGTCAATACACAGACTCTGGCTTTCTACCAGCTGTAAGGCTAATAACGTATATATATATATATATATATATATATATATATATATATATATATATATATATATATATATATACGTGTGGTTATATTATATAGACTCCCCAAAATAAAATAAACCATGGTGCCTCTGGTGGGTAACTTGTGTTCGATCTTGAACAGCAAATACTTAACGAGTTGTCATGTCAGCAAATCACATTACATCTTGTGCATTTTATTTATGTACTTAACAAAGGTTATGAAAAGCCAGTACGGTGTACATGTAATTACTTACATCAATAATACAACCACCAGATTACATATGATAGATTTGATATAGATATATATATATTTGATATAGATATATATATATACACACACATATATATATACACATATATACACGCACGCACGCACGCACGCACGCACGCACGCACGCACGCACGCACGCACGCACGCACGCACGCACGCACGCACACATATACATACATACATACATACATATATACACATACATATATATACATAGTGGAACCTCGGTATTATGGTCACCCACGGGACTGAGTCAAAGTGACCATAATAGCGAGGTGACCTTAATAGTGAATATGGGCACTGAAGCATCATGTGACTTGGAGATATGTCACATTGAGCAAATCTATCATATGTAATCTGGTGGTTGTATTATTGATGTATGTAATTACATATATATATATATAATTGTTTAGTTTAAAATATTTTTAACAAAATGTACACGTTGAGTTTTAGCAAATGCATATTTTTTCCCTGTATTTTTATTCAATCTCCATGATTGCAAAAAAAAATACTATTATTGTTATTATTATAAAAAAACATCTCCCATGTCCAGCAACATATAAGAAAACCAGACAGGTAAAAATAACCTTAAACCCAGAAAAGGAAATAAATAACCTGCCCACATTCTGGAGGCACTTCTAGTTTCAACTGTGTTTGATGTGGTGTCACTGAAGTGCAACTAATTAGTTTTCAGGTGTCATGTAATAGTCGTATTTGTGCTGCTGTTGTACATGATCAATGTCAATCCAATTAATTATTATTGTGTCTGTAACATGTCTGCTGTTTTTATTCAAAACATATGTTGGCCGGAAGGATCAAACTACAGGTAAACATATATGTAACCATCACAGGTGGATATGTGACTGGTGTAGTGTTAAACTCTAGCAACTTGAAGGGATGGACATCAGAGCTTCAGTACATAATTTATAATCAATCATTTGAAAAAAAATCTATGCTGTTTGGTTTATCTCTTATATATCAAATCTAGGAGTGACCAATATTTTTGTTAACTTTATTTGTGCGTGCTTTTTTATATGGACATTTGTACATGCTGCACAGTTGAGTCTGCAATAAAGATTTTGAATTGAACTGAATAAATGTCCATGGTGTACACAAATCGGAGTTATTCATAAGGGTGTTTTAAAAAAATCATAACATTGCTAATAATTACGGCACAAATGTGATTGAGGTATCATTTTGTTGATAAAAAGACTCTACTATGATAAAAACAGCACATAATCTTATCATGCAGATATTACTTCTTGAATTTCATAAAAAAAGCAAATGTTTTTCTCTTCACCCTGCTACCAGATAATTACTGAGTGGCTGTATGTCCCTATGTCCAATTACGAATTGACCAGTAAACAATAAAATCACATATCATTTTTGAGAATCACTTTACACTGATTGAATAGTAAATGTTATTAAATTGTCATACAACAGTTTGCAAGATAAGCATTATTATACAATTGTTGATTATAAAAATCACAATTTGAAGAATCACTGAAACATTATTTAACGGTTACATTATGCTCAAGATGACCTTTAGAACAACAGGCAGGATGTAAAATCAGACATCTTCATGAACATGTGGTAATAAGACATTCATTTTCCTATCAGAAGCAGTACATAATTTTATGTACTTGCCGAATAACCTGAGAAATAGGTGAAGTTTAAATAACTTCCTTTCATTTTTGATTTTACATAATAAAAGGAGTGCATGAACCTTGTAGTCTTGTAAGTAAATCGATGCTATCTGGCCATCTTTGGCGCTATCTTTTGAAGCCATGAATGTGTTACCATGGCAATGCGATAATGCACTAGAACGGCCACGTTATTGCATAAAATTTGTGTTATGTTTCATTTATGAAAGTTGTTATTCATACCACATGATCTTATTAATAATTAATGCTGTTATTCAATAGACAGTTGCGATGTCAGCCCTAATCAATGGATTTGTTTTGATGTAAAAATGATGTAAATTTGAGTGGTGAGCCAAGCAAAAGTGAATAAACTGACCACGTTTTCATTTAAACCGCTCTTAATCTCTTCTTTCGTTTTTACAAAAAGTATCCTATTTAACTCTTTCTATCCCGACTATGACTTTTTGTGTAGCTATAGCATAGGCGCATATCGAATTACCTCGAGTACACATACGATGTCACAAAATGTTTGTACGTGTACTGGCCTGGGACATTTCCAGTTTTTATATGTTGTTCTGTTTAAATCTTCGACGGTGATTTACTAAATAAAGTGTTGATTTTCGTTGTTATCGCAAAATGGCTGACACCATTCACGCCATGCACGACGGAAATGATGTTGATGCGTTCTCAGATGATTAAGACATTATTTTAATATAGCAATCATGGGGTTTTTGAACCAACTGATTGGCACAAGTTGATGACAACTGGATGCAACTTTGGCTAGTTGAGGATTCAGAAACCGACTGTGATTTTGAGGGTTTCCACAGAGGATGGGTTTTCGACAATTTCGCCCAGTGGCGCTCTCGAATGTGATATGGATGGCGGCCCAAGAATAACTGTTTTCTAGTTGTGTTTTGTTACCTAAAAAATAAAAGTTGAAATAAATGTTATACACGTCTTGTGTGCTTGTGTTTGTGGTCACTAGTATAACAAGTATTCAAGTTGAAAAATGCAATCAATTTAGCTGTTGTTCTTATAAAACTGATATTTTTCAAAGTGAAAAAAAAATGGTGGCATTTTTGGTGATTTTTGGCAATTACCTTGTTTGATAAAATATACCATAACTTTGTAATGGATAATAATTGTTTAATACTTTTCTTACCACTTGAATCAGAAGTTAATTCTGAAGGTTTCATTCATTAATACATGCGGTTAAAAAAATAATTGATCATTGTCATTATGGCGTCTGAAGTCGACTGCAGTTAACATTTAATTTTTTCAACTCAAACATAAAAAATATATATATTTGGTAAAGTTAAAATGGACCTACATTTATAAAATTCACACCATTCAAGAGATAATTTAATTAGCTTTCATCTAGTATATAGTTGACTGCACTTGCTGACACATAAAGCATAATGAATACAACATGAATAAGGATCGTTCAGACAAAAAACATGAAATCGGTACGAAAGCAAATTTGCTTAGGAACTAGGAGGCTTATTTTGGATAGGTCTCTGGGATAGAGTTATAAGAAACATACCCGCAATATTGATACAAACTGCGTCTTAATAGGAGTCTCCCTGACCTATAATGACTCATTTATTGTATTTTCATACATGAGATTAGTTCTAATAAATATGTCAGTGTAATTAAACTACTTAGAATCCAAACTATATATATATATATATATATATATATATATATGTGAACATATAATTGTTAGAAATGCAAACATTGCAAACTAAAAAAATCTGAAAATGTTATGTAAATTATATTCCTTACAGTATTCATCATAACATATAATTTCTCTATTATGTGTTTGTGGTCTTGGAGTTTCCCCTTAATTCCATTTTTATTCTGTGGAATTAATAGCGTCGAGTGATCTGAAGAAATTACTACTGTGAAATGTAAACTTTTTAGATATTCAACTACACCATCATCTCTAAAAAAATATATCATACATATGAAGACACAAGCAACTAGTAACAAACTACTTCAACATCATGCTAAATGGTTCACAATTACAAAATAATGCAAACATTACCTATATATTTGCACCCATTTTTTCAGTTATCACTAAACTATCCAAATTAATTAATCATAAATTTCAACTATGCAGTCCACATTTAACTTTTGTCTCTTTTTAATAAAGAATAACACATTAATTTGTTGGTTAATTTTATAGAAATTAACCAATTCATGATAAGGTCTATAATGGACATATGTGAATCAAATCAGATAAACCAAACTAGTTGAACATCTAGGCAAATACAGTTTTAAATTAAAGAGTTTAAAATATTTATTATATATTGCCTTAATATGAAATGTCCCATCTACCATTAGTTATAGTGCCAAATATATATTCAAAGTGATATGATAATTATAAACATCAAACATAATGATATGTAAATGGCTGTCTCAACAGTTGTTCTTCCAACTATAAGTAAATGTTTTAGAAGTTTTAATATGCAATTGTCTTTTTCACAAATTTAGTATCGTAGAAATATGAAACGTTTAGAATAATTATTTCTACAAGAACTATGCAAACTTTGCGGGTAGAATGTTTGAGTAAACATAACTAAACCAGGGCCATATGTTGACAAACTGACCTATCAAATGCACCAAGAACACCCTGAAACTAAAGAAGAGTGCTAAACGTTTTTCATGAGCAGTGCACAAGAAAAAGTTTTCTGAAATCAAGCATCTGTGCATAGAGTAGGGCAAATGCCCTTGGGCCAATAACATAACCACATAGCAGAAATTGGTAACTCAACTGCAGTGCAGATTCTTTGTAGCAGAATTTTTTATTACAAATCTACCTGTAGTGTACCTATTATTTCAGCCAGGTGAGAAAAAAATGTTAGACATGATATCGATATGCACAGATGGTTGCTTGTTTCTATCCACACCATTCTTAAAATTGGTGTGAATTTCTACTCAATTGTTTTCAATACTGATATCATATTGCCTTCAATCTTTCTCAGAAAACAGTCATCCCAACAGAAGTACAGATTCTTCATAGCAATCACATTTCAACATAACTTAGTATTTTTTATTACAAATCTACTTATTGTTTCTACAAGGTGAGCGAAAAATGTTAGTTGGTTGATCCCATACCATTCTCAAAACTGGTTTGGACTTTGCCTCAAATCTGTCTAAAAATCATCATTAATTTTGACTACATTGTCTACAATTGGTGTTAATTTTGCCCTAATCTTTCCCAAAATTGATATTATTTTGTCCACAATCTTTCTCAAAATTGATATTATTTTGCCCACAATCTTTCTAAAAATTTATATTATTTGCCTAAACCTTTCTCAAAGTTGATAATATTTTGCCTCAATTTATCTCACCAATAATATTATTTTGTTCCTATTATTTTGCCCCAGTCTTTCTAAAAATTTATATTAATTTGCCTGTTGTCCATAATTATCCTTGTCATGTTTACACAACAACAATTACATTTACATCAGTCCATAATTTTATCACTACAGTAACAATGTCCTAGGTGCAAACATTTAACAGAAATATCAGCCAGATGTAGACACACAAATCTCCATTTCTGACTGGAGTAAGCTCAAGATTTGTTACATGTCAAACTACATACTATTATATTGGATTCCTATTATATTTTACTACATGAATTTAAAAAGAAAATACGAAACAATCAGATGTATGGAAATTACAATTACAAAATATATTTCAATATTTTGTCAATATTATGTATCACCTAGTTATTTATGACTGACAAATTGAAGCTCTAAATTCATTTCAGGCTCAATCTGCTCAACCACCAATGGGAAGCTGTCTTGCAAAGCCGTACACAGTTTATTACCAGTTGATGTTTGCATATTAACACTATGCCCTTTATCAAATGTAAAATTTTAATTGCATGGACCGTTTAGAATAAAAAACAAAGTCAACGACCTGCGTCGTTTCCTGCGTAGGAGAAAAGTGACAGTAACCGTGAGCGGTGCAGCCGCAGCCCCCAATATGAGTGTTTGTGGGTCACATCTGCAGACGGCAATGCCAGGCGTGTGTGAGTAGCCATACTAGCAGCCGCACAGGCCCAGAAGGGACTTTTTGCATGTGACACAGTCCTACAGAGTATATAGTGTACGTTACACATGTTTTTTTTGTAGCCAGACATCCCTTCCTCGGTGCATTCCCATCAATGCAGAGATAAAAATACTTCTTAAAAAACCGTGCCGAAAAACACCATACTTGATTATGTAATGCCCCAACGACCATCAACACGTATTCTTACAACTCCACGTAACGCTAGCCAGGAGCAATTGTAGAAAAGCGAACACGGCTCCTTTAGACAGTTTTTTTAGTATCTTGATGACTACTTAGCACATACATTATGGTCAATATGCATAAAAAATTGTGTCTCGTATAAAAACTCACCAATTGCATGAAGCGGTACGCAGCCGGCCCTCCACCAAACATGTTGAACATTTTGCGGAATGGCGTCGTCGGATTGTGGCGTTGATGCAGAGCATGTACGGTGCGAGCTATCAGCTAAGTCGGTGCCTGCTCAGCATGTCCAGTGCATTAAAAACATTGCGCATTAAAAAGACAACTGTAAAGTCTTGCTTGCTGGCCAGGTGGCCATGTGACAAAGTTCTGCTCACTTGGGGGCAACACTGGTTCCCGGCTAGACACCCTGGTGGCAGGGTGGGATGCAGGGTAAGGTGTACGCGGATGGATGCTCAACACGCCCTGTGCGTTGTCGACAGCGTTGCCGAGGTGCCCTTCGCTCCGAAATCCCACACAGTTTCAAAAGCATCATCGCCAGTCATAGTGACACCACCCTTGTTTTCAGCAGCATTTTCTGTGCGGGGCATAAATCACGCGAGACTGAACGCCACTCACTCAGACAACTGATCCCGTCTGCACTCGTATAAAAGCATTGCCAAGGTCAGCTGTCTCAGCCAATCAATAACTGTGCTGCGCTGCCGTCACCGCTTCAAAAACAACCTCTCACTTTTTTCCCATGCAACAAGCCACTAAGTGGAGCAACGAGGCTAGCCGCCGGGCACACACTGTCCCGTACCCATCTGCTGGGAATGCATGTTTGCGCACATGTGCGTGTGTGCACACGGATTCGCTCTTACGGCTCACCGAGTGGTTTTTCCTAAAACGATCTTGTACAGGTTATATTACTTACTAGAACTATATGGCCCAACCCACCGGCTAATGTACGTCTAGCTGAGTGTCTAGTTTTTTTGGACCAGCCCCATTATGCATGGTGGTGGGTGTAGGGTTGTACAAGCTGCAGTAAACACCAATCGATCATGCACCAGCAGGCAACTGGAAAGGAGAGGTATTGAGTTTTTTGGACTATACCACTACTGCGAAGAGGGGTGGCAGTCGACCGACTTAGTGCAGCTAGGTAAAGAAACCGCCACATCATCAACATCATCCATTTAAAAATAAGGATACGAAAAAATACACTGGACTGTCCAATTTGTCATACGCAGGGGTGCTGGGTGTACATATGTATGCCTGGGGCACACTCTGTCAGGAACACTCTGTCAGGAACAGTCTATCAGATTCAAGTGGATACCCAAATCGCCAATTTATATATTTAAATTTGGCAATGCAAAAGTGCATCACTTACATGATGTTGTATGCACTGTGTAACAGCAATTTGATTATTTCAAGGACGTGTTTGGAGATTTTAACCAAATTTCTTGTGTGCAGTAAATAAGATGTCTAATGAAGTAATTTCATAGTTTTATTCAATGGTGAGGTTTCGTAGGAAAGTACTAATCTGTTATTTTTTTATTAAGCTTCATATTCCCAATATGCGCAAATATAAGCATACATTCTTTGTACAGGAATTCAACCTTAAATTAAAACCCTTGTTAATGTATTAAAATGTGTCTAAATTTTTTTTTTTAAAGCACATTATTCAAAAACAGACACTGTTTATAGTTTAGCAAACTTACTGATATGATTCTATAGCTATACAGCATTTAGTATCACTCATCATAATATACTTCAGTATACAGAAACATGAAAGCTTACACTAATTCGTAAAGTGAAATGTTTTATACCTGAAATCCACAATTTATCAGTGGCTTTTGTCACATCAACCCATGCAGCTTACCCCCAAGAATTATTTTAATCTCTTATCACTAGGTAGAGACTTTCATCATCTTGTCTTATTCGTCTATTCAATATGAAATACTACATTCATAAACAATATATTATATTTCAAGTTCTTGCAATTAGTTAGAACAATGAGTGTCATATGACATTTGCAAGAAACTGAATTACAAAAAACTGTCACAGCTATCATTGCCTGGATGTTATTTCTTGCAGCAGGCCAGACACATGTTACGTTTGGCAAAGGTTATCTCAATTTAATATTTAAAATTGCAAATTGTCCAGATATATATTATAATCAATATATCAGGATTTTATTAGCTGACAACGGACATCTATTTAGGTGTCTGAAACCGAATGCCAAAACTATATTCAAAATATAAAACATGCATATTGTCCTTACGTGTTAGTGGGTTACAGGTAATCCTTGCATGTCTGACCTTCTGGTAGACAGTTAATGGGCCTGTGTCTGTTGAGGTGCGACACTAACAGGCTGTGAATAATGATGACCCTCTCATGACAACAAACAATCCCCATGATGACATCTTAAAACCATGATGAAGATATCATAATTAAAAAAAATTCTGTTCTAAAATGTGATACAACAGTTTCAGCCAAAATACGATGTAGTCCTTAGAGGAACATTGACTAAACATTGGACATCAAGTGGAAATACAAAATTCCAGTAGAAAGTTAATTAGAGGATATATTTCAGTTTCACCCATTGTGGACATATTTCATTATTATTCTAATCACTTCAAGGTAGCCTCACCACACACAGCAGACAGCAACAGACACCACCAGACACTGCCAGACACCACCAGACACCACCACCACCAGACACCACTAGCACCATATACACCACAACAACCACATACATACACCACCACATACACCACCAGACACCACCACAGGCACTACCAGAGATACAGCCAGACACTACCACAAATATCACCAGACACCACCATCATATATACCACCAGACACCACAACAGACACCACCACAAACATTATCAGACACCACCACTATATACACTGCCAGACACCACCACAGACACAACCACAAACACCACCAGATACCACCACAAACACCACCAAACACCACCACAGACACAGCAGACACCACCACAGACACCGCCAAACACCACCAAATACAACACCACACACACCACCATAACAAAACAACGTAATAAACATCACCACCTACGCTATACAAAGATATGCAGCCAAAGAGAAATACAATAAACTGCCTCAGACAAAGTCGATTGCAGTTTCAGGCAGCATTTATGGTCAGCACACAAATCACCATCATTAAACATCCTACATAATAAACACTTCAATATTAAATCATTAATAAACTGATTCAGACATTACTAGACTGATGTCTAAATTCCTTTATGTCATGTGCTGGCCTGTATAATATATGGGGAAATGCATGATTTGCAGTTAATAATTTGTTGATATATCATACTGAACCTTTCATTTATCAATGCTGCTGAAGAAAAATAATAGTACAGTAGACTATGGCCTATATATGCTTGGATGGAATCATTCGCTATTACCGTTGTATTAAAATGTGCTGCTTAAGTGAGGAGCCGTTTAATAGAATCAAGCTGCCCTGACCTGAAGTAATTGTATAGGTCCATCGTACTGACACTGTTAGTCAGCCCAGATGTTCCATTTTCTATGATACAATTTTCAGATGGCAAATATAATATGTGGCAATAATTGTTGTACCTCCATTGAAAAACGCATGCCATGTGTGCACACATGGATGCACTCAAGCACACATGCATGCCTGCACACACACACACTAGGGGCTTGTTTCCAATGGTTAGACGTATGTAGTCATAACAACGTTTTCTACAGCAAGGTTTCTGTGGAATAAGTTTATCAAATAAATCGGAATGCTATGTCAGTTCTAGTGGATTCCATTCACAAACATTTTCTTTTGTTCAGACCAGAGATAGTTCTCTTGAGTATGCAAATTGTATACCAAGCCAATGAATGACCAACATACACATTAGAGTGACTATTGGGGACAGTTTTTCTACTTTTATGATAGTATTGCAATAGCTGTATTACTGTTGCAATACTATTGCGATAGTTTCATAACTATTGCGTAGTACTGCAAAAGTATCATAGAATAGCGAATAGCCAGGAAAGCAGTCCCATATCATAATTGATCGGTGTTGCCATACTAAATAAAGTTGAACAGGCAAGTTTACAAACAGTATTACAGTGACAATTACAATCGATAGTTCAGTGTACAGTAGTACCTGCCTTCAACGGACACTTCTGTATCCAAGCAAAAGTGTCCCTACATGGCAGGTGTCCCTTCATCGGAGGGACAGGCGTGCTGGAGTGGAGGGCTGAAATAAGGCGCCTTAGGTGTTCCCATGTCTGCCATCAGGGTGCTACTAACCAACAGCGATCGCCGCCCGTTGCTCCAAGTCCAAGAACGCTGTCGAAGCCACTGTGTGCTTGCAGCACTGTCTTATACAGCAATATGCAGTTTATAGAGCTTATTAAACGAGTCAACTACCATCAACGTGTATTATTTTTAAACGTCACACCCTGTTTAATCGTTAACTGAATAAAATACATGTACGTATACCGTTATGGAACTATGATGACGATGTACTGAACTAATAGGCATATGAAGCTAAAATAATAACCTGGATTTGAGCAGCCGAAAACGTATATGATTTGACACACACAGTACGTAAGCTGATTAAACATAGAAAACGACAATAGGCAGAATTAATAATCGTTTCACCTCGATTTTCAACTGATCTCGACCGAAGCATAAATTTATGATGCACGACTTAGCATCGATTCATCGTTTCATATGCAGATGACGAATTCGTATTTTCGTGCACCGGTAGCGCCTTTGGCATTTGGCATGTTGGTTTCGCGTTGTTTAGATTGGAGGCATGCCATTTCATCCCAGTGTCATACTGCATACTAAATTGCATTTAAGACTGTTTATCTGATTCTTATGCGAGGCGTATTTGTGAATCTCGAGTGCAATTTCAAACCGCCTAAGTGAAGCCAACATCAGCGATTGATGTCGGCGGCAGCGCCAAACAAACAACTTGTTGACATTCGTTCATTGTCGTTGATATTGTTCACCTGTTTCTTGAGAATTGTCAAAGAAAATTGGGGTCCACGACCAACAGCCTTATATCCGAATTCGCGATATAACGTTGTTTTTCCCACTACACACCGTGCTGTTTGTCCGTCGCCATTTTGGAAATAAAATATTTTGAGAAAAAATTACGAAAATAATGATTACTGTCCGCCTTAGCAGGGACAGAAAACCAAAATATCCTGGCCGCTGTCCGCGTTCACCAGGTGTCCCCTCATCAGAGGGACATTAACGTTGAAGGCAGGTACTACTGTACTATCAACAATAATTATCGATACTGAAATTTACTATCGACAGTATTGCATCATCAGATCAACTATTGTGATGCATCAAGTATATTTCAATGTATTGCTACACTCCTAATGTGTGGTGTAGTTTCTTACTTGTGTTGAGTCCACTGCCTCCTATTACAGTGTGGGGCATTAGGCACATACTATCCAGTTGCCACTACAATATATTAAGTTTGGCTAAAACAAAATGGATGCTGGGAAAAACAATCCGATTAGCCAAATGGCTACACAATAAAACGTGTTAGATTGAGCCTGTGTGGACCAACCATTAGCTGTTTTATTGAATGCTGTCCAGGTAATCAATAACATTCGATATACTGGTTAATTACAAGAAGTCGCTTTTTCTCTAGGGACCATAACTGTTAGTGAAAGCTACGACCTTCTGAAAACTAATTAAACATCAGAAGGAGTACAACATTAAAAAAGATTCAAATGCAAGTACACTTGATGCACATTCATGTATGCATTTGGGTCAGTTATAAATGTTTATTTAATTCAAAAGTTAATTTAAGACAGTGAATTAATTTAAGTTTAATTTAACATTTTAATAATGTTTTCCTTCATGCTCAATACCTTGGTGCAAAACATAGAGTATTCTGCACCGAATGTGCTTTGATCAACAAGTTCAATAAGGGTACAATGCTTGAAGACACCTCTTACACTGAAGGACATAATTAGTTCATGTGCCATGTATAGTATGAGAGATGAGTTGACAGTCACATTTAACCAACAATATTTGAACTCAAGTACTCTACAAACTGCCACACAGTTACAGCAAGGAAGCAAAAACGCACTCAGCTCTTACTTCAGGCCCTGGGACATGCTTAGCAAAATGTAGCAAATTAGAATGCAAGGCTGATATTGACACTTATGTTTAACAAGCTTATGAAGAGAAGAGCAGGAATTCCAAGCTGTTTCTATTCCATGCAAGAGCACTTAGACGTGAGCTTAAGCTGGTTAATAGCAACAACTGAATGACCGAATAACCCAATCCCCTCACCACCTTAACGTCGTGACTCACCAAGTGCCATACCGCTAGTGTAATACCAGCAGCATGAAGACTCATAATGTGGAATGAAGAACATTGCTCAAAACCCAAGATAAGTTGAATAAATGCTTACTTTGCAAAACTACCAGTAGCAATGATTGTTATGTTGTGAGAAGTGTTGACCCTAGGGTCAGTAATCCAATGCTAAGTCTCACACAATGTTCTGTACCAAGTCCAGCACCAAAAAAAGTCCTGCACAAATAGTGCCACACCAGCATTTTTGCACCAACAGTGCCACACCAGCAGTCCTGAACCAACAGTGCCATACCAGCAGTCCTGAACCAACATTAACACACCAGCAGTCCTGAACCAACAGTGCCATACCAGCAGTCCTGAACCAACATTAACATACCAGCAGTCCTGAACCAACAGTTCCACACCAGCAGTCCTGAACCAACAGTTCCACACCAGCAGTCCTGAACCAACAGTGCCACACCAGCAGTCCTGAACCAACAGTGCCACACCAGCAGTCCTGAACCAACAGTGCCACGCCTGCAGTCCTGAACCAAGTGCCACACTAGCAGTCATGAACCAACAGTTCCACACCAGCAGTCCTGAACCAACAGTGCCACACCAGCAGTCCTGAACCAAGTGCCACACTAGCAGTCATGAACCAACAGTTCCACACCAGCAGTCCTGAACCAACAGTTCCACACCAGCAGTCCTGAACCAACAGTGTCACACTACCAGTCCTGAACCAACAGTGCCACACCAGCAGTCCTGAACCAAGTGCCACACTAGCAGTCATGAACCAACAGTTCCACACCAGCAGTCCTGAACCAACAGTTCCACACCAGCAGTCCTGAACCAACAGTGTCACACTACCAGTCCTGAACCAACAGTGCCACACCAGCAGTCACGAACCAACATTGTCACACCAGCAGTCATGAACCAACAGTGTCACACCAGCAGTCCTGAACCAACAGTGTCACACCAGCAGTCCTGAATCAATACTGCCACACAAGCAGTGTCACAGCATCATGTGCACAATGCATTCAGTGATTAGCCTGGCCATACCTGAATGATAGTCAGGGTTCTTGGTGTCCTGGCCTGGTAAGTGGCAGTTGACAGATTGCTGTGTCCCTGGACACCTGACTGGTATCACCCTAACTGGCCATTGTGGTGACAGGTGCTTATTTGCTGCAATTTAAGCGTCATTGAAGAGTGCCACCCCCAGCCTAATTCTCCCTCCCCCAGCCTAATTCTCCCTCCCTAGCCTCCCCCTCCCACCCCCAGACTCCCGCTCACACCCCAGCCTTCCCCTCCCACCCCTTCCAAACCCCCAGCTTCACCCTCCCACCCCCTCCCTCCTCCAGCCTCTCCCTCCCACCCCCAACCTCCCCACACACTTATGGCCTCCCCCTCCCACCCAGTCCAAACCCCCAGCCTTGCCCTCCCACCCCCAGCCTCTCCCTCCCACCCTCAGCCTTCCCCTCCCACCCTGTCCAAACCCCCAGCCTCTCCCTCCCACCCTAGCTTCCCCCTCCCTCCCCCAGCTTTCCCTTCCCTCTTATCACCATGCAGAAGAGACTGAATAGGAAGCATCTGCACTTCAACAAATAAGTCTTATAATTTCACATTAATCAACACATTGATTACTAACAGTCTTAGAGATACACACACAATCCGCACACCAAAAGTCTCATGATTTAGCCTCATATCAGTACTCCTGATATCTGCAGTCCTCATATCAGTAGTCCCCACACCAGATTTACAAAAGCAAGTTCTCTCAGCACTCACACACCAGTCCCATACATTCTACACATACCATCACACCTGCAGGTTCACAACAATCTACCACAAATTCCACACCTGCAGTTTCAAATTCCATAACTATAGTTCCATAGCAATTTATTGCAATTTATCGATCCATCAAAGATTCCACACCTCTGATCTTTCAGCAGTCCACCACAAATTTGACACCTATGGTCTTGTAGCAATCTACCACAAATTCCATAGCTGTAATCACTTTGCAGCATACCACAAGTAATCCTCAAAATTAAACCTATCTAACAACTGAACATCATTTCTCTTGGGGCTATCTGTAGTTATCAAACCCCTTTTACACATTTTATTTTATTCAACTTCCACCTCTAAAATGCAAACATAAACATGCGATCACGACGTAAACAACTTGTCAGAATCAATGCACTTTTCATGAGTTTTGTGATTGCGTAAAACAAGGAGTGCTGAAACCACAGAAAGCAGACGATGACAAAAGAGCAGGCCCTAAACGATACAGTTGAAATGTCATGCCATCTGGCATGGCCTAACAACCTAGCCGGTCGTCTAATTCTCTCCTCAAGCATGGCATCCGTATAAGACCTGGCTTTGTGAGACAGTCAATACTGATAACATCAGTACGCAGATGCTCATTAGGCTCTGCTCACACAATAATAACTAGTTGTGTTATTCGAATCCAAGCAGAGCCATAATTGCGTGTGGAACTCCGAGGCTTGCATAACCATTGAACTGCGGGCGTGACCGTGTATCCACACACCTTTGTTGTATCCCACACCTGTCCTCCCAAAGATTCTCAAAACTGCTGTTGGAAATCCAGGTGTACGTGCATACACGTCAACATGCGACGCACATATACATGGATGCATCTTGCAATAAGAGTATTGCATTAAATGATAGCAACAATTACTGGAGGCAGATCTGTAATGATAGGGTGCAGTGATAGGCTTCAAGTGGCATGGAAGCCATCTGACAAAATAGTCCTTGGTAGGCAGACACCTGCTGAACCAGAGTGTCGTAGACAACAATATCGTCTGAAGACACCTGTGGTAGCCATTGTCACCAGTCTTGGTCATGTATCACTGACGTCCTGAATTCTGGTCACAGCGTGTCCATCAGTTCATCCAAACTAATGTCCCGAATTCTGGTCAAACACTAAATATATAATGTATATATATCCACCCAAACTCATATTCTGAATACCGGTTACATATTCTCTCACATTTTGAATTAGGTAAACATCTGGCCAGAACTGTTGTATAATCAACAAACCTTCAACCTTTACATTGTAACCCTCTAGAGGGTGTAAAAAATTATCCACATTGTCAGTTAGATGTTATAAATAGATTCCCGCATTTAATGAAAGCACCACTGCTGACCAAGTCACAAAGTCAAATTTAAGACACAGTTCACTATATTTACCTGAAGAAAATATCATGACAAAAGAAAATCTTAGTGACTCATTCACCCTCATCCCAGCTGATTAACCTTGCTAACTATACATCTCTGTATTTACTGCCCATCACAACCCAGGCTCATGATGAAGTACCTGCTTTCGGGATGTAGCATGATGTATTCATACGCAGCCTAATCACAGTGCTCCATGGCTAAATGCTAGGTGGGTCTGACAGACAGCGATGCAGTAATTCAGACTCAATCGCAAATCGGTGGTTTCGATGCAAAATGTAAGTGCCCCTTCACGCAACTCTGGAATCATATGAAATTGAAGGATGCAAAAAATACCTATTAATTCGTCAGAGCGCGAAAAAATTTGCATTTACCTCGAGCCACCGTCACTGCCGCCATCTTCGCTCATCTTTCACCCACTTTCCATCAGATATGATATGCAGTACCAGTAGAGATAGATATAGAATACGTCCGCCCCTTTTCTTAACCGTTTTCTGACTGGACAATTCTCTTACGGTAAACGGTAGGTGATGTTTGATTGGCTCAAAGAACAAAAAAGGAAGAGGAAGGCATCATTCGTTGCAGATATCGATGCCGCGAGATCTCCGGCACCTGAAGAATCAGCGAGATTTGTCGACCTAGAAAAAAATGCTTACTTCTTTGGCAAGTTATGCATTTTGTGAAATTTAAGTAAAAAATCTTTGAAAGTGCAGCGAATTGATTCAATCTAGATATTGTCGGATCAGTGCAGTAAGTTATGTTTTCACAAAGGTATGTGGTGATTGCAGGTTTTATGACATTCTGGCCACAGTAGAAAGCAGTTTTTACGTAACTGCAATCGATTACGAGATACTAAACATTACAATGCGATACTAAACTTACTTATACTGCAAATGTAACAGTCGGGACTAATCACGATGATCATTTAAAAAAATTAAATGTGATGCTGATCATTTTACTATTAACTTAAAATATAAAATAAAAAAGTTCATACAACGACCAAATGGCTTCCATCTCAGACTGTGTAGAAAAGGTTGCCGCCTGCCATTAAGTATCTGAACAAGTAAATCAAAAATCTACGCTCTGTAGTCAAAATGCTTTACGAGATGTGGTCATTTCAGTGTAAATGGTTGACACCATTTTTTGCTAATAAACGACAACTACATCATTGGCAAGTTTTATTGGCCCGTAACTCGGCTGGTAATTTAGACATAACATGGTTAGCCAAGAGTTATCACATACGCACCCACCAAAGGCAAGTGCATGCAATCAGAAAGTTTTCAAAAATAGAGCTACCCAAAATCAGTCTTTTATTTACATTTCATCATTTTCAATGTAAATTTTATTCCATGTTAATGGTTGCAAAAATCTTGTATATTGCAATACTCTTTTCTTTCAGGTTCAAGTTCTCTCAAGTTAGAAAGAAGAAAAACACATTAACACATTTTCAGTGAATCAAACCAAATGTGGGTGAACAATAAAATACCTGAAATTTATGTCATTTTAGTCTTTCGGGTCTGCAATAACACCACCTAGTGGTAACTGAGGAAACTCATTTCTACTAGCAAAAATACCCACCCTTCAGAACCAATAGCCTGTGAGTTCATAATGCACTGTCTTGATAACAATATTTACAAAATATCAGGATACACGACATTATCACAGAAATATCCATTGATGCCTTGGTAGGGGAGCGGTGGTCTAATGGTTAGAGCACCTGCCTGTCGATCGAGAGGACGGTGGTTCGATTCCACCTCCGCCGTTTCGAAGCTTGGGCAATTTCGTTCATCCCACTTTGCCCGTGTCTTTCGGAAGAGACACTAAAAGCCGTTGGTCCAAACTCCTGCGTTAGCTCAAGATTGGGCTGTTTGGAGTATAACTACTTGAGACTTGAGACTTGGTGCAGCCAGTAAAAATGCTGATTGCTTTTTGGAATCCAACTCTAGAAATTGTCACGTAATACTGGCCTTCATAGTAACCTCTAGCGACATGACTTGGGACAATCGTAGAAAAGACGCACGACATTGTGAACAATTGTAGACAATTGTACGTAATAACTACAAAGTGTAATTTGATTTATCGTAGAAAGGGTAACAGCGGTGTGAATAAAAAAGTGAAGTTTGGTGCGAGATGTAGAGCATCTAGGAGCAGTGAAACATGTGCACACTAGCTGGATGACAGTCAGATCATCAATACACTGCAGCCCTCCATTCTTGTCTGTCAGTCTGAGATTCCTTGTTTCACTCCTTGGACCCCGTATACAGTAAATAAAAAGTAGATAAATCCAGTATTAAACTGACCGATGTAACGTGCATGTATACTGCCATCTTGAATTGCCTCCATCTTGAATCGCCTCTAGTCTGTACTGACTGGTCATACATGCTTTGGTTTGTTCGAAAATACCTATGAGCACGGCGCAACGATGCTGTTCTCGGATACAACGTTCTTCAAGTAACATATTTCAGCACTAACTAAGAAAAACACTAAGAAACTGATCCATGGTTCGGCCCATAATCTTAAAAATGGAGACGCTTGCTTCTGATTAAACTGGTGTCAAGTCTACGGTTATAGCCTTCCCAGTGCATAGCACCTCAACGCAATTATTCGAGAACTTCATTCTAGTATCTCTTTCGGAAAAGACACTAAAAGCCACTGGTCCCTTCAACCTGGTGCCTATGCCAGGGGAAGTAAAAGATCCCATGCTGGGAAATAGAAAAACCTGTTGTGGACTCACCAATCTCTAAACTGAAGCCATCTGCAAAAGATTTTGTGCCAGATCTGAACAAAACAGAACAATGAACTTCCGGATTCAGGAGGGTGTGTCTATTATTCAATAGTTATCCAGTCAAAACAATTGACAATGTCAATATTTGGCTGTTGTGGCTGCTTATCTTTACATCGGCATTTGAAGATGTTTAAGTTGATATGTATTTTGTTCAAAAATGAACAAAGGTTATTCATGCACAAAAACCAACACCAAATGCTGACACAATATCTCACAATCTACTTCGGTTGAATAACTGTATTTTGATTTGTTTATTTGGATAATAATTGATATTTTCAAAACATTTAATAACCTGAAAGTCACCAGACTAACCTAGAACAAATTACTTTAATTAAAACTATTCGAATAAATTGAAACAAATGTTTCTGAGTTAACAAGAGAACCAAACAATAAAAATTAAAGGCTATTACATTTATTCTTTGAAAAAACTTGGAAAAAATGGAAAACAATTTAAACATTGAATTAAAAAAGCTAACAATATGGCTTAAAACTAATAAAGTTTCATTAAACATCCAAAAAAGACATACAATGACCTTTAGCAATACTCACAGCATAAGAACCAGACATAATAAAATCTACATAGATGGGACAGAAATAGGTGCTGTAAATTATACAAACTTTCTAGGAATAGTAATAGACAACAAACTAAACTGGAGTTAACATATAAAACATATGTAACAAAATATCAAAGAGCATTGGCATAATTAATAAGGTAAAATACAAGCTGGACACGAAAATTTTGACAAATTTATAATATTCTTTTATTTATTCATACATCACTTATTGTAATATAGTATGGGGAAGAGCCCCGAAGATATACTTGTCCAAAATTCATGTATTACAGAAAAGATTAGTACGTATAATTAGTCAAGTGGGTTTCAGAAATCACACTCAGCCATTACTTAAAAAACAAAAATGTTTGAACATCTATCAAGTAAACAAGTACACATGTTGTGACTTTACGTATAAACACAACAGGGGCATGTTACCAGAAATATTCAATGGCATGATTACTTTAAATGTATCTCCACATAGTCATAACACAAGGTAAGGAACAACTTATAAAATATCATATTGCTATACAAAAATCAGACAAAATACATTGGCATATACTGGTTCCAAATACTGGAATACTATAGTGGTAAAGAATCATCTTGAAGATTGCACATCGCTTCAAGCCTTTAAAAAAGAGAATCAAAGCACTTGTTCTTGATGAATGTATCAATGCTGAATTCTAATAGATGGTAATAGTTTCATACAGCTAATATATATATATATATATATATATATATATATATATATATATATACTTATTACGAACAATTTATGTTGTGAAGTGAATACTATGTTGCATAATAACCTCATTGTTGATATATTACACTACAAAGTTGTGGTTACGTGCCATAGTCAGTGGTCAAATTATATTTAACCGGGTAGTTATATGAACTATGTGAATATATATATATATATATGTATATATATATATACATACATATATACACATAACAACTGATCTAGTTTTACTGTAGTAAACTTGTAGTACAACTGTCAACTTGTGAATGATGTACATCATCAAATGTAATACACATGGAGATGTCCTAGTATACGTCAATCTTGTTAAACTGCACATGTTCTAACAGTTTTGCACTACTGCACGATGCACTGTACATTAATGAATTATGTAAACAAGGAATTATAAGCTATATTGCTTCTTTTCCATTGTCTTCGTTGATATATGCTATGTATCATGTGTATATGAACTGTATCATAATGAAGACAATAAATCATTATCATTATTTTAGTACTGAAATACTAAACAAGTGGGCCTCAAGATACACCAACTGAAAATCATGTAACTAAAGCGTAAAAATATAGCTTAACAGTGTTTAATAAAGAATGTTTATCCATAAAGCTGTACACTAGAGATTTTATAACAAGTAATGTTTGAAAAGGCCACATTTCTTGAAACTTATAAAGGTACCAGACTGAAATATTAAAAGATTGCACAAATTGTCAGAAGAATGAACTAAATTATGAAAACAGATTCCTTTACATTTACATTTGCTGATCAGCGATTGGTAGATCTACCAAGGGTATCACATGCACCAGCCAGTTACACAGCTAGTATTAACAGCTACATGCAGTATAAGGTTAACAGTTCTTACTGATCTCTTTAAATAATTTAACAGATTAAGTGTTGTTGGAGAGTGGATAGACCAGATTCTCACATCACATTAGAAAACACAAACTCATTTGGAACCCTCAATGCAAAAGGAAAAGGTGACTGCCAAGAAACACCTAGTGCAGAAAAGTGGAATCTGAGATACCAAAAACATGGGCTGGCGACCATGTTTTTCAATGATTTTTCGCATCGTCTAACGCTAGTATTCAAAGTTACTGAGAGGTGAAAACTGCCGGACTGAGTGGCATATGCACTGCATCTTTTACTGCGTCATTTGTGAGACCAAACGTTACGATGAACTTGAGGGATTTATACTATCGAGTTTGATGTAGTCAATAAATGAATGTCTAATGTGGAGACTTCCAACTCCAAGTGAATTCGCCTTGGCAATAACAAGTTACACTTCCTAATTTGTAAACAAAATGGCATCAATGATCTTTGATCATGCAATGCAATCCAACAAAGTAAATTTACATTATAGTAAACCTGAAATTTTAATGAAATAATGAGAGGGACACCACCATAGTGGAAACACACATCTTGTATTTATTTATGCTGTCATTAAGGATTTTAACAATGCCAAATAGTGACATGACAGCATGACAACTTGTCTTCCCTGTTTTTGTTTATTGACATGATCAGCTATTGCTGATTTTCATGACAACTGCTGACTTGGTAACCATACATGTTAAGTCTCCCAGATTCGCCGGGAGACTTCCGGAAATCAATCAAATCCCGTGTTCTCCCGGACGGGAGAACAAATCTCCTGGATTTCTTAAACCAAAAATATTTTTGTGTGGCCTAACAAAAGATCGTCAATCTCTCCATTTCCCCACACCCACAACAGCTTGGGTTAGTTCAATCAGGTTTTGTGCAGAATGAACAAGGGAAACTTAGCTAAACAGTATCCTTGTGTTTTGCCTATTGTTGAAGTTATTTATACGCGTTAGACGAACGGTTCCCATTATAGCCCAACTGTGCATATCGAATTCAAATACTGCCCATCAATACATCTCCATTATATACAAGTTTTATTTCATTCATATATATTTAACAAGATTTAACAAGATTTGCCATCCAAGCCAAAGGCCCAGATGGCAAGTGGACAAGGAAGCCATTGGCTTATCGAGAGTCCAACAATGTTCACCTACTTATAACCCGCCCTCCTGATATATGTGTCAACCTTGTTTTTAAACATATTCAAGCTGCTAGCAGTTACACAATCTGTAGACAATTTGTTCCATTCATTTATTGTCCTCTGTGAGAACGAGTGCTTCCTGATGTCCAATCTACATTGATCCTTTACTAATTTTACCTCATGTCCTCTAGTTCTGCTATCCTTCTTGAGTGAGAAAAACATATTTCTATCAATAATTTCATACCCATTCAATATCTTAAAAACTTCAATCTGATCTCCTCTTAACCTCCTTGTCTCTAGAGTTGTTAAACCACATTCTTTCAGGCGTTCTTCATAACTAAGGTCTCTAAGTTCTGGAATCATTTTAGTTGCTCTCCTTTGTATGCGTTCAAGCGTATCTATATCCTTCTTACGATATGGTCTCCATGCTTGTATACAGTATTCTAAATGAGGTCTAACTATTGCTTTATAAAGAGGTATAATTAACTTTTTTCCCTTGTATGTTATGTTTCTTCTAATCAATCCAAGAATTTGATTACCCTTTGAAGCTGCAATACCACACTGCTCTGAAACTTTCATATCAGCGCTTATTGTAACTCCTAAGTCCTTTTCTTTTACAGTAGTACCCAGAACAGTATCTCCCATTTTATAGTTTACATTCAAGTTCCCATGTCCTGTATGTAGGCATTTACATTTCCCAAAATTGAACAGCATCTGCCATTTCTCAGACCATTTCACTAATCTGTCTAGATCGTTTTGTAAATGTTGTTTATCACCATCAGTATTAACCTTTCTAAACAGTTTTGTGTCATCCGCAAATTTCAGTACGTTACTTGTTATACTGTCGTCCAAGTCATTGATATAAATTAAGAATAATATAGGTCCTAGTACTGACCCTTGAGGTACCCCACTCAAAACCGATTTCCAATTTGAAACTTCTCCATCTACTACAACTCGTTGTCTTCTGTCAGTCAGCCATTGTTCTATCCAGTCAGTTATGCTATCCCCGATACCATGGGCTTTTAATTTAAGTAGCAATCTTTGATGTGGCACTTTGTCAAAAGCTTTCTGAAAATCTAAGTAGATAATATCTACTGGCGATCCCACGTCTATCCACTTAGTGATTTCTTCCAAAAAACATAACATATTTGTTAAGCATGACCTTGCTTTAAGGAATCCATGTTGAGATGAATTTAATAATTTATGCTTAACGAGGAAGTCCACCATATGGTCTTTAATTAACCTTTCTAATAATTTACAAATCACTGACGTTAAACTCACTGGTCTGTAATTCTCTGACTTATTTCTCGAACCCTTTTTAAATAATGGTATGATGTTTGCTTCTTTCCATTCAAACGGAACAACTCCCTCTTTTAATGACAAGTTGAATACTCTTGCAAGTGGTATACTGATTTGATCTACTGTTTCCATTAGTAATTTTGGAGGAATCCCATCCACTCCCGGTGATTTGTTATCCTTCATTGCCCTTATTTTCTTAGCTACCAATTCTGGAGTTACAACTAACGGTCCTAAATATTCAGATTTAGCCCCCTGAAATTTAGCATCAGCAACTGGTAATGAACTAATATCTTCCTTGGTAAACACTGAACTGAAGTAACCATTTAGGTCTTCCGCCATTAAAAACCCCTGTGATATTATATTTCCAGCACTGTCTTCTAGAGGTCCAACCTTGTCTTGTACGTTTTGTTTACTCCTGACATATGCATAAAAACTCTTGCTGTCATTTTTTATGTTACATGCCAGTTTTTGCTCATAGCTTCTTTTAGATTGTCTGATTTCAGTTGTAGCTGCATTAAGTGCCTCTTTGTATTTTGCATAGTCTTCTTCCTTTCTGGTACGCCTATAAACCCTCCACATAGTTTGTTTTAGCGTTATTTTTCTAATAGCCTCTTTTGACAAATGTTTCTTTCTACACCGTTTTCCTTGTTTTCGGAAGGGAACAAATTTATCGATGATACTCTCAATTTCATATTTAAGAATGTTCCAGCATTCAATTGCGGTCTTATTCATCAGCATGTTATTCCAATCTAGCTGTGCTAAGTATTTTCTCATATCTTTGTAGTTACCTTTGTGGAAGTTTCTCTTGTACGTTTTCTTATTTTTACTTTCTGATTTTACATTGATGTCAAAATGTATTTGATTATGGTCACTATTACCCAATGGTTCAAATATTTTTACATTGTCCACTAATTCTTTTTGTGATGACAAAACTATATCTAATACATTTTCTCCCCTGGTTGGTTCTAGTACGTGCTGAGTAAGAAAGCTATCCTGGATTAAACATAGAAATTGTTGATCCTCAATCCCTGTGCTCTCTAGAGAATTCCATTGTATGTGTCCATGGTTAAAATCTCCCATTATGATACATTCCCCTTTACTAACTTCCTTTATAGCGTTTTTTATTTTTGTGTTGTCCTCTTCGTTTATGTTTGGAATTCGGTAAACTAATCCAATAGTTAATTTTGAATTTCCTGAAACAATTTTGCACCAAACAGCTTCATCGCAATCTGCTTCCCTTTCTAGTTTTATTTCATAAGCCTGAATAGATTCTTTAACATATAAAATAACTCCCCCGCCCCTTCTTCCTATTCGATCTTTCCTAAACATTACGTATCCTGTCAGTCCTAATTCAGCATCTGTAATATCTATGTTGGCCCATGATTCAGTTATACCAATTATGTGAGGGTCAATATCTTCTACCATAATGTTTAATTCGTTTTTCTTATTTACTATGCTCCTTGCATTTAAACATACGCATATATAACCTTTTTCAGAGATGTTTTTCGGATGATTTGATATTGGTTTATCTGTGCTAGTGGCCTCTTGTTCTGCTTGAGACACCTCTAGGTAACCCCCCTGCACTTCTAGTTTAAAGAATGTTTACTTCCAAAAACATTTGTCATTGTACCCAAGTCGCTATCTACTGCTGCTGAAAGTTTGTCCGCGAATACTGCCGCCCCCTTTCCACTTAAATGAAGCCCATCCTTCATGTACATATCTGCCCTCCCAACAAAACTTCCCCATAAATCCACAAATCCAACTTCCTCTTCCCTACACAGCCTCTGGACTAACATGTTAATTGCCATCCCCCGACAATTTCGATATTTGTGACCCCTCCTGCCCATTACAGGTAAAATCCCTGACAGTATTACCTGCTCAACCCGCGTCTGTTTTAGTGTTCTGACCAACTGCCTATATTTCCTAACTATGGCAGTTGTACCCTCCCTCTCTACGTTATTTGTCCCTACGTGTACTAAAACAGATCCACCCTTACCCGAGCCTACGATGTTTTTTACCCTCTCAGTTATCGCCTCTATTTTGGCTCCAGGCAAGCAGACCACCACATCATCTCCCTTGTTTAAGACTCTGTCGGTCTTCCTAACTATCGAATCCCCCACAAACACCCTCGCTCTCTTCCTCACCCCCTCTATCACTGCTGCAGAATAACTCTTCCTTTCGATCCCCTCCATCACATTCTGTCCTGACCCCTTCCCTCCTGTCTCCCCCACTTCCCACTCCTTTGCTCTTGTCTCTCCCACTCCCCTCTCCTTCACTCCGGTTGTTTTCCCTTCCGTCTCCCCCACTCCCTTCTCCTTCCCTCCTGTCTCCCCTACTCCCCTCTCCTTCCCTCCGGTTGTTTTCCCTCCCGTCTCCCCCACTCCCTTCTCCTTCCCTCCTGTCGCCGCTACTCCCCTCTCCTTCACTCCGGTTGTCTTCCCTCCCGTCTCCCCCACTCCCTTCTCCTTCCCTCCTGTCTCCCCTACTCCCATCTCCTTCACTCTGGTTGTCTTCCCTTCCGTTCCTTTCCTTCCCGTCTCCTTACGTCCTGTCTCCCTATGACCTGTCACCTTCCCTCCTCTCAGCTTCCTCCCAGGCTGAGGTGAGCTCTCCCTAGCATCTCTTGTGTCTTTCGACACTTTATCGTCTACAGTTCCCCCACCGGAACTACTGGCACAACTCCCCTGTTCCCTTCCCACCATTGCCACAACGAGCAGCCTCAGCTCTTCCAACTCCACCTCTAGTTCCATCATCCGTGCGCATCCCCTACACTCAAAACTAAAACTATCTGCCTGGATATATTTGATAATTGTCAAAATCAGAGCACGTTATGAACGAAAAGACAATAAAAAAGGTTTTCATCAAAAATTGCCTCCATCACCTAGGATCACAAATGCCTCTGTCACACAGGATCACAAACTTTGAAGAGAAAAAAAAAATGCTTCAGTCCTAGCCCTGCCCTTATGTTAACTGCTTAAATGTAATGAAATATGTAGGTTACTGCCTGCTAGGTAAGGGATTTTTGTCATACCATAATATAGTTCAGGAGTTGAAACAGATTTTGTATACCATCTGAGTATTGTAACTATGTTATATATTTTACTAGTCCATAAAAATTTGTCTACTGCCAAAATGTTTATTAACATGCAAGTGTACATTTAATTGTACATATGCAGTGTAGTTGGAACTAAAGCTGACATGGTGGTAATTTTTATGAGTGGCGAGGATGTGAAATACTTTGATTTATGCGCAATTCTCTAATATCCCAAGCCCCTCCAATTTACGTACAACTCTCCGATATCCTGAGACCCTCAAATTTACGTACAATTCTCCAATATCTTGAGCCCCTCTGATTTACGTATAAATCTCTGGCATTTGCATTTCTGAAACTTGACATGTATGAGTAACTGATGCAGACTAGTCAGTGACTACCATTCCAGGGCATGTATCATTTTAATTTTGAACACTAATTGTTTTCCTTAATTTTTTTGTACATTGTATTGTTAATTTCCATGGCAATTGTCATGCCCATATCTGCGTTTTCAATAATAAATTGTGGTTGGCTGGATTTTCAGAAAACATACTTTTATGGGTCTATCTATTATTATTATGCTGTTGTTAGGCAATCTTCTATGCACGCCAAGTCAAGTCAGAACCAAACAGCAGCTAGTCTTGGCAGAAGGGTGTTACCAATCTGGAGAACTTTACTAAGCTGGACTCACAAGAGGGCAGCACAAGTAGATGGCCACTGCAAATATCAGTAGCATTTAAAACATTCTGCTGGTGCAACTTATGAGTTGGCAATATAAAAAACACACCATCTGTGGCATTTAGTGCCACATCGCAGAGTGTAACCTAATGCCAAAACTGCTTTTTCTATCATGTACCAAAATCATGTGGAAACACGCGAATTCTGAGTTCCTTGTTTGACAAATGGTGACTAATGATGGAACAGTGACACTGGTGTGTTTTGCAGGAATGTGACAGCAGGAGCTGCAGCCCGAAGCCTCATGCCTCTCTACTACCAACTACAGCCGGTCCGAGACAGCATGAGTCAACGTCTGCGGGCATCACGTGACTGACCTGAACGTTTTCCCAGAGGAAGAGATCCCGTCTTTCCGCCATGCTGGACAGGTAGCAGATCTACAGACAGACAGACGATGAAATCAACAGAATTTTCACGGAGATCAGTCTATTATTCTACACACAGCAACAGGCAAAAATATCAAATAGCAGCAAAGAATTTGTCGCAATGCAACACGGTGTGACACTGAATGTTACGTAATGCCGCTGAATGACGCCAGTGCGCGCATGTGCCGATAATGGCATTAGTACCTCCATATCTTATATTTCACATTTTCAACAAAATCGTTTCATGCTTAGGGTTGTCTTGGCACTGCTGTTGCAAACATAACATGTACCGTGTCAGCCAGCCATTTCAACCGTTTCAACCCGATATGTCAACCATTTCAGCCAGCCATTTCAGCCATTTGCTGTGATGTTAACAGTTTTAAATATATTTTTTAAATAAACGACTACACTTTTGGGTTATATATATTTTTGGTCTACAAGGTTACTTATTCGTAGTCAGAAAGCAGTTTATAGAAACCCAACGCCATTTGTGTAATAAATATTTTAATGTAACCGACTAGACAACAAGAGGGCAGGCGAGCTGGTTCGATATATTTCCTCCTAACAAGTCTGTCTTTATTCTCCAGCGGCTCAGGTTCCATGAAATTTACTCTTGTCACAGCCGAAACAGTTTTGGCGCAGCTGAAATGGCGTGCGGCTGAAATGGCGCATGAATGCCAGTAGGTACATTGGTAGTCAGATGGAAATAAACACAGAAAGAGAACATGATTATATTTAAGTTTTCCAAACACGGCACTAATCAGTTAATCACTTTGTAGCAAATTAAATGTGCATTCGTGTGTTTTAATGTGCAAACTGTAATGATGAAAGCAATACCGGCATAAAAAGACCTGATTTGTCGGTGAAACGAGCAAAAATAAAGCAAACTTCCACCATTTTAACTCCATGTGCACGACGAATATATTCAGAAAAAATACACGAGCTGGGGAAAATCACACAAACAATTTTGGTGGTCTCTGCTCAAAATGTTATCAACCTGATTAGCTTCAGTTTTCCTACTGTTATTGGAACATGTTATTGTAACTAAATACTAATGTACTTATGATAACAGTAATTTCAGGAAATGCCTTTAATTTGAAGAAATGTATAAAGTAATATTCTTTAAGTCTAACAGTCTTATTGCCCAATGTGGCACTTAGATTCAGGACCTGAGTATGTCAACACTGCTTCACAACTTTATAGCAGTTACGTTCCCTGCAACCCTGCAATGTGGCGCCACTCTCTTCAACAATACTAGGGGCATAGTTCGCTCCGCTGAGCAAGTTTTTATTTTATAAGTATAGTTTTATAAGCAAATTGCGGTTTCTACTTTGATAGGGATATTGCAGTTCACATTTTATAAGAAAATTATCAATTTGGGTACTGTAAATTCAGGATGGTAAGGTCAGTGTTCCAATTTTATAAATCATTTGTTTTCTTGAACCCGCTACGTGGCGCCACTCTCCTCAACAATACCAGGGGCATAGTTCGCTCCGCTGAGCAAGTTTTCTTTTTATTTTATAAACAAATTACAGTGTACATTTTATAAGCAAATTGCAGTTTATATTTTATAGGGATAGTACAGTTCAAATGTGATAAGAAAATTACCAACTGGATATTGTAAATTCAGAATGGCTAGGTCAATGTTTAAATTTTTTCTTGAACACTTTATGTGGCGTCCTTTCTTTATTCAGTGAGAGTAGTTTGCTCCACTGTACAAGTTGTTATTTAATAGGCAAATTACAGTTTATATTTTATATGCAAATTACCAATTGGGCTTTGTAAATTCAGGACAATATTTACAATCTTAGAAATCATCTAACAGTTGTTTTCTCGAACCTGTTATGTGGCACCACTCTCTTTATTCCACAAGATGACAACAGTACCGGGGGGCGAAGTTTGCTCCACTGTACAAGTTTTTACATTATAGGCAAATTATATTTTTTTCATAAGCAAATTATGGTTTATATTTTATAAGAATACTAGTTTTTATTTTGTAACGAAATACAGCAATCGTAAATCTAACCTGCAGCAATCATCAGGGTTGTCAATCTGACAGTTTTAACATTTTCTGGGATGCGAGTCACCAGAAAATGGGACTGTCCAGATATTCATGTTGGTTTTCTCATTTTATCCCACTCTCATACGATAGTGAACCTTGTCGTGTCACAGGTAGATTGATGCAAATGCATCAAATTCATTTCTAAAAACAATAATGTTTAGTACAGCTTACTGGACTTGCTTCACTTGCACCATATTTATTACACAAAGACAGTAAAACTACATATTAATTTTAATCCCAAATTTCATGTGTCTAGCCTGGCTTAACATAAACATGGTACGGAATTTCATGCCTGATTTAAGCCAATCCTTCGTCAGTAAATTACAGGTAATGAAAATGGCAAACAAAAACACAGCTTTAAATATTGACATTTTATAGAGCTCAGATGGGCAGCATTTATTTTATTAATTATATGATGTGATTAATTTAATGTGTTGTATTAAAATTACACGTTCCATGTGTTTTGTAAACAATCAATAAACAATTTATATTTAAAATATAGTATTGTTACTCTATAGGACATATTTATTCATAACAATTATTTACAGTTAACACCTTTCTAATACAGAGCATATATTATTTTGTCATAACATTTTGTATTTAACAAAATTACGGAACACAGAGCTGCTGATGGCATATTGGTTGCTATGTCATCATGATAACTCATTGAAATGCTACCAGGAATAGGATACAAAACTAACTATTCGCCCATATTCTGTCTACATCGTCTCATTATACAAATATGTTAAAATATGATTTCACTCATTTTGCATCATTTTAGTTATCACAATACCCAATTTCAAATTTGGAATAAAAAAATTTTAAGTGTTAAATTGAAAAAATAAAGCACATTATATTACATGTATTTAAATGTCACAATGCTGTAACAAAATGACTAGGAATAGGACACAAAACTATTCGCCCATATTCTGTCTATATCTTCTCATTATACAAATATGTTAAAATATGATTTTACTCACTTTGTATAATTTTAGTTATCAGAATATCCAATTTCAATTTTGGAATAAATCATATTTGTGTTAAATTTTAAAAATAAAGCACATTATATTATATGTATTTAAATGTCCCAATGCTGCAAAAAAATTACGCGTCTATGATTAAATTTAAGTATATTTTTAAAAGTTGAATTGTAATGTCAGTGTAAATTTATAAAATGTTCTCCCAAAATAATGCTAAATCCTTATAATTTCCAAATAGTTTTTAAATCAACCAAACATCACTCATGTAACACCAAAATTAATACATTATAATGCTACATTAAATGTGACAACTGATGACTAATTCAGGGCAGTGTAATTTCATGAACTTTTAAGAGCAATACCAGTTATTGATATGCCATAGAAAAGTAAAACACCATCAATTTAGTTATGATACACACACCAAAATATTCAACGATCTAAAATATAACAAGATTTAACACGATTGCCATCCAAGGCAAAGGCCCAGATGGCAAGTGGACAAGGAAGCAATTGGCTTATTGAGTCCAAAAATTTGTCATCTATGTGTAACCCACCCTCCTGAGTTATGGTTCTCAAAATTTAATAACATCTGCCATTTTTCAGACCATCTAACTAATTTTCTAGATCGTTTTGTAAATGTTGTTTATCACCATCATTGTTAACCTTTCTAAACACTTTTGTGTCATCTGCAAATTTCAGTACGTTGCTTGTTATATTGTCATCCAAGTCATTGATATATATTAAGAATAATAAAGGTCCTAATACTGATCCTTGTGGTACCCCACTCAAAACTGATTTCCAGTTTGAAACCTCTACTACAATACGCTGTCTTCTGTCAGTCAGCCATTTTCTATCCAGTCGATTACTTTTAATTTAAGTAGTAATCTGTGATGTGGCACTTTATTAAAAGCTTTCTGAAAATCTAAGTAGATAACATATAATCCACAAGTGTTTAGAAAAGTTAACAATGATGGTAAAAAAACCATTTACAAAACAATCTAGACAAATTAGTTAAATGGTCTAAAAAATGGTAGATGTTATCCAATTTTGGGAAATGTAAATGCCTACATACAGAACTTGGATGTAAACTATAAAATGGGAGAAAGTTTCAGAGCAGTGTGGTATAGTTAGGTCACAATAGAATAGTGTAAACAAGCGTGGAGACCACTCAAGAAAGACAGTAGAACTAGAGGACATGAGATAATATTAGTAAAGAATCAGTGTAGATTGAATATCAGGATGTGCTCATTCTCACAGAGGACGATAAATGAATGGAAAAAATTATCTACAGATTGTGTAACTGCTAGCAGTGTGAATATGTTTAAAAACAAGGTTGACACATGTCGAGTGGGCGGGTTACACATTGAAGAAACATGCTTGATAAGCCAATGGCTTCCTTGTCCACTTGCCATCTGGGTCTTTGTCTCGGACGGCAATCTTGTTAAATATCTACTGGTGATCCCTCATCTATCCACTTAGTGATTTCTTCCAAAAAACATAACATATTTTTTTTAAGCATGACCTAGCTTTTAGGAATCCATGTTGAGATGGATTTAATAATTTATGCCTAACAAGGAAGTCCACAATATGGTCTTTAACCTTTCTATATAATGACCGTTGTTCCAAAGTTCTGAGGTATCTTGACATAATGCAGGATGTTTCGTCAAATTTTTATCCACCAACCAAACACTTCATCAATTACTAGAATACAAACTGAGGCCTGTGAACCCTTAGCACAAAAAATTATAGAACTTTATAGAATATACTATCATTTTTGCAGATTTTGCTGTGTAGAAAATATTGTACAGAATTTTTATAAAAATAGTCTATAGGATTTTTCAAAGACATTTCTACAGAATTTGTGGTATTCTAAAGTTTTCTATGCAATATTCTGTGTTCTGTAGAATTCTAAAAAATTCTATGCAAATCTATAGAAAACTGAAGTAGACCTAAACTAACTTACTAAGTCTGTAGAATCTGCAGGTAGTATTTGAAAGTCTTATATACATAATTCTACTATGCTCTGTTGAATTCTATTGAATCATACTTTTATAGAATTCTATAGACTTTTTTTGCTAAGGGAATTATTTACTTTTTGCATGTTTATATATATAAACTTAAAAAAGATAGCTCAACAAAGACATTATCAATAGCATTCATGGGTAAAAACTGAAGCATCGTGTTATCATTGTGCATGGTTTATGACAGAACAACTGACCGATGCATCTTGGGAGCCTACAGGAGGCCAGGGACCATCCCTACCAGAGGCCTGGGGGAAAGAAAGCTGACCAATTAAAAGGTTCATCTCCTCACTGGAGTGACCAATTACAAGCATTAACCCTGCTATGGGAGCTGGCAGCACCCCTTATATTCCCTCACTGCAGTGGGCGTCTGACCAATTACAAGCATTAACCCTGCTATGGGAGCTGGCAGCACCCCTTATATTCCCTCACTGCAGTGGGCGTCTGACCAATTACAAGCATTAACCCTGCTATGGGAGCTGGCAGCACCCCTTATATTCCCTCACTGCAGTGGGCGTCTGACCAATTACAAGCATTAACCCTGCTATGGGAGCTGGCAGCACCCCTTATATTCCCTCACTGCAGTGGGCGTCTGACCAATTACAAGCATTAACCCTGCTATGGGAGCTGGCAGCACCCCTTATATTCCCTCACTGCAGTGGGCGTCTGACCAATTACAAGCATTAACCCTGCTATGGGAGCTGGCAGCACCCCTTATATTCCCTCACTGCAGTGGGCGTCTGACCAATTACAAGCATTAACCCTGCTATGGGAGCTGGCAGCACCCCTTATATTCCCTCACTGCAGTGGGCGTCTGACCAATTACAAGCATTAACCCTGCTATGGGAGCTGGCAGCACCCCTTATATTCCCTCACTGCAGTGGGCGTCTGACCAATTACAAGCATTAACCCTGCTATGGGAGCTGGCAGCACCCCTTATATTCCCTCACTGCAGTGGGCGTCTGACCAATTACAAGCATTAACCCTGCTATGGGAGCTGGCAGCACCCCTTATATTCCCTCACTGCAGGGGGCGTCTGACCAATTACAAGCATTAACCCTGCTATGGGAGCTGGCAGCACCACTTATATTCCCTCACTGCAGGGGGCGTCTGACCAATTACAAGCATTAACCCTGCTATGGGAGCTGGCAGCACCCCTTATATTCCCTCACTGCAGGGGGCGTCTGACCAATTACAAGCATTAACCCTGCTATGGGAGCTGGCAGCACCCCTTATATTCCCTCACTGCAGGGGGCGTCTGACCAATTACAAGCATTAACCCTGCTATGGGAGCTGGCAGCACCCCTTATATTCCCTCACTGCAGGGGGTGTCTGACCAAGTAGAAGCATTATCCAAGCAGTGGGATCTGGCAACATCCCTTCGTTGGGCCATCTTTGTCTCGTAGCACGAATAAGGAAACATGTCACCCACCAACTAACCCTTTCTCCACATTAAAAAAAATTATAGGATGGACAGCATTTCAGAAGACCTGGGGCATTCATTCTAAACACTTAATTTTGGGCTGGCTGGACACCCAGAGGGATGCAGTCCCCAGGATTCTCTGGTCATGTGACCGCAGTCACATGATCAAGTTGTTGGCCCAGGACCGCAGTCCGGTCACGTGAAATATCCGGGTCTCGCATCCAGTTCTCAGGGTGTCACAGCTGGCCCCAGAGAGATCTGGCCAGACTGTCCCATTTTATTGCCAAGATGAATAATAAATATGAAGCTTTTATTACATGAATCGGTGTGTTGTTCTGTCATAAACTGTTTCATGACAATTTCTTAAAATGTGATCAATCATGCATTTTGCTTGGACATGGCACAAGAGTCTGAGAAGCTGTACACCTTCAATCATACATATCACAAGTAAAGTCTGAGGGGTCAGACACTCAACTTGCAGTATGGTTTTGTTGGTCTGCCAGAAGTATTGTTGGTGTTAAGCTGATACTTGCAGTGCTTCTGTAAGTGAGCCACAGTGTGAGATGTGGTCACGACTAGAATAATGAATACATGACAAAAACAGAAAATACAATCTTACTATCTTACAAAGACGTCACTGGAATCACTGACACCACTGGAATCACTGACACAGACGTCACTGGAATCACTAACAAAGATGTCACTGGAATCACTGACACAGACGTCACTGGAATCACTGGAATCATGGTGTCCGCAGCTTTGGGCTGAGCAGATTTAAGACCTTTTCATCAGGACAAATTCAATACAAAATAGTAATGAATTTTCATTCAAACAGCCTTTACCTTTGTCTAATTATGGTCTAGGGTCTAGGCCTAGTTTGATGAAACCAAATTTAAGACCTTTTAAAGTAGCTGGGAAGGCTATTATACGCTTGTCTTCAATTGAGTAGTTTCAGCAGACATTTTTAAGATAAATTAACCATTTCTTAACAGATTTTAGTTGAAATACTATAATATTCCAGATTAATAAAAATTTTAGCTTTTCATTTATTTGGTTATGTTACAAGAAAAAATAAAATAAAAAAACAGGCACAAAATGCCAAATAATTATATATCGTTTTGAGAAAATTTCCAAAGAAATAAATTACATACATATAAGTATGACAGTGTCACTGATAACTTTGAGGACAATTTTTCTTAAACAACAACTGCTACACCACCATGAATAAGTTAAGCAAAAGTTGAATGACAGCCTAAAGTGGCAGTTCTAATATTGACATGTTCCCTTAATTTGCCGCCACAATGGCCCTTGAATCTGTATTTATAACGTGTTATCGTTTACGATATCAGGCTACGCCAGCTATCTGACAAACACATGGCAGGGTTTTTACAATCATTTTGATTGGCCCGTTATCCACGGGGTCATCAGGTCACATCTACTCACCAGTTTCCGTTACGGCTTCAAAGGTACAATAAACTACGTTAGCGCTGGTATTTGCTAGTTTAAGGACATGATATAGTTAGGTAAATATATTACTGATGTGTACTGGAATCACAGTAACCAGATGATATGTTCCACGTTCACGGCGAATGAATAAAGCTGAAGTTTGTTTGTTTGAAGATCGATGTTACTATGGAAACATTGTCAGCATTTCTACAAAGTCAGGGGGATTTCCAAAAGGACTGTTTTTTTAAGGATGGATTGGTGAAATACGGCATTAGTGCCGGGTGATTATTTGTGGTGTCGACGTTCAGTTCAATATTTACTAGCATGTTGAGGAAAAAAAATCAACTGATACGTTAGCCGCCCCAGCTACCAGACATTTCTTTAAAAATTCCCATTTTAAAGACCTTTTCAAGGCCTTAACAATGCAAGTTCCTTCTTAAGATCTTTTAAGACTGTGCACGTGCGCACACGCACATACGCACACCCTGTGGAAGGACCACGAAACCCTGCAGTTAGTTGACATGTTTACACTGCAGCACACATCACGGCATGGCGACCCTATCACACAACCCAGTAATCACTGTCTAGATGCATCCAAAATTAAAGTTGATCAAACCACTCAGGAAGTATTGTCACATAACTGAATGGTGTCTCGGTACCACAGGTGGCACATGTAAGTCTACCAATCATTCCAGGCACTGGGTTCACATTGGATTGGTGACTCACACATAAAAAAATTGAATTACATACAAGATGAATTTGTGCTCTGTAGATTCTGGAATAAATCTATTGACTTGGTACTTTACTTTTTACTACTTTTTATTCCTATTTTTAATGTTTACATCTAACAAATGGCTTAAACTTTAAAATCAAGCAAAAAAATCCCTAGCGACTTTCATTCTTATATTTTAAACCTGGCCGGAAACATACATTTTGGCATTAATATGAAGTTTACCTTCGGTGAACTTACAATAGTCACACATTTTCATGAAAAAAAAAAATGTTTTTGACATTACGTTATTGGCCCAGATACAGAAATAATCACACTGACATTTATATGAATACATATGGCTATATTGTTAACTTGTTGTTAACTTGAAACTTTTATTAAATTATAGTAATATTTTAAGCATTTTTATTAATTAATTTTTTTTATTTTAAGCAAATTGTAGTTTATGCTAAGCAAATTAAAGTTTATATTTTATAGGCAAATTATAATTTGTTTTTAGCAACTTGTATTTTATAAGCAATTCATTATTTTAAGCAAACTATAGTTTATTTATTATAAAAGTTTATATTTCATAGGAATATTACAGCTCACATAATTTAGATTCAGGACCTGAGTATGTCAACATTGCTTTACAACTTTAGAAACTTTCTAGCAGTTACATTCCCTGCAAACCACTCTCTTTAACAATACCAGGGGCGTAGTTCATTCTGTTGTACAAGTTTTTATTTTATTTTATGAGCAAATTACGGTACACATTTTATGAACAAATTACGGTTTATATTTTATATGGATATTACAGCTCACATTTTATTAGAAAATTACCATTTGGGTATTTTAGATTCAGGATGACAAGCTCAGTGTTTCACAACTTCGGAAAAAATCTAACATAATTTTACGTTCCCAGCTACCCGGTACGTGGCGCCACTCTCTTTATTCCACGAGATGACAACTCTGGGTGCATAGTTTGCTCCACTGTGAAAGTTTCTATTTTACAGCCAAATTGCAGGTTTATTTTTTATAATTAAATTGCAGTTACGTTTTATAAGCGAGCTACAGTTTGATATGCAAATTGCAGTACACTTATAAGCAAATTATAATTTATATTCTTAAGCAACTTATGGTTCATGTTTTTAAGCAAATTGTAGTTAATTTTTACAAGGAAATAAATTAATATTTTATAAGCAAATTATAATTTATATTTTATATGCATATTATACTAATATTTTATAAGAAAATAAGTGCATATTTTAAAAGCAAATTATAGTTTATATTTTTAAACAACTTAGCTTGTTTTTAAGCAAACTATTTTATATTTTGTAAACAAATTAGTTTATATTTTATAAGGATATTACAGCTCACATTAATTAAGATTCAGGACCTGAGTATGTCAACACTGCTTCACAACTTCAGAAACGTTCTAGCAGTTACATTCCCTGCAAAACACTACGTTGTAACTTTTTTCAACAGTACCAGGGGTGTATTTCGCTCCACTGTGCTTTTTATTTTATAAGCAAATTACAGTACACATTTTATGAGCAAACTACGGTTTATATTTTATATGGATATTACAGCTCACATTTTATTAGAAAATTACCATTTGGGTATTTTAGATTCAGGATGACAAGCTCAGTGTTACACAACTTCGGAAAAAATCTAACATAATTTTACGTTCCCTGCTACCCGGTACGTGGCGCCACTCTCTTTATTCCACGAGATGACAACTCTGGGTGCATAGTTTGCTCCACTGTGAAAGTTTCTATTTTACAGCCAAATTGCAGGTTTATTTTTTATAATTAAATTGCAGTTTACGTTTTATAAGCGAGCTACGGTTTGAAATGCAAATTGCAGTACACTTATAAGCAAATTATAATTTATATTCTTAAGCAACTTATGGTTCATGTTTTTAAGCAAATTATAGTTAATTTTTACAAGGAAATAAATAAATATTTTATAAGCAAATTATAATTTATATTTTATACGCATATTATAGTAATATTTTATAATAAAATAAGTGCATATTTTATAAGCAAATTATAGTTTATATTTTTAAACAACTTAGCTTGTTTTTAAGCAAACTATTTTATATTTTGTAAACAAATTAGTTTACATTTTATAGGGATATTACAGCTCACATTAATTAAGATTCAGGACCTCAGTATGTCAACACTGCTTCACAACTTCAGAAACGTTCTAGCAGTTACATTCCCTGCAAAACGCTACATGTTGCCACTTTCTTCAACAGTACCAGGGGCGTATTTCGCTCCGCTGTGCTTTTTATTTTATAAACAAATTACAGTACACATTTTATGAGCAAACTACGGTTTATATTTTATAGGGATATTACAGCTCACATTTTATTAGAAAATTATCATTTGGGTAGTTCGAATCAGGATAGCAAACTCAATGTTTCATAACAAAAATCTAATGGCACCACTCTCTTCAACAATACCAGGGGTGTAATTCGCTCTGCTGTGCTTTTTATTTTATTTTATAAGCAAATTACAATACACATTTTATGATTATTACGGCTTATAGTTTGTAGGGATATTACAGTTCACATTAATTTTATAAGAACATTACCATTTGGGTATTGTTAGATTTAGGACAGCCAACTTAAATTTTCACAAAAGATAAAATCTAATTTTACATTCCCTGCAACCCACAACGTGGCACCACTCTCTTTATTCCATGAGACGACAAAAATATCGGGTGAGTAGTTGTACCGCTGTGAAAGTTTTTGTATTTTATAGGCAAATTGCAGGTTTATTTTTTATAATCAAATAACAGTTTACATTTTATAAGTAAGCTACAGTTTGATATGCAAATTGCAGTACTTGTGTCTGAATACAACATACATTACAGTGATTAGGCTCGATACTGTTGTTACTCCAGCACTAGTAACGTTGCATTGGGGCAGCTACTCAGAGAAACGTGGCTAGCAGGTATGTGAATTTCCCAGAGACGTTTCCCGATGTCATTATGATGGCCATAGTGTTTTATACTGTTGTTGTTGTTTGAAGTCAACAAGATATGCTCTCGGACACACCAAAATTGGCAAACAATTATTATTCTTATATATGGCCCTACTACAAGTTTTCTAACACTCCTGTTAATGTGTCTATATGCCCAAGAATTCAGGCACACATTCATACCTAGGGCGTGTTTTTTTGCAACAACGAACCACCATTTACGACATTGACAGCCCAGGTTTGCCACAAATCAGGTGCTTTCACAATCCACTCAGTAGGTGTCACTACCAGAATCGGCAAGCTATTTCAACGTTATAGGTGGACCAGACAAGGTGAGATCTTTATTTCTTAGTGTTAGTAAATGCAGTATTCCTTCAAACTATTTTTCAAATGTTTCATAAAATTTTATCCATTGAAATATACAATTTAACACAGACCTTAGCGGTAATAAGACTGTTTGACATGTAGAGAACTTGTTTCATTGCATGCATGTTAACATGACATCGATGGTGCCGGCCACAGTATGTGTTATCTTGTGATTAGAAATGGCAAACATGTAGTTTACACGATAGTTACACTTTATGATGTGCACCTAAAATAACGCATGGTTTGTGATCCTCTAAAAAGCAACTTTTTGCCAATAAAACTACAGCAGCCCACTCACACCAGAGGTAGATAAACGGGACATGACGTCAGAACATGTTTGCATGCATAAATATAAAGACAGGGTATCTGTTAATTATTTTTGTGAACCAAGTTTTCAGAGATGTGAAATTTTAACTAACATCAGGCCAATAATGTAAAACCAATAACAATGATGTGGATATTTTTTTACTTCCTGGAAAATTACCCATCAGGCATCAAACATTTGTATTTTGCACAGTTCAGTATGTGTATTTGCATTGATTATAATAAAAAACATGGTATATACACCTAATGACAACATTTTATGTCCACCTGAAATAACTTGTTTTTGCGGAAGACTTATGCTGAATGCAACTATAACAATGGATTGACATCCTGGGAGAGATAAACAGCACAGGATGTCAGTGCAGGTTTGCATGTAAATATAAAGATATTATTTCTATGTACCATTATGTTTTCAGAAAGGTACCAATTATTTCTGAGTCCAAATACATCAGGTCAATATTGTACCGACATAATTGATTTGAATTTTTTTTTAAAGTTCCTAGAAACTCACAGCTCTTTGTCAGTACAGCAAACGTGTTAAGTTCCAGAAATGCAAATCCAGGATATTTATGCATAAGTAGGAGGGGTTCGGTAATCTCGGAGAATTGTGCATCAATCAGAGGGTTTCAGGGCATAAGAAAATTGTGCGTAAATTGTATTATAAATGTATAATAATATTTTACATCCAATAAAAATTACACCAAATCAGCTTCAGTTCCCAATACATTGCACATGTACTATTAAATGGTACACTGACATGTTAATATAAACATTGTGGCAGTAGAACATTTCCTTGTGAACTAATGATAAACTAACTTGTTTACTACTCAGATGGTCCCGAAATTTATTACCATACAACAAAAATCCCTTACCTGATTGGCAGTAGCCTTCATATTTTATTACACACGCATCTAACATAACATTTAGCTAGAACTGAAGCAATTTCTTTTCTTCAAAGTTTGTGTTCCTGGGTGATGAAGGCATTTGAGACTCTAGGTGATGGAGACATTTTTTTATTTGTGAAACCTATAAAAAAAAAATCTTTCATAATGTGTTCCAATTGTGACAATTAACAAACATATATGAATTAAATAGAACAAGTGCAGATGTATTGATGGGCATTATTTAACTCTTTCTATCCCGACAATGACTTTATGTAGTAACCCATTCTATCCCGACTATGACTTTTTGTGTAGTTATAGCGTAGGCGCGTAGGCCTATAGAATTACCTCGAGTACACGTACACATATTCCTATGACGTCACAAAATGTGTGTACGTGTACTGGCCCAGGACACTTCCGGTTGTTATATGTTGTTCTGTTTAAATCCTCGATGGTGATTTTGAGCGTAGTAAATTACTAAATAAAGTGTTTTCATTGTTACCACAAAATTGCTAACGCCATTCACGCCGTGCACGATTGCAATAATGCTGATGCGTTCACTGATGATTCAGATGTTAGTTTAAATAGTAATGAGGCAGCTTTTGAACCAGTAGATCAGCACAAGTTGATGACAACTGGATGCAACTTTGGCTAGTAGGGGTTTTGAAACCGACTGTGATTTTGAGGGTTTCCACGGAGGATGGGTTTTCGACCGATCCAAGAATAGCTGTTTTCTAATTGTGTTTTGTTACATGAAAAATTTAAAGTTGAAATAAATGCTATACACATCTTGTGCTTGTGGTCACTAGTGCGACAAGTATTCAAGTTGAAAAATGCAATCAATGTCGTTCTTTTAAAACTGATTTTTTAAAAGTGAAATTTTTTTTGTTTTGTGATTTTTTTTCATTACCTTACTTGATAAAATATACCATAACTTTGTAATGGTTAATAATGTTTTAATAATGTTCTTACCATTTCAATCAGAACTTAATTATGAAGGTTTCATTCATTGATACATGCGGTTAAAACTAATTAATCATTGTCATTATGGCATCTGAAGTCAACTGTAGTTATAAATAAATTTTTTTTTAATGAACTAAAAAAAATATATATATATATATATATATGGTAAAGTTAAGATGGCCCTACATTAATAAAATTCAAATCTTTCAAAAGATAATTTAATTAGATTTCATTTCATATATAGTTTATGGTACTTGCTGACACATAAAGCATAACAAATACAACATGAACAAGGAACGTTCAGACAAAAAGCATGAAATCGGTGCGAAAGCAAATTTGCTTGGGAACTAGGAGGCTTATTTTGGATGGGGCTCTGGGATAAAGAGTTAACTGGATATTTAACGGATTATTCACTGATGAGCGATAATGGGGGATCGGTCATTTAACACATTATAAACAATGCAACATGCAAGGCACAAGGATGCTGTTTAGGCAAGCCTCTGTCATCCAGTGTGCACAAAACATAATTGAAATAACCCCTGCTGTTGTTGTTCGCATGAATAAAAGGAGGAATTGACGATCTTTTGTTAACAGATTCTAAACAAAAATATTTTTTGTTTCATTTTAAATCTGGGAGATTTGTTCTCCCGTGCGGGAGACTGGGGAGATTTGATAGATTTCTCCCGGCGATTCTGGGAGACTTAACATGTATGCTACAGTGAGTCCAAAAGTTTTAAACTTCATATTATTTATACACACAAATTTATGTTCATATTAGGTCTAAAGTAAAAATTAAGAGTATAAATATAGCAAAGGACTTTCATGCTTGATTTAAACCATTTGTTGGATAGAAAACCTAAAACAAACAGCAATGAAAAGTATTTAAATGCTCACATTTTATGTAACTCACAACAGCAGAAATTGATATATTGCATAATAAAAAATGCACATTGTTTCACAAAGTTCTAAAAAAACCTTCTAGCACGTGTTCCTCACATCCCATTATGTGGCGCCACTATGTTCGTTCTATGAGATCACAACACTGGAGGTGTTTGATCTACTGTGAAATTACTTTCAAGATAAGAAAATTACAGTATGTGTTGCAAAATTCAAAGCTGTGAATTGAATGTACAATAGCAATGTTGATTGACTGGGCTGTCAGTCTGGCAGCATGTCAGGAGACAGGTAATTGGTACGATATCTTTGGCCGGAAGTTCCTGTCAGTTTTTTCAGATTAACAGACAAGGGTTTCCCCATGCCAATATCTGACATCCGAAGCTTTTATGTTTGAAATTAAACTGGCATACATCAATAAAATTCATCTGGAATTTTTTTATTACTAGAAATGTACAATTCAGTCCAACTAAGACCAATCATGCTGACACAGTTTTGTATGACTATCGTCTTTAAAAAAATGTGTTTCTTAGAAAAAACTATCAGTTAACTTCATGTGTCCAATTTCATGGTTGATTTTAAGACCTTTCGTGCAGAGTAAACTTAGTAAAAAAGCAATCAAAACAAAACTTTACATGTTGAAATGTTATGTAGCTGAGAATGAAATCAAATAAGACCAGTGTCTATTATATAAGTTTAAATTATATCACAGTTCTGCACAAATCCTCTAGCGCATCACTCTCTTTATTCAACAAAGTTAAACGACAAAGGGGCGTAGTCTGCTCCACTATGCAATTTTGAATTTTATAACCAAATTGCAGTTTATTTTTTACTAGCAAATTATAGTTTATATTTTATCAGTGCATCTAGTTTGATGAGAAAATGATAGTAGTTGTGTTGATAGAAGTGTTGATAGAAGTGTTGATAGAAGTGTTGATAGAAGTGTTGATAGAAGTGTTGATAGAAGTGCTGTCACAGTTCCAGTTTTCATGGTTCTGTACGGTACTTGACCATTTATTCTCAGTATGGGTCTGCCACCGTTCCAATTACTGCTACTCCATATGCTGGATTATTTGGAAGTTTGGAACTACAGAATGGTGCTTGTTGCAAGACCTTATTTGTCACCTGTACTGGCTGTTGACATGACAGAGATAATCTGTAAGTATTTCAATTATATTACTTGATTTGCAGCGGTTTTTTAATTTGACGAAATCATCAACACTGTAATTTTTTATTTAAATTAAAAAGTCTAACAAACATTTAAGTTACTGGGTTTCTATTCCATCAGGAAAACCCTCATGGTGCCTAATTTCAGGGCCTAAATATACCACCGCTGAAGGCAAACACATAATTTCATGACTGGGTCACTATTTATTTTCCCATTGGCGACAATGTTAATGTTTTTATACTGTCTGCAAATGCTTCATGCACAAGGGATCCTCCAGTCACTGGCACAAGGGATCCTACAGTCACTGGCACAAGGGGTCCTACAGACACTGGCACAAGGGATCCTCCAGTCACTGGCACAAGGGATCCTACAGTCACTGGCACAAGGGATCCTACAGACACTGGCACAAGAGATCCTACAGCCACTGACACAAGGGGTCCTACAGACACTGGCACAAGGGATCCTACAGATACTGGCACAAGAGATCCTACAGTCACTGGCACAAGAGATCCTACAGTCACTGGCACAAGGGATCCTAGACACTGGCACAAGAGATCCTACAGTCACTGACACAAGGGGTCCTACAGACACTGGCACAAGGGATCCTACAGATACTGGCACAAGGGATCCTACAGTCACTGGCACAAGGGATCCTACAGACACTGGCACAAGGGATCCTACAGTCACTGACACAAGGGATCCTACAGTCACTGGCACAAGGGATCCTACAGACACTGGCACAAGGGATCCTACAGTCACTGACACAAGGGGTCCTACAGACACTGGCACAAGGGATCCTACAGATACTGGCACAAGGGATCCTACAGTCACTGGCACAAGGGATCCTACAGACACTGGCACAAGGGATCCTACAGTCACTGACACATGCTGATAGCCTTCAACCAGAAATTTTAATCTGTCCTCAAATATGACCATATTTCAGTTCATAAAAATGAATAATCTTACAGGAAGCAAAATTGCCAAAAGGAGGGACCATCTCAAAACCACTGGCACTATATTTGTATGCCGTGAACCTGGAACTAAAACTGTGATCTGTCACTGACTGCTGTATGACCCACTAGCGCGTATGTCTCATAAACCACTGTGTGGCGCCACTATCTTCATTCCACAAAGATGCAGCGACTACGGTGGGCGGAGTATGCTCCAGCGTGCAAGTTTGTATCTTGTAAAGCAAATTACAGTTGATTTTTTGTAAGCAAATTACAGTGTGATAACCAAATGATAGCAATTGTGTTGCCAAGTTTAAAGATCTGAATCTAACACACAAGAATGATGAGTCTTGACAGCGCCATCAGTCTGACTGTATTATTTGAGGAAGGTCCGGCGAGAGATGTGGGTGGCTGAAAGTTCACTGTGATGTTCCCAGATTGATTGGCAAGGAATCGTTCCTATGCGAGCAGCACACTGAAGTTTGTACTATTGGGCTTAGAATGATGCTAACATTAACTAACATTAATCATTTTCATGTTTAAAACCATGGATGGATGCAATACTCGGGGTACTGTGTATGGCAGTACTCAACTTTGAGTATTGTGAAGTATTTGCAATACTTCTTGAAATTTGCAATACATTATAGCAAGTATTTACACTATTTCAAAAAGTACTGCAAATACTCTAAATAATGTAATGCAAAGTTAATTATTACAAATTAATTAATATTAAACATGTTCTGTATGATATGTTTGGTGTACAGTCGAGCCTTGCTATAACGCGTTGGTCGGGGTCCACGATTTCAGACTGCGCTGTATGCGAGGTGCGTTAGTTGTTCCCATATTTGCCACCAGGGAGCTACTAAACAACAGCGATCGCTGCTCGCTGCACCAAGTCCAAGAACGCTGTCGAAGCCACTGTGTGCTTGCATTACTGTCGTATAAGCCAATACACAGTTTATAGAGCTTATTAAACAAGTCAATTAGCATCGACGTATTATTTTTAAATGTCACACTGTTGAATCTTGAACAGAATAAAATACATATACGTATACTGTTATGGAATAGATCTGCTATGATGATGATGTAGGCCTACTGGACCAAGGCCTACGAATCGAAAATACTAACCTGGATCTGAGCAGCCGAAAACATGATTTGACACATGTAGTATGTAAGCTAATTAAACATAGAAAATAACAACAGGTACAATTAATAATTGCTTCACTTCATCTATCAACCAATCTCAACCAAAGCATAAATTTATGATGCACCATTTAACATCAATTCATCGTTTCATATGCGTATGACGAATTCATATCTTCAGCCACCGGTAAGGCCTTGGGTTAGCATTTGGGATGTTGGTTTCGCGTCGCGAAAAACAATTAGATTTACGATGCAATGGAAGCATGCCATTTTACCCCAGTGGTATATTGGTATTGTATACTAAATTGCATTTAAGACTGTTTATCTGATTCTTATGCCAGGCGTATTTGTGAATCTTGATTGCAATTTACAAACCGCTGAAGCAAAGCCAGCGACAGCGATTGATGCCGGCGGCAGCACATAACAAACAACACGTCGACACTTGTTCATTGACATTGTTCACCTAATGTTTCTTGAGAATTGTCAAAGCAATTCTATGTAGGTTTAAGCAGGCCCATTTGGCATTTCCCCTGGCGGCAGAAAATCGGGGTCCACGACCGACTGCCTTATATCCGAATCTGCGCAATAATGGGGCACATAATAACGAGGTGCGACTGTATATTGTTTGCATAATAGATCATGTATGTGTTAAATCTGAAATAAACAATATTTACTTCTATAACACCTTGTCTTATTACTGTCTATTCCATCTATCTGCGTCAGTTTTGCATGAGCAGTAAAATTCCACTAAAGCGGCCACCCAAGTGACTGAGATGAAGTGGCCTGATTAAAGAGGTTGTTGAATTACAGAGGTTGGTCAAATATACAGTTGTGTGAAAAGTAAAGTGTGATACAATGGTAGTTTTCACAGAGTAGCCATTTCCAAGGGGTGGCCATTTTGAGGGGTTCTACTGTATATGGCTGAAATTTTGTAGTCCATGGGAATTGGCTCAAACACAAAAATTTTGATGTTTGACGTACATTAAATAACCATACATGTTAAGTCTTCTGGAATTGCCAGGAGACTCCTGGTAATCTATCAAATCTCCCAGTCTCCCGCATGGGGAAAAAAATGTCCCGAATTTCTAATGAAACGTAAACATTTTCTTTGGCTTCAGTTAACAAAAGATCATCAATCCCTCCTTTTACTCATGCAAACATCAACAGCAAGAATTATTTCAATTAGGTTTTGTTCAGACTGGATGACGGATGCTTGGCTAAACACTATCCCAGCTTGTGCCTTGCATGTTGCCTTGTTTATAATATGTGTTACACGAACGATCCCCCATTATCACTCGTCAATGTACAATCCATTAAATATCCATTTAAATAATGCCCATCAATACATCTTAACTTTATACTTTATTCTGTTTAATTCATATATGTTTGCTAATTGTCACAATCGGAACACGTTATGAATGAAAAACATATTTGTAAAACAGGTTTCACAAATAAAAAATGCCTCCATCACCTAGGGTCTCAAATGCCTTCATCACCCAGAAACACAAACTTTGAAGAAAAGAAATTGCTTCAGTTCTAGCCGTCACTAAATATTATGTTAGTTGCATGTGTAATAAAATACGTAGGCTACTGCCAGTCAGGTAAGGGATTTTTGTTGTATGGTAATAAATTTCAAGAGTATAAAAAATTATTTATTCCTAGACCATCTGACTAGTTAAAATGTTATTTTATAATTACCAGTCCACAGGAAATTTACACACGATTTACACACAATTCTCTGAGAGTACCAAGCCCCTCTGATTTACGCATAAATCTCCTGCATTTGCATTTCTGGAACTTAACATGCACAACTAGGAACAATTGTTCACGGGATGCTATGCATGTTTTCTATGACTGTACCGAGTCACGTGATCTATGCCAAATGTCCAAATAAGTTCCTTTGTATGGTATGAAAGCTTTGTGAAACTAACAGTCATACATGATTTTGGGGGATTGATGGTGTATCCATCACTGTCAAGTAGCCATTGCCATAACAAAATTTGACCAGGTAGTTGAAGTAGTCATAAGCTCTTGCAGTGACTGCTTGTTCTCCCTAGTATACTATATAATGTCTATATTATCAAGCAGAAAAGTATTTATTCGCAATATTTTTACAAATGATTGCAATACTTTTATAGGAATATGCTACATCGTATTTGCAATACTATTACAAAGTACATAAATACACAAGACCAAGAAATCTTTGCACTGTCAATCCTCAAATAATAAATCACATGAAAATAGTAGTTAAAACTAAAGTTTTAAATATTGTTTTTTTTTACATTCGAGAATGGCAACAATGCAGATAACAATTAAACTCCAACTATATAATTATGTATTCCATTTAATATGATTTATTTAATCTGATATTTATGCAAATATTACACATAGCTTGCTAGCAGTCCAGTGACCAGGTGCTTGTCAAAAACAATTGCTAGCAATTTCTCGTTAATATGTAATATATACTAATGTTTAATTAATAGGATACATAAAAAAATTAAGCAGCAACAAAATTATAAACATAACTGGGAATACCCTTGGTACATTGGGTTAACAGCAAATATTCTTTATACACTCATATTTTTTATAATTGTATAATCATAGATTTAGAGTTTTCATGCATAACAAAGCCAAAACATCTATGTTCAGCTGTCCTGGAATGACCTGGCAACAGCTGCATCATTTGTAAAAATCTTGGAATAGAGCGATTAAATAAAAAAATACAATCTCTTAATAATTAGAAATACTGTTGCTGCTGCCAGTCATCATCTTACCTTAAACAGTTTGTTAATTAATTTTCAGGCAAGCCAAAAATTTTGTAGTCAATTTCAATCATCACAACAAAACCTAGCCTACATTAATGTTTATTCACTAAAAAAACATGTGCACCAGTAGATAATTAAGATATTTGTATCGTTCAAAACCAAGTATCCTTTTTTCAAGACAAAGAGAAATCAAGAAATCTCTATCACACTACAATGGAGCACCTTTGTTCATTTCATAAACATACCTAGGTTGTTTACTTACCGTCGGGTGCCACATCGCAAAATTTTATGTCTACTAATTCTAAATAATTTTTTCTGCAGCAGATGTGAAACGCTACCCTTAACGCCCAAGTCGTCGAATTATCTGCTTCTCTTATACAAATATTGTATATGCGTTAACGGAAAATTTTGAAATCGGACGTACAAAATTCATAACGTGTTTGAAAATATGCGCGCAGACGTCCAGGCTAAAATTGGAGTAATCACTGTTATGCGGTTATCGGCGTTGGCCAACGTTTTTTCCAGGGTAACTCCGATAAAATCGGTGTGGCAGGCATTTCTGCAATAAACAATTAAACAAGGACCAGTCACGAACATCGACACAAGCGAGACATGTGAGTCAACCAAGCTTGGCACAACGCAGTTTCATTGTACACGAGGCATTGACTCCCAAGCGTAATCATTGTCTCTGTTAAGAATGGTATATCAACGCAGCATCTACTGTGTCACCGATATCCCTTTCCCGTCTGCCTTTGAAGTAAATTTAAACACAACTGATATCTTCACATAACATCAACTGAAAAAACTCACTTCAAGGGACACTATTACATAGAGCCTCATATGCATGCGTGTGCACGCACAGTCACACAAACCATGCACGAACCCTCATAACAGTTGCCCATGTCATATGTTGGTAACTCAGATAAAAATGGCAGCACAGGTGAGTTAGTGGGATCAAGTTGCACACTAGATCTGAGATAGCGGAGTATGTGGTAGGGCTGCAGACAGAAATTACTTGAAACCGGAAAAAAATTGTGTTGTTTACAGTTCTAAGAGAACACGCGATACGATTCAGAATTCATTTCCGTTGTTGTTTTTCAAGGATGTAACTGATCGTGACAGGTCCATCAGACAGCCAATGCTATTCTGTCCTGAATCAATGGAAAACCACAAGTAATCCTAGCTAAAATGGAAATATGTGAAGGGAATTTGTAAAAATAGGAGAATCTGTAAAAAATGCATTTTGGTTCTAACAAGTTTTGGTTCAGCCATAAAATAATTGTGAAGTCTATGAAGCAAATTTGTAGAAGCGCTTGTTGTTAAAATATTCCATGAAGGAAATCTATGCAGAATACAAGACTTTTAGTACACTGCAGATTCAGAGTTGGCATGGTAAAAATGTGTATCAGTACAAAAACATCTCAATTGGGAAGTCATATGTAACTGATCTGGAAAAAAATTGAAAAATGTATGAAGAGAATTTTTTTATATATCTGTGAATCTGTAAACAAAAACTTCACCACCCGAGATAAAAACAAAGCACAAAAATATAAATGGAATTTTTAGAAATATGAGAATATGTAAACAAAATGCAACTTGGTTCTAAACAGCTTGCACTTAATAATCCACAAAAAAATTAAGAAGGGGATTAGTAGAAATATGTGAATTTGTCAAATAAAGACATCTATATTCTGCACATCTTCAGTTTATCATCATAGCAAAGATAATAAATCTGTGTTCAAAGAATAAAAAAATAATTGAAAACTGCTTTAACACTACTGTGCTAATTACTGTGCGAAGGCTATTCGTTTATATATGTCCACCATTGTCTACAGCTAGGTATACCAGGTGCCCATTTATATATGTCCACCATTGTCTACAGCTAGGTATACCAGGTGCCCATTTATATATGTCCACCATTGTCTACAGCTAGGTATACCAGGTGCCCATTTATACAACTAAAGCAACTTTGAGTAAAAGAAAGGCTTCAAAATGGAAGCAAGAGGATTCAAACCACGATCCTCTTGACAGAGAATCCGACCCTTTAACCACTGTTACTCTGCTCCACCAGATTATCTTCCAACTTTATGAACATTCTCACCAAGACACAAATTTGAAAAAATTACATTCAGGTGTATCTATTTTTTATGCATCATCACTTCAGCCTGATATAAACCCAGCAATCTATCAAATAAAACTGCAATTATATAAAATGCTCCAGCTATGTTCTTTGTAAAAACGCTATAAAGGACATTTGCAACATAATTTTCAGAAATATTTAGTTCATCAATTTAATTTATTTAAATTATTTAATCTATTTTTATTATTTAATTCCATGTATACTTTCAGTTGCATTGCCTGTAATTTATTATTTTAATTCCATATATACTTTTAGTTGTATTATTGTTTTTTGTGTATATGTGTGTGTGTATATATGTGTGTATATATATATATATATATATATATATATATACACACACATATATACACAAAAAACAATAATATATATATATATGTATAAACACATATATATATATATATATATATATACACACACAATAATTTTTAGACTACTGCACAGCACCATAGAGCACCAGGTGATTATGGTGCTATATATATTATATATATATATATATATATATATATATATATATATATATATATATATATATATATATATATGTTATTAAATACCTTATTTCTGTTTTATGCCATTTTAATTAACATTCTAGGTAAAAAAAAATGGAACTATATGAAACAAATTTTTACAAATAAAATTGTTAAAAGCTATACTTTATGTGTTAATTTCTTGTTCATGCAAACAGACCTGAAATTAGTGACCAGCACAAAATTACCAGACTGAAACATGTTTTCCCACAATACAGTAGGTAAGTTAAATGATACACTTAATAAGATTATTATTCAAATATCAGCTTGTTCAATACTGTTATGCATGAGACTAATAATACAAGAGATTATGATAACATCAACAAAAACACAATACATTGGAACCTCATTATTAAGGTCACCCTTCGGACTGAATCAAAGTGACCTGAATAGCAAGGATACCGTATTAGCGGGACTAATCAAAGTGACCTGAATAGCAAGGATACCGTATTAGCGTGACTAATCAAAGTGACCTGAATAGCAAGGATACCGTATTAGCGGACTAATCAAAGTGACCCGAATAGCAAGGATACCGCATTAGCGTGACTAATCAAAGTGACCTGAATAGCAAGGATACCATATTAGCATGACTAATCAAAGTGACCTGAATAGCAAGGATACCGTATTAGCGGGACTAATCAAAGTGACCTGAATAGCAAGGATACCGTATTAGCGGGACTAATCAAAGTGACCCGAATAGCAAGGATACCGCATTAGCGTGACTAATCAAAGTGACCCGAATAGCAAGGATACCGCATTAGCATGACTAATCAAAGTAACCTGAATAGCAAGGATACCGTATTAGCGGGATTAATCAAAGTGACCTGAATAGCAAGGATACCGTATTAGCGGGACTAATCAAAGTGACCTGAATAGCAAAGATACCGTATTAGCGGGACTAATCAAAGTGACCTGAATAGCAAGGATACCGTATTAGCGGGACTAATCAAAGTGACCCGAATAGCAAGGATACCGTATTAGCGGGACTAATCAAAGTGACCTGAATAGCAAGGATATCGTATTAGCGGGACTAATCAAAGTGACCTGAATAGCAAGGATACCGTATTAGCGGGACTAATCAAAGTTACCCGAATAGAAAGGATACCGTATTAGCAGGACTAATCAAAGTGACCTGAATAGCAAGGATACCGTATTAGCAGGACTAATCAAAGTGACCTGAATAGCTAGGATACCTTATTAGCGGGATTAATCAAAGTGACCTGAATAGCAAGGATACCGTATTAGCGGGACTAATCAAAGTGACCTGAATAGCAAGGATATCGTATTAGCGGGACTAATCAAAGTGACCTGAATAGCAAGGATACCGTATTAGCGGGACTAATCAAAGTGACCCGAATAGAAAGGATACCGTATTAGCAGGACTAATCAAAGTGACCTGAATAGCAAGGATACCGTATTAGCAGGACTAATCAAAGTGACCTGAATAGCTAGGATACCTTATTAGCGGGATTAATCAAAGTGACCTGAATAGCAAGGATACCGTATTAGCGGGACTAATCAAAGTGACCTGAATAGCAAGGATACCGTATTAGCGGGACTAATCAAAGTGACCTGAATAGCAAGGATACCGTATTAGCGGGACTAATCAAAGTGACCTGAATAGCAAGGATATCGTGTTAGCGGGACTAATCAAAGTGACCTGAATAGCAAGGATACCGTATTAGCGGGACTAATCAAAGTGACCTGAATAGCAAGGATACCGTATTAGCGGGACTAATCAAAGTGACCTGAATAGCAAGGATACCATATTAGCGGGACTAATCAAAGTGACCTGAATAGCAAGGATACCGCATTAGCGGGAATAATGTCCCATATATTATTGTTATGGAAATAAATAGGGACCATCCCGGGGTGACCATAATCGTTATGTGGTTGTATTACCGAGTTGACTGTAAAGCGAAGTTCGACTGTACAACATAAACGAAGACATGTTGGGAAATAACTACAGCTACTTTAAACACTAACTGAATCAAAAACCATTTAAATTCCCCAACTTCCTATATACATACTTTGGTCAGGTTATAAATCGTGACATTCTTATTCTGCACTTGTAGAGGTCAGAAATGGTCAGATGGAAAGACAAAAGAATTCTGAAAGATTGGAATGACCAACTGAATTGAATTGAAGGATTTCTGTGTTGCACAGTTTGAAAGGTCATACAAGCTCTGTACGTTAATGCAGATGGCAGTCATTATTTAGCCACGGTGATAGCCTTCTTTGTTCTCACTGTTCTACAAAGCCTTGACTGTTATTCACCACGGACTTCAATATGTCCGAGGTGCCTTTTACAACAGAGATTTTGTCTGGTCCAATCAGACGCATCGACACAACCGGCGTATTGAGTCATCTAAGTTGAACATAATGAAGTTCTGCAGAAAAAGACATGTGAAACACGACTAGTTATAAACGAGACTATGTCAACACAATAGTCAGGTTTCTTCATATGATAACAATGGTATCATTCATCTACATTCCTCCCATGCTTCTATTTTACCTTGAAACCTTTTGTTGAGCTACACACCGTCTTTGTCGAAGCCGTGTTACTGATAGCGCCATCTGGTATCACCTGGGGAAAAAGCCACTCTGGTGTGATATCGAGGGCGAACATAAGGTTGGAACATCAGTAATCAATGAGATTAAAGTCAAGAACACCAAGCTCCTGGATAAAGGACGTTATAACGTTAAATGAAGCGTTCTATTCTATAACCAAGAAACAGCATCCACGGTGCGATAGTCTGAATCTGCCCCCACATATCTTACCCTCCAGGGTTGCTATGTTGCCATGACACTACAAGATGACATTACGATCAGTGATGAAGACAGCATGGAACATCCACTGTAAGGGTTAACGAGGTATTGGAAAATGCCATGGTAGGCATCGTAGATGTGGGCCAGACATCAGGGACGGGGAGCCAGACATCAGGGATAGGAGGGCAGACATCAGGGATGGGGAGCCAGACATAGGGGAATGGGAGCCAGACATCGGGGATGCGGGGCCAGACATCGGGGACAGGGAGCCAGACATCGGGGATGTGGGGCCAGAAATCAGGGATGGTGGAGTAGACATCAGGGACGGGGAGGTAGACATCGGGGACGGGGAGCCAGACATCGGGGACAGGGAGCCAGACATCGGGGACAGGGAGCCAGACATCAGGGACGGGGATCAGCATATTGTCTGCTGTACACCATAGTGTTCATTACAAGGTTGCGCTGCGTTTCAGAAATGTTATACTAATTGTAAGCCGATCACTGCTCCGTGCCTGGCGGAGTAGCTTTATCTTGAACCATGATCACTAAGACATGCGGGTGGTCACATTAAATTTATTCCACAAACTACAGTATCACAGGGTGATGTTTCTTTCACAAAACAATCTCCTACTTTGTGAAAACCCCTTCAAAAGTAAACCATATACCTGATGTGTCTGCTACTATGCCTGAGTTCAGGATCATATTGTGTCAATGCGTCAGTGTAACTAATACACCTCTGTATGTGACAATCTCAGATTTACACAAAAACAATTATTTTAACACACATTACCTATTATATTTCAAAAGTACAACAAATTATGGCCGGATCCAAATACACAAAATCAAATCAATCGCAATTATTTCTCATTTGAATTAAAATTACAATTACACTTCAAAAATGTTCAAATAAATTACAATGACACCATCCATGCTGTGTCCAATTGTAATGGTGTCACTTGTAATTAATTACAATATAAGAATAATACTAATATATATATATATATATATATATATATATATATATATATATATATACATACATATATATATACATACATATACATATATATATATATACATACATATACATATATATATACATACATACATATATATACACACGTTACTTATATAGCACCATAATTACCCAGTGCTCTATGGCACTGTACAATAGTTTAAAAATTAATATATAAAAACCCAATAATATAACTTAAATTAAGGGCAATGCAACTAAAAGCATATATTTATTTAAATAGTTAAAATAATAAATACAATTAAATTATATGAAATACAACATTAAAATTATAAATTAGATTAAGGGCAATACAACTAAAACATACATTTCAAATAATACATTAAATTAAAATAAGTGCACAGAATAAAAAAAAATTAATAAATTAAAATTAAGCATGCTGGTATCTATCACATAAAGTCATGCCGGAAAAGATGATACACTTATCAAGATTATCTTTAACTCTGATAGTATAATTGTAATTGCTTTAAAACACTAATTTTAATTGACAATTGTAATCGAACCCAATGGTGGCAGCAAGAATGTATGAATTCACTTCAAACCGTGTCTAGAAATGAGATTTTCTTTTATAAAAAAAACAATGTAGTTGTACTCTACCAATTAATACTGCAAATTTCACTGATCCTATATTATGCAGTGCAATTGATTTTAAAAACATTATAATTGTTTTTTAAGTGATTTTGTGAAGCTTTGTAACTGTAATTATTTAGAGTTTTTATGATGCTGTTAAATTGTAATTGATAATTGTATCTGAACCCAATCCGATACACCATTTCAATTACAAATGTATTATTTGAACCCAACTGTTCACTCCAAAAGTTTATTCATTACTATGTAAGCAATATTATAATTAAGTCTTGATTTCTACTTGCTCAAAACTACTTAGCTCTCACGCAGACTTGGGACCAATTCGATTTTAATTGAAACACCAATTATAATTCCGGAATCATAATTGGCGTTTTGTTTATAAAAGTAATCGGAATTTTTGAAAATGTAATTGGTATTTTCAATAACTTTTTCAATTACATTATGTAACTTTTTAACTCAAATTATTTGCTACAAATAATCAATAAAACATAATATGTTGTGTATATCATATTTGTTCGCCATTATGTACCATACTATTCAGAAATGTTAAAAGATGCGGTAAAATTTAATATCTATATGTCGTTTTATATATTATCACGTTTTTGCACACTAACACTTGGCATCAGGCCTACAGCACAATTGCGGTACACCTTGGTTAGGTGACACTTGTGACCTTTGCACTATATATTGTACACACAGAATACATAATTATTATTTAGCATGTGTTAGTGCTGGTTGTACGTCTGATGTCAAGTCCAAACAGAGATTGTTTTGCTTTGTATATACTTGTACATTTGTTGTTATTTTGGTACAACCCACATGCACTCACCATTATAGTTGTGAGCGTCCGGCAATCCAATAAATTTATTCATGGATTGCCATGTTGACAACCTACTACTTTCTTTGCTTTGTTGACGTAAATTGAACCAGGCACATCATTTATAATTATACTCAAATCACAATGGAGGATTCTATAGACAGCAGCGCAGGTACGTAAAATGAGCCTGATACAGTCTATTCTGATGGAATAGTGGTCATGCAACACAAATGCACTTATTGATATTAACGGATGTCTCGGCAAATAGAGCAACATATTTTTAATCACTGGACGGCGTATGTTGTGCAGTGGAGCGCAACAGCCTCATTAGCAGTAACACCTGCGTCAAATCTAAGAGTTAGCTACATCAACCATACATTTGAAAATGCTGAGAAATTACACATGCTCTGTTCCATGTGCAGCCCTGGCGACATGGAGGTCTATGGAGAATAACAATTAGAATTTGAAATGGTGAGGAATGAGGCGAGATATTCTCTCAATGACATACGATCAGAGGCACCAATGACCAGATGGAACTTATGTTGTCACTATGTTGTCACTATGCCAGTTCTTGACTAGATATAACAACAGTCCTACTGTTAAAATCCAAGAACTAAAATCGGCAAACCCGTTTTCTACTTTGCATTCCACGGGTCTGGAACCAACTACCAGGTATATATCACAGTGCGCTAGTGCCGCACTGTTCAAGGTGGCACTAAAGACGCACTTTTTCAATAACTATTTCTTTTAGATTATTTAAAGTTTACCTACTGTTATTTATCATTACGATTCTAAATTGTTTTAATTAAATTTCTCATCTATCTACTTACCTGATTTTAGTTAATTATCGTTTTTATTTATTTATCTGTTTATATATGCATTTATCAATTTAAATATTTACATTTGTGATTTTACAATTATTTAAAATAGTTTACATTATTTATTTAACACTGTAAAGCGCCGTGAAAGAATTATTTGGATGCGGTGCTATATAAGAAATTTATTATTGTTATTATTAGTACACTAAACATAATTGTTTCCTATTGAAACTTGACAGTTGTGCCAATGCCATAACAATTTTAAATGTATTCTAATGTTTGCCACACATCAAGAGCATGTCACAATATTATATCACACGTCATAGCTAAGACTAAACTAAAACTAGTCAAAATCAATTATGTAACATTCTCCACTGTAACATACAGACCAATACCACAGTATCCCAGAGTATATTATACATGACATGTGCAAAATGCACAACGTTCTATCTGCTAAAGGTAAATTCCAGAAGACAATGCTGATCAAGGTAGTATTTAATTAAGGTACAAGTCTATCGCCCTTTCTTTCTGCGAGAACTTGGTTGTATCAAAACCGGTTATTCAGTCATTTGCGCTATCCATCGTAAGAGGTCTGGTCAGGACAATTTGCATGCATCAACATCACCAATGTAGTCGTCTCAGTTTGGCAAATATGTTCGTGCAGACATAATGAAACGAGAGCTGAATTGTTTGTAATGTGAGCACATAGACACACTCGTCAGGTTTCATATTAAGACAACGAGGTTATCTTTCATCTAACCTAAGTTTAAACTTTTTACCTTCAAACTTTTGAAGAACTTCGCAGAATCGCACTGTCTTTGTTAAATCGGTGCAGTCGAGATCGCCCTCTGGTAATTAGTTATATGATGAGTCACGCTGGTGTTATGGTAGGGATGTTACCAATACCAACAAGTATATATGAATGAATAAATAAGTCAACGGTCAACGAGTTTGCCCAGGTGTCCCGGCACCACTAGATCGCACTGCGAAACAACCGAACCGAGAAAGACAACAGAGCGTTCAATCGTTGTAAGTTTTGAATGACAAAAATGCGTTTCATGAAAATTTTTGAAATCTTAAAAAAAATTACAATCAGTTCATTCATCATTCGAAAAAAATTCAAACTAAATTATGAACACATAGAAGTGCTACAGCAATCTATGTACAAAATCGACACCTTTGTGGTCATATGGTTAGCCCAATGTAGCTTACAAGTCTTTCAGGTAAAAGAGACCAAGTAGGTGACATCATGCTAAGCACAAGACACTGAAAGATGTCTATAACCAACATTAATGAAAACCAGTGTGAAATACTGAAAATGGAAACTAGGTTCATCTTGTATGGCCGACAAGACTGGGTCATGGAAAATATGTCCATTATACTGAGGTAATAGCGCCGGTATCCATTACAGCAGGTGTTGAAAGTCTAATTAAGCCCAGTCTCGACCTGTCTGCTAGAAACACTTGCCCATTCCTGCCTGGTGTCTGCAATAGCAGGGTGTTCCCACACCTTTACAAATGGATGACAAAGATAATAACAAGAAATGTATTATATAGTGTCCCATCCAAAGAATGTTTCTGGGGTGCTGTACAATGGTGTAAAATCATAAAAGTTTAAATCTAATAGTTTGCACGAAAGTTACATGGTAGTAGTAATCCATTTTATCCGGAATACGATTCTAGTTATAGTTATCCTTACCACAATATATGATTTCATGATTTATATTTAATGACATCTGTATCTTGTCATTATTAGAGAATACTAGAAACACTAAATAAATGTTCCTAGGTGACACCCCTTGCTATTTAAAGCAAAGATGGCGGACAAAGGTGCAATGATCGTAACCAGTTTGACAATTTTTTAAGGATATTACACCAATTTACTTGCTATTGGTAATACTAAAGAAGCAGACAATTCGATTGACAGTATAATGTGCCAAGACGTTCTAATTAATGTGATATTTGATTGTGAAAGTGAACTCTGGAGAATGATTTGGAGTGAATCGAGAACGGCATAAATTTTCACCCAGTGCGTATGTGAAACCCATTTTTGTTAGCATCAAACATATTGTTGCTTTCAATGACTGTAACAGTTTCACATATAAAATTCACATTGAAATGTTTATTAAATTTCATAATTTTATTGGTTTGCTAGTTATAAGAAATAGACGACAACATTTGGACTCACGTAGGGGTATTAGCAGAGAATCTTGCATAATATAAAATTAACTTGCTCATAATATGTTTTTTATTTCAGACAATCAGTCAGTATGTCCATATAAAATAATAAAAACAGATTAAAACAGTATATTTATTATTATACAAAGCTAAGATCCATTGATGCCGCAATTTTGACGTACAATACATGTCGCTAATTACAATGTTCTGTATAATGGGATTTAGACTTGTCAATCCTAGTCATTACAGGTGATTAACCCTTATGGAGTTATATGCAACAGCTACAGCATAAAATGTTTTAAAGGAAATAGTTGTCCATGTTTTTACAAATTTAGGCATTTTATTTTCCAGGAATTACATTTTCCCTATATCCAGAATGGATTTCCCTTTCATCCCCTTTGCCTAAATCCCTTATTACATCCATCTCCCTGTCCTTCAAATTTATCTACCTTCTGTCTCAACAAATGTTTCTGTAATTCTCCCATTTCTCCCTCTTCCAGCCTGCCACCCTGCCCAGTGCCACAATGCAACATCCAAACTGTTCGTCAACATTTGCTCAAATGTCCTCATTTTCAACTAAAATCTAATAAATAAATGTTGAGTAACAATAATATCACCATAAATTAACAGTCCATTTGTTTTATGATGTAGAATTACTTATCTGTTTACCTGCAGGCCTATTCAGTGCAACTGAATGACACCTTAAACATTTACAGACATTTCAATTTGATGCTGAATACGATAGTTTTTGTGCATGCCATCTGTATACGTCATGGTTAAATGTCAGGGGTTGAAACAAAACTGGAATTTGGGAGCCAGACATGCTCTTGGGCAGGATTGGGATCAATTACAGAGTCTCAGTTGCAATTACACAACTTTGGGGATCCATGTGAAGGAAGATCTGTTGTGACTATTTGGCACCCAAGTTTTTATTTTATGTAAATATACATTTAGACTTTCAGAAGAAACTCTATAATTTCTAAATACAAAAATGTTTTCTTTTTTAACAAGTATTTTTACAGTCAACAATGTTATGATTAGGGTAACAAAAATGTAGTGTCATTACCTGCATGATGTCGTCAGATACAGCAAATATTAGTAAAGCTGCATCTTCTACCGAGATGTTTCAGTTCATTGACCTGGTGTTTAAATCTGGTTTCCTTCACGCAAGCGGATGAGAATGTAGATTCCCTGTGGATACGAGGATATATATATAGTGCTAACCCCACAGGCAACAACAGGTTCACCTTCCTTTACGCAGCTCAATAAATTGGCGCAATGCAGTCTGAAACAACTTGCCAAAGCTATACCAACGGTCACAGGTGAGTTTTGATCCAAAGTCGATCGTTTGCTACTACATCACTTCACCCCCAGTATATCATCTGTTGCAGGCATAGGCGATCATTACTCTCCATTTCACACAATCACCTTTCTGTTCTTTCCTAGCCAGGCTACTAGACCATCAAGGATTTTAATCCTTTACCGACCTCTGGTTCTGTCCCCCTCAGTCTTTCCCACTGTCACCAGATGGTCTAATTTTCTCTTTCTCATCGCGTGGCCTATAAATTCTGCCTTAGAATATCTAAAATTGTATTGTGGTTCAGTTATTTTCAACACAAGATATACTGTCGTGCTACATCCACATTAACTACATTGTGTGGATCGTGTTCACCAAGTTGTTAATTTACCGTCTACTTCACCGAGTACAAAGTAAAGGGATCTATACTCCACCCTGTTTTCACTGGGGCAAGTTTGTTAGGCACACAAAAACAAATAGTCCTGATTTAACTCCCTAAACACGTGGTAATTATCAAGAATACAGTGGAATCCGTCTTAAGACCACCCACAAAATGGAGGGACTGGTCGATTATGAGGGGACCACCCACAATTGAGGGGGGGCTAGTCAATTATGATGGGTCCACCAATGGTGCATCTCATGCATATCAAAGGATTCACTGTGCCCCTATTTATTGCAGCTACTTGATGCCAAGACTTATTTTGTTAGCCAAAAGTTAATGGTTTGACGAGTGGTTACATTGACCAGTGCACTAATTGGAAAAAAAAGTTGAATAAAAAATATGAGTGTAACAAGATTTTCTTATTTTTGTCTTGCGTTTTTGCATGTTAATATTTTTTTCAGATGAAGACCAAGAATTTTTTTTAAATATTCTAACACAGGTCTACGATTTCTTGAGGGCTAATAACTATATCAATATTCACACTTCAAGAAACCGGAACGTCAATCCATTCAAGAACTGCATCTAAGTTATTGTTTTACATAATTCTTTCGGTAGAGGGATATTAGCAGATGTCCTTTTTATCTATGCTACAGAGGCTAATATACCTGGAATTACCTATTGCATATTATTACAAGTGTGAATAAACTGATACAGTTTCTCAGTCGTATTGAGCAAGGAGCTATAGCTGCCTAATGTCTAGACTTCTACAAAAAGGACCACAGCTGACACACAATAATGTATGGCATCAATTCCTATTTTTGCCTCCAATTCCATATGGTGTTTTCAATGCTTCATTATTCTAGCATTGTTAAAAATAGATTACATTGCAAAAATTTCAAAGTCTGCCATTCTCTTCAGAGTCTTCTAACTAGAATTGCACGACCTCTGTACAACACAGCAACAAAATAATGAAAGAACCAATTAAGTATTCCATTTCCGTTGTCATTTCCATTGTGTTAACTTACTAAAGTACAGAACATTCAACTTACAAGTGAACAAGAAATTACAACACAGCTCCCTGGAGAAAAAATATATTAAGACGAAAAAGACAGTAGAATTTCAGAGAAAACATTACAAGATATGTCAACCTAATTACTTGTCTTCAGTGTTGACCTAATTATTAATTTCTAATAATAATACAAATTTATGTAGCACCTGAATCCACTTTAAAAAATAAAATGCTCTCGGGCACATCATATAAATTAAGCTTCAGAAGTAAGATGGGAAGTGTTGTGTTCTTAAAATCTACATTAGAATGAGATTCACTGAATTGTGGTTGTGGCATGTGTTTTTTTGGAGCTGAGGTGGAACACAACACTGCAAGTAAGTTACATATTTATAGACATGTATGGGATGTTTGTCTGGATTGCAATCCAGGGCTGGGTTCAATTACAACAATCAATTACAGGGGATCATAAACTTGTCTCCTAGTGGGTCATCCAATAGACACATTCTAGAAGTTGAGTGAGTTGACAGGTTGTACACAACAGACCATTCCCGTTACCACCACGCTACCTGGTGGTAGTAATGATGGTAATGGAACATAAAGATTCGGGTAACTCCGAGAACATCACGCTGCGGGTTCACACAGCATGCCAATTAAGATGAAGCAGGAACGATTAGTTGACTTCTAACTGTATACAAAAACTTAACCAAATATGGTTGCGTCACCACTGAAAGACAGCAAAACAACAAATATGAATGGCATGAACCCAGTAAGTGTATGCCATGAACCCAGCAGTAAGAATAAAAAACTAAACAGTGAAAATTACCTAGTGAACAGGTCTGAAAATAGTTACTACCGATCAATAATATTTTATTTGATAGACCACCAGATCTGAAATTGTTCATGGTGCTTTACAGCACCTTGAAAATAAATAACATAGTCTAGAATTGCTAAATAAACAATTAATGGTAAACAGATTACAATACTACTAATTATTTTTAAATAAATATAACAGAATATAGAAATATAAAGTAATACAATAAGTAATAAATAATTAAATAATATACATAAATAATAAATAATTTATAATAAAAAATAAAGATTTTATTATATATTAAATTAAAGTCAAATTAACTTTTTTAAATATTGCTAACAAATGTAAATAATTAAAAATGTTGGGTATTACTGCATCGTCACTGTCTATCAATAAAGTATGCAAGAACATTGTTCATAGCATATCATGTAGGGAACAAGTCATCTGCCAAATTAAGACCATGGATGACTCAAAGACACATAAGACCGTAAATATCAATAACAATCTAGAATTAAGCATAAAATGCCAGGATTAGTCGTGTGCAGCAAATCCATAAAACATTGGTTTTTTTTACTGCTGGCAGTTGCACTAATTAAGAATTTTAGATAACAGATGTTCATCAACAAAACTCTTGGATTGCAATAAACATATAAAAAATAAAACACTGTAACATTTCCAAAAATATATATTTTTGTTTTAATGCATCTACCTTTCTGCCTTCTTTCTGCACCAATTATATTTCTACTTTTGTTGTTGTCACATGATTAATGTTAATCTAGGAATAAGAAGATGGCAGATACTTCATCAGAAAACACCAACAGAAAACTTATATAACAACAATAAAACATGACAGACAGTACCAGCGGCGACAAGAGCACCTGAGTGGGCTTTTGCCTGTTGTACAATGCTATATAAAACTACCTATAATCATTACTGTTACATGTCTGCAGAATGAACTATAAAACCCTTTGCCAGAATGTCACTGCATTGGACTCAGAAGACGACAAAATTACATCAGGCTGCAAAATAGCGGGCCTCCAATCATCTTAAGTGCATTTTTATAATGTTCAGCAGTCCCGTCAGATTAGACGTACTTTTGTGATTTTCTTGTACAACAAATTATTGATATCTAGGCAACACATTTGCATAAGATTTAAGATAACTAACACTAATTCATCGGATTGAGCAAACAAATGACTGAAAAAGTTTCTTCGGGTTTATACTTGCGATAAATGAAAACCACCATTGCACTTTTGTAAGACCTAATCAGACATATTTTTGTAACATTCCAAGGTTAAAATATGGATTCCACATTTGTCCCAACTAGTAATGATTACAATTCACAGATCAATAAAGTAGGTGTTAGAAATGCCATACAATAACATTTTTGCTAAATCTCAGAGGTTTAATCAAAACTTCATGTAGCCACTGAGTATATGTTGCCTTTAATGGTGATATTTGGCTTCCTTGTAGAAAGGGACATTACTGTAAAAAGTTCACAAATAAATCTGCATACACTCACTAGGTAGCACCACCAATACATTTACATTAATATTGTGTGCACAAGGTGGCACCACCAATACTTCACATTAGTCTTATTAGGTACCGGCAGCCAAAAATGTAATGAGGATTTATGATACTGAAATTTATTGCAATGAACAGAAAATAAAAAACAGGAAAAAATAAATAATTTAATGTTCTATCTTAAGAATTAAGGAAATTACAGCCATTTTTGTCTTTGTAAAATATCGCGATTTGGCAACCTTTACGACGGACAATGTTTGACAGTGCGTCACACATCCATTTAAACAGCAACACATCTCCTAAATCGCTCAACATGGCCTACTATACATAGAGACTGTACCCAATTTTTTTAGAGCTGTCACATGCCATATGGTTTTGGCATTCCTTCAAACACGGCAAAATGTGCAATTAGTACTTTCGTTACAAAGTACTCGATTTATGCCATTTTATCCCCATATTCAGTGGGTCATAACATTTAAACCATTCTACCTATCTTCAAGAAATGTTTACATGACTTAAAAGAAGTTTATGTACTTTACTTTACACTTAGGCTCATTGCTGCCAAAAAGTAAATATGCCTGCACTGATGGTCAGAAGAGAGATTTTCAAAAAAATACAACTTTACCGCCAAGCACCCAGTCGTCCCTTATTCAGTGAACACCAGTCACAATCACCAGTCACAATCACCACTCACAATCCAAACATAAAAGTCAGCAAGAAGAAGAGTTCAGCAAGTTGTCAAGTGCATTTTATTTATTTATTTTTGTAAAATAATTAAGTTTTCCATGTGCCAAAAATTTATGAAATATTGAAATGTGCAAATAAAAGAAGTGTCCCGTACATCTTTCTATCACAAATGTCACTGTAAATTTCATGAAGCAATCAACTCCAAGTTGTCTTCACAATGTTACCTTCAGGTCATATATCAGATTGCATAGATCAAGGGACTGTGTTTATGTAGATACAAATGTGTAATTAATCAATTAAACAAGCGAATTTGAAATGCTCTCTGTGACATGAGTATCGGTTTGCAACATGCTCACTAGGTGGCGCCGTTTTCATGTTTGTAAATCAAAGTTCAGCCTTCACCAGACGCTAAATATTAAAAATGACTGCCAAAAATCATTATATATGTAGTAGAAACGTATGGCTGCACAGGCGGCGCTAAAGTTATACAAGAATCAGTGTCCAGCAGTTTAACAGACTGTCCACTGCTTTGAATGCTGCACTTTGATCGGCATCCTGAAGTAGATCCTGGTAGTGCTGGATCTTCACTTTACATATCTCGTTGGAAACAGCGTTTCAATGGTCCACATAGATTTTTCCAAGCCGGATGCTCGCCAAATGTTCTCTTTGTGACGGCAAAGCTTTCTCATCGCATAGATATCATCACAGTACCAACATGGAATACTCCTCTTGCGTGGCCGCCGAAGTACTGCTTCATCTAATGCTGCATTAACTCATTGATCCATGCGAGATAACCGAGACATGATTTCACCAGTCAGCGTTTCACTATTTACATGTCGAAAATCCCTTCTAAGTTGTGCTTTAAAAAAAAAACAGAAATATACAAGTCAATCAAATTTATATTATAGCTTTTTTCATGCAAACAGCCTTGGGTGGTTTTGTTTTGGTGGCAGACCCCTAGATTCTGAAGTGGGGTTCCGCCTGGCCCCCACTAATTTTAGGCTAAATTCTTTCCCTGCTTATTCAGGCCCGTAATACATAAATATCAACTCTTACCATTTGGCACGACTCGCGCAATTGAAGGTCCTCTCACGTTATCATGCCTGGATACATGCATGTCATGCATGGGGTAAATTGCACCAGGAATGCACCATTTTGCTTTGTACCCACTTCCACGTAAAAATCTCACTCCTTGACATAGCCAAATGTTGATATCTTATATCATTTTAATGGCACCCTTGCTTTCTAAGTGACGTTGTGCATGCCTTATTCCATTTTGGACCATTATCGCTGACAACGTCACATTATGTCTAGTTGTGAATATTTGTTTACGTCTGGAACAGTTGCAGACTGTGTAGCATGGGTCACGCTTCATGAACACAACTGTAACGGACGTGTGCTGAATGCATTCTCCTCCAACAAGGCAGTAAGTGATATCGTCTACAAGGCTGTTGCATTGTGCACTGGGGCTTTATGGACAAACCGAAGGTCCCCCTAAGATTGTCCATGTTTGGCAGATACTGGGATGGTTACAGCATTACAATGCAGAGAAAACACAAAGGAAAATATAATGAATTTATTATGTGATAGTGGATCATCAGTCCAGAAGGATGTTTGAAAAAATCTAAAACTAAATTAAAGTCACAGCAGTGTCTGAAATAACAAAAAAATTAACTGGCCAAGACTTTTTTAAACTGGTCAAATCCATTTTGCACTGGCCCTAGCGAGTTTGAACTGGGCCCAAAATGTATAAATTATAAGTATGTAATAAAACATAACAACAAAGTTTTCATGCGTAAAACTAAAACAGACACTTTAAATTAAAATTTAAACGCTTTAAATTAGAATAAAGTAATAATAAATATAAACCACTAGGGGTGTAATGATACAGTACCCTCACGAGATGATACGTATTGCGATATATGAGTCACGATGATACGTATCACGATAAAATTCAATAGCGCATGCATAGTCCTCCAGCGCAATACTTGCTAGAGGGGTTACATCAATTCGTTTGCACATGTATGCACATGTATGCAGAGTTTTTTTCAAAGTGCAGGCTTAGAGATTCCGCTAGCCTATGAAATATTCCGGTACCCAGTACCGGCAACGGATTTTTTCTGGTACGAGGCAAACGTCTACCATTATTTATTTGTGAAACAGTTACAATCATTGAAAGTAAGTTGGGAAGGTGGGGCCGATAACTTTTCGCAAAATCTGAATCGGCGGGAAGCATTTTGAATCGGTGGCCGCAAATAAAAAGGCCTGATTCAGTGAAGTTGGTATCTTTACTGTGATTGGCTATATAGTATGATGTAAATAGTATCAACGTGTTCATTGCTAATGTTCCATTGTGAAGGGCTGGTATGTTGTGTATATAAATTTGTTTGCCATTATGTACCATAATGTGCAAAATTTTAATAAAGCTGCCCTAGAAATAGACTTCACTACCAGACTGGAAGAAAAGCTTATGGGATGGAAGTCAGCTAAAAAAAAAACAAAGTACTTGTCAACAGTACCAACCAGAACACCCCCATTAACATCATGATGAACGGTCAGAACCTTGAGGAAGTAGGTTCTTTAATTACCTTGGGTCTGCCTTAAGCAAAGACGGTACCTCAACGAAGGAAATCGAAATAAGGATTGCAGTTGCCATATTTGCTATGTCAAGACTTAACATCAACTGGAAGAGCAGAAACATCAGCTTCAAAACCAAGCTTAAACTCTACAGAGCACTCGCTGTATCTATCCTCCTCTACGGATGCGAGAGCTGGACTCTGACAGCAGAGACAGAGAGACAAGCTTAAATTCTACAGAGCACTCGCTGTATCTATCCTCCTCTACGGATGCGAGAGCTGGACTCTGGCAGCAGAGACAGAGAGATGCGTACAAGCATTTGAAATTAAATACTTCAGGAAACTCCTCCACATTTCGTATACTGAACACAAGACAAACGAATACGTGAGACAACAAGTGGACTCCCTTGCTGGAAAACAAGAGCCCTTGTTGGCAACAATAAAATGACACAAGCATAACTCGACACAACACTACTGCAAAAACCATAATGCAAGGCAAGAGACGATGGGGCTGCCAGAGAAAAGAGTAGCTAGATAACATACAAGAATGGACACATCGAGACCTACTGAACCTGTTACGCCCAGCAGAGGACAGACAACGCTGGCAAGGACTGTGTGTGAATGGCAACCCTACTACCGTCCTGGTCAAGGGGTGTAGGTGAAAAATATATATTATTTTTTGGTGTTGTGTATGTCAATGGCTGCTCTGTTCGCACACCGTTATTTCGAAATGGAATTGATAATTGGAATTGGTATTTTTGAATTGCAATCAGTATTTTTGAGGTGGAATTGGAATGTGTAATTGGAACTAATATAATGTTTATAATTGACCCCAGCTCTGCCATCACGTTTTGATCAGGATTGGATTGAAAATACCCAACCACCCACACTCACTATATAAGTTGCTACATAATTTGGTTGTCACCCAACCCACTGGGGTGCTGCAGTAGCTTTCCAAGCCATTTCCAAGTAACCAGGCACCTGACACTTTGGTGGTTCGCTGCTACTGCTGCTGGCTGCATATTGCAATGACAGAGATGTTGGCTGTTTTTGCGAGCGTGCGTGCATCATTATAGTCACAGTGCATTATTTATTTTAAGAGTAGCTGCGCGTGCAGCATGAAAATATGCTGGAATGATTACTTTAGACACGTAATTCGCATAAACACAAAACCTGGCATCCTCTTGAAGTTTAAAGCTATTTACTGGTGTCGCAGGGCATAATATGTTCAGTTGACAATCAGTATGTAACCAATGCAATGCAGAAACTTCGATTGCACCAAAATTCTCTGGAACAAAAGCTCAGAGGCACATCATAACTAAAGGCAATCTCCAAATCAGTATGCATTTATTATCGGAGTCGTAATCAAAGTTGGCCACTCATCCTAGTCTTTTCTTGTGCTTCGCCATTGCTTTGATGGAAGCTAAGTCACAATCACAGTACAAGGTAAGCCGATTAGACTCATCTTTCCGTGATTATATCTTCTTTAGAACTTTATTTATATATAGATTTTTTTTACGTTTACAAAACATGTAATCTACTAAAATAATTATGATTATCTCTTCAGATGGATGGTCCTAGGCTCACGAACACTTAATCAAGTAACTTCCTTAACAAAAAAGGACAACAAAGCAAACGTATCACTGACAAATTCATTGTAAAAGCAATCGATATAAAAACACTACAGCCACCACAACTGTTATCATTGATAACTGTAGGCAACATTGTCCACACCTGTCATTTCTTAATTCTATTGAGTAATTAAGCCAGGCGTTTAATAAGGTTAGTGTGGTTTCAAATACCATATTTATGGTTATGATGATGATATGATGTCATATAGCATTGGTATCCACCTAGACAAGGCGCTCAGTGTTTCGTGCACGTTTTGGCAACAGCTAATTCAGCGACCACCCTACACACAACTGGTGAAGTGCGTGTTATGTCCAGCTCTTTTCTTCAATGCAATTGTTGCAATCAATGTGCTCGGAAACCGTACCTATGACTCCCCGTCACCAACTCGATTAACTGGAATCGAGTCTTATCCGATTCGAAAAATGAACTGGAAACCCAAGGAGTCGCCATTGTGCCGCACATGGGTCACGAACACAACACCCAGTCACCAGTATGCGTGCTATTTAAATTGTAACTCGATTTCCAGGAAACTCTTGGCTAATAACAGTGCAGCATTTTTGTCACGTGACACCCTATGCTTATACATATTGAGCTCAAAGCGTCAAGATGTGTACCGGTCAGAACGGCAACAGATCTAAAATTATTCTACCATAATTTGTGATTTCATTTATCAACGTTTTGACTCAGCTACTACTGTGTACAACAGTAGTGTAACACAATTTCCTGGGCACCGGTACTTATTTTAACCTTGGGCCAAATTCGACCCTCACGATCAGTGCGAAAAGCGTTCCGGCCAATTTTGGTATCTGTAGTAAAAAAATTATTTCTGTCAAATTATTTCAGTACCTCACATGGGAACAAATGGTATCATTGGAAAGCTGAATCACTCTTCGTTCTGTTTCAACTTTCATATTTATTAATGAGCACAGTCAATGATAGCTAATGATGATCTACCTTACAAAACATGTCACATAGTTGGTGCCCATATTTGGCTACTTTTCCTACGCTCCGCAGAATTTATTTTTATTTTCATAGTATCTGAATGTGTAACACGTTACACCTTTGGATAGCTCTATGATTTGCCTATTTGAATACACGTAAATGAGCAAGCAGGCTATATGCAGTGAATGAGCATCGTCGTTACAAACACGTGTTGTCTGGACCGTCTGAGCTTTTTATTTACTTATCCGACATTTCGTTTTCTCACGTCATTCTGTGTCAGCTCACTTTAGGCCGGATTATTTCAAGTTTCCGCATCAATATTTCAACAAATTGAGTGACAGCTTTAGTAAATCACGTTGCTATACTAGTTCAGACAGTTAGAATATCAGCAAGTTGCCATTGCGATTTCCAAGGGCTTCGACAGCCTACACTGCCCCGGTAAACGACGCGGAACCGATGGGCCTGTCTGAATTGGCGCAGTCCAGTGTTGGAAAACAAAATCATAAAAATAAAAGTTCTCAACATATTTGATTCATTTTTGTTTTGTAGCTAATATGTATGGCTACAATGTTCCCATTGGACATAGGGGCATACTGTCACTCAGTAATTATCTGGTAGCAGGGTGAAAATTTTAATTGTTGCTTTCTTTTTTTGATGAAATTCAAATAGTAATATCCCCATAAGTTTATGTGCTGTAGTTTTCATCATTGGTGTGATAATTATTATTGATTATTAGCAATGTTATGATTTTTTAAAAGCATCCTTATGAATAACTCCAATTTGTGTATACCGTGGAAATTTATCACTGGTCACTCCTAAGGTTATATGAAGCATAAAATGAGTTTCAGTGGTTAAATTATACACGACTAGTAAACACCTGTTGCAAAGGAATATATACTAAGCGATCCCTTACTACACTCCGTACAGTAGACTCGCTAGATGGCACCACGGTTCTCACCACGCGAGCATGGTTACTACGTGTCTAAAACTATTTAGGCCTAAAAAATTCTAGGTAGGGTAGCTAGGGAAATATTTTTTTTATTATATTTTTTTACACTACAGTAAGCCTACAACACGACGTTGTTTATGTACACAATTTATTACACCAAAATAAAAAACAAAGCATCTGCACCAATGGCAATAGTCAGTGTTCAATGTAGATATCACATAATAAAGTAAGTTTAATTAAAACAAAGAATACTTTTAAACTAAACCTTAAAAAATTACAATATGACACAACACCCGTTGGCCAGAAATGTTCCAACGCCATTCACAAAAACGAAATAAAATTTTATCAATGCACTTTGCTGGTTCCAATTGCTTACAATTAAATATGCGTACTTAATTATTTAAAGGCATGCCTTTAACATTACGTACACATACTTAATTAATTAGAAGCATGCCTTTAACTTTACATACACGCGTTTAATTAATCAAAGGCAAGCTTTTAATATTACAACCGCGCCTTTAACTTAGCATATTAAATAGAAAAAAATTTAATAAATAAATATTAAAGGTGAGCCTGATATGCTGTCGAACACATAGTAATGATAATCTGCATAACGTGTTGAATTCAACTTCTTCAAAAAAATCCTATCTCAAAAATCTGACACTATTTTCATATTTAAATTTCCTAATGTGTCAGCTATATCACAAAAATATAATACAAAATGGATCTGCCAGCTCAAAATTTCATTGACATTTCTAATCCAGACTAAAGTCAGTGAAGACGAACTCACAAAGTTGACAAGTACCAGGTCCAGGAGGTTTTGACAGACGGCAGGGATTTTCGGGGCCTGGTACTTGAGCTGCCTGCCATCAGCACTTGAAACGCAATCCATGGTGCCTGAGCCTCAATGCTAGGGCCAGTATTGGCAGGATCTGGCGTTCATGATATCAGGATGAATTTACATCTATACGCCGTAACCACATTTATGACTGGCGTCTGCGAGGAAAACACGTCCGTGTGCGACATGGTCGTCCACGGTCCTTCCTCCTGTTCCGCCATGGCGATTTCACACGTTCCATCGCTGCAGCCATACTCTTTAGCAATGCTGTCAAACGTTTCGTTTCACAGCATACAAAAATTATGTATAGGATTTCCATTGTGGAATATGCAATGGCGTTTTATCACTATTTAGAGACGCAAGTGCCATCTTGCCACCCGTAGCCAACGTGATTCAGTATGTAACAAGATCGCTCATTGGTTGAAATATCACCGATCCCGCCAATCACGCGTGTGGACCCAAACAAGTTCAGTAGTGCACACGTCATCGAATACACAGGTTGAATTTTACTCGCGGCTTGTTTTATAAGTTTTAACTAAAATGTAACGAAACAAACATTGATTGAAATATCAAATAGAGATTAGGGTCAGCCCGTTTTTCTAGGTAGGGTCGGGTTACCAGAAACACTACACCTTATGCATGTTGCTTGGAACTACGACATTTATACATTCACAGATGGTCAAAGGGATACCAAAGCACTGCAAGGTCTGCTGATATTGGCAATAAATTATAGGAGTGGAAGTTCATCTGTCGTCGTTGAACTGTAACATCGATGGAATGGAAATTATACTCGAGTTGCCTGATTTCGTGATTTACGTATGCAAGGTTAAATAAATTTCTCATTTTGTTTGATGCTGCGTTGCCATGGAATTGAGCAACCGTGCAACCTGCGTTCGCAAAAAATGGGGGTGTCCGCTTATTACAGCACGTAAAAAGTTCTTTTATAGCACGGTATCCAGTCCTTAGGACTGCTCAAAGCGCTTTACACTTCACCCCCTGGCAGACTTGTTCATTCCAAGGCCTTTTCAACTTCTCTAGGAAACATTCAGCCTTGCTGCAATTACTGCGTGAAGACTATTCGTTCACATATCCACCACTGTCTGTATTGTCAGGAACTCATTTATACAGTTGAGTGAACTGTGGCAACGTGGGGTGATCAAACTTGCCAAAGGTTTGAAGCGACAGCAGTGGGATTTGAAACCGGGTTCTCTCGATTGAGAGTCCGGCATTCTAACTGGTATGCTATCACGCCCACGCACTTATTAGGAAGAATATGGTATTTGTATATATTTTATATTATTAATTATTTCAGTTATATGATATATATATATATATAACAGTGCATGCAGTTCGTGGTCAGGGTCCATGGCAATCATGATAAGAGTCATGTAGTGTCCAAGCCCATAAAACGGTTATCATTATAAGTAGACTGTTACGTCTTAACCAGTCGTGTAGCATGCAGAGGCTTTTATTTTTAGAATCTGTGAGTCCACGACAGGTTACACATTTACCCAATGTCGGATCTCTCACTACCCCTGGCAGACACCAAAAAGAAGGGACCTACATGTTCCGTGTCCCATCTAATAGACACAAAGCAGAGAGAAAAAAATTGCCCAAACTTCGAAACGGCAGCAGTTTGGACTCAAACCCTGCTCCTCTCGATCGACCAGAACTATAACTGTAGAGCTGCTGCTGCATCCTACAATGCTACTTCAAATGAAACAGATTTTTTTATTTACTAAAATGATCCCATCAAAACGTTAGCATCTGGTGCCGGGCGTGATAAACGACCACACCTGCAGCAACTGGATTTCTTGGACCCCACATTCCTTCAAATTTTTATCCTTTCCACCTTTGACATCAGTCCCAATCACAGGCTTTTCAGTCACTTTGATTACTGTGATTATGTTTTTCTAACTTTACAATAGATCTTTCCTTTGTGGAAAAGTGACGTCTTTTCAACATTTATAAAACGTACATAACTGCAAGTCTTCCACCAATATTTGTGATTATACAACTGTGAATGAAAGAAGTGAAACAAATTTCTAGAGGGTACTTGGAGAATGCTAAAAGGCTTACTTTAATTGAACGTTTTACAATATGTGACCAGCTCCGCTGAAATCAGGAATAAACGCCGAGGCTAGCAATACCACTGCGTGAAAGGGTGAATTTGGCTGTGATGGCTGATTTTTAGGTTTTGATGTTTTAATTAGCCTAATTATCCTAGATTGTTGTCATGCTATTATAAGGTCATAAAACGATTGGTAACTTTGTGAAAATATGCTGTTTTGTAGAGCTATGAATATCTTAATGAACAAAGACAAAGGAAAATTCACTAAATTCAGATGTGTCATATCCACTGCACATGCCACATAGTGTCCACCCCCACCATATTGACATCACTGAAAAGCTGACCTATTATGGGATGCATTTGCTAGGGCAAAATCAGTCGCATGTAACCAGTGACATATAACCAGTCAGAGATATATAAAGTGGGGACAAAACGTGTAAACAAAACCACGCTACTAAGAAGGATGTAATCCAATCGTGATAAAAATCGCAATGGCTGATTAGTTCAGCTAGAAACGCGCATGCGCAATAGCTCTCAACATTGGAATTTGATCTTTACCTCCACGCGAAGCCATGTTTGTTTTGGTTTGAGTTTGACTAATTTGGAGACTGTTATTATATAAAATCTACATTTATTAATCAATTATTTAGTTGCTATTAAAGTTCCATAAATCTGCTTAGTGGCAAAGCATGACCTTGCTTCGAGATGCGGAAGGTAATGTCGGTGCCGGTAGTGTATCAACTGATGCTCGCCTAAATTAATTTGGCACATTGCTCGCCTGTTGTTTTCAAATATGAAGCCCTGCATATGAACATGAAGGAGATGATTATTGTTAGTTACTGGTGTTATTTTTTCTCTCACGAACAAAGTATTGCCTTCTTGTTGTAGGGGAAAAAGACCTGATGCTTCAGGGTGCGTGCGGAGTGAGAGGACGATGTATGAAGAGATAAGCCACATTTACCATTTCATCAACAACAATGCCGAGGAGAATGCGCCTGTTCTCCCAGGCCGGGCACCTGGCTTCAAGCGTTGTTGATCTGTTAACTCTGCTACACGGATTGCATGGACATATCCTGTCCGAGACCAAAAGTGGAAGTCTCGACAACCTCCACTTCAGGGGCCACCTCAGCCAGTGGAACTGAGAAATAGAGAAAGAAGGACTGAGAGTGTCGTCCTATCAGTCGGCTTCGTAGCTAATTTAATGAATGAATTTCAGAATGCCATATCTTGCCAAACGATATCTCAGAAACTAACAGAGCTTGGCAGTTGTTTTTGGTACCATTGGAAAGCCCATAAAATTGGTAACCTTTATCTCAAAATGTAATTTTTCTATTTATTCCTGATTTTGATGGAGTTGGTCAAATGTTGTTTGTAGGTTTATATCCAGCCCAAAAAATTTGATTTACTAAATATAACTTTTTTGTGTACCGCATTGTAAGCAGGAGCAACTAATTTGCACACACACATGCACGTTCACGCAGGCACGCACAAACACACACACTACTTGGCTCCTAAAATTTCTAGTTCGCTCCTAAAAATATATATGTATACATATATATATATATATATATATATATATACACATATATACATACATATATGCAGTAGCAGTGGTTAGAACATTGGGCTCTCAAACAAAAGGTTCAAATCCACTTGCTGCTGTTTCAAAGCTTTGGCAATTTCATTCATCCCACGTTGCCACAGTTCACTCAGCTGTATAAATGAGTACTTGGCTACAGACAGAGGTGGACATCCGAACGAATAGTCTTTACGCAGTAATTGCAGCATGGCTGAGTGCCTCCCAGAGAATCGAGATGCCGTTGGAATGAACAGGTCTGCCAGGGAGTGAAGTGTAAAGCGCTCTGAATAGTCCCAAGGACTGGATACTGCGCTATATCAGAACGTACCTTTTTATATACACGCATGCACGCACGCACGCACGCACGCAGTCAAATGAATGTATAAACAGCACTTTATTTCACCAGCACAGTGCATTACTCATCCGCATCAGGAATAGTGTCAAGTTGGCAAATCCACCCACTCCTTGTCGCGATCTCTGAGATGATGCCAACCATTTCTTCACGATGGGCCAGTGCCAGAGAAGCGTATATGCAGAGAGGAGTGACTGTTGTTCTTGATCCGTCTCGTTATTTTGCATTCATTTCAGGAATACACCGCCGCTGTTAGTAATATATTTAACATTGGGTCATACTGGACAAAAACTGTGACATTATCATTATTCTCTTCACTGAGCTTGCTTGCAGTGCAGGCCGTGGCTTTGTGTATTCTGTTTTAAACGTTTGAAGTACACACTTTTTCTTCACCAGCGCCGCACTGCCCAATTGTCCAAGTAACTTTGCAGTGTATCGACAAGGCTGTTCCACCGTACTTCTTGTGGCACGACAAGTTTACGTCCACCGGCTGCTTTATACCACGCAGCTGGTGTGTTTGATGTGTGTTTCTAAAGTACTTCACTATCTTCACCACATGTTCTTTCACGCCACTGATTTCAATGTCCTTTGACAGCAGATTCATCTGATGAGCACCACATCCATATGTTACCACTGAAGATAATTCATCATCGTACCCCAGCATATTTCGCATTTTTGCCATATTTGCAGCATTGTCAGTAACAAAGCTGCCCACTTTACAGCCATATTTGAGTTCTGTCGACTGGATAGCAGTTTTTGTGATTCCAGCCAAGTATTCTGCTGTGTGACTGTTACCGGATGTGTCGATGATGTATACTTCCCCTTCAGCAGTGGTGATAGTCGCACACACTATCGGCTCATTGTGGATATTACTCCAGCCATCGAGAGCCATGCTGACGGTCGAATTGCGCAACTTTGTCCGGCAGTCATCTTGTAGCGAGTCGTGTACCTTTTCAATCATTTTGTCAGATATGTCTTTTCGTGATGGAGGTTTGTACCCAGGTCGAAGCATATGAAGTAGTTTATGGAACTCTTCATGATCAGCAGTACGGAAAGGAATGTTGTTGGCAAAGAAGAATCTGGCAACTTGAATATCTAGTTTTTCTTTCTCAGAGGAAGACGTTTTTTGTACATACGACTCGATCAATCTCGGTCTCTTTCTCATCGGTGACTGCATCGGGTTGGATGACGGCATGGCCACACGTTGTGGCATTTTGTCTGTCACGTCTTCAGGTGTGTTTGCTTCTAGACCTTGTTCTAGTTGCAGTCCGCATATATCCACGTGACACTTCATCCTGGCAACAATTCCTTGGATGTCCTTGGAGCATCTTTTACTCTTTGCTCGGCAACCCGTTTTACCAATTTGTACAACTTTCTCAAAATAATTCCACACAGAATCTAGTTGACGTGGCATGGTGACACAACCAGTCAACCACAATGTGCAATCGCAATGACCATCAGAATGTTCTGCCTACTAACTTACTAAGCCTAGATACCAGACTGCCCTGCGTCATGCCTTGCTGCCCTTATTCCCTGGCTTCTCAGTAGGATTGGCAGTCCCTTCCCTCAAGAAATATGTGGCTTCACCATGAAGCCACATATCAACTGATTAAATCAAAGCATGCAATTAGCTGCAGTCAGTTGGTCCTTTGCAGGTGACAATACAGATAAAGGTATGCCTCTCTGCCCTCTTCCCATTCAGTCAAAGTCATGCCTCGGTGATCACATAATCTGAAAAAAAATCTAAAAAATCAATATCTTGATTTTTTCATATTGATTTAATCGATGATTTAATCAATGATTTAATCAATTTGATTAAATCAACGCCAACTCTGACCAGCGGTGCTGATTTTCCACCATCGTTTAGGCGCATTAATGCGAATTCGTAATGCGGTTTCCCATTGGTTGACTGATGGACAACAGCGAATGAAAAATTATAACACAAAGTGTTGCAGTATATGTATTTATCGTGACACTAAAATTCTGTAATATTTTTACTGTATAAAATGTGTTAGTCACCAAACAGAAAAAAATCAGTTGCAACGTAGAGTGCTACTTAGACCAAACAAAGGGCGTTACACTTCACCCCTTGGCAGATCTGTTCATTCCAACACCAACTCGATTTCTCTTGGATGCATTTAGCCATGCTGCAATTACTGCTCGAGCCTGGGACGTGTGAGACACCATGAGGTTATTTCGCATGGTCTAAATAAAATTCATCAGCAGATCTGCCTGCTGTTTCTTCGGCTTACAATGTATAGACAGCATGGTGTCGTTTTATCAATATAAAGCAAGAAAACGCAGAGAATTATTGACTTGATGTCAACGAACTTTGCACATGACACCGGCTATGAGTACATCAGCCAATATACAGTCATGATGCTTAGCAAGAAATGGCTTGCCAAATTGGAGCATCTTTCGATATGGTAGCTATTTTTATGCATGTTATTGTGGAGGACCCGACTGTTTCGGCGCTGTTGGATTATTTACACTTAATTTAGCATAAACCTAGAATCAGCAACGATGGTCACAAAAAAGTCGTGTTTTGTGGCAATAAAAAACTAATATGTCATACATATATATGTATATATATGTATATATATATATATGTATATATATATATATGTGTATTATATATATATATATATATATATATATATATATATATATATGTATATATATATATGTATATATATATGCATGCTATCATCATTCAATTCTATGATCACACACATGTATTCTACATTCATAATACTCTATCTAAATTGTCAGTGTGCTTTGAAATTTTACCCAGAATTTTGTTTGGTTACTTTAAATTTTGCTATTGCATGTTAACATATTTTTTTATTTCCCCTTCTAACTCCAAGCAAAAACATTGAAACACCCTTCAAAAATGCACCAGAATTCCCCATTTTGAGGTTAGCATTTAAAGAAATGACAGGGCTCAATGTGCGCTTGCTTTCTCCACCCCACTACCTTGCACATCGTTTTACGCAGGGGGCACCGCTATTTCATCTGATAACAACATACGTTATCCCGGGAGTTTAATTGTTGCTGCCAGACAAGTAATTCTACCCACCCTGAATTAACACAAGTTATTAATCAGTGTATATCCGCAGTGAGGGTGTGCGTGCATGCATGCATGCATGTGCAGATAAAAAGGCTGCAATGTGCCAATGGATCGATGGGCACACCATCAATCCTGCTACTCCATAGATAAAGGTGGCTCTGTTTTCGCGCTTTATGAGTTAGACGCATTAAACATCTAAAGTTTAACATACATACATTTTCTCTTAATTTTTTATGTTGGCATATTTTGTGTACACACTGAAAAAGTATTTGAGCTATTGTCATGTTATTCCCTTTAATCACCAGTGTTTTGATGTGAGGTTTATTGTCATTATTTCAATCTGTACTCATCAAAAAAATAAATAAACAGGAGACGTTTTAAATGTTTTGTATTCGACCAATCTGATGTTTAAGCCGTGCTATATTTGTTTATACCTTTATCGCCCCAGTGACGTCTTCACTCTATTAAGAAAATGTATGAATTTTTTTTTATAGGAATTGCAATTAAAATATAGGAACATATAGGAATGCTGGGCACTCTGCACTAACATCGTATTAGAAAATCTAGCCAAGTACATAGTCTAGTACATAATGTATGTCTTTGTGGAAATCCCTGTCAAATAGTTGGAAATGGCATTGGGGATTGGGCATTTATTTATTAATCATTTCTAATCATTAGAGTTATCACCCACATAAACCTGTTCACTTTGGAGCTATCATTTTTTTCAGTTATTTTGTCATCATTTAACTCACTACAAACATTGCTATTTGTAATGACCATGCTGCATGCTCATGGTTAACTAGCAAGCAGCATACATATCTAGATGTCTAAATTAACAGCCAATTCATGGCCTATGTGACAATAAAACTTGTCAGATGCTGCATTAAATGTTGCACTAAAATGATCATAAAGATATCACATGCCACTACAACATTGTGTGTATTTGGTGCAGTTAAAATAGTGAAATTCTTCACTGTCCGAAACCTTATCCATATATAATAAAAAATGTCAGCATGTAAATAAGTTGTAACTAGACTCCGTGAAATTCAATCTAACATGTAAACTTGTGTCAATGACACATTTTAAAACAGCTATTCTTGTTTTTTGCCAAATGTGCCCTAGTGGTGCATGTATAAAAAAAATTATAGCTGGGAAAATTTAAATTCATGTATGAAGTTCGCCACTAATAGTGCATGTAATGATTTCATATTCAGATTTATATTATATAATTTCAGATTGATATTATGTAATTTCTCTACCTTGAGCAGATGCATGTCATATAATTTCCCACGAGGTATGCATAAATTAGTGCCTTCATCAACAGGGCTGGCTTACATCTCACGTTAGTGTAGAAAACACACAGCCACGAGTTATTAAAAAAAAACTAAGTAAAGGTGCTGTACCTCTGACGTGCTAGTTTTGCTACCTATTTCATTCTCCTTGATTTTTTTTTAGAGTTTGCAAACATGAAATAAAGGGATTCCAGATGACCACCACAAAGGCCAGTGTTTCATATATGAACTGTGCATCTATGTAAGAACTGCAGTGTTACCAACTGAGGATTTTGTAATCAATGAAAACCATGCCCTGGCTGATTAATGAGACAACAGATAGGGCAATCTAAAAATATCACAAGTGCGCAGCACTGAAATTAACAATAACAGATTAATGTCTGTCTACAGAGAGACTAAGAAACTGTCGACATAAATATATAATATAGGTGATGTGTTATTAGATACCAATAATCGTGAAAAAATCTATAAGACAGTGGAAATCGGAAACATTACGTAAACATTCGCAGTTTGTATGTTCAACAAACCAACCGTGAAACAATATATATGATAGAATTTTGTTTTGCGCAATAAATGAACTTTCATTGTTGAGTCAAACCAAATGCATCTACCTGGGGTACTCAGTATATTTACTGGGAAATTCACGATTGTCTTTTATTCGATGTGTGTTTTCTTACTGAATAAAACGCAATTGTCGCTCATTATGCAATAGTTCGATCTTTAGTAAAAAATGCACCGAATACGTACAATTGCTTTTGTTGTGTTTGCTAAAAAGAAGACTTTCGGTGAATGATTATTTATCAGCCGCAGAAATGGCTGCATCTGCATCACGGCCCTAAACTCCGTACGGTCTACACTGAATCGTGTATAGGGTATAATTTTTGCGCTATCACGTCGCCATCTGCCATGCACTCACGCCTTCCTTGCAACATAATCACTGACATGCATCTCTCTTGAATAGTGATGTCTTTTTAGTAATTTTCTTTCTGCCAAGTTTTCTACTACTTTTTCCTAATTTTTTTCACTAAACAGTAAGCAAGCTGTGTTATTATGTCACAGTTGTCAACACACGGCCATAGGATGCTCCTTATCACAGCCACCTAATAGATTTGGTTTATTCCATTCAACAGTAGCCAGTAACACTTTATTTTACTACACATTTCGAAGAAAGCCACAATATTTTCATTTGGATACTTAATGAACTTGTCCAGCTAAATAACGAATTGCCACTATACGATCCGAGTTGTAACATTCATATAAAGGCCTCGACACAGCCCGGTGGTCCACCAGCGTTTAGAACAGAGTCACCCAGGCTAAAACGTGCCAGCAGACTTCACATTTTACTGTCCTAGCAAATAACTAGCAATGCAAGCAGATTCAATCGCATTTCTTCGCTTTGTCACTTTTGAAAGCGAGTTCATGTATGTAACAAACTGCAATTTAGTTTATCACACAAAAAACTGTGTAACTGAACTCCACATTTTGGGTTTGCTCCTTTAACTTCTGATACATCGAATTTGTTTATTTTTGGCTGTGGCTATTTCGCAGTTTCCTTTAAAGCATTGCTAATAATACACTTGCTCCATATGTGTTCAACTAGGCACAGCTAGCGCTCATTTATTATTGAAATGTCAAGGACCAGCAAATGTGATCACTGGTTTTGGCTAAATATAGCTGCAGATAAAAATATGAAAGCCCAGATTTTGTTAGTGAGGTAAAATAGTTTTCTTTGTGTTTACCCACATTTACTGGAGGTAAAAAACAAAGCATCCGTATTACCGCAGTATCAGAAAAACAAATCTGAAAGGTCTTTTTAAAGGACTCTCAGCAATAAATAAATTCTCCAATCATGGTTCACTAAATTTTACTGCTTTTTCCGAACACTAAACAAATCAGGGTCAGTGTATATTTTGTTAGGATTATTAATTTAATATGGCAGCTTGGAAAGTTTTTCAGGAGATTCTGTTAAACACGATATCATTACAATACAGTAGAACTTAGTTAACTAAAATTTTAATACCCAACTTAACACAAACTGTGTTCCTGGTACTAGCTATTTCATTACTGTTGCAATGCTAACTATCAGACATAAGTCCAACCAGTGTAACTTAAAATTTTATATCACTTCAATCTAATTCGGCAGGCCCACATAGTACAATAACTACGGACAATACTGCAGTTGGCATTAATTGTGGCCTCGCACCTCAAAATGTATGTTCTTGGAAATCACTGCATGTGCATATTGTCAATCAACTTGTTGTTCAAATTACTCTAATTAATGACACAATATCATATAGTACTGCCCACGTCAGTCCACTGCGGCTACCTGGAAAATACGCTGCATTTTAGGCAGTGACAGAAGTTTTTGAACTAGGCAATACTACCGATGCTTGATGCTTGATGGGATACTCCCTTTACAGTTCATCACAGCTAAATTGGGAGATAGTATAGTGAATTTAGAGATCTAGATCACCAGCACTGAGTCCACAACAGGTATTTTCCATTTCCATGTGTGTGTTCTTTTACTTCCCCTGGCATAGACACCAGATAGAAAGGACCAACGGCTTTTAGGTGGTTTCAAACCCCGGTCCCTTCAACCGAAAGCACGATGCTCTACCACATCACCACCGCACCCCCACGTAAACCAGTGTTCAAAATTAAGGGCTTTTTATCGGCAGCCACCGATTCAAAACACTTCGTGCGGATATTCAGTTAGCCAAAATGCACAAGTTATCGGCCCGACCCGGACGATTCATCCTGGTGGCCATGGCTGGGTTGGACTGTCTGAGTGATGCACATTACTGTACTTAATAATCTATGCTAATTTGATATAAAATTATGACAAACTACTTTTTCCTTGCCAGCGACAAATCACTGCCAAGGCAAAGTCCACTCATGTATGCAAGGGAAACCCCTTGCATTTGTAACATGGAAGCCTACTGGATGATTCACATTTAATGACGACAGTATCTTGGGGAATACCAGGGAAACACCAAAGATGGCGGACAAAGTTGCGAGAATCGTAGTCCGACAATTTTTTTTAAGTAGTGCCTGTTTTAACTTAGTACAAAAAACTGCTTTATTACATACACTTATAATTAATACATTTTGTGGGGCCAGTTCAAACTCACCTGGGCTGGTTAAAAATAGAAATGGGCCAGTTAAAAAAATCTAGGCCAGTTCACATTTTTGCTAATTTCACACTGTAAACATGTGAAAAATAGTAAATTTACATTGGAACCTGGTCGGCTGAAGCTTTCGATGCCAATCCAAACTAAAATGTTTTGCATGTAGTCATTGCACATAATACTCTTTGACTTATCCTACAGGACCCCAAAGCCTATTCGACACATTTGATTTACAATCCAAGGCCATCACTCTGCAAAGAAATGTTGGTGAGAACCCTGTATAAATAACTCAGTATTTACCTGAAGGGTAACGCCCCCAACTTTGAGCTAACCATGTTCTACTGCCAAAGGTATGCAAGATGGTTGCAGCAACGAAATGGATGTATTCAGGTTTATTAGAAGCAAATACTGTACACTTCCAGGCATGATAGATCATAGAAGTAAATACAACATTTTTAAATGTTTAATGTTATACGATAGGTTTAAAGGAAAAGATAAGGTAGTGAGTTTATGCAACGCCAATGCCTAAGTTTAGTTGTTTCTATATGTGAAAAGGCCTGTACTACACCATGGCTCTAGTGGTCAGTAAGAGTAGCATATTGTTCCTGTGGCCATTTCTCAAAAGCAGACATTTCCACCTGAGGAACATGTGAAGTAGTACAAAGTAGTACAAAGTGGTGTTTCACTACATTTTTAGAGGCATTTATTTGTTACCTATCATTATGTTAGCAAACAGTCAATTATAATGTACAACAGCCATGCATTATGGCTACAATGAATTTATGACTTCATTAGTTATTTTATTATAATTACAGCACCTACTATTCTGATTCTAATACACTGCACAATAAATGAGTAACCTAATCCAATAGGCACCTGTAATTACACAAGTTCATTAATGGCATATCCCAGTAATCACTTCTCAGAGTGGCATCAACAAACAATCAAGCTGTGATCTTTGCACTCCATGCTGTGAATCAGAGTTCACTCTTGTGTCCACTACCAATGACACCCCTAATTGAACAGTAGCCACAAAGGGAAGTGACATTAATAAGGCTGTCATGTGGAGCCACTAATTTGTGTCTTTGAATACAGAGTGCACCTACTAACCATAATGCTTACTACTCTTGTTATTTATAGTATTTTGTATGGCCAGATTGATATTAATTAACTGACTATGACTACTGCAGTCCAATGCAAAGGGTGGATGATTTCTGAATCGAACAACCAAACCATATCAAAATTGTGCCTTTTGAGTACAACACGGCTTACAACGTCTCACAGACAGACAAGATTTCTAGCTACAGTAAATCCTGTTATAAGCTAACACCTGGCCATGACAGTTAAATGACTACACCAGACTATTCATCCACCAGATATGTGTTTAGAAGTCCTGTGTACTAAAATTTTTATTTATGTTCCCTGTCCACATTGGACTCCTGTTAACAAATCATATTTTTTGTCTCAATGCCAGGTCCTTAGGTTTTAAAAAAACACGATTTTAACTTGACGTTTTTGTTACTACAATGGAAATAGCAGCGATTTTTAAGGCAACGGGAACACAGATTTCGAGGACGGGATCGTATATTTTTCACATTTGTAAAAAATGCATACACTGGTTGGGAACATAGGACCGTAGAATTCAAACGAAGGACCATAAGTGAAAGCTTTAAAAAATTGCTGGGTACAGCTATGGAATATCTTTATTTCACTACATTTACTTTACATTTGCATGCAATATGCAAAATAAATAGTAAAATTGTCAGAACCTATATCAAGCTAAACTTTGCAATGCTACTAAAAATGACTTTAATGACTCTAATCTATCTCCACTGCGTTATGGTATGGACAATTAAAATAATAGCAAAGTGAAAGTTTCTTAATTATTGGCATCGACCATAATGTCAAAACAAAAACTTCACAATGCAATAAATAAAATGTCACACCTAATAATACAGTGTATACCCATTGTCACATATCTAAAATTATAATAAATCAGTATTATGTATATGGAGTTTAAATCAAGACAAGCCTTCTAAAAAGACTAAACATCTGGATTACGGAGCTTCACGTGGATTGACGACAGCAAGGATATTACCAATAACACGTAGAAACAAAGCCGGTATAAAGTTAGTTGAGTTCGCGTCCTGGTCGGGGTCATGGCCCGTGGGGGGAGGAGACCCACGCCATCGCGATCATGTCTGGCTCCGCCCTATTAGCCTGCGGCATTGTGAACTTTTACACTGCCGCGTCTGGTATTTGCGTAACACCGAGCGGCTAGTCTACTTAGCCTAACAAAATGTTTTGAACTATGTGCACAGTGTTGACAACTGTTGATATATGAAGTTAGTTTACCAAGCGCTAGACTACGCAACCTAAATACGTCGTCATAACAGCATGGTTTCAACGACGTCTCGTGTGCGACACTTTTTATCGCGAGTTAGCGAAAAACTGCGTGAGCGATCCATCGCTGATTTCGACTGTCGCCAAAAAGCGTTACAAAATATCTTCGACATCGCACAACTTTTTGCATATGTGTTGCATAACAACGCGTAAGGTGAACAAAAGGTAGATCAAAACATTATGACGCACATAAATATGTAAAACATACCTCGGTTTTGGGCGTCTCAACCCCAGACAAACATCTCAGACATCGGCCATATTGAACAAAGCCCCAGTAAGCTACAAGCGCCTGCGCATTACTTAATAGAACGACTCCCGCCAAAATTACGCAATCGTATGCCTAGTTTTTTTACGACCAGACTGGCCGGATTTATTATCTGTTTCGTGCATTCGCATTAGGAAATTATTGAACTGTTACGTTGTCGGCAGAGTAATGAACTGTTATACGCTGTCAGTCATTATAGACGATTTAAATATATGTGAAATACGCGTGCAAAAAATAATTCAATCGTATGAAGTGTGAGGAAACGCAGAGAACTCGCTCGCTCGATTGGCTCCAGCTCGTCACGTGTTCTATGTCTGCGCTTCCTAAAGTCCACGGCAGTGTTACATAACATCGTATAACATTAATGTGGGCGTTCCTGTTCGCAATTTCGCCACCGTGGATTCTACATTAGGTTACCTTGATAGCTAAACCGGCCTTAGTCCGGTGGCTTAGCGAAAATTGTCACGATAATCGTTACTGGGCGGAGCAAAGCACCACATTTTGCATGAGGCTCCCTTAGCGCCTATAACAATAAATTTTAGAAGGGGAGCCCTCTTGAATTTTTCAGATTTTTTCGTAAATACTAAAATCCAAGATGACCGCAGGCCATAATAAAATATCGCCTATTTCGGGCTCTATGAGTTACAGGAAGGCCAATTTGTCGTCGTTGTTGTTGTGATGTCATTGGATGTGATTCTGGAGGTCACTGCATGGATCTGACTAGAAAATTTTCATTGATGGCAGTACACAAATAATACCGTATTTATAGTAAGTAATACATACCAAGTTTCCAATAAACAGTCACCTTCTTTTTTAGTATATGAAATATTCTGATAACAGATGAACAAAAGAGTTGTGTAGGTTCATGGCGTTTTATTGAAATCTAGTGACCAAAGTTTATGGATTGTATCAATATATATATAATCTTTGCTGGTGACCCAGTTCCTCTGTCTCGTACACAAGTTGCCAGCAAGTTGCATCATTTGCCAGCAAGACACATCGTAATCACTGAGATGCCCGGTGCACAGTCTTATAACAAGTGATAACAATGCAGCTGCCTGTACTTCATTTCTGACAAATGTCGGACCGTTCCGGGACATTGATGCCCTTCCAGCTGTAGTATATTATGGGAATGATGAAAGTGCTGACAGTTTTGCAACCCATTGTGCCTATTGGGCTTGGCACAAATCGTGTCATTTGAAATTTAACAATTCGAAGCTGGCAAAAGCAAAGAAGACGAAACAGAGGGAACAAAACACAGATGAGCCTGATGAGAAAACGCTCAGCAAGCGCCATGCCAGGCACTTGACATTGAAAAGTGAAGTGTTTCTTCAGTGAGAAAGGGCATGACGAAGGTGATCTCCATCAGGTTTCAACATTTGATGCTGGAGCCAGTTTCCGACATATGATCACAGAGCTACAGGATACCCAGCTTCTTGCTAGAATTGTAGGAGGAGATATAATTGCGCAGGAAACAAAGTATCACCTGAAATGCCACAGGAAGCTGAGAAATCGCTACCGTACGTAGTCTCGCCAGGAAGTCGAACCAGCATCTATAGATGAGAAAGTGAATGAATCTAGAGCTTTTGTAGAGCTCACAACTACATTGAGAAAGCCGTTGACTCTCAGGCTCTCCTCTTTAAACTATCTGACATGCATTCCCTCTATGTGAATCGTCTTGAAGACCCGGACATCAAGAAACTTGTCAACAAGATAACACTGAAGGAACAGTTGCTGGAACGCTACCCAGAGGCACAGGAACAGTATGATGGGAGAAACATTGTTATCATTTTCAAAGAAGGAATGATAAACATGTTAAAGGAAGCTCTCAAAAAACAAGATTTTTCTGAAGATGCTGTTATACTATCAAAAACTGCTATGATAATTAGAAAAGATGTCTTCAGTCATCAAAGCGACATATTCACTGGCTGCTTCCCACGAGGATGTCAAGAAAACTCACTGATTTTCAATGGCCCAACTGGAAAGATCAACCGACGTAAATGCCAGGTTTGTCTTACCAGTGACCAATGCATTCTCTATAAAACAAAGAACATCCAATTCTTCTGGAAAGACGAAGCACACGCTGGAACGAGAGCCACATCTCCCCATCTACAGTGGCGTCAATGTCAATGCCCAGGCCAGAAACAAGACACTCATCCAGCAATTGTACCAAATGGGTATAAGCATTTCATACGACAGGGTTAAACAGCTTGAGGAATGGATCGCCATTTCTGTCTGTGCGCGTTTTGAAGAAGATGGGGTGGTATTCCGTATCTGTCTTCGGAAAGGCTTATTCACTGTTGGTGCCCTTGACAACATTGATCATAATCCCAGCTCGACCACTTCCCTGACCTCCTTCCACGGGACTGGAATCAGCCTTTTCCAGTTTCCAACCAAGACCAAGACTGGTGAGAGCAGACCGCCTGTAAAGATACCACCTTCTGGAACGAAAAGACACTCTTTCCCTGACAAGTATGCCTCTGTCCCTGCTGTAGTTCTGACAACCACCACCATTGCTGTGCCAAGGTGTAGCGTGAGGCCAGTTCAGACCTGCCTAGACAAGGCCAGGGCAGAGAAAAACAGTTGGGTGGAACACTGCCACTTGTACGAAAGGAGGAACTCGCCATTGAAGATACCATCGTGTGGCCTGCTTACCATGCGTCTCTTCAACCTACCATGGAAGACCATTCAGCTCTTTGCGCACTCCTGCCTCTGTTCTACGAGAAGTCTGCCACACCCGCAATAATCAAGCATGGCATGTATATACAGAAACAAGCGATCGCGTATCTAATTCCCGGACAAATCCCAGTCACTACTTTCGACCAGCCTTTGTTTGCCCTGGCAAAGTTTGTACAGTGGAAATGGCCTGTCACTCACGGAAACAGTGCATGTGGTTATGCTGGGTGGCCTGTACACGGAGATGGCCCTGTGGAACACACCGGGAGACTTGTTGGGCAGATCCGGCTGGACTGCAGCTCTCACGGAGGCAGGCTTGGCCTCCTCTGAAAAGTCTTTTCTGAAGGCGGCGCACCTCACTCGAACCAGGCATAGCCACTAAGTCACTCTCGTGACCCTCCACAATCTCCAATAGGAGGCTTTCCTGCTCTCAGAGGGTCCCAAAGATGAAGACTATGCTGCAGCTTGGAGGAGTGACATGCAGAAGAAGAGTCCAACTTTTATATTCTGGGACCTGATCATTCGATGCAAAACTCTCATTCTCATCTTCACCAGGGTTCACAGAGAGAAGAACTTGTATGTGGAAATCTTGGAGGAGCTGACACCTCTCTTCCCTGCATTGGATCATGGGAATTACTCGAGATGGATGCCTGTTCACATCAGAGACATGAAGTCTTTGCCCGATCCAATCAAGGATGAATTTGCTCACTGGGTCATTTGACCAAGTGACCGTGATCATGAGCAAGAGCAATTTAAGAGACGACTATGTGAAAGGCTCAGGTGGTTGTACAGGACTGACAGAAACCCCATTGCTTCCAGGCGCTGGATGCTCTCAGGGCCAGAGCTGGCTAGGTTGCAGAAGTAATTTGAGTGCGAATACCTTGCCGATGATGACCCAGAGAACCCCAAGAACTTTCATAATCACGAGCAGGGTCTTTCAGCGCAGAAGACCTTTCAGAGGCTGGTTGGCTGACTCTCTAAGACCATCAGAAGAATGGGGAACCCATTCTTGGATCATTTCCCAGATCTATTGACACTCGACTGTGGCAACTGTTTGGATGAATTAGTAGTAGCTGCATTGCACACCTTGGGGGAGACAGGAAAAAAGCAGTATAGAAAGAATGCCACCAACACAGGATGCTTTACTGCTGCATACCCGACGGACAGTGTACCAAGCTGGAATCTGGACCACCAGCTTACAGACCCAACAAGTGGTTCCTTCTCACCAGGGGTTTGCCTGGGCCAAGGTATCTGAATCATGGCAGCCGGTTTGGGTGACACTTCCAAAGGTATCCAAAGCATGTCAATACCTCATCAAATGCAAAGGAGACTGCTCAAACTGCAAATGCGACAAAGCCAACATGGAGTGTCACCACTTTGTAAGTGCAAATGCGGCTCGTAGAACTGACCTGTGAGTATTTTAGAAATTAAGAATTAATTAAGAAAAAGAATGGGAAATTACTAGAAATTGGGTTGTTATTGCAATAAATACGGTGATGACAGGTATTATTGGTGTACCTGTAGTATCGTAATATACAACACCAACGTATGTGACCTCACAAACCCGATTTTGAAAACAATAACCTTTCTTTAACGCATAGAACCCGAGATAGTAGATTTTTAACCATAGGTATCAGCCATCTTGGACTTTGTTTCTTTTTTATGAAAATCTGTACAATTTCAGGAGGGCTCCTTTTAAAACAAATTATTTGACCCTAAGGGTGCTTCATGCCAAATTTCATGCTTTGGTCCACCCGGTAACGGTAATTTCACTAAGCCACCGGACTACTTAGCATAGGCTTAATATTTGAATTTCTGTTTTGTAGTAGTGTGTGCTGAAATGTCATGCATTTGAAGGTGTGCTGAAAGGCGCGTTTTTTGTAAAATGCCAACGTTAGCAAAATGCTGATAAATCAAATGTTTAATGGTAATTTTATTTATTTTGGTTACCATAAATCATGCAATAAAATATTTGCCGTTGTGACTAGTCAAAGTCCTATCTCTACATGATATATAACGGATCCAGGGGGGTCTTGGGGGTCTCAAGATCTCCCCTAGGCCATGGAGGGGGGTCTTAGAACCCCCTGTGTCCGTGACAAATATTACGGTAAAGGACAACGTATATAGGCCTACGTGGGAACTAGTGTCAATGTAAAGACTTAAGTATTTGCAGCCGGCTAATATGAACCCTTCTGTAAGTAGAACACTACATGACTCTTGGCATAATTGTGCTAGTGCACGATGTTACTGACGAAATGACAACTCAAATCCCAATCGTTCTTTTGTCAGTATAATATGCACGTGTAAGATAACTTTCATAGCACAAAGGACATTTTCCTTAAAATGGCAATTTATTGATAGTAACTACCTAAAATGGCAAATAAGGTAATTTCTTATTTCTGGCTGGGATAAAAATCCCAAAACGGCACATTGTCCCACAAAAGGACTAACTGCTGGAGTCAGTCCCAAAGAGGCATTTTCATGGTAACGTTCGACAGTTTCCAATGAAAATTTGAGAGGAAAGTCCTTAAAACAGCAGAAGAAGGCTTGGTAATTAGCTGGGAGTAAAATCCTTAATTGTTCCATAAAAGATCAAACTACTGGGGCAGGTCACAAAGGGGGGCTTGTCTTGGTAACAACACAGAGTTCTCCACAAAAAGATAACTCCTAAATTTTCCCTGGTCAAATAGGCTAATGTTTCATAAAAGAGCAAGTTACCCAAAGGTACACTCTAATGGTGAAAAGTTACTCGGACAATAGCCCAAAGGTACAATCTGGTGGTGAAAAAGGACTCATTTGTTTTGGTAAAAGGAGAAATACACATTCCTTAGATTACAATTGGGTATGTGTGAATGCTGCATTTATTTGTTGGTCAGAATGTGGGAAACAAGACTGTCGAACACAAACTTTCAGTTTAAACAATACAGATGTAATAGGTCAACAGGTTAGTTAGGAGACAACTAAATCCTCGGTTGGGCCAAACAATGGATGAATTGTTGTTGTGATGGTAGGGAGAAAATGTGCACCCACTTTTTTATTAAAATTATCATTGAAACAGTGCATTATGGTGAATACTGAGTCAACATTTTTCATGGCCAATTTAAACGGGAGTAAAGAAAAAAGGTACGTTCTTATATAGCGCGGTATGCAGTCCTTGGGACTGTTCAAAGCGCTTTACACTTCACCCACTGACAGACCTGTTCATTCCAACGCCATTTCAACGTCTCTGGGAAGCATTCAGTCACGTTGCAATTACAGCACGAAGACTATTCGTTCCGATATACAACTCTGTATGTAGCCAAGTACTCGTTTATACTGCTGAGTGAACTGGGGCAACGTGGGATGAACGAATTGCCAAAGCTTCAAAACGGCAGCAAGAGGATTCCAACCCGGGTTCTCTCGATTGAGAACCCAACGGTCTAACCGCTACGCTACCGCGCCCCACAATTGTAATGCTCTGCTATGGGAAACGAAGAATATTTTGTATGTCCTATATGAAAGGATTGGGTACCTCCTGGTCACATCACCTTTCTTTGTAAGTACATTATACTATTATACTTTTAGATGAAGAGATGTGCAGTAATTTTCTTCTAGGAGTTCTAAGCAAACGGAAAACATTATTATATTATATTTGTAGATAACTATATTGAACGAAATATAGCCTACTATTCCAACTGACAACTGTCTGCTTTACAAATGTACAATGTGTATTTCAGAGGAAAAACAGGCAGTCGTGCACGGGACTGTATTTGTTTAGCAAATTGGAACACTTTCAACGTAGTTTTGACGCTTTATAAGTGAATCTGGTTTTCGCGCGAGCTTGAATAATGTCGAGCGACGACCCAGTCATTATATTGTCGAATAAGCAGTCCTATTGAGGGGCTTGAAAGTAGAGCATTTATAAAGCGGTGATATTCGCGTGTCTCGTTCGGTCTGTGCAAGCCAACACAATGTCGTCGACTTGCCTGGGCTTCGTTCAACCATGCAACAGTCAATGCGCACGAATAACATAATTACATGACTGTCTATCACCATATGTCAGGGCGCTCTGTATGAACTAGACTGCGCTTACGCACCGCCTGATTGGCAGTTGCGCCGGTGCCGCAGACGGTATATGTTGTGTCACTCGAGGTGTCAAAGTTCACAAGTTTTTATGCGCGTCTCTTTAAAGGGTCGTTCAACTTTGTAATACAATGCTGTCGTATGCTACGTGGCTTCGAATTCCCTCGGCCAAATAATACAAACTAGTGTGTCCCAGGAAACCGACAGACCCCCAGCATTAATGAACTACTGACTGACTGTATATAGTAGCCTCTTGGTCCCCCCCCTCCCCCGGTGTTGACAGGTAATTTAAACTTGAACGACTGAACTCAACATACACAAAAACGCACATTTAATACATGTTCCTACAAAGTCCAGCATTGTTCAAAATAAACATATAAGTTGGTTTGTGAGACAGCTGCCGATGGACGAGGCCATTATTGCAGGGGGGGGCAAACAAATCAAATGGCTGAGAAGAGGCACCGCAGAAAACAGACGTCTGCAAATCCTGCACATTCTCAGCCCACTGCCTTCACTGCAGCGAGTATGACAGCCATGCTAGAGTGGGGCTCTTTAGTTGACCACCACGAAGGCCTATACTTTATTGTAGGCCTAATTGGGGGGGGGGTGGCAGGAAATGGGAGTTGGGTCCTAAAAATTGGTGGGTGATGGGTCTCAAAAATATATGGGGTGGACTCTCAAAAATGGTGGGAGGTTGAGATCCCTTCCACACCCTTCCCTAATATCAGGGTGATTGCTCCCATGCTATAATTATAGTATACTCTTGGGAAGCCTTCCGTTTTGATAAAAGAGAGAACGTTTTGTTAATGCAGGGGACAAATTAACCATGCGTTTGAGAACGAGAGTTGCTGAAATGCAACTCTGAGAAATCATTGAACAGGCTACCGTGCTTAGTGGGGCTAATCTGGTAAACGTCACGACCAATCGTCACCACTGGAAGGGACACACCATGTGAAGCTAGTCGGTAACGTAAGTAGTCTAGCTGAGAACGAGCTGTAGCCAAGCGGGCACGTCGCACATTGAGCACACAATTAATTAAAACTATGGATGTTAATATGTATAGGCAAATATTATAATTTATTATTTTTGTGTACTTTGACTAAATACTTAAATGAGAAAACATATGGCACGTACGCCTAGCTAATCCGACACACGAGTGACATGACTTCTGGTGTTTGGTGTTATAGTACTAAGTCGCTTATAATATGATCTTACTTATTCACTCGCTGAGCGGTCAGACACACAAGGCAGAGAGCCACCCGTTTCTAACTGCAGCCATTGTTTCTGGGTCATGTGCTTTTATGTTCTGGGTCTGTGCCTCTCTTGTGACGGTTCGTTGGTACGTGTCTCTTGGGCGTCCTCTTTTCCGTTATCCAGAAGGTAATTTATGTTCAATTCTTTTGTTTTTAACATGTTTCATAGCAATATAGAAGCACGTGTATAACATTGCTTTTGACAATTCTTATTTTGCCATTTATGCCATTTGACCTAAAAAATTTTGTAAGTTTTTCATAGTCTGATGTGTTAAATTTGATATGTATTTGTTTCTAGCAAACGGTCAACGAATTCCAACGATTTTTAAATTAGCACAGCACATGATCAGACTGAGACAATCTTACGGCAGAATCATGGGCTGGTCCATCTGGTGCCCACGAGGCAGACTTGCTTGTTGACTCGAGCCGGACTAGAGCCTTCTTCGTCCTTTTACTGTGCATCGTCCTCCGAAAGGATGTTTTGCACAATCGCGAAGTGCCTGGTGTGTTTGTGCCGGTTCCTCCGAACAAATAGTGCTGGAAGCACGTGTCTACTGGTTTGTGTCGTTATTTGCAGGTGCCATGTATGTCCGTGATAATTGACTGGGAATTCAGAGAGATGACTCGAGACTTGACTTGGACGTCATTGCCTTGAGGCTCAACTTGACAGTTTGTGACGTAACTAGTGCCGTCCGTATCACGAGGGTTTAATGTGGCATTGCATATCGCACTCACACACTATTATTACGTGGGTAATTGTTACTGATAACGCGCTGTCTACGGTACCGCACTGTTACGCTCGCGCGCTGATTAATTAATTAAAACGGCTCGCGCCGATTGTTCGTAAGTATTAAATATTAATACGTTAGTTATGATCGACAATGGGTGCTATGTCCTCGTTGCTTCTGAATGTTGTATTGGGCTCGCAAGCTCGCTCAGTCACTGGCGTAACTAGATTGGGCCTAGACCAATGATGAGGACATCGACTCCGCCATCGATCGACTCACCCAAACTTGCGACGACTTCGCGCCGCAGAATGAATAAAGGGGAGGTCCGTCAGTGCTACGAAACTCAAACAGGAGAGACGTCGGGCAGCTGGTGTGCGTTCGGTCTCCTTCCGTTGGTGCTGAAGTAGGACACGAGACATCGTTCCCGAACTTGTTCGTGCCGCTCAGGACATTCCTCGCCATGTGCGGGAGAGTCGCCTCTTGTGAGAGAAACTGTTTGAAACTGAATCTCATCGGGACGTACCTGGTATCTCAAAACTCGACCCACTGTGGCTTCGACAGGGGCATCTGAATCTCAAACGATTCCAGCAGCAACATTGCCTGCCATGCGGAATATTGACAGAAAGCATAACAGTAAATCATATATATATATATATATATATATATATATATATATATATATATATATATATATATATATATCGGAAAATGTATTATTAAATGACACTATACCATGGGCGTCCGCGGGGGGGGTAAGGGAGGCACTCGCGCCCCCCCGAATCTGGATTTTTTTTCGGACGTATATTCGTGAGCTCAAAGTTATGTGTGTGTGTGTGTGTGTGTGTGTGTGTGTGTGTGTGTGTGTGTGTGTGTGTGTGTGTGTGTGTGTGTGTGTGTGTGTGTGTGTGTGTGTGTGTGTGTGTGTGTGTATATATATATATATATATATATTATATATGTATGTATATATGTATGTATATATGTATATATATATATATATATATATATATATATATATATATATATATATATATATATATATATATATATATATATATATATATATATATATATATATATATAATATATATATTCTTTCTTGCCCCTCCCTGGAAAAATTCCTGCGGACGCCCCTGCACTATACCTATATCCATTAAGGTTTTTCACAGAAGACCGCATTTATACGCAATCATCTGTCTGGCTTCGTTGTGCCACAACCAAACTCGGGAGTAAAAAAGGTAATTTGTGGGTATGCAATGGTATATTAAGAAACGTTTATTGTATTTTAAAATCGAGAGTTTGATTCAGACAAATGGTATGAATGACGTGAAGTGACGAGGTAAACATGGGGTTCGGAAATTGTCAAACAGGAGTTCTACAGAAATGAAGTTTTCGAACGGATACCATATAGGTTGACCAATGTAACAGCAACTAAAATAGCTTACTTCTTCACGCAGTAGGTCTAATGGTCAGCAGTGGTCGATACACAAGAACAAAATTGGTTTACGTCAAAGTTCCATTCCCGCTATTTATTCCGGGCTAGATATTAAAGAAAGATAATCACCGTGAAAGTAGCTCTCCTGCATGCTCTAAGTTGGGCCTATAATAGAGCTCGTGGTTTAAAAATAATGTTTAACGTCCTGGTGATCCCGTAACCGGCGTGTTTAATTCGTTGGCAATAAACGTGGGCGGAAGTATCCATCTCAGTGCTTAGTAATAACACTGACTCTGTCGTATTATTAGAACATTGATGAGGCCCTAATATTTTCCTTCCTGCATATGTGGCGTATAAGACCGTAAATCTACGTCGTCGCCCTCTCCCTCTCCCTCTCCCTCTCCCTCTCCCTCTCCCTCGCCCTCTCCCTCCCCCCAGAAGTCTCGGCGTTGTGCTAATCTTTCTATGATGCACCACAAAACCACCGTCATATCTTCCTAGCACAATACAACTTCTCCCGGTTCTCTTCGAATATTAAAAGCGAAATCGTATGTCATAGGTGTAAGGTACCCTGGGGCAGGACGGAAACTTTCAAATTGTACACAAACTATTTTAGCATGTCTTTAATGTTTTCACATGTCTTTAATGTCACCCATTGGAAAACTATTTTCAGTAAATAAACAACCTAGCTGAGTTGCATTTGAAAAATAGTAAGAGTACCCAAAACAAACCGTCTTGCCCCATCTATGTATTAAACATAATTGGTCATGTGTAATATATTGTGACCATGTGCGTGTGGGATAATAGATAGGGACCGTCTTGTCTCACATGCATGGAGACCGTCTTGCCCCACATATACAACGTTTCTTAACACGATGTATACAAAACACAACATACTATTACCCATTGCGGTCGATGAACGCATACTTGTAAAAGTGTGAATATGCCTAGTATATTGTAGAATCGGAACCATCGTCAGAAAATTGTGCATCTGCGACAACGACTATATCCGGAAATATTTTACGAATTATTGTGTAATAAAGAAACTGCAACGTCCGTTTTCACACAAATCGCTCCCAGACCCATATGTGCGGAACGGACGACGTGTGTACGGTTGACGGAAGCGGACGACGTGTACGGTTGACGGAAGCGGACGACGTGTACGGTTGACGGAAGCGGACAGGTGTATTCGCCGCTTTACTGGTATTAAAAAAATCATAACGGTAGCTTCAGAACGCAAAAATTGGTTCGAATAATTTCGAGCGCGATCGAGCACGCGCTGGCAAAAATAACCTGTTGCACCACTTCATGGTAACGTGGCAAACCGATTAATAAACTAACCCGCCCTCCCCGCGACATCCTAAATACACCACTCCGCAGAGTCTAGGCTGCAACTGGCGGATATCGTTGTCGACGAATCGTCCGATCCATGCTCTAGTCTGCACCAGGAGAAAGATGCCCCGGTACCCGGCTACACGCCACGCGGTCATTACACTCACATAATTATTATGGTGAGTGTATTAACGTCAACGTACTGCGGTGAAAACAGACCCAGCAGACGGCCGCTGCCCCCCCCCCCTCCCCACCCACCCCCAGTCGTCTCCTTCGATCGATGGCCACCTGTGTTTCGCGTAGTCATATTTACCTTTTTCTATCCACTGTGGACGCGCTTGCTCTCTAACAGCATGGCACGCAGCGGCCATCAGTAGTTCATCGCACTGAACTATTGATGGACACTGCATTGATTCAAATGTTTCAAGGAGTTACTTGCGTTTGAGCTTTGATCACCGTCTTGAGCCCACGTTGGTCACACGAGTTGCAATACAAGCAGGCGGCAGTTCTTTTTTTGTGTGTGCCGTGTCGTCGTCGATGGTGGCACGATTTCTTCCATTAATAATGATAGATTTCTTATACGGACATAGATGGATGGCTGATGGATAGTCGTACGAGAGCTGGCTTCACCTTGGCCTTACACTGTGACGTTGACAATGACGAATCGGTTCTCCATGATACGAGGACGTTCATTTTCGGCGTGGGTCTGATAACTGTCTTACGCACTGCCACGCAGAAACTAACCATTTTGGTATTTGTCTTTAATTAGTTTATAAGCAACAAGGAAAACAGGACGGATATCCGGATACAACCTTGCAATACCCTCATGGACACACGATTCGTTCATCTTAGACCAAACGTTTGGCAGAGTACAAGCTTCAAAGGCATCACGTGCGTTGGATTCGTTCACGAACTTCAGCACGTCCTCCCCCACGCTGTCTGGTAGAGATCGCACCTTTGAGAATTCCACATGGGATCCATGTTTCCATGTCCTGTTTCTTCCTCCTGAAGCGCCGCGCTTAGATGTTCAAACATGTTGACTTGTTAAGCGAGTTCAGATGGAAAACGATGTTGCTCAAAGCATGCCAGCTTTAGGAGCCACCTTTGTCCGATATTTTTCAATGAATTTTCGAAACTGCTCCATGCCAACGCGGTCAAAGAATTTGGTGATCTCATCTTTCTGCGACATCACGATCCCGCGCGAGAGCCAACGTGTGAAAGAGCAGATTGAGCCTATTGGTCCGCACAAGAGCCTGGTATTGAGGGTGTTGGACTTGATGACATTTACTAGTTAGGCATTAACCGTTGAAACGAGGCGAACTCTTCGTAACTTACGAATAACTTCGATGGGAAGGATATTAACTAGGAAAATTGTAGGTCTTTCGAGAATAGCAATTTATGGACTTGGATCACGACGTTTTCTAATAACGTTGCATGTTTGCTTGACAGGAATATGTTTTGTTCGACAGTATTAGAGAAATAAATGTTCTCCTTCGTGGACCACACAGTGACATGTTTGCACCATTGCATGTAACCTTAGCTTCAACCAATCCTCCGCGTACCCCTGGAAAACATCTGGCGTACCCCCGTGGGTACGCATACCCCAGGTTGAGAACCTCTGCTCTAGTTCATTAGTGTGTTCGCACAATTATATGAATAGACGACAGTTAGGGCATGTGATTGGAAAAAGTCCTGCAGCTTTATAGAATTAACTTCGAAAGCAGTGCATGTTGGATACCGAGGGAGCTATTTAGTAGCACTGGCAGCCAATGTGTATAAGCAGCTAAACACAAGGCAATCGGGCCCTTCTATGCCTCCAGTTTGTTATTGTGTTGTTTTTTTACTATGCCTGTTAAACAGCTGAGCAGATACTGAAAGAGTTTCAACACCGAAAGATCGTTTCATCACTTGCTTAAAAGTCAAATAAATAAAATAAAACAGATATGACGAACCAATAATGACATTGAGACATGGTGTCTAAGAATAAAAACCAGTAATCTAAAAACGTGTTTTGTTACTTTTATTTGTTACTTTAGAGGTATTTTGTTACAGGCCTGTAGTATCAAGATGCATTAAGAACGCATGTTACCACTGCTACTACACACCCACGTTACGTACACACACATATACAGAAATACCACACATACAACAATTGCACGTCCTCAGCAAGTCTCAGTAGGCCTGATAAATATTTTAACTGTTTAAATATATGCTATAAAGCAAGAAGGCCAGCGAGCAGTTGAGCAGGACGCAGAATTCATAATGTGAAGGCAGTTGTTTCGCTCACAAGATTGTAAACCTGAATTATCACGACTGGAAGATAATAAAAACGGTTAACATGTAACTTTTTCTAAAGGTGAAAAACCAGGTGGATTAATAATTAAAAGAACCTAAGGTCACCAGAACCTGATGGTTATCTGCACTTCTGAAGTGCATCATAAGATGCTGGTGACTGCAGAAAGATGTGTACACAAACTGTACATTTTGAAAAGGTTACACACCACAAGATTCATGTTTTACCATTTTTATTGTTGCATTTGTTTAATACTACCAAGCAATTTTGTTTTGTATACACAGGAAAGTGCCACATCTCGTGAATTGAACACAGTGTGTCAAATGAACGACTACAAGGCTAACAGGTACACAATTCAACGACTACTACTACTTGCACTGCATTGTTCTCCGACTACTAATCTAGTCTAGCCTGCAGAAAATGCCTACAAGTGGTATTTGCTAGATGTGACACCAAACAGCATTTCAAACCAGGACAAACTATAAGAGACATCCCCAGAGCCAATGAGTTCAAATGTCTCCAAGTCATCCATCAAACGTTCCTTACAATAAGTGTCCCTTTTGTCAAATGCTGTTGGAAAATAATATACAGTGCTCATTTGCACACAAGGCAAATTTTGCGATGTTATACACAAATATTAAATATTTATAAGGGAAATGGGTCACTGATGTCACTGGCATATAGAAGCACATGAGACACTATGTCTGACAGTTTCCCATGGTCCAGTGGTGCAGGTAGACGCAGGTGGCCACACACTGACACTTGATTGGCGCTTCAGGCGTCACCATACACGCTCTCATCACTATACGCTATATACAAGAAGAAATCTTCTTCATGATGTTCCTGCAAAACACAAACACCACAGTGAGTACAGCCAATTCATAGAATGATAAGTAAGTAGCCCCCTTCATAAAGTGCAGCCTGGCTTTGTTTCAACTTTGAGCACAATGTGTCAAATTGTTTGTGACCCGTGGCTGTGTCTCCACAATCACCTAACAATATTGATTGTGCACCATATTCTATGTACCATTTTTCAACTGTCTACACCAGATGGCATCACTACTGTCTTGAAGACCTTGTTAATGTTTGTAAATGTTTATTCATTTCTATAGCAGGGCTTCATGTTTAAAAACAACAGATATGCCTAAATATGCCAAAGTAATTTAGGCGAGCGATTTGTTAGTTGTTTTTTATCATGTGGTGGTGCCACCATTTCCAATTCAGATTCTGCTTTTGTCACCATGAAATTTTAATTGGTACTTGTTGGCGCTATGACTTTTGTACTATGAATTAAATGTTTACTTTTGTAAACCCCATACATTGCAACTGGTGAAACGGTTTTGAATTGCAACATATCATAGATCACTGTAGGCGTAGCCTAGGCAAGGCCAGTGCCGTGGCCATGTATAAGAATCAACTGGGGTGAAATGGCATGCTTCCATTGCATGATAACGCCAAACGCACAACTCAAACTCGGTGCACAAAAATACGAATTCGTCATCCGCACATGAAACAGTGAAGCAATGTTTAGTGCGATGTAAATTTATGTGCTCAGAGCGGTTGAAAGACGAAGTGGAACAATTATTGAAATTGTCGTTTTCAATGTTTAATCAGCTTTTACACTATGTGTCAACTCATATGCGTGTTCGATAGCTCAGATCCAGGTTATTATTTTCGATTCCCATTACAGTGTAGTCGGTCAATTAGATTGTAGCAAACTATTGTTGATCCCTCATCTATTCCACAACCTTACATGTATTTTATTCAGTTCGACATACAACAGTATGTGACATTTAAACATACTACACACTGACGCTAGTCCACTGATTTGATAACTTTTTATAAATCGCGCGACCAGCACATCGCAGGCCCTTAGCCAGAAATAAAATTTTGCCAGTCTTGAACATTCTAAAAAACCTTAAACGCGTGAATTGCTTCCTTGGAAGCCGTTCCCGTTTATGACAGCTATTATTGGCCCAATTATGTTTTTTTTCAATGGCAATGCTGGTTGACATAGTGACAGCCATTATTGCCTTATTGGCTCATTTTGTTTTTGCACTGGTAAAGCCAGTGCAAGTTGAGCAAATGTCAAATGACAGCCATTATTGGTCGAATGCAGGTTTTTTTCAATGGCAGGCCAAGTCCGGGTTAACCATTTAACCAAATCGAGTCTTACTAGCTGTGCAGCGAGGTTGGCTTTAACACCTGCGCAGTATTACTGAATAGAAGAAGAGCCAACACATGAAGGTTCATAAAAAAATAACTTGAAAATTTATAAACATGGAAGTAATGTTTGAAGCATCTTAAGACACTCAAAATCAAATGCTTGACACTAAAAGTAAAACAAGACAACAAATAAAAATAGAATAGATAAAAACTGGGTTAAGATATGGGCAAACTATAAATAGCTTATCTTTAGCCTTACAAAATTTATGCTCATTATTTATGTGTAAGTGTAAGATATAGCACTCAGTAACATAATTGGTTTTGAAAGTAATACATTGAAATATTACTTCTTTGAAAAAACAGCAACCATCCAGATTCAGTATTGCCTAACTATTGGAAAAAAAAACTATGAATTTACTACACTGAGCACAGCCTAATCGTTCGTGGTTTGCCTGCCGCTTGAGTTGAGGAACCAGGAAACTGTTGCCGATAGTAATGCCTACACGCCGGTTATGTAAGTGAATCGGAGCATGAATCAGACTCAATTTCGAAGTGTACCGCAATCACGCTTGGCCACTGCAGAGTGCCAGCGGTGGGCGACAATACAGTAGCGTATCGGCTACTAATGACAGGAACATCAACATTACGGATCTCCACCAACGTAACAAAGGATGCTGACTCGGACTGTTTATGAACAATCTCAGGAAAGCTGCTTTTATTCACGTTTACGAAAAAGGCATCGATTGTCGTCAACTCTGACGTTGACATATCGCATCTTTTCACCATTTTGAACTTGCCCCACGACATCCGGGTAGTATCTTTATTTTCCAACGATGTCAAAGCAAAAAATATATAGTCTTATATATCGGCGGTATTCGCTATTCTGCCGGCGACAACATTCATCGAATCACGACTGTGTGCGCTAAGCCTAAGTCTAAGAGTCACTAAGACCATTCAAACAATTTTATTTTATTTTTATATTACCCGTCGTGGTAACACATTTGCCCGTCTTCAAGACTGGCAGATGGGTCCCTGGCTAAGGGCCTGGCACATCGTGGCTTCGATGGCGTTCTCGCAATCTTGGTGCAGTAGGCTGCGATCACCATCCCCGGTGACGGATATGGGAACTCCAAATATTGGACCCCGAACACTGCGTTATAAAAAGGTAGACTTTCCTACTGAATCCAAAACTCCTTGTCGAGACGAACACTTGCAGGCAGCGAGCGATTTTAGCAATTGACACGAGCGATAAATTGCTCCCTAGATTATTGATTTGCGCGAGCGATAAGGAGTGAGAGCGATCGCTTGCCTCAAACATGACGGACTGCTACAGAAAAAATGGCAGTAAAAATGTCAAACCAGTATAAACAAATGCAATAATACATTTTAAAAAGGAAAGCTATTAAAATGACTAAAACCATGCTTGTTAATGGCGTATGGTCCTAGTCTCACCATGAACTGGTCAATGAGACTGGCTCCGAACATACTGTTTGACTCTTTACGTTACTGTGAAGTGCCAGCAGCCAATCAGTGTCATTATCGAGATTCTACAATATGAAATTAATTTGTATGATTTAACTTTTCAGTGTGACAGTTTTGTCATTATAATCAAAGTTTAAAGTTGATTCGAATTGCATCGTGTAAACTGATAAAAGTTCACTCTTATTTGATGAGTTAACCAAATCCCCGGATGAGAGCGTAATTAATTTAATTATGTATGCAACCAGAATCTGCATATTTCTGTCACAATGAAAAGTACAGTTTGGGTATAGGCTCTGGTGTGTGCAACAAACGGTGGCGCCAAAAAGATACCAGCGCACTGCAAAGTCTACTGATATAGCTGGAACTTTAAATCTCCTGTTGTCACGGAGCCTTGACATTGGTGGAGAGGAAATTACAATATGGACCCCAACATTCGCTGATAAAAAATGGTAGTACAGGTGTATATACATATTAGAGAGCATAATTGCTTAAAAGGTCGAATACGGTAAATAAAGAAATTTTTTACTGTATAAGAACTGATATGTAAACAGAGTAAACAGATAACGGTCAAATGATATTTTGTAATGGTGGCTCATTAAAACACATGCGAGCGGACAAGATGTTGGAACAGACATAGCAACCGCTATATAATTATATGATTTAAAAAAACATCAGACTTTGTACCTAACATTATCATTATCACACTGTTGTTTATTATTGGACTAGTAATACCAGTACTACTGGCAATATTTTTCATTAGTCGAAATACGTGGAAAGTAACACACGCACCTGATACAGTGCCCCCATCGTCGCACTGGTCGGTGGGATCACATTGTTGACAAAGAAGAAGAGGGCGTCTTCGGGCCGAAGATGAATTCGCTTGCGGATGAGGAAGTAAAACTGGCCCACCGTGAGGTCAGAGGGCACCAGGTATTTCTTCTTGTCCAGATCACCTACACGTGCCTTGGGGGCTTTCTCCACAATCACCTAGCAACAAACATGCAATATTATATATGGTTGAAAATATATTAAAAATGAATGATGACAAAACAGTCGCACTTGTGTTAGGATCATGAAACAATCAAGCGAAACATCACATCACCGTGATCAAAATCGATGACTGTGACATAACGCCAAGTCCTACTGCCAGAAACATTGGTGCTGTATTTGACTCGGAAATGTCGATGGTCTGTCACGTAAAGTACACCTGACGCATAGCCTACTTTCACCTGATCTGATCATGTCTTACACAGAAAGCTGCAGTCCATCTGATATACTCACTCATCATATCGAGAATTGACTATGCTAACTGTCTGCTACATTGCATCTCTGATTTCCTGATCAACAAGCTGCAAAGAGTACAAAATGCTGCTGCTCAGCTAGTGGTCCGCTGCCACAGATGGGACCACATCACACCGGTGCTCAAGAAACTGCATTGGCTTCCCATGAAGTAACGCATTCATTATGCAATTCTTCTACTGGCATTTCGTGCTCAACACGGACTGGCACCCGCTTACATAACTAACCTACTCCACGAACAACGAGATACTTGTGTGTTGCGATACGGTGACAGAACTTTCTCAGTTTCTGCTCCACGAATGTGGAATGCTCTCCCAAACGAGATGAAGACAATCTCTTGCCTAATGACTTTTAAAAGACTCTTAAAAACGCATCTCTTCCGGGTTGCATACGCGTCTTAAGCACCACCTATTTTTTTTTTATTATTATTTTTTTTTAATACAAATTTTTATATTAAATATTTTTTACTTTTTTATTATCATCTTTTTTTAACTTATTTATTACTCATTATCATATATCTTTAATAATTATCTTCTATATAAATTATTCTTTTAATATGATAATGTTCTCTTCTATCTGATTTAATTTATCATCATTTACATAACTTATCAATGTTTAGCATATAAATGTATTTTAAGCGCCTCCAAATGGATTTATCTAGATTTATGGCGCTATACAAATGTTCTTCTTATCTTATATTAAAGAAATGTGCATGGATTAATAAATAAAATAGAACACAGCTAAATTTGCATGTGAATGATATACTTAATTTTAATTATCTGTATTATTTCAGAGAAAATGCTGACATTCATGCCAAAGTAGCATGTTTAAAACTTATAACCATAGAATCTCTACATGTAGAACTGTGCCCTCTGTTACATGATATACACGCTGGTCAGTATCCTTTGTAACTAGGGATGAGGTTCCTCATTAGAATTAGTCCCTAATTACAGGATAAGCCATAACCACAAATTATGAGAATTTGACAACTCTAGTTCAGATGTGCACCCTTAGGGCAGTATCAACAAACCCTGCCTGCCAATACATAATATGAAATTTTTTAGTCCATAAATAAGCTATGGATATTTAACCACCCCGGTGGTTATTTAACCATGTATTATTCACCTGTGCAGAAGAGCAGTCATGCAAAGTTCAAACATTTCTTAATATTTTATTATTGACATATAATTACATTTGTTGAACAAAATGTGATCATGTTCTGCACTACACCAATGGTTTTTGCCATACATCCAAGAAAAAACCCAATAAAAGGATCTATGATTTTGTAATAACCACATACCTCTACAAAAAAACCATTATAAAACTAATTATTAGTTTGCTATGTAATCATAACTGCTACTTACTTTCAAGATTACCCAGCAATTTACAGAACAAATTTCCAATATTTCATTGGAAAACAGTCTGCAAAATGGTTCACAGCTGTGATTGCATAAGCACCTACAGGGATTTAATTGACTGGTGACATAATGTAAGAAGACTTCCACAGACTGGTGACAATGGAGGGTTAACACAAGTATGGGTGGGCAACCAGGGCAGGTAATAATCAGTGCTGCTGTGTGAGCAATAACTTGTCTTGTGTCTATAAAGTTTGCATTGTCATGGCCAACTTCATTAGCCATGGAGTACCTAGTAAGCAAAAACCATGCCCAAGTAGTCAGATAATTATGTGAATCTGAACCAATGTAAGTCATATGTTTTACCCATTCACTGATTCAGACATTGTATTGACCATAAAATATTCAGTGATAAAAGGAACATACAAACTGACTATATAAGTAAAATGGACGTTGATCAACGCATGATTGCAACAACTTGTAATAAGATTATCTGCTAAACAAAATTTAGTGAATTACGTCATGCTTTTGTATTCAACAGGATACACTCTTGAATAATTCTGAGTCACAACATTTCAGGATTTCTACGTCGGAAAGTGAAATCCATGTTACACACTAGATTCCGCAATTGTAGAAAAATGGAGGCTCTAAATGAATAATAATGTGTTTGCATACATGTTCTTTCTTAAACAAATGTATCAGATACATCCTAAAAAAAATGGCATGACAAGATCACAAAGAGAAATATAATGAGGCCAAGAGGCCAGAACAGGGAAATGGATATGTGTCATCATAGGACATACCCTCCAGAAAGAAACTACCAATGTCACAACACAGACCCTAGGGAGGGATCCTCAAGGGAAAAGAAAACTGAGAAGACCAACAAATAGTTGGAGGTCAGCAACTAAAGAAATTAAGAAGCTTTGAATCGTCTGGAAAGAGATGAAAAGTCAGCCAAAAATGTTGATTCAGCCATATGCTCCAGTTTGAGCAAAAAGAATTTTAAGTTAGTAACGCAAGTTTTTTTTTTAATCTTACAAAGTCTACCTACTTATTTTCATGAAAGTGCTAATTTATAATGGTAGAATCCACAAATTAAAAGACAACCAGGGACAATATTCTTTACATAAGCTGAGACTTGATGCTTCCTATAACAAGATGGTCATTGCGATTGTGAGCAGCGATTTAAAGTGCTAAAATACGACATCATTGGATAAAGATGTTGCATTACACAACATCTTTATCCAATGATGTCGTATATACATAATAGTTTTAATTGAGTCTACCTATGTATATATTTTTTACCTTATCTATATGTGCTTAGTTAATCAAATCATATGGATATATATATATATATATATATATATATATATATATATATATATATATATATATATATATATGAACATGCTGTTTGTATAGGTTTTTTAGTCTGAAATGAAGATATTGAATTGAACATTGTACAGTCACGCCTCGTTATTACGCGCCCCGTTATTACGTGGATTCGGATATAATACGGTCGGTCTGCCGCCAGGGGAAAATGCCAAATGGGCCTGCTTAAACCTACTTAGAATTGCTTTGACAATGCTCAAGAAACATTAGGCGAACAATGTCAAAAGAACGAGTATCAACGTGTTGTTTGCTTTCAGCTGCTGCTGACGTCAATCGCTGTCTCTGGCTTCACTTCAATGTTTTGTAAATTGCAATCGAGATTTACAAACACGCCTCACATAAGAATCAGAGAAACAGTTTTAAATGCATTTAGTATGCAATACCAACATAACACTTGGGTGAAATGACATGGTTCCATTACTTCGTAAATTTAATAATTTTTGCGATGCGAAATCAACTCTACCGGTATGCGAAAATACGATTTCATCATCCGCATATGAAACGATGAATCGATGTTAAGTGGTGCGTAATAATTTTATGCTTCGGTCGAGATCGGTTGAGAGACGAAGTGAAACAATTATTAATCCTACTTATTGTCATTTTCTGTGTTTTATCAGCGTACATACTACGTTTGTCAAATCATATACAAGGGCATCGTATTTGGCGAGGCGAGTGATCGCTCTCGCTCCCTCTCGCTCCGATTTATCGCTCGTGTCAATTGTTAAAATCGCTCGCTGCCTGCAAGTGTTCGTCTTGACAAGTAGTTTCTTGAGTATTAGATTCACTAGGAAAGTCTAACCTCTTTATAACGTAATGTTCGGGCTCCAATATTCGGAGTTCATGTATCATCCATCACCGGCAATGGCGATCGCGACCCGCTGCACCAAGATTGCAAGAACGCCATCGAAGCTATGCTGGCCACGCGGTTTATAAAAAAGTTATCAAATGAGTGGACTAACGTCGATGTGTATTATGTTTAAATGTCACATACTGTTGTATGTTGAACTGAATAAAATACATGTATACATGTACAGTTATGGAATAGTTAAGGGATCAACGATATTTCACTAAGATCTGATTGACCGACTACGCTGTAATGGTAATCGAAAATAATAACCTGGATCTGAACTACCGAAAATGTATGAGTTGACACGGGGTGTAAAAATTTATTACACATTGAAAACGATAATTTTAGGTATTGTTCCACTTCGTCTTTCAACCGCTCTGAACACATAAATACACAACTCCGGTACCACTGATTCATGTACGGATGACAAATTCGTATTTTTGCGCACCGAGTTTGAGTTGTTATGTTATTATGATGCAATGGAAGCATGCCATTTCACCCCAGTTTATATTGGTGTTGCCTACTAAGCTGCATAATTCTTATACGTGGCGTATTTGTGAATCTCAACTGCAATTTTCAAACCGCCTAAGCGAAGTCGCACACAAGACCAGTCAGGGTTGGGTCCAATTATGTAATTGTAATTGATTACAGCAAAATTGTGTAATTGTAATTGATTATGGTTTCGAAATTTTGCTGTAATTGTTATATTTTGTATAATTGAAAATTTATTTCAATTACAATCAATTACAGTATGTTTCATATCACAAACTACCTGAACGAATTGTCAATAAAAATATAATTTAAGTGTCACATGAGTTGAAAATCAAGACTAATAATAACACCTGTCTGGTGTGTAGCCTTAGCAATTAGCCTTTTCAGTAAGTTGGTAACAGCCAGGAAGCAATAAACAATGCACAGACATTGTCAGCCAAAGGCTAAGCTGGTATTCAAACAACATGGAAAGACATGTAGCCTGATATTACACAGGTTGTGTTGTGGTGGACTGGAGACAGGTCAGGTGGCAAGGACCATTTATATGGCCTCTCTCCCCATTCCCAACACAAAGCAAAGTGCAGGCCAATTAAGAATGTCAGCTTAGAGCAGGAGCTACAACCTCAAAGTAAACACATCATACCCTATTATTAGTATTTTCGGAAGAAAAATGCAAGAAATTCCCACGGATAAATGTCTGCATTGGAATATGTCCTGTAAGATTATGTCTGGATATTGCATTGTATTTTTATATAATAAAAATATGTTTTAAATGGCTATCTTTTTATCTAGTATAATTCAAAGTCACAATTCAACAAAATGTACAAACATTACCGTTATATTTGTTTATCAATTGTGTACAAAATATTCAAATTCAGCAAAACGCGCACAAATACATAATTAACAAATGCTGAATATATTTGGTTCCGCACAATGTAATTGTAATTGATATTGAAACAGTGTAATTGTAATTGATTTGGAAAATTATGACTGTAATTGCAATTGTAATAAAAAAAATTTAATGTAACTAATATAATTTTGTGTAATTGGACCCAGCCCTGAGACCAGTACCGACCATGACCCTGTTGGTGCCACGGCCTGGGCACAGTACACTGCCACTAATCGGTGACATGTTGCAGTTCAAAACCGTTCCACCAACTGCAATGTATAGAGTTTACTAAAGTAAACATTTATTTTTTGTACAAAAGCCGGCGCCAACACAGAATCCAAATGGGAAATGGTGGCGCCACCACATGGAAAAAACAACAACTAACAAATCGCTCGCCTAAATTAATTTGGCATATTTAGGCGAGCGATTTATCGCTCGCCTGTTGTTTTCAAATGTGAAGCCCTGATATACATTTTCGGCTACTCAGATCCAGGTTATTATTTTCGATTTTAGGCATATTTATAGTAGATAACGGTATACGTACATGTGTTTTATTCAGTTCAAGAATCAACAGGGTGTTACATTTAAAAATAATACATGTTGATGCTAGTATACTCGTTTAATAAGTTCAATAAACTGTACATTGGCGTATAAGACAGTGCTGCAAACACACAGGGCTCCGACAGTGTTCTTGGACTTGTCACCGCGTGGTGCGATCGCTGTTGTTTAGTAGCTCACTGGTGGCAGATTTGAGAACACCTAACGCGCCTCGCTTACAGCGCGGTCTGAAATTGTGGACCCCAACCACCGCGTTATAACGAGGCTCGACTGTATACTATACCTTACCATGTGAGCAAATGTCTGCACACCATTTCCATGCTAATGTTTTTTTATAAGCACCTACCAATAAAGCCACCTACAATGCAAGACTTGCCAGTACCCATATGTACTGAGACTTGAAAGATTTTTCATATATTTGTCTTAGAATTCAAGTTAAACTGACAGTAAAACTTGCTTTTGAACTTCTTCCATATTATATACCTGCACACCAACTATAAAATGGATACTTGGGAAAGTTGTATCGCAACCACAAAGGAAAGTTAACAGTTCTTTTGTTTTTATCAACAAAATACAATTATGAATAGTGATTGGGGGGTCAAGAGACAATGTTACTGACAGTGATACAAAAATATTAATGTTTGCATTAATTTCAAATAAATGCGGACTTTCAAAATGCACGTCTTATTTATGGATATGTCGTAATGCCTTATTATGGTTATGACTTATGCCATGGCGTATGACCGTGACACACAAACAGCCTACCTTGTGCAATCGCAGTACAGTAGCTATTACTGGCTACTGGCACTGCGCCATTTTTGTATCCAAGTTATGTAGTTTGGATATAAAAATGTGGCATTAAAATGAAGGACAAATGTGTGTTGAACTGAATTTACCATTAAAACGTGAAACAATTCTTCTACGAAGCAAGCAGGTCAACTAGAAGAGTGATGTTGCTAACCACGGCACTAGCCATAACATTGCAGCATATGCCATATGATGTTGTTTGTAAACAAGGCAATCGTCAACACAACAATCCAACTTACAGGTACTCGATCGGGATACTTCTTTCTGATTTTCTCTCCTTCTGTCCTCCTTTTGTCAAATGAGTGTTCGTCTTTGTATTCCCACTTCATGATTGTAACAATTATTCGCCTGAAATATGCAGTTTATCAATACAAAAACAAAACGCTCGCAGTTTGCTTGCTTCGATGACACAGCTTTGTTTACATCTGCACTGCAAAAGCATATTATTACGCACCAAAACATATAAATTATTTTCATTAAATTCAACACGTCCACACTTATCATTGCAGAGGCAAGTTATAGCAACCAGTAAAAGAAACGTTACTGTGTTTGTATTGTATAGGTGGCTACAGCAACTCAGAATTCACTAGTTTATGGAACTTTATTACTAGCGGATTAGCACAGTCACGTGAACCAAAGTACATCTTCGAATAAGATGACGTAACAGATACGAACATCCGCGGAACATTTTTTTCATATTCATGCGTAAATATTAATACATGTTTCGTTTATATACTTATTGTGGATATTGTTATAATATGTCATTAAAATATATGAATCTCATAATAATGACACTACCACTACTTAGAATCACCAGTCGCGCCCTCTACTGGATATATTATTAACAAAACAGATACTGGGCGGACCAAATTAATTTTTTCCCCACTGGCATTGCCACTGGTTTTGACTTCGGGTCTATGCTGGTGATTTGTGTGATTGCATATTAACCAATGTCTGCACACCTGAGGTATAATGTGTCATAATTAATGAACGCTTTATGCCTTGTTAATCTGTATATTTAGTAGTTTACTAATACCAATTATAAAACTTCAACGCCACTGCACTGGCACTATTCCACTAAGCAAGGCTAAGTAAGAAAAACGCATGTCTATGACAATAATCCTGGTGTGCGGATATGCCCCAGGGTAGCTGAGGGTACTGAGGCATATCCGCACAGGTATTTGTTAACATACATCGCGTATTTCAGACCTTTGCTACCAGGCAGAATACGAACTACAGTGATAAATGTCAGGCTGCAGAACATCATATAGCTTGCTGGGTATATTCATAAGTATTATTTGGGGGTCGTATGCACCCATATAAATAATATAAACATTATTATTATGTTTATATTATTTATAAGGGTGCATATGACCCCCAAATAATACTTATGAATATACATAGCAAGCTATATATATAATATATATTAAAAAATTTGGGATTGGAAATCGTGCATTGAAAACGTCTCTATAAAAATAAACAAGGTCACAATTAATAGAATTGAAGCAATTAAATTTTTAGGTGTATTGATTGATGACAAATTAACATGGAAACATCACATTTCTCTCTTGAAATTTAAACTTTCAAAGTGTTGTGCAGTTATGTACAAAACTAGTTTAATTGACAGATGAGGAATGCATATTTTATATTATTCTCTCTTGTCACCTTACATTATGCATTGTGCAGAAATATGCGGAAATACATGTGTTGTTACAGAAAAAGATTGTAAGATTAATCTGTGGTGCTCAGAGGTTGGACCACACATCTAGCCTATTTTATGATCTCGGCATTATAAAATTGCCAGATATGGTGAACCTAAACTGCTGAAATTATGTATAAGGCATTTAACAATTCATTGCCAAACAACATACAAAAGCTTTTCGTTTTGTATGACCCTGTCTATATGACCCGACAAAAATGTGTATTTAAACAAAATTATGCACGCACTAATTAATGTAAAGACAATGTGTATATCAATTAACGGTGTAAAGTTATGGAATTCCCTTGACAGCTTGCCCTTTTTCAACTTGTACTATTGATGTTTAAAATTCAGTTGTGCTTGTATGTTTACTGTTGATGTTGTTGAAATAAACTTTATTATTAAAAAGAAAAAATTTCATGAGCTGTGCTATACTGTTAGATAACCCTACGTCACGAGTGTCGTAGTTTAGTAAAATTCGCCTGCCAAATGAAAATATATTTGTATACATTTATTTCTATACTTGCCAATGGGAATATGGCCATGTTGTTTTTATCTAAGCTCAACTTATGTAACATATTTTAACAATTTTGTTTACTAAACTAGTCCTCTTTCTGACAAAATATCACATTGTTTTGAAACTTTGAGCTGGCCTCACTTAATACATCACAGCCTGTCTAGTTTACCCAATTTTCATACAACTGCACATACACTTATCGGTCGTGCTGGTTGACATGTCAGTCCTCAGTCAACTGGAGAAATGACTGGAATCTCCCCCCCTTTTTAGAACACGTACTGAGTAAACCACTGGCATGATATTCTTAATTTTAGTTGCACATGTTTAGTTTTTATTATCTGTTTTAGGCGCATAGCCCCAAAACCATGATTTTTTTTTCTCACTTTAACCTACATTAACTATCACGTTATAATTTTATTGTGTTTAACACATCCTACCTCAAAATCCTACCACCCACCTATATTTAGGCCAACCTCCCATTTTGTAGGACCACCCTCCCACTCCCGGAGGGGGTGGCAACTCAAATAATTTCCTGTATAGCATCCTTGAGACATGTTCCACGTTTTATTGGTATTTTTTCTATGTACAACACACGTTACAACACATTTAGGGTATCGAATCACAATTATTGGGTAATTTAGGGTATGTATTTCGACACCTCAAAATATTTTTATGATAAAGGGTAGACATTGAGAGGTCCCATTAATCTGTGAAGCAAATATGTTAATGAATTAATCTATGTCATGGAACAGTGCATATTTTACATGTTCAGTTGTGTATATTTCAAAACACTTAACTTGATACAGAAGTCTAAAATGTGTTTGTGGAGGTTCAGTTAAAGAACTTTTCAAGCAAGAATTGTATACTGGCAATGTTTTGAGTACCCCCTGCGTTCATGGCACACCCCCTGGGTTCATGTCACACCCCTGGGTTCATGTCACACACCCTGGGTTCATGTCACACCCCTGGGTTCATGTCACATCCCTCCGTAATGAAACATGGGTTAGCTGACGAGTATCCACACAGGAGTAAGGCCTATGTCATATATCACATAATAACTAATGCATCTGTAAATAAACGGGCAAACCCAATTCAATATATACTCTAATAACATCTACACCATGTTGGCACGTTAGGTAAATTAACTTACTGCACTGGGGCATATCTGCGCACGCCTATGCGGATATGCCCAAATGACTGGCGGGGGGAAATTGCCTCAACGTGCAGACATGTCCCACCTTCCCTTATGCCATGTACCTTTGAAAGCCCGTCCTCCAGCGGGTTCGAATGAACCCCTTTTGAGAGAATTGTGCTTAACTGTACCATTTTTCAGAAATCATCCCAGAAATTCCCGTCTGATTGTGTAAGCTCAAACCCCCCTTTTCAAAACCCTGAGGACGTGCATGTTATGTAGCTCTTTGTCCTCTCACAAACTACTCACAAACATGCTTAATTACTGTAAAAACTGGCAGTTTTGGCAAAGCACCTGGCTTTAACAAGATTTAAATACAAGATTGCCACCCAAAGCAATATTTTATTTAACTGTAGCCAGCCCTTATTAGATATACGTAAATTTAATTTTTAAGCATGTATACCGGGTATATATTCACACTCCTTTGTTCAATAATTACCAATCTACACTGTTCTCTTATTAATGCTACTTTGTGTCGTCTAGTTCTAATATATCTACTGTAAGTTTTACCAAACTACCTGTGGGTCTATTCTAGAGATCCAGGGAGCTTCTCTGAGTTGTTCTATTTGTACACTGGAGAGCTCTGCTCCTCTGTGATACAAATAGAATGAAAATTTTTCTCTGCCAGATAGATCAGAGAGGCAAATAGAATAAACCCTGATTAACATTCACAGTTAATGCTGCCACCTATTATGAGTGTGTGCACTGAACATTGAGTTGTGATTTAACAAGACGTAAAAAAAAATTACAAGCTCACCACGTAAAGCAACATTGAAGTTCCAAATGGCAAGTGGACAAGGAAGCTGTTGGGCTATCTAAGGTCCAGTGACTGTTCATCTTTGTGTGGTCAGATATTTGTCAATTCTATTTTTTAACATATTGACATTTATACATATAGTAGATAATTTGAGGTGTTGACACTGAACAAGACATGGGTCATGGTCTGATCGAGTTCTTTCATATATATATATATATATATATATATATATATATATATATATATATATATATATATATATATATAAAGTAATGACACAAAGAATGTGGGTGATTCAAGACAGAGTGTGGCATGGCCAGACTTCAAATGCCATACCAATTGCCTGTACACACTCAAAAATACCAATTCCAGTTTCAAAATACCGATTCCACATCAAAATAACAGTATGTGAACAGAACAACCATAGACAGCTTTGTTTATTTTCTGCATATTATCATACATAATGGCAAACAAATACACATGTCTGTCTTAAGAAGGGGTTAGAATGAATCCCCCTTTTTGAGAGAAATAACAAGATTTAACAAGATTTTTAACAAGATTGCCATCCCAAACAACAAGTTCCAGATGGCAAAGTGGACAAGGAAGCCATTGGCTTATCGAGAGTCCAAACATTTTCTCATCTATGTGTAGCCCACCCTTATCAAATATCTGTCAATTCTATTTTTAAACATATTCACACTACTAGCATTAACACAATCATTTGGCAGTTTGTTCCATTCATTTATCACCCTCTGTGAGAAAGAGTACTTTCTCATGTCCAACCTACACTGCTCCTTAACCAATGCTGCTTTGTGTCCTCTGGTTCTACTGCCTTCTTTAAGTTTGAAGAACATATTCCTATCAACATCCTCATAACTGTTCACTATTTTAAATACTTCTATTTGGTCTCCTCTTAGTCTCCTGGTCTCTAGTGTTGTCAAACCACATTGTAATAAGCGACCTTCATAACTAAGGTCTCTCAATTCTGGAATCATTTTGGTTGCTCTTCGTTGTATTCTTTCTAGCTTGTCTATGTCCTTTTTACGATACGGCCTCCATGCTTGAATACAATATTCCAAATGTGGTCTAACTATTGCTTTGTACAGGGGTACAATTAGCTGTTTTTCCTTATACATGATAGTTCTCCTAATTAGCCCTAGAATTTGATTTCCTTTTGAAGCAGCAATCCCACATTGCTCTGAAACTTTCATGTCAGCACTAAATGTTACTCCTAAGTCCTTTTCTTGTGTGGTTCTACCTAGTACAGCATCCCCCATTTTATATTCTTCGTCCATGTTTCCGTGTCCTATGTGTATACATTTGCATTTCCCAAAATTGAATAACATTTGTCATTTTTCTGACCATTTAACTAATTTATCTAGATCATCCTGTAACTTTGTTTATCTGTATCATTTGTAACCTTTCTGAATACTTTTGTGTCATCTGCAAATTTGAGTACTTTGCTAGATATGTCATCTTCTAGATCATTTATATATATTAAAAACAGTATAGGGCCTAATACTGATCCCTGTGGTACCCCACTCAAAACCGATTTCCAGTTTGAAATCTCATTGTCTACTATTACTCTCTGTCTTCTGTGTGTAAGCCACTTTTCTATCCAGTTGATTACATTATTACCTATACCATGGGCTTTTAGTTTAAGTAACAATCTTTGGTGTGGCACTTTATCGAAAGCTTTCTGAAAATCTAAGTAGACAACATCCACTGGTGACCCGTCATCTACCCACTTTGTAATTTCTTAAAAAAAACACAAGAGATTGGTTAGACATGACCTTGCTTTTAGGAACCCATGTTGAGATGTATTTATTAAATTATGTTTTACAAGGAATTCCACCATGTGGTCTCTAATTAATGTTTCGAGTAATTTACATACAACTGATGTTAAACTCACTGGTCTGTAATTTTCTGGCTTGTTCCTCGTTCCCTTCTTAAATAGTGGCGTAATGTTTGCTTCTTTCCATTCTGAAGGAACTATTCCTTCTTCTAGTGACAAGTTAAACAATTTTGCAAGTGGTGTACTAATTTGCTCAACAATTTCCTTAAGCAGTTTTGGTGGTATCCTATCAACTCCAGGCGATTTATTATCTTTCATCTTCTTAATTTTGTTTGCGATCATTTCAGGAGTTACAAATAACTGCCCTAAATGTTCCGATTCATTTCCCTCAAATTTAGTAAATGGAACTGGAAGTGAGCTGATATACATATGCCCGTCTTAAGAAGGGGTTAGAATGAATCCCCCTTTTTGAGAGAATTTGTGTTTAACTACCATTTTAAAGAAATCATCCCAAAATTCCCGTCAGACTATATAATATTATGCCCAAACCCCCTTTTCAAAAGCCTGAAGACATGATTCTGGCTCGCTTTCCTTTTCTTGTTGATAGATTTTCCCCCAAAAAAACTTGCCTGATTTCTCTAGGCATACATAAAGCAACTTGACTCTCAGGAAGAACACATAGTACCATGTACAAAGACAATTTATTCTTCAGTTTACATTATCTCAGCTGCACTTTCACAAGGTGTGTTGCGTCTTACTGATGTACACACACACACACACACACACACACACACACACACACACACACACACACACACACACACACACACACACACACACACACACACACACACACACACACACACACACACACACACACACACACACACAAAGTTCACTTTCACACAAATACAGGTATTTAATAGGTTAAGCCTAATTGTAATCCATAAGTATTATAAGTATCAACAGTATTATATTTCATTATATCATTACACACAAAACTTTGACCAACTTGCCATCCAAAGTGACCCAAACTATCGAACATCTGTCCTTATTTCACTGCACACCAGGTCATCATTTGATTGTGTGTTATACCCTTAGTTCATGCCACATCAGGTCATCAGTTGGCAGTATCTTCTGTTCTTAGTTCAATGCCACCAGCTGATTGTGTCTAATTAAGAGAACACAGGTGTGACTAACCAAACAACCATACACCAGATATTATGTGTAACCATTCAATGGATCATACACCAGACCTGTCGTTGAGTGATATTATTCAACAGATCATAGACCAGATCATTTGTAGAGTAAGCATTCAATGGATCATAGACCAGATCTTCTATTAAGCGTAGCTACTGAAAGGGTCATAGACCAGATCATTAGTTGATTGCATCTGACCAACTCTAGAGTCTAAAGCAGATCACATCCTCAACCAAAGTCTGGTTCACAAGATGACCACCATAAATAGCCACAAAGTGAATGTAGTGTACGCACTGATTCTGACATTAGCCCATATTGTAGATGGCAGAAGTGAAGCCGTAGAAACCCCCACACACAACACACTCGTCTTCACATATAACAGTAAGAAAGACTAACTAAGCAGGGTCCAGTTGATCACCGCTGACCACATTCATTGTTGGAAGACCGCACGCACGCACGCACGCACGCACGCACGCACGCACGCACGCACGCACGCACGCACGCACGCACGCACGCACGCACGCACGCACGCACGCACGCACGCACGCACGCACTTAGGTACTTGTAACTTATAGTTGCAACAAAAGCTGTTGGGAATGTGAAACAAAACAACGCAAGAGATGAGATTCTTCACATAGGAAGGAGATGTTCATCAGCATCCTGCCCTGTTCCCACTGAGTCGGGAGTTGATCCCCCGATGTCATCGACACCACGGTACACGTTCGACCCTGCTTGACTTTTGCACCGACACGCAAGGTCACAACCGTCCTACAACAAACACAGACTCCAGGTGACCTATACATCATAGACTGTTACACACATCATATTCAGACTGTAACATACATCATATTCAGACTGTTACACACATCATATTCAGACTGTCCAAATCTCTCGGTCTTTCGTTGCTGTCTGTATCTCAAGTACACCACCAGCTGTTTCCTCTTTAAGGGGTTGAACGAATGTCTTGTTTCATGATCCTGACATTCTGCGTTTAGGTTCCCAAAAAAACACTTCTTTGTATACACTAATGTACACACTGCCAGAAACACACACATAAACTAATATCATCATCATCATTACCATCAGCGATTCCTCAAAGCTAGGATGATCTTTTCATAGACAGTTTTATTGTAAGCTCATATATGGCTATGGATTTTGCAGACTATTAACGGCTCTCATCTTCCTATCTCTTGCTTTTTGGCTATGGTTGCTAGTCAGCTGGTTTCAGACAACTTAATGCCTCGGATTCCCAGGTGTTCAGGTCGATTTCACGATTTCCTTTTCAAGAATAAAAAGGGCAGTCTCGTATCAAACATGCGAAGTAAATGGCCAGCCCTCAGTTGTTGTACAATGATGACAGCTTCGATGCTTGACATGTGAGCATCAGTTAGGACACTGCTGTTGGTTCTTCTGTCCTGCCAGACGATTCGCAAGATCTTTCTTAAGTAGTGTTGGTGATATTGCCCTAAGGCCTGATGTCGTCTGTGTGGTGTCCATGAAAGGGCCTGTGCGTGTCATCGTTTAGAGTGCGAAGGCTACTGCACATTAGGCTCCACACTGTCTTGACAGAGACGCAGCCTGGGTACAATGGCCAGGAGAACTTGTATGATTGTAGATAATGTTCTGCTGCAGTCTTTCATCTGCTTTCTCAGCTGTTGATATGCTGAATCCCCTTCTTCTGCCTGTTACACCATTCAAGGGCATGATTTTCTGTCAGGGTTACCCCCTTAATGTACACTCATGTACACACTGCCATGCATGCACACAAATAAACTAATGTACACTTGTGTCCACATTGCCAGTCACATGCATGCACGCACGCACACACAGACACACAAATGTACACACTGCCAGACAGACTAATTTACACACTACCAGACACAAACTAATTTACACTTATGTACACATTGCTAGACATACACTAACTATTGTACACTCATACGTACAGCTGTCAAACTGCCAAAGTTGAGCCAGAACCCAAGATTAGGGATCTGGTCGATTCCTTTTGCACCCGCAGTAACCCTCTGAAAGATCACCCCAACCAGAAGGTACACACCAGCAACGCAAGCAAACCTGAAACAAAAAATACGGATGAGCATATAAACAATTCCCTCTGCTGATTATGCTCAATATTTGCCTGGCTAGCACTGCCAATACCCATTTGCGCCATAGGCAAAACGGTTTGCTATTTGGTGAAACAAATTGCCAAATTGTTGTTGCTATTATTGATGTCACAGGTGACAAATCACTGCCCGTCTTCCTTATTTAGCCTACTTTCAAGACTAAAACTTGACACATATAATAAATTGTGAGCACAAACCTTGCTTATGGACCTGTTGGACAAAATTCCGCATTAACCTGCTGTGCGCCGCTGAAGGCCACGATTACTGAATATGCATTTAGGAAAGAACTAACCGAATACCTGCTACAAATGAACAAGAGAGATACGCACACAATGAGAAGGATGCTCCCAGTGCTGAGTTTCTTGGGCACAGCTGACACGGCTGTACATGCTGCCTCGTGCGCCAAATCAAATAAGTAGTAGCAGTCGTCCGACTTGTCTTCGTTCTCCTCCACGAAACTGAACTTTCCCTGCAAACACAACAAACACATTACTTAGACTGTACACTCTCTGTGAACACAACAGACACATTACATAAATTGAACTCTCCCTGCAAACAAAACAGACACATTACTTAGACTGAACACTCCCTGCAAACACAACAAACGCATTACTTAGATTGAACACTCCCTCCAAACACAACAGACACATTACTTCTGAACACTCCATGTAAAACACAACATACACATTACTTAGACTGAACACTTCCTGTGAACACAACATACACATTACTTAGATTGAACACTTCCTGCGAACACAACATACACATTACTGAGACTGACCACTTCCTGTGACCACAACATACACATTACTTAGACTGAACACTTTCTGTGAATACAACATACACATTACTTAGACTGACCACTTTCTGTGAACACAAGAAACACATTATTTAGCCTCACAACACGTGACTTCAATAAACAGGAATACAATAAATTTAATGTTGACTGCCACTCAATGACATTGATACATGTTAACGGATGTGGTGCCTATGAGTGCATACCACACACAGGCATGCCTGCACGCATACACGCACACACACACACGGACCACTCACTTTCTTCTCTCCCCTCATGCATGTGATCATGATAAGTGCACGACGTTCTGATCGATTGCAGTGGTCGTCCCTCCCATATGTATCCCCACCGCTATACTCCAGCATGATCCAGTTTTCTACAACAGAAACAACATCCAAGTAGTTATCTTCCCTAAGCAGATTTAACAAGATTGCCATCCAAGGCAAAGGCCCAGACGGTAAATGGACAAGGAAGCCATTGGCTTATCGATAGTCCAACATTTTTTCATCTATGTGAAACCTGCCTTCCTGAGAAATGTCCACTTTGTTTTTAAATATATTCACGATGCTAGCATTTACACAATCTGTAAATAGTGTGTTCCATTAATTTATTATCCTCTGTGAGAACGAGTACTTCCTGATATCCAATCTATACTGATCATTTAGTAATGTTACCTTATGTCTTCTAGCTCTACTATCTTTCTTGAGTGAAAAAAAATATTTCTCTCAATATTTTCATACACATTCAATACCTTAAAAACTTCAATTTGATCTCCCCTTAACCTCCTTGTCTCTAGGGTTGTTAAACCACATTCTTTTAGGCATTCTTCATAACTAAGGTCTCTCAGTTCTGGAATCATTTTAGTTGCTCTCCTCTGTATTTGTTCAAGCATATCTATATCCTTCTTATGATATGGTCTCCAAACTTGTATGCAGTATTCTAAATGAGGACTAACTATTGCTTTATACAGAGGTATAATTAGGCCTTTTTACTTATATGTTATATTTTTCCTAATCAATCCAAGAATTTGATTACACTTTGAAGCTGTAATACCTTCACCTTCACCCCTTGACCGGGATGGTCGTAGGGGCGCCACTCACACAGTCATCACCAGCATTGTCAGTCCTCTACTGTAATTAGCAGGGTCGGTAGGTCTTGATGTGTCCATTGTATATTGTCTAGCCAGTTTTTTTTTACAGCCCCATCGTCTCTTGCCCTCCAGGGTGCCTTGCAGTGTGGTTTTTGCAATGGTGTTGTGTCGAGTGATGCGGCCAAACCAGGAGAGTTTGCGTCGTGTTACTGTTGCCAACAAGGGCTCTTGTTTTCCAGCAAGGGAGTCTACTTGTTGTCTCACATATTCAGTTGTTTTGTGTTCAGTGTACGAAATGTTGAGGAGTTTCCTGAAGCATTTTGTTTCAAATGTTTGCATGCGTCTCTCTGTCTCCGCTGTCAGAGTCCAGCTCTTGCATCCGTAGAGGAGGATGGATACAGCGAGTGCTCTGTAGAGTTTAAGCTTGGTTTTGAAGCTGATGTTTGTGCTCTTCCAGATGATGTTGTCTTGACATAGCAGACATGGCCACTACAATCCTTATTTTTATTTCCTTTGTTGACGTGCCATCTTTGCTTAAGGCAGACCCAAGATATTTGAAAGAGTCTACTTATTGAAGGTTCTGACTGTTCATCATGATGTTAATTGGGGTGTTCTGGTTAGTACTATTGACAAGTACTTCGCTTTTCTCTGAGCTGACTTCCTTGCTTTTTTTCAGTCTGGTAGTGAGGTCTTGAAGTTCATTCTCGTTGCCTACCATGAGGTCAATATCATCCGCAAAACGAAGATTACAAATTGGACTTCCACCAATAGATATGGTGGTATTGAAGTCTTGGAGGGTCTCCTGGTGTTCTTGAGAAATATGTTGAAGAGAACAAGCGAGAGTGGGTAGCCTTGACGAACTCCTACAGTTGTTTTAAAAAGTACTCGAAGTTGGTTATTTAGAAGGACAGCAGCGTTTGAGTTGGCATACAGTGCTTGTGTGATTGTATCAATTCTTTGTCGAAGTTGTAGTTTCTCATGACTTGCCATAAGCGTTCGTGCTAGATACGTTCAAACACTTTCTTAATGAATTGTGGTTCAGGTCTTTTTGGTGAAGCAGGTGTTTTTCAATTATCAATCTTACACTGAAGATCTGCTCAGTGGTGCTTCTCCCGACCCTAAATCCAGCCTGTTCTTCAGCCAGTATTTCTTTTGCTTTTCCTTTGAGTCTGTTCAAGATGACTTTTTAATTTTTGCATAATCTTAGATTTCCATTTTTTTAGGAGTGGAATGATCATGGATTGAGTCCATTCTTTGGGCCATTCCTCTGTTTTTCCAGATCTTCTTGCATAGTGTAGAAGGACCTTTATAATTTCAGGGCTGCCATGTTTGAGCAGCTCTGCTGGAATGTTGTCGGCGCCGGGTGATTTCTTCTTTCATCACTTGCATGTTGTCTGTTTCATTAACACTTCTGGTTTTGCTTTCCAGTATGCTGGTATCTGGCTTCAGTTCGTAATTGTAGAGTTCTTGGCAATACTCAGTCCATCATGTAAGAACGGCTGCATTAGCAGGGAGCTGCTCTTATCTTCTATAACTGTAGCCTTGTGTTGTTGTTTTCTTGTCAGCTTCTTCAGCGTATCAAAGGCTTTCTTGCTGTTACTCTCTTTTATGTCTTTCTCAATGTTGTCACATTGTTGTGAGATCTATTCCTCTTTTGCTTTTATCATCTCCATTCTGATGGTTCGATTAACAGTATGGTGTTGTTCCACTGTTTCAGGGGTGAAGTTATTTGTCTTCTTCATGTTTCTCCTTATATCGCAAAGATCCAGGATGCCGTTGTTAATTCACAGTTGGATCTTTTTCCTTTCTTTGCCAAGTACTTCTCTGGCTGTTTCCTGTACAACTCTGTTGATGATGTCGGTGAGGACGTTTATGTCTTCTTCTAAAAGATTTAGAGCTGTGAATTTGCTGCCTATTCTAGCTTCAAAATGTTAGCAATTTTGGGTCCTTCAGTTTCTCGATATCAAATCAAATATGTGGACTTTTCTAGTGATGTATCTTCTTCAGCTTGAGTTCCAGTGTTGCTAGAACCATGTCATGGTCGCTGCCTATGTCAGCCCCTGGGAATGTTCTAGTGATGTATCTTTTTCAGCTTGAGTTCCAGTGTTGCTAGAACCATGTCATGGTCGCTGCCTATGTCAGCCCCTGGGAATGTTCTAGTGATGTATCTTTTTCAGCTTGAGTTCCAGTGTTGCTAGAACCATGTCATGGTCGCTGCCTATGTCAACCCCTGGGAATGTTCTAGTGATGTATCTTCTTCAGCTTGAGTTCCAGTGTTGCTAGAACCATGTCATGGTCGCTGCCTATGTCAACCCCTGGGAATGTTCTAGTGATGTATCTTCTTCAGCTTGAGTTCCAGTGTTGCTAGAACCATGTCATGGTCGCTGCCTATGTCAACCCCTGGGAATGTTCTAGTGATGTATCTTCTTCAGCTTGAGTTCCAGTGTTGCTAGAACCATGTCATGGTCGCTGCCTATGTCAACCCCTGGGAATGTTCTAGTGATGTATCTTCTTCAGCTTGAGTTCCAGTGTTGCTAGAACCATGTCATGGTCGCTGTCTATGTCAACCCCTGGGAATGTTCTAGTGATGTATCTTCTTCAGCTTGAGTTCCAGTGTTGCTAGAACCATGTCATGGTCGCTGCCTATGTCAGCCCCTGGGAATGTTCTAGTGATGTATCTTCTTCAGCTTGAGTTCCAGTGTTGCTAGAACCATGTCATGGTCGCTGCCTATGTCAACCCCTGGAAATGTTCTAGTGATGTATCTTCTTCAGCTTGAGTTCCAGTGTTGCTAGAACCATGTCATGGTCGCTGCCTATGTCAACCCCTGGGAATGTTCTAGTGATGTATCTTCTTCAGCTTGAGTTCCAGTGTTGCTAGAACCATGTCATGGTCGCTGCCTATGTCAGCCCCTGGGAATGTTCTAGTGATGTATCTTCTTCAGCTTGAGTTCCAGTGTTGCTAGAACCATGTCATGGTCGCTGCCTATGTCAGCCCCTGGGAATGTTCTAGTGATGTATCTTCTTCAGCTTGAGTTCCAGTGTTGCTAGAACCATGTCATGGTCGCTGCCTATGTCAGCCCCTGGGAATGTTCTAGTGATGTATCTTCTTCAGCTTGAGTTCCAGTGTTGCTAGAACCATGTCATGGTCGCTGCCTATGTCAACCCCTGGGAATGTTCTAGTGATGTATCTTCTTCAGCTTGAGTTCCAGTGTTGCTAGAACCATGTCATGGTCGCTGCCTATGTCAGCCCCTGGGAATGTTCTAGTGATGTATCTTCTTCAGCTTGAGTTCCAGTGTTGCCAGAACCATGTCATGGTCGCTGCCTATGTCAGCCCCTGGGAATGTTCTAGTGATGTATCTTCTTCAGCTTGAGTTCCAGTGTTGCTAGAACCATGTCATGGTCGCTGCCTATGTCAGCCCCTGGGAATGTTCTAGTGATGTATCTTCTTCAGCTTGAGTTCCAGTGTTGCTAGAACCATGTCATGGTCGCTGCCTATGTCAGCCCCTGGGAATGTTCTAGTGATGTATCTTCTTCAGCTTGAGTTCCAGTGTTGCTAGAACCATGTCATGGTCGCTGCCTATGTCAACCCCTGGGAATGTTCTAGTGATGTATCTTCTTCAGCTTGAGTTCCAGTGTTGCTAGAACCATGTCATGGTCGCTGCCTATGTCAGCCCCTGGGAATGTTCTAGTGATGTATCTTCTTCAGCTTGAGTTCCAGTGTTGCTAGAACCATGTCATGGTCGTTGCCTATGTCAACCCCTGGGAATGTTCTAGTGATGTATCTTCTTCAGCTTGAGTTCCAGTGTTGCTAGAACCATGTCATGGTCGCTGCCTATGTCAGCCCCTGGGAATGTTCTAGTGATGTATCTTCTTCAGCTTGAGTTCCAGTGTTGCCAGAACCATGTCATGGTCGCTGCCTATGTCAGCCCCTGGGAATGTTCTAGTGATGTATCTTCTTCAGCTTGAGTTCCAGTGTTGCTAGAACCATGTCATGGTCGCTGCCTATGTCAGCCCCTGGGAATGTTCTAGTGATGTATCTTCTTCAGCTTGAGTTCCAGTGTTGCTAGAACCATGTCATGGTCGCTGCCTATGTCAGCCCCTGGGAATGTTCTAGTGATGTATCTTCTTCAGCTTGAGTTCCAGTGTTGCCAGAACCATGTCATGGTCGCTGCCTATGTCAGCCCCTGGGAATGTTCTAGTGATGTATCTTCTTCAGCTTGAGTTCCAGTGTTGCTAGAACCATGTCATGGTCGCTGCCTATGTCAGCCCCTGGGAATGTTCTAGTGATGTATCTTCTTCAGCTTGAGTTCCAGTGTTGCTAGAACCATGTCATGGTCGCTGCCTATGTCAGCCCCTGGGAATGTTCTAGTGATGTATCTTCTTCAGCTTGAGTTCCAGTGTTGCTAGAACCATGTCATGGTCGCTGCCTATGTCAACCCCTGGGAATGTTCTAGTGATGTATCTTCTTCAGCTTGAGTTCCAGTGTTGCTAGAACCATGTCATGGTCGCTGCCTATGTCAGCCCCTGGGAATGTTCTAGTGATGTATCTTCTTCAGCTTGAGTTCCAGTGTTGCTAGAACCATGTCATGGTCGCTGCCTATGTCAGCCCCTGGGAATGTTCCATTAGGTGAGTGCCACGTTGTTCTCCTTGATAGATTGTGTATGTGTAATGTGTTCGCCAAGGTGAGTTTATGAGTACTTGCGAATTCAAGAAGTCGTAGTCCTCTATCATTGGTTTCTCCTATGCCAAAGCGGCCTACAGTTCCAGCCCATTGTTCATAAGCATCTGGACCGATTTTTGCATTCCAGTCTCCTTGCATGGACAATACCACACCTCTCTGAAACTTTCATATCAGCACTTATTATTACTCCTAAGTCCTTTTCTTTTACGGTAGTACCTAGAACAGTATCTCCCATTTTATAGTTTACATCCAAGTTCCCGTGTCCTGTGTGTAGGCATTTACATTTCCCCAAATTGAATAAGTATGAATGGATCCCCACTGCCATACTCCAACATGATCCAGTTATCTCCTCTAAGTATGTCTGTACTCTTTGTTTGCATCAACTCAGGTCTGAAATTTCACCTCTCTTCCATTGCCTTTGATGTGTGCAAGGACCTCAGGTGTCCTGCTGCATCAGAGCAGCTCACCATAGAACATTATTGTGGTGAGACATGGAGATAACCCGCTACATTAAGTGGTGAGATATGGGGTTAACTCACTACATTGAGTGTATGATCAATAGGCATGACCAGATTCACGAAGAAAATAAACTGTCGTATGCCTTAACCATTCAGTCTGCTGCTGTAACATTTACAAAACAAAACATCAACACTGTATGTAAGCTTGTGTTACTTACTGCCTCCTTTAATGTCCGCATTCTCAATTTTACCAATTGTGGTAGGGTGTTGAAGTTCAGGTAATTTGCTCTGTACAAGTCCTCCAGTTTTGCCTTTCTGCTGTACTTGTGAACATATTCGAAGCGTGTATTTGTAGACGTCTTTGCCGGTGTCATCTTTCACTGAAAAGCTAAAAACAGAGAACATGGTCATTAAGGAATCCAGGAATAAAATGTTATAACCTCTATTTGCCGGTCTGTTAACTAGTTTGTACACAACCTTTGTTAGCAGTGACTTCTTTTGTTTATCACTAACACTGTCAAAAAGATCACCCACTATTTTGGTTATCGTTGACACCTCAGGCTGAAAGTCACATCATGATTACCATTAACACGAGATTCACCCGTGATTTTGTTTACAAAGTACTGATACCTGAAAGTCACCCGTAATTTTGTTTAATTTGATTCTAACAAAACACATACTGTAGACTGTAATCTGTTATGCACAAAAAGTTACAAAATCAACTCAAACAGCTTATAAATGTACGCATTTTGTGAATTCCTAATTAAGGGGTATATTGTAGTTTTTTGTTTTGATTTACAAAGTTTTGAAGGCAAATCACTAATTAATACTAATTGTGAAAATATGTTTACATGTAATGTGTGCTTGCTTGTTGTTGTCATGGATACACAATTGTTCTGACTCTCTAATTTAAAGAACAAAATTACATGTTGTATACTTCAGTCGACAAACTGTCACGATTTCACTGTTATATAAGTTTTATATTATGCACCATATTAACATTCCTGAAATTATCAATCATGGTGCATGGCAGTTAGGTCTCGGATGATTCGGCCCATGATGGGTGCAGCTGACAAATGTTTGTTTCACATGTATTCTGTGACATACCATCTGCACATTGGCATCAAGAAGTAGAAGAATATACTCCAACTAATTAATTATGAGTATCAAATTTTATCGTGACTAGTGGGCGATATTTCCCAAAATGAACCAGTGCATGATGTCACGTGTTGATGATGTTACGGTTTTCATCACAAAATGTCATAATTTTATATTTATGTATGGTTACTGTCAAGTAACTTTAGTGATGTACACAGTTACGTATACAGGAATATATGGGAATCCTCTAGTCATTAAATATGTGCTTATTGTCTTGTTTATCGCATTTTTATAATGTTCCAAGTTGGCTCAGAAAATGTATGTTTTCAAGAGCCTTGTCCTCTGCACCTACGTACTAGTACTGGGGCGGTTGACTACGTTGACTCTGCTGACTCGGTCTACCTTCTGCCTAGTGTCTATGACACGGGAAGTAAAAGATACAAAGCAGGGAAATTCATCATTGACCTTAACTTCAATTGGTAGTGGACTTGTCAGAACTTTTTGGATGGGTAACGATCAGCATTTCGTGGAAATGCTCTTTGAAATTTTGACCAAGACAGGAAGTGGGACGAAGTACAGATGATTCAGTGTACATCCACACTTGGCATGGGATAAACTGACAAACCCACATTTCAACAGGTCGATCTGCCAGGGGTACTGTAGTACTACTACCACCACTGGCTAGCGAGGATGGGGAAATTGAAAAAACCTGTCATGGACTCACTAACTTCAGAGAAGAAAAACTCTGGACATCTACATGTAGTTTATGTATAACAGGAAGAACCATTCAGTGTATAATCCCATGGACACCCAGTGGACAGCATCAGTCACTGATAATTAGAAAGAAAATAAATACATATAAATAAATTAAATAAAACATATTACTCGTAGAGATAATGAACAAATAATTTGAGTGACGTGGTTATGTATATGGATGCTGTCCACGTGGCTTCCAGTTACATACACTAATAAGTTTTTTCTAATCTGCTTTTAAAACTGGAGGTCATTTCACTGTTGGACATTTCGGGGCTGAAGGAATTCCAGTTTGTAAATGTGCGTGGAAAGAAACTACACTTGAACAGATTTAACTGCTGGGGGGAATGAAGTGGTGACATTCGTTCGATCTAGTGTGGCAAGTAGACATTTCAAGGTAGTCTCGCAGGGTGACAGCAATTTTATGGTGTATGGCTTTGTGGAAGACCGTCAGTCTTGCAACTTTCCTTCTATTTTGGAGGGTTGGCCAGTTAAGTGTGGACAACACACTAGTAACACTGGATTCTCTAGAATTATTATCATGTAGTACAAAACGGGCAGCCCTGCATTGGATTTTTACCGTTTGATTAATTTGACATTTACGGTATGGGTCCCATACAGCTGAGAAATATTCAAGCTTAAGTCTGACAAGGGTGGTGCATGCTTTCGCCTTTACTTCTTATGAGCACTTATGTAGGCTTCTCTTGATTAGCCTGAGAGTTTTATTTGCTTTAGAGCTGATGTTTTCAATGTGGGTTTCCATTTTTTTCAAAAAAAATATTTCGCTGTAATTCGACTCCAAAATATGGATGGTGACCGACAGACTTGAGAGTAACACGGTCCATTTTTAGTGTATTTTGGGTTTATGCACATGGAGTGTATAGCATTTTTCTGAATTAAAAGTCATTTGCTATTTCCTGGCCCAGACATTTTACAGAGATCATTTTGAAAATAAACTTTTCCTAGTATGTGTTGTATGTCTGTCTGACTATGTCTGTGACTGGTCTGTTAGGCCAGGGGTACCCACTGTGGATATAGGTGAAATCGGCCCATGGTGAATTCGGCCCACATTCTTTGGTAATTTTGGCCTGCAACTGTGGTGACTTCAGCCATGAGCACAAAGTGATTTCGGCCCAAACGATTGTGTACTGAGCACATGAGGCTTAATATTTGTACTAACTCAAAGAATGCATACAATTATTCAAATGAACATTCAATAAAACATTTTTTAATGGGCTAAAACAGTAAAAGGATACTTTCTTGGCAAATTCCCAATGGTGATTTTCCAGACAGGTCCACAAGTACAAATACTACTACTACTACTACTACAGTACTAGTTCATGTCACTTATCTTCAAAAAACAGAATAGGTCTACTTTATGCAAGTACTGAAGGACGGACATTTTTTCTCAAGATATCGAGGTGCGGTCGCATGAATCCTGTAGCCGACATCGATGCCGACAGGAAACTGCAGTACCAGAAAGTCTGCAGTGCGATTCTCGTAGTAAAGTGCATCGCTAGTCGTTCCGAGCCAGACTCGTCGGCGTTCGCCCACATCGGAATGTTGAACGAAGCTACTGGACGATGTTTCCGTCACGCACAAGCATCGGGGACGTGATTTTGGCCGATGTGAAAAGTTGATGATATGTTGACATGTTGCCTATGCATACAGCTCACCTACTCGTGCTGTATATGTGGGGAGTAGTTAGTCGGCGGCCGGTTGGCACAAAAGTCATAACTTCTGTTCTCTTCTGTGTTCCCACGTGCAGACTGTTGCTGATTCGTGCCTGGGGCTTCGAACTCTCGTTCGGCAGGCACACTTCGGCAGGCACACAACAGTCTCGTGGAGTGCGTCGGACGCATGTATCATGATATTAACATGATGGTCTTGTGAAGTTCGACCTCCAGGCGGAGGACTTGAGTGGCGCTTGGCATAACGTTTGGCTTATCAACCACGTGTGTATAGCAGCGAAAACTGGACGCAATCTAACACTATATGATTGTCTCAAAGAGTCTCACAGTGGTGCAAGTCAGGACTGTGTGCCTGACCCGATAATCGATGGAGAAAAAACGACTGAATAATAATTATTGAGCGGAATTTTTTTATAAAACGAAAAATGATCAGTACAAACAGATTTCTGTACTTAGAAAAATATAGGAAAAACGGAAGGGTTGGCAGCTCTCATTTGTTGACTATTTGTTTCATTTATTGATCTCGTTCCATGTACATTAACCCAAAATGGTTACTTTGTAACAACTTTCATAGGTTTCCTTTCACATTTCGAGTGCCCATTTACCCTAAAATATGGCGCTGTTTTTTAACACAGTCAGTGAAACGATCATAATAACTTATGCAATTTGTAGTATTGTTAAAATTCATATCATATAATATTACTAAAAAACATATACAGTTGAATAACATAAAATGACTATTATCATAATATCTTGTTTCCATATTTCAGATTTTCATGTGTTACTTCCCAAAAATCAGGTGAAATTCTACCCAAAAATGTGCTCAATTCACTCAAAATACTGAGCAGCGACCGTGATAACGGACTGTTGTTTGTGAATGCAACGAAGCCACCTGTGTAGGGTCTTTGATATGTGCAATGTTTTTCTGTTGTTCACACCTGCCCAGTGTTCCAGCCAGACAAAGCATTGTACTTCAGCAGTATCTAATTAAACCTCCCTTTGGTGATGAGTATGGGAATAACAAACCCTTAAAGTGAGGGCTAATTAATTAATCCATTACTAGCTACAACTGAGTAGATCATCCTAGCAACCCACATCGCTTGAAACTATGGACGTGACATCGAATAGTTAGCACTAGTTCTACTCGTGTAAGAGACAAGCTGTTCGATTCTGACAGATATGCGTATACCATAAAGCGAAGGAATCACAACATTGTTGCATGGCGATGCAGTCTGGAACAAAAAAATGCAATGCAGTGCCACCGCAGGCAGTCTGATGAAAGTTTCATACATGGTCTACAGGCACACTACCATCACTGGCATCAGCATCAACCTGGAGGAGCTACCGTTGCCGAAATCGTCAAAGAGATCAAAACGACGTCTAAACATCGTGCATTCGAGTCGGCTATCATTGTGGTGGAAATGTATTACAAGACAAACTTGGACCAGAACCTTGTGCCCTGCCAAAATAACTTTCACAAATTCATGGCTGTGTAATGACTATTAAAAAAAATTATGTTATATTGATGACATTCATAAACCATATAATGATATAAGAAAACTTGGGAAAAGCGGGTCGAATTCATCTAACTGCGGACCGAATCACCATGACCATGTCCATCGGCATCGGCAGAAATCACCTGTACCCCGCCACTGGCACTGGCACTGCCACTAACACAACATAAGTCACTGGTTCAAGTATGCGTTTCTAATAACGTAATCAGTGCAGTGACATATTCACCAACTTGTTAATTTGTTGATGTTTTCACTGAACTATGCAATTTAAAATGAAACTACACACGTTTTATTAAGCAGAGGCTTCATCATATGCATCGCCAGTCTCGCTGATTTGGCACCATGAGCCCCGACTGCTTTTGGAAAGGTACATCCGTCCACCGTAATACCTGTCGCGCCTGTTAAGGCAACAACACACGTTAGAACAGCTATGTATGTAAGAGCATATGCCATCGTGGCTATTTCTTCGCTAAGCGTTCTGTTTACATTTACCGAAGATACCGAAGCGACTACTCCAAAATACAGGCGTACAAATCCGGAAGTGACATGTCCCGTGACGCTGACTCATGAGTCACGCGTCAACATAAACTGTACTTACACTACTGTTTTGCAGTATTTATAGCCAAGGATTGAGAAAATATGCAATATTAAATTATTATTATTAAATTAAATTATTTTACATCACTTAAAATGTGTTCTATTTTTTTTCTCAAAATATATCTAAATTTGAACCAGGTATATACAATTGATAATAACATTAGTGTGATTCTTTATGGCTAGTTCTACAGTAACACATTAAAAAATGTTTTCAACTTTCATGGTTTTTGTTTCAAGTAGTCTGCATGTTAGTTTGTTGCGTATATATAATGCAACACCACCACCCTTACGGGTTTCTCTAGTTACATGATAAGCACTGTAACCAATTATATTCTCAGAATTTTTTACTGTTTCAAATGGTGTTAAGCAGGGTGGAATCCTTTCTCCACATCTTTTTAACGTTTACATGGATGACTTAAGTGTAAATTTGAATAAATTACAAATTGGCTGTCTTTATGCAGGAACCATAATGAATCATATGATGTATGCCGATGACCTTCGTGTTTTTTCATCTAGTGTTGCGGGGTTGAGAAAACTCACCGATTGTTGTGCCGAGTATGGCAATATGTTTGATATAACATACAACGCCAACAAATCTTTCTGTATGGTTATTGATAACAAACCTAGGGACAAGAAAAATATTCATCTTGTTGTTATCAATAACCATACACTACCTTACACTAAGAAATGTAAATACCTTGGCTATATTATAAACAATAATCTTACTGATGATGACGATATTGCCAGGCAGAAAAGATGCTCAGGCAAATGCTTTAGCCAGAAAATTTTACTTATGCAACAATTCCATCAAAACAACTTTATTTAATTCATACTGTGGTTCAATGTACACCTCAAGTCTTTGGTGTCATTTTAAAAAACAGAGTCTGAAAGGTATTACTGTCGCTTATAACAACAGTTTTAGAATTATACACAACTTGTCACCCCGCTGTAGTGCAAGCCATATGTTCGCTACTAATTATGTTAAATCCTTTAATGAACGTATTCGCTCATCAATTTTTAGCCTTTTATGCCGGTTGGAAAAATCCGACAATATACTTTTTGTGAATTATCTTCACACTTCTATTTATTATCGAAGTCCATTGATTAAACATTGGATTGATCAATTGTATGCTTTTAATTCATGATGTTTGTACTTTTATACAAATATATTTTTTATCCTGATTTATCTTATATACATTTTTAATACACATCATGTATGTATATTTATATATATATATTTTTCTCACTACATGTACCTCTATTGTTCATCATGTGTGTATATGTATGTTTTTTTTACCTGTATATATTTATAATATTATGGGCTCTTGCCTGAAATAAAACATTATTATATTATATTATTATTATTCAAATCATCTATGACATCCAGTTCAGCCCATGTTTCCGATACAGCGATATCAAATTTCAGATGTAATTCTTGTAGATAGTCATTACTTTTCTGTAAATTTGCCTTAAAACATCTGGCATTAAAGTGAATGAATTATAAGCCATTAAGCTTACACATTTTATCATTGAATTCTGAATCAGAGTAATAATCACATTTTGATGTTGAATTATTGTAGAAGTTGTTAGCTGGATCAATATCATTTCAAAGTCGAAACTATTATAATCAGAATAGTTGGAAGAGCTAAATTCAAACAGGGAACTTCCCTATATATGTATCCCTACAAAATCCCTGGTTATAGGTTCCAAATACTTGTTTGCAACCTTGACTTTCTCATGTGCCGTTTACCTGTTACTCCTACAATAGGACTAGTTTATCGTAGTCCTAACATAGGACAAGACAAAGATGTAAAATTACAAAAGGCGATAAGGGAAGTGAGCAAGGGGGAATGTGTTATAATGGGTGATTTTAACCAAATCCATTTTAATATAAAAGTAAAAACAGGGAATACATATTATAAAAAAAATGGAGGAGGAACTTCCACAAATGCAAATGAGAATATATCTAGCAAGTATAGATTGGAATAACTTGCTGAAGAACAAGACAGCAACAGAATGTTGAACTTGTTTAAAATATGAGTTTGAGGGCATTACTGAGACATTTGTTCCATTAAGAAAACAAGGGAAAAGGTCCAGGAAGAAACACCTGTCAAAAGAGGCTATCAAAAAAATTGCTCATAAACAGATGCTGTGGGGGGTATATAAACAAACTGGAAATGTAGAAGACTACACAAACTACAAAGAGGCGCTTAACCTAGCTACAACTGAAATTAGAAAATCCAAAAGGACCTTTTAAAAAAAAATCGGCAGGTAATATAAAAAATGACAGCAATAATGTTTATGCTTATGTAAGGAGTAAACAGAAAGTTCAAGATAAGGTCGGACCACTGGAAAACAACAGTGGAAACATAATTTCAGACAGATTTCAAATGGCAGAGGTCCTGAATGAGTATTTCAGCTCAGTTTTTACCACAGAAGATATCAGCTCACTTTCAGTTACTAAATTTGAGGGCAACAAATCAGAACATTTAGGGCAGTTATTTGTAACTCCTGAAGTGATAACAAAGAAAATTAAGAAGATTAAAGATAATAAATCACCTGGAGTTGATGGGATACCACCAAAACTGCTTAAGGAAATTGTTAAGCAAATTAGTATACCACTTGCAAAAGTGTTTAACTTGTCATTAGAAGAAGGAATAGTTCCTTCAGAATGGAAAGAAGCAAACAGTATGCTGCTATTTAAGAATGGATCGAGGAACAAGCCAGAAAATTATAGACCAGTGAGTTTAACACCAGTTGTATGTAAATTACTTGAAACATTAATTAGAGAAAAAAGCAAGGTCATGTCTAACCAATCTCTTGTGTTTTTTTTAAGAAATTACAAAGTGGGTAGATGACGGGTCACCAGTGGATGTTGTCTACTTAGATTTTCGGAAAGCTTTCGATAAAGTGCCACATCAAAGATTTTTACTTACACTAAAAGCCCATGTTATAGGCAATGATGTAATCAACATAGAAAGTTGGGAAGTGTAAATCCATACACATAGGACATGGACGAAGAATATAAAATGGGGGATGCTGTACTAGGTAGAACCACACAAGAAAAGGGCTTAGGAGTAACATTTAGTGCTGACATGAAAAATTCAGAGCAATGTGAGATTGCTGCTTCGAAAGGAAATCAAATTCTAGGGCTGATTAGGAGACCTATCACGTATAAGGAGAAACAGTTAATTGTACCCCTGTACAAAGCAATAGTTAGACCACATTTGGAATATTGTATACAAGCATGGAGGCCGTATCGTAAGGACATAGATAAGCTAGAAAGAATACAACAAAGAGCAACTAAAATGATTCCTTAGTTATGAACGCCGCTTATTACAATGTGGTTTGACAACACTAGAGACCAGGAGACTAAGAGGAGACCAAATAGAAGTGTTTAAAATAGTGAACGGTTATGAGGATGTTGATAGGGATATGTTCTTCAAACTTAAAGAAGGCAGAAGAACCAGAGGACACAAAGCAGCATTAATTAAGGAACAGTATAGATTGGACATAAGAAAGTACTCTTTCTCACAGAGGGTCATAAATGAATGGAACAAACTGCCAAATGATTGTGTTAATGCTAGTAGTGTGAATATGTTTAAAAATAAAATTTACAGATATCTGATACACACAGATGATAAAATTGTTGAACTCTCGATAAGCCAATGTCCTTGTCCACTTGTCATCTGGAACTTGTTTGGGATGGCAATCTTGTTAAATCCTTGATACTGTGACAGCTGTCACTCCCCAAGACCAATTAAATCACGGAGTTTGCCATAGGAGATGGAATATGCAGATGATGTGGACTTCATAAAATAAGAAAAAGAAACGCTAGATGAATTACTCCTGGTAGATGCAGAACATCTCAAGATCGAACAACAATGTCTTCATAAATGAAACCCAAGAGTTCATCCATGTCCATCTATGACACACAAAGTTAGGGGGAATGGCACTCCAAATAGGAAGAACGAAATATTGGGCTCACTGCTCTGCAGCTTATCTGACATTGCCGCATGTTGTATCGTGGGAAACGTAGCCTTCCAGACGTTCCAGTCCTTATTGTGGGTATGATGTGTATTTTAGTACAAATGTAAAATACAATTTGCATTTAAACGTTTTATTTGATAATTTCTTACATACAATACTGAAATCAGATTGGGAGTTCAGATATTAGGTGCTATTGCACAACTTAGTTATGAAACTACAAACCATGTGATGTGGTCAATAATGCGGTGTGCGGAGAAGCCTCAGTGTGCAGACTTTGGATTCCCCCATGTTATTTTAATTGGAGATTATAATACTATACATAAATTCATCTCAATATGGGTGCCTAAAAGTTAATTCATGCCTAACAAATTTCTTCTGTGTTTTGTAAAGGGTCACCAGTTATATTCAGCTAAAGTGAAACAAAAGTCACCTATAGGAGTTACTAAAACATAACCATTTGTAACTACAATAAAGAATATCACGCCAGTGGTTTACTAGAAAACCTTGTTGAACACACATCTTAATTTCATGGGCCGCGCCATACGGTTAGATAACCCTACATCACGAGTGTGGTATTCTGACAATATTCGCTCGCCAAATGAAAATATATTCGTATACACCTATTCCTATACTTGCTAATAGAATATGGCCATGCTATTTGCATCCATGCTCAACATATGTAACATATTTTGGCATTTGTTTACTAAACTAGTCTTCTTTCTGACAAAATAACACATTTGTTTGAGACTGCATTGGTTCTGTGTATGCCGGCCTCCCTTAATACATAACTTTAGTCTCTAGGTCACCCCGATTTGTATTGGTTCTGTGTATACTGGCCTCCCTTAATACATAACTTTAGTCTCTAGGTCACCCCGATTTGTATTGGTTCTGTGTATACTGGCCTCCCTTAATACATAACTTTAGTCTCTAGGTCACCCCGATTTGTATTGGTTCTGTGTATACTGGCCTCCCTTAATACATCACTTTAGTCTCTAGGTCACCCCGATTTGTATTGGTTCTGTGTATACTGGCCTCCCTTAATACATCACTTTAGTCTCTAGGTCACCCCGATTTGTATTGGTTCTGTGTATACTGGCCTCCCTTAATACATCACTTTAGTCTCTAGGTCACCCCGATTTGTATTGGTTCTGTGTATACTGGCCTCCCTTAATACATCACTTTAGTCTCTAGGTCACCCCGATTTGTATTGGTTCTGTGTATACTGGCCTCCCTTAATACATCACTTTAGTCTCTAGGTCACCCCGATTTCATTGAACTGTGCAAGCACTTATCGGTCGCACTGGTTAACATGTCAGCCTTCTGCCATTCTGAAAAATGACCGGATTGTCCAACTTTTAGAACACATTCCGAGTTAACCACTGACGTGATATTCTTGATTTTAGTTGCACGTGGTTAGTTTTGATCATCTCTTAGGCGCATAGCCCCAAAACCAGGACTTTTGTTTCGCTTAAAATTTTCTATGAAATGCCACATCAATAAATGATATGTTTAAAAACAGAATCAATATGTTTAAAAACAGAATTGACGATATCTAGGTGGATGGGGCATATAAAAAAAAAAGGCTCTTGGTACTAAAGCCAGTGGCCTTTAGTACATTACATGTGGAGTTTGTTAATTCAGGTGGGAATCTTGTTAACTCTTCCATTACACACAGAAAATATAAGGTATCAAACTCAAGCTTTTGACTTATTTAAAACATGCACAAAAGTAATAATAATGCCAATAGTAAATTAGATGTTTTATTTGTATTTAATTGTTGCACCAGTACCTTTGGAACAAATATACATAATGATGAATATGTAAATATATGTATATTAAAATGGTTAAACAGTGATAATAAATACAAAATTAAGTGACATTTACAAAAGTCAAACAATTTCATAGGTAAAAATAAAAAAATTTCACAAAATAAATATAAACATAGACATGTACATAGCTATTTAAAATTGATCAAAGTTGTGACCTTTTGATTTGCACTGCTGTTAATTATCATTTCTGTTTTCTGTATGATACAAAATGCTTCAGAGCTATAGTCACATAATAGTGATGAGATTTTACAACAAATCAGAAACCCTCAATTGCATTTAGACATGCCCTTTTATCAGTCTTTATCTTAGATCTGTTCAATCAACAAGTCTTACATATTTGTATATCTGCACTAGTTTTGTATTAATCTGTAAAGCAATTCACAAAAATGTATAATTATTCATTAAATTCAATGCTTCTGGACAGTTTACATTTTAGGTTTCTGCTACATTTTGACATGTGCAGAGTGCTAGGTAAATTGCAACTGGCTCATTTTTTGAACAGGAGATGTGCACAGACATTCCTTATTTTGCTATACACATGTATATATGTATTAGTTGGTTTCCTTTCCTAGATGTATAAAGTGCAGCACACTATCACTACAGTAAACTCAGACAATACAAATAATCTATTTATTGAAGAACGTGATTGGTCCTCATAAAAGGTGTCATTCTTAATTATTAAGTAACTCCAAAAAGATCAATTGATGTGTGAAGATGTGAACTGAAGTTGATATATAAACATACAGTGTACACAATCATTACTCATATCAGCCAATCTCAAGTCATAAAATTAATTTAAATGTGGTACAGAACAAGTGCCTGGGACCATCAAAAACCCTTTGAGTTATCAGGAGTTCGATTTATCAGAAGCTCTGGATAAAGAAGGCCTTGGGCCGGGACCTGACGACAACTTCGAATTATCCAACTTTTCGAATTAACCGACTTTGAATTAAGCGGTGTGCACTGTATTTACCTATGCGATTGGTATCTGTCAAACATTGTATGCTTGTGCTTTAAATGAAAGGCAACACTACTAATGCGACCCAAAAACACAAACAAAAGATGAAACAAAACAAGTCAAATATACAACTGTAGACCCTCGACTCTGACCAGCCTGTCTACTTGGGCATACAGACCCATCATCAGCAGTACACGTGTCATTCGGGCAGACTGAAACTAGACATGGTGGGCAACAATGGTGGTTTGGTGCTAAATAGTTTCCCATGTTTCAAGGACGTCCCAGCAGAAGTGTGGTGCTTCGTTGCCATCAAAGTTTTGGAACGCCCAAGAGGCTGAACAAAGCTCTCGTGTCCCCCAAGTCCATTGTAACCCTTGCGCATCGCACTCATCACTGAATTACCTCCAACTGGCTTCTTCTTGAACAGGTTGAAGTTGGCCATATTACTGATGTCCTGAATGTCCCTCCTTGGCTTTTTCCCGGCTGTCGCGGACGAGATCCTGATGGTCTGTGTATAGTTACCATTACCCCCTTCCTTTGTAGGTGGCAACGGTTTCGATTCAGATTCCGGAAACAAATCCATTGAGAGGTCAAGGTCAGAGGAATCATTACCCGGAGTGGACAACTTTGGTCGTTTCGTAACTGGCATAGGCGCAGGACTTTCGTTGATCAGTCGGTGAGCAAAACTCGAGGCAGTTGCCGTGGGTGATGCAATGGCTTTCTGCATTGCCTCCGTCTTCTTCTGAAGACTGCGGATATGTGCCTCGGCGTGGGACAGGTCGTCCTCAGAGTTCTTCAGTTGGTCCTTCGTCGACGACAGGTCTCTTGCACTGTCTGCCAGCAGTCTACACTTCACCAGGTGTTCCTTCTTGAGCTTGTTGACGGAGTCACGCAATGTCCGACACTCCTGTCGTTTGTTGGTCAGTTCCTTCTGAAGCACAACGCACCAGGTGGCCAACTGCTTCATGTCATTGCCCTGAAGTGTAATCATCTCTTGGACGTCGTTCTCGCTTCCTGAAAGTCACAAAAACATACCATGATCAGTTCAACAATCAGGAATACGATCAGATACTTGTAATGAACACACTGGTCCAATAGCATTTAGAAGATACTTGTAACGAACACACTGGTCCAATAGCATTTAGAAGATACTTGTAATGAACCCACTGGTCCAATAGCATTTAGAAGATACTTGTAATGAACACACTGGTCCAATAGCATTTAGAAGATACTTGTAATGAACACACTGGTCCAACAGCATTTAGAAGATACTTGTAATGAACACACTGGTCCAATAGCATTTAGAAGATACTTGTAATGAACACACTGGTCCAATAGCATTTAGAAGATACTTGTAATGAACACACTGGTCCAATAGCATTTGCAAGATACTTGTAATGAACACACTGGTCCAATAGCATTTAGAAGATACTTGTAATGAACACACTGGTCCAACAGCATTTAGAAGATACTTGTAATGAACACACTGGTCCAATAGCATTTAGAAGATAAGTGTAATGAACACACTGGTCCAAAAGCATTTAGAAGATATTTGTAATGAACACACTGGTCCAATAGCATTTAGAAGATACTTGTAATGAACACACTGGTCCAATAGCATTTAAAAGATACTTGTAATGAACACACTGGTCCAATAGCATTTAGAAAATACTTGTAATGAACACACTGGTCCAGTAGCATTTAGAAGATACTTGTAATGAACACACTGGTCCAATAGCATTTGCAAGATATTTGTAATGAACACACTGGTCCAATAGCATTTACAAGATACTTGTAATGAACACACTGGTCCAATAGCATTTACAAGATACTTGTAATGAACACACTGGTCCAATAGCATTTAGAAAATACTTGTAATGAACACACTGGTCCAGTAGCATTTAGAAGATACTTGTAATGAACACACTGGTCCAATAGCATTTGCAAGATACTTGTAATGAACACACTGGTCCAATAGCATTTACAAGATACTTGTAATGAACACACTGGTCCAATAGCATTTACAAGATAATGGACGCACATGCCCACTACACAACAGCCTTTAGAAGATGTTTATAATGGACACACTTGTCTAGAGTAACAGAAAATGGCGAGTGCTTGAGTCGTGATACCTCAATTGGTGTTTTCTTTTTAAACGTAATAAGAGAAAATGTAATTGGTATTAACAGTTACTTTTTCAATTACATTTTCAATTACACCATGTAACTGTTTAACTCAAATTATTTGCTACAAATAATCAACAAATTACAATACATTTCATATGTTTTGATATTAGTTTGCCATTATCTTCCATAATATGCAGAAATTAAATAATGCTGCTCAAAAATATGTTTCTTTTGGTTTTGAGCCTGCCTATGGTTTCTCTGTTCACATATTGTTATTTCGATATGGAATTGAATTGGTATTTTTAGAGGTGTAATTGGAAATGGTATGTGTAATTGGAACTGATATAATATAATTGACCCCAAGTCTGATTGCAACATTGATATATACCAACCACAGGAGACCATGCTGTGACAAATGTCAATGACTTGAAATAAAGGTGTGTCTAGGGTCACCATTCTATGCAATGAAGAACAAATTACAGGACATATTCTGTCAACCCCATAGGCTGTCCAAATAATAATAAAAGAAAATGTGAGACTTACGCTAATCATTTACATGCATTCTCCGTATGATCCCATGCAATTATTGGCAACACAACTGTTTATTTTTAACAAGAAACAATTTCAGATGTGGCAATTGCTAGTGTCTATGCCCAGCACACTGCTATGATTTATCTGTTCTGAAGGAAGAATGTGTAGCTTGTTACAAACAGATTAGGATTGTTTATTAACCATAAATAAATTATATATTTTCCCTTCACGCATTCTTTGATCACCAGTGGTTTCTCTTTACACCAATCCCTGCTGGATACCCCGAATATTAAAATAAGTGTTTATATTTTAAATCAGTGTAAAGCTTAGCTGCTTATGAAAATGATAGTGATGCAGATGGATTTTAGGTCCTTCACCAAATAAACTATGTTTTGCTGATTCCATGCTTGCTTATATGAATCTAGGTGTGATAAGACAAGAAAATTGTCACTTAAAGGGCAAGACACCTACAATGTGGTAGAGTAGATGGGAATGTATGAGCACGTTATACTGATAGATTCATCTGTATTGTCTTGCTGTTTGTCATAGATGCACAGGGTAAGTTAACCATAAAAACAAATATATAAACATAGCCTAGTCATTGACACAACTAGGTTCCCGTTTGTTCAAAAGCACCTGGATAAATAACAACCTTTTATGATGTCTGAAACTGACTGTAGTTGCACAAGTTTCTTCCGAAGTGAGTTTGCTTCTGTTACAGATGCTTCAGCCTGTCGCTGCAGCTTCTGGTGAAACTTCAGTTCATTTCGCAGTGACACGTTAACATTATGTTCCTGCTTGACATCCGATTTAGTTGATTCAAGTATCGACTTGAGATCTTCTATTGTATCCTGTAATTTCTGTGTTTGTTTTGTCAGCTCCCCCTTTTCTTTATCTTTCTGCCGAAGGGCAACTTTCGCCGAGTCCAACTCGTTTTGTAGTAAGTTTGGATCTGCGTTCTCGGTGGCATCAGCCTGGTCAAAGTAGAGATGGTGGATAATTCGGTCCGGCTTACAGCTATTTCGACACTGTGGACAAGTACGGGACTGGTAGAGCCACCTGTTGACACATTCTGCGTGAAAGGTGTGTCCACACGGTAGTGCTGATATTGTGGTTTCCCCATGGAACAGTTCGGTGCATATGGAGCACTGAGCCCTCATAACTCACAACAGATCTCGCTACTCACTGCATCTTCTGACATTACAAAGTAGATATTTTCTGTAATATAGCAGCCACCATTCGTCAGCAGGTTCTAGTGGGATTTCTCTGCAGTTATCATAGTGATGCATCTGCAAAAAAGCACAATATCACATTTTACATACAAACCGCAAATTTCATGACAAGGGCATCAAGGCCATGCCCATGATATGCACATGGCATTATGCCATTACTGCAACACAAATGTTGACGGGTTTTTGTTGCTACAGGTTTTGAACGACTATAATAAATCAATAAAAGTGGACAGTATTGTGATGGAATCATGCTCCCAAGTGGCATTTGGTCTTTGGTTTGCTTACTCCAAACAGCCCCTTCTGGGGCTAACATGAACAGAAAATAGCGCATGTGTTCACCAGTTAAAGCATGGGCGATAATAAGATGTTTTGTTTCATCAGGCAATCCTGGCATTGCCAGCAGCCAGGGCAGTGTTGTTAATCAGCGTTTTCCTTAGACTTTAGAGCTCTTAGCTTTAGTTTTAAGTGTAAATTTTTATTACCGTTATCTCGTAATGGATAAACAATGAACTGCCGCTATCTATTGTCTACTCTAATATTCACAACTGGCAGCACCGATCAGGCACTATAACGCACACAAGAATCAACAGAGTTTGAAAACCGCGCTAGAAGTTGAACTTCCGGTCAGACGTGCCATCAGAGGATCATTCAGTTGAACTAAACACTATAAATATCAAAATAAAACGATATCTGCTGTCTAATGCGTGTTATTTGTCTTAACCGATCCGAATATAAAACATAAAACAGTTGTATGAACGAACAATGTTTATAAATTAGCATACATGATTCACGTTTTCTTTTAATTTCGCAAATAATTATTCCGGGATTTGCTCCCTCCACGTGCGGAATGCGAGACGAACGTGAGTCGGGACCCGAACGTCAACATCAGCATGTCTCAGGCGCTCCGTTTATCTGGTTTACGAATAATTTCAGCGAGTCATTCGGGTTTCACCAGATTAGAAATAGTTAGACGTCCTGTCGAATGCCGTCTCTGCAATGAACTACGATGGAGTAAAACGTGTGCAGGTAATTCGCTGTTTCTGTTAGTCTAGCTTCACTGCGTTGCCCGTACTACGTAGAAGTTGGACGGTGGGACAGGTCCTGCAAGGTCAAGCTTTATTCATCGCGCAAATTCAGGGGAATACACAGAGTGACATATGTGGAATGTACATAAGTGGTGTGCCAATTACTATTTTATATAAGGTTTAGAAATAAATACGTCGTTAATAACCAATGGTACGGTGATAATTTGGGCGATATTAAAGGCTTTTGGTATAGCAACTCGGCAATTGCCGGGGAAAGACCACAGTACAAAATTGCCATTGGTGGCCATGTTAACGTTTTGTCTGATTATAAGAAAACGTGACCACTAAAAATTCTGAAATTTTTCCACAGCAACTGCCATCATCTCATTGACATGCTGACCAAGTATTGTCAAAATCACATGCCTCCTGCTCTTTTAAACCGTCCCGACGTGCGATACCCGTAAATTTTTATAAGAATAGCCGTGTATTCATGCATTCATGTCGTAATTTATTTACTTGTCCCCTAAAAACAGTATAATTTACATAAATGATATGAAGAAATACAAATTATTTGAATAAATATAAATTATTTGAATAAATATAATGCATTATTTGAATAAATACAAGTTATGAATTATATCAGGATAAATACAAATAAATTTTAATAAATATAGATGCTGTACAATGTGCACAGTTTAGTTACAATATTTTTAAATAAAGAGAAGCAGAGTTTCGGCATCTAATTGCAGCCATTTTAAATCATGCCCCAGTTAATTTCGCAGTCACTCAGCTATATAAATGAGCACCTTATATGCACACTTACTGCCCTGCATGTGCCTAGAATTTTAGCAGATATGCAAATATACCTCAAGCGCAACCCGGCACAAGCCTGCAAACTAGAATTTAGGCCCAGACCCATTAATGTTTGGCCCAGGCCCGGCCTGCATGTGTCCATACTTGCAGGCCAAAGATGGATAAGTCTGCGGCCCGCAAAGTACAAGCTACCAATTAAGAAAAGATAAATCTGTTATCTTGTTTCTATTAAATATAATATTTAAAAAACACTACTGATATATAAAATTGTATGACCACTGTGCAATGTCTGCATTCTCATGAATACTGGGTCTGTCTATTATTGTCTAATACTACATGCTCGTGTTGCTGTTGAGGAATTGAACATTATTTACACTATTGGGTCTGCGGCTGCACCTCCTCTTACTGATGGCAGTCCTTGCCACATTGAAGTTTCGCACCAAGTGCTAACAGTTAGTACAACCATGTCACTGTCCAAATTTTTCTTTCTAAGCAAATGGTGCATTCTATTCTGTGCTTGTATTACAAAATAACTTGTTTTTTATTCAGTCTAGACCCATCCCAGGCCCATTCACATTAGGCCCAGGCCCGACACAAGCCAGCAGTGTTAAATTTTTTCAGCCCAAGTCCATAAAGTGCAGACCCAGGCCAGGCCCTAGAATTTGAGTAGAGGCTCAGCACTAGCTGAGTTACCCGGCATTGCACAGGAAAACAAGGCAGCTATATAAGCTTTTCTTGTTAAAGCCCCATGGGCATCTTAACACACCTACAAGATGTCAGCCCCATACATGCAAAGCTGACGGATTAATTCCACTGTTCAAATTTTTAGATTCCACAATTGCAACGTTTGTTGCAGCATTTTTGAAAATTTTACCGCACCTCCGGGGAATTTTGGGAAAAAATTTAATGCACAAACCAACCTCTAAGTTTGCATTAAAATTTCAGCTCCATAAATGCGAAAGTGACGGAAATATGATGGTCGCTGTAATTGTACATATTTACAATTGATTCCAGCCCTGTTTCACACCTGTAGTCATTCTTGGTTGAATGCTTCCCAGAAAAAGTTGAGTTGGTGCTACACTGAACTGTTTGCCAGGAGGTGAAACTTGTGTAATGTTTTTTGAGCAGTATTAAAGAAGGGGTAATGTATATATATATATATATATATATATATATACATACATACATCAGAAATTATATTGTGGTACTCTCCGATTATTCAAACTTGTACTTTTAGGGAACTTACAAATGTTGATCTCTCAACTAAATATTTTTCTAACAAACAATAAAAAAAATGACATTGCTATTGTGTTTGTAATGCTGAGTTAACAGTCAATTGTTCAGTCATATTTATGATAGATGACATACTAATGGAAACAATAGAACAAATTAGTATACCACTTGCAGGAGTGTTCAACTTGTCATTAAACAAGGGAGTGGTTCCTTTTGAATGGAAATAAGCAAAAATCATAGCAATATTTTAAAAGGGTTCGAGAAATAAGTCAGAATTACAGATCAATGACCTTAACATCAGTGATTTGTAAATTATTAGAAAGGTTAATTAAAGACCACATGGTGGACTTCCTTGTTAGGCAAAAATGATTAAATCCATAACCATCTCAACATGAATTCCTAAAAGTTTCATGCTTAACAAATATGTTATGTTTTTTGGAAGAAATCACTAAGTGGATATTATATACTTAAATTTTCAGAAAGCTTTTGACAAAGCACCACATCAAAGATTACTATTTAAATTAAAGGCCCATGGTATCGGGGATGGCATAATCGACTGAATAGAACAATGGGTGACTGACAGAAGACATCGTGTTGGAGAGGTTTCAAACTAGAAATCAGTTTTGAGTGCGGTACCTACATGGATCAGTATTAGGACCTTTATTATTCTTAGTATATCAATGACTTGGACGATAATATAACAAACAACGTACTGAAATTTGCAGATGACACAAAAGTGTTTAGAAGGGTTAACAATGATGGTGATAAACAACATTTACAAAACGATCTAGACAAATTAGTTAAATGGTCTGAGAAAAGGCAGGAGGGCGAATTACACACAGATTAAAAATGTTGGACTCTCAATAAGCCAATGGCTTCCTTGTCCACTTGCCATCTTGGATGACAATCTTGTTAAATCTTGTTAAATGTACGTGTACTCACTGACTGGTAGCTACATTAATTAATTCCTTAATTTCCTCACAGAGTTTGGTCAGTACCGATTCAGGTTCTATTCGAGTCCAAGCAGTACCAAAGCACTGGAGAATGTCACTCGGAAAAAGACAAAATGGGGACAGAGAAAGAAACTGCTTGATCGTGTGAAGCAAGAACAATATAAAGGTAAATATTATATGGTTTCACTTTTATTCTGAGCTACACTGTCATGATGTCACTCATACCATTTAACATTGTGTTGTCAGTGGAACAAAAATGAGTATATCACAAACCTATTTACACTTTCGCAAGTTCCCTATCTAACGATTAAAGTACCTTCTTTTGATGATTTTAATGAGAGTATACACATGTTTATTAAGCTGACTGCTTCTTAAGCTGTTCACGCAAACTAATTTTTAACATCAACAAACCTGATTCACGATGAACTAAATCAGCTGAAGAAGGCGTTTTAAGATTTGTAAAATCTGATTGGAATTGGTTCAATCTTCTTTGTTTCAGAGCTAATATCAACTATTCAGAATATGCAGAAGAACCCAACCACACAGCAGAAGCAGTATACATCAGCTAATACTCCAGTAATACCAAAGAACGTGGACCCAGGAAAACTACTTCAAAACGAAGATGTGCATAAAAGTGATATTTGGACAAATGAGCCGACACATCCAGATTCATGGAAGCAAAATTTGAGTCGTTTTGAAACACAGATGCTCTGGCAGAAAGCAGAACCTAACCAAAGCAGTAAAACTGTAGCATCGGAGAACAGTGGAAAATCTGATCTTAACATATGTAAAAGTACAACGAAAGACAATGTAGACAGTTGTACAAAGTCTGAAGCTTCCAAAGAAGCAGACCAGATCATAATAGCAAATAACAAACCAGTGTTGACAGATACAATATACAAACAACATCAGCAGGATAAGACTAGTCAGTCAAATAGTTCCCAGTTACCAAAACAAAACAAATCGCAGAAGACGAAACCTGGTGAGGTGACCAGTGTCAAGAGACCTACAAAACTGCATCAAAAAGAAGCCTCGGCAGGAGGTCAGACCACAATGACAAAAACAAACCAGAAGCAGAAACCAGCAGGTACGAGAGTGACGAATGTCCCGGCGAGAGTCACAGAACAGAAAACACTGTCGAACATGCTGCATGTAGAATTCATGGGGGAGACACCATTCGCAGGAGACGGTGTCCTTCGACTTACGTCAGACAATGCCGATTATGCGGCGTCCGGATTTGCAGACGAACTGAAGGGAATACTGAATGAGCGCTTGATGACGTCTCGGATGTGCAACAACATGAAAAAGTTTCTGTCGAGGATTGGGGCGCGGAAGCAGGGCACGGAGACCAGTAGTCACCCCAATGGGGCGCAGTTGTACGAGGCTGAGATGCAGAAGCTGGGGCAATGCAGTGACGAGGAAGTAAATGAGAGATTGGAAAGGATAGATGCATTTAGTCAGAAGAGCAAACTCTCGATTGATGCATTTGATGAACATCAGAAGAGCCAGCAGGTCATGTTTAATGCTGAAGGAGCTGCCTTTGTGGACGTTTGTGTTCACACCGGGCTTGTGAGTATGATATACTGTTTAACATAAATTTTCTTATCACATCTATAAAATTAACACTGTTACTGTTGTAAAATTGAGTCTTTCAAAACTTCTTAACAGTATCTTAACTGTGTTAATTTGCCACCAGTTTCATAGTTCGGACAGAATTGGTTGATACGGGTTGTGTTTTTCTTAGTAGAGGCTGCTTAGGGTGCAAAAACAAACTATATAAAACTATAAATCAATTTATTAAGTATAAGTATTTATGTCAGCACCCTTTTGTCATCAGGGCTTGGACGAATTAATGTGCAGGAATTAAATGCCTTCTTATTGCTACCTCACATTGTACCCAATCAAAACCATAATAATGTTTTATTTTAGCTATTATATGCCACTTCCTGATGTGATTCTTGTTCTTTGCACCAGTATGGTTAACATTTCAGCTAAAGAAAGCGCAGACACTGTTAGTGAGCTCATATGTCAACCGCAGACACAGCAAGCGCAAGACACTTCAACCTGTCAAAGTGATCACTGATGTTGGGGTCTACAACGCACTCATGCATGCGTGGGCTTCTCAGGTATCATTACGGCTCCCTCCTCAGTTATTCGCTTGTCTCATTTTACAGCCATTTCACAAAAAATTGAATCTTTCTATATCCACGTGACATACTGTCTCGTTTCTACAAATGTGTATTTCGTTTTGATGAAATCATCAGACAAACTATAAAATAATTTTTTTACCAGATCCGGTCAACATTTTGCAAAAAAAGGCAAAAGTGGTCTGGCTGTATATACTATAGCAATAGGCTGTTTACCTTTTTACAAGTGACCTAATGATCAAAGTCTATTCTTTCAATAAGTTTAACAAAATGACTTTTATTAAACCGACTGAGTTTGTTGTGTAAACTATTCATGTTGTACAGATTAGAACATCAATGAACCTGATTTGTGAATGGCTAAATGAACGGAGGAGGTACGATGGGTTAAATGAATGAAGGATGGTTAAATGGGTTAAATGAATGGAGGAGGGTGCGATGGGCTAAATGAATGGAGGAGGGTTCGATGGGTTAAATGAATGGAGGAGGGTGTGTTGGGCTAAATGAATGGAGGAGGGTGCGATGGGCTAAATTAATGGAGGAGTGTTCGATGGGTTAAATGAATGGAGGAGGGTGTGATGGGCTAAATGAATATAGGAGGGTTCGATGGGTTAAATGAATGGAGGCAGGTGTGATGGGCTAAATGAATGGAGGAGGGTGCGATGGGCTAAATGAGTTGAGGGAGATTCTTTACTCAGATTATTCCATTATGCCATAGCGCTTAGGGGATGACTGGTCTTAGTCTCATACATGGAATGTTGTGAAATCTTGACATTGACACAATGTTGTATCTTTGCCAAACACTGCAACTGATCAAATTTTTTATAAGATTTATGATGTGTTCTGTAAGACTAATGTTTATCATTTGTTTCCCAGTTAAACCTTGGAATTAGGTGTGCGAATTCTATCACAATTATTGAAATATGTTTTTACTACCACATCCCTGTGATATGAATGGTCAGGCACTGAATGTTGCATCTTGTTGCCAGGGTAACCTAGATCCAATCCGCAAGTTGATGGTGCAAATGGAATACAACGAAGTGACACCTACATTCCAATCATACGCTGCTTGCCTCGAGTGTCTTGGTCGACAAACTTTATTCGCATCAGAAGTTGCCACCAGAATCTTGGCCGACATCCAGGCTGCTGTTAGTACAGTTACTTTGATAAGATTGTAAATAGCCGGGTAGCCTTCAGATGCTAAATGAAGACTGGGTCACTAAGAGGAGCTAGTAATTGTCCTAGGATCTTCCTTCTTTCACAACTGATGTCAGTCTTTCTTAGGGGTCATTCACAAATGTCAACATTTACCTTTTCGTACAAAGTGAACTAATTCTCAGACCCCCTGAATTAGTACTTTATAATGTTTATAATTTTCCGCGTTGAAAAACTGATGTATTACAACGCTGCACCATGAATGGTTACACAATTTAAAACAATGGTAGTTTCACAACAGTTCATCATGCACCGCTGCTTGACGCAACATGGTCATAGATTGCATGTGACCAACATTAATTTATATTAATACGCGGGCCTTGACCCCCCCAGTACACTCTGTACGGATGAGTAAATGTTAACAACAATTCTGAACATCCCCTTAATGATAGAATGTTCCTAATGATTCAATGTCGTTTTATGTGAGATAAATAACTTTCTGTGACATAGTACTAAGTGCTAGTCTAGAGCAGTTGGGTAGCTGGAGTATGCATGCTGTTTGTTGATGTGCCAATTTTTTCCAGGGATTAAAACTGGAGGACATCTGCAATAAATGTCATTTCACTGAGGATCAATGGCTGCACGTCAACAAGGTAAAATCAAATGTTCTGTGTAATTTTTTTTATGTTAGTAATACTGGTAATAATATTAAAATAAGTTCCTGTAGTCAGTTCAGTATAGACACTGATAATTGGTTTACTGTGATAAAGTTCTGCAGAGATAAGCTTGATAATTCGGCTGGATTGCATACCCCGTATTATATATAATACAAATAAATTTCATTCAAGTATAAAAAACACTGTAAAAACGTAGATGCTTGGAGTTAACATGCAGTGATAACTATAATACTGAAGATTACTTTAAGAAGACTATACAATAAATGGGCTGTTTTATTGTTATCTCTGACATGTGTGTGTGTAAGACACTGTAAGTTACACTTACACATTAATACTACATTCTAACCTTGGGTTAAATCTGTGTGTGATTCCAATTCCAACACACCTGTTTGAATCTGATTCCACTGCTTTCACGTTAACCGATTCCAGAATCAGCCTTCGGTTCCTATTCTAGAATTTGAATCGCTTGACTGCATTATTAATAAATATTTATCAATGTCAGTAACCTTTTAAATCTCGTTGTTTGCTTTGAGGCAGCTGTTTATTATGGTGCTGTGTACGTGTGTACTGCTTGTTGGCAGGCAATTAAGACGGTCATGCCAGACTTCCAGGCCAGGCCAGCCAGAAAGGATCACAGCTACAGCTGTATGTTACTGGAATCACTCAATGACAAGGCAGAGGCAGTAAGTTTGTTGAATGGTTTTTACGATAAGTATTGAAATTACGCTGACCCTTTCCTTGTGACTACTTTATTATATAATGTGATGCCTTGTGTTGATTGACAGATGGCATCTTTGTGTTGATTGACAGATGGCATCATTGTTGTGTTGATTGACAGATTACATCACTATTGTGTTAATTGACAGGTAGCATCATTGCTATGTTTCCTTGTTTAGAGATGGTCAATGAATTCTGTATAATTTCTTGCTACAAAATAGCACCATTTGTATGTGGAAATTAATTTGTAGACGTGCACATTTGTTGTAAATAAGTTAATATGTTGTGGTTGTGTCCAGCCCAGTGCCAACCCCTTCTGGTCAGTGGTCAGTGTGGAGGAACTCAAGGAGCGACTGGACACACAACTAGACATGGAGTTGAAGGACAGAGTGACCGTCACATCCATAGAGCCACCGGTCAAGCTGACAGAGGCGGTCAACAGTGCAGTATGTTGACCACTTCTTTCAGTCGTGTTTTGAGTTCCCATAGACAAGATCATGGTGTGGTATTTGTCTGGGATCAGTAATCATGTAATATTGCCCTGAAAGTTAATCATACTGCCTTAAAATTATAATGTATTTCGCATTAACAATTTAATTGTTATCTTTGAAAAAATAATCATTTTCAATTACATCCAAATGCAGGAAATGCTTTGATATTATTATTTTTTAACATTTAAGTGTTTGGAAACACATAATGTAAATTATTTACTGGATTAACTTTAACAAATATCAGCTCATAAATCAGCTATCCGCATGCAGAAGTTTTATTATTTAAAAAAATTAAGCAGCAGGTGTTTCTTCTGTGTTTCATCCTAATATACACTTTTTAAAGGTTTGCTATGATGTAATCTCTTGACAGACCTCTAACACTTGCTAAGTTTCAAATGAAATGACCACTTCTTGAAATTTACAATGATGTGAGCAACTGTGTTTAATTTTAATTTTATATTGATGTAATTGATCAGTGAATCTGTTAGTATACAACGAGATAATGAAAATTTGCTGTTGCTGTGTGTTCCAGCGTGAGACGTTAAAGAGTATGAAGTCGTCATGGAGATCAGTGCTGTCAGAATCCTTCATCAGAAATAGACACATCACAGAACTAAAAGCCAAAGGTAACGGGGCAGTACTGTTACAGCAGACATTCACATGACACTTGTCCTTGAATTTTTTTCTAAGTGTGTTTCTTCCTTGGCAGAGCAACTGTCCCTCTCCACTCTGGGGGCGGGCGGTGATGCAAGGCACCAAGTAAGGCGTTGACTTCTTCCTTGGCAGAGCAACTGTCCCTCTCCACTCTGGGGGAGGGCAGTGATGCAAGGCACCAAGGAAGGCGTTGACTTCTTCCTTGGCAGAGCAACTGTCCCTCTCCACTCTGGGGGAGGGCGGTGATGCAAGGCACCAAGGAAGGCATTGACTTCATCCTTGGCAGAGCAACTGTCCCTCTCCACTCTGGGAGAGGGCGGTGATGCAAGGCACCAAGGAAGGCATTGACTTCTTCCTTGGCAGAGCAACTGTCCCTCTCCACTCTGGGGGAGGGCGGTGATGCAAGGCAGCAAGGAAGGCGTTGACTTCTTCCTTGGCAGAGCAACTGTCCCTCTCCACTCTGGGGAGGGCAGTGATGCAAGGCACCAAGGAAGGCGTTGAAGACTTCTTCCTTGGCAGAGCAACTGTCCCTCTCCACTCTGTGGGAGGGCGGTGATGCAAGGCACCAAGGAAGGCATTGACTTCTTCCTTGGCAGAGCAGCTGTCCCTCTCCACTTTGGGGAGGGTGGTGATGCAAGGCACCAAGGAAGGCGTTGACTTCTCTCGTGAAATCATCTCCCTGATTGTTTAATAAATGTGCAATAGTATGACCAGAGTCGGCAGGTGTTTTTTGCGTACAAGTGATACCATGACACAGAACAGTGCAGAGATGCCAACCATTATGATTTGGGTGTAATCATTACAATATTTGGCCCTCCGTTAAGCTATTATGCCTTAATTCCCATACAAAACGTCATAAGTTAAATTTTTCTGTGACGATATTGGCAACAGCCATTGTTTTCCAGCCCTACCGACCTCTCACAGGCACTGCCAGCCAATCAGCGATCACAAACTTTCTAATTAGCATATTTCTACTATAGATTACGTCAGCTTTACTCTGCATTCATTCATGCCGGGAAATGATTAGCAGGTTTCCAAAATAGGGTTCACGGGAGCATTTTCAAAAGTTGTTGTCATCATCTTTATGCACGAAATATCGCAATATATAATGCTGATACACACATCTGAGGTACATTGAATTGACATTCTTACATAATCAATACATGTTGCATCATTTATTATCGATGACACTTCAGAACTACTAAGAAATCGAACTTTGAATAAAAATGTCATATGCACGACGATTGCTTATTGCCCAATTATCACTCATCGAGTGTGCCGCTGATAGCAGTGCCAGTGAGGAAGGCTGGACTCAGGGCGAGTGTACTCACACGTAGCATACATGTGTGATGTGGTTGGTCATATTGTGTTAACATTTTTGCCTGAGCGACATTAATTATGTAGTGACAACATTTATATAACTTGTATTTCTCGTGATTGATAACGTTAACGTGCCACATGCCTACGAGGCTACGAGTACGATGTCGATGTTTGTCTGAACTACACGGACCATGTCATTGACGGTTTTCAAGACTACCTGTTCTTGTGTTTTTCATAATGGATCACACTTGATCATATGTTAAAATGTATGTTTTACAATACACGTAGTGTACCTTCTTTGTATATTTGTACATCAGTTCTGTACTCCACGTTCTTGATAATGATGATTTTACGCATATTTTGCTACATTGGAATGAAAGTCTGTCATCTAACAATACAACCATTTGATAAGGCATTATGAAATCTTGATGCTAGGTGAAAATTAGTAATATATTAAATAAATATAACATAATTTTTAGGAACCTAAATTGGTGCTCAGATAGCTCTTATATGATGCATCACAGAGTATCTATTCCACAGTGGTAGAGGGGATACCCCCATACACTCCCCCAGTGGGAGACGGGATACCCCCAAAAACTCCCCCAGTGGAAGAGGGGATACCCCATACACTCCCCCAGTGGGAGAGGGGATACCCCCATATACTCCCCCAGTGGGAGAGGGGATACCCCCATACACTCCTCCAGTGGGAGAGGGGATACCCCCATACACTCCCCCAGTGGGAGAGGGGATACCCCCATACACTCCTCCAGTGGGAGAGGGGATACCCCCATACACTCCCCCAGTGGGAGAGGGGATACCCCCATACACTCCTCCGCAAACACCTTCAACGTTTGTCGCAACCACCTTCGTCAGTCGCCGTCGGGGCTTTGCCACATCATTACTCTGACTTATGGTTGGATGTTGCCATCTCTGACAGTGGTGCATTGATGATCTGATTCTGTTTCTGTGTTTGCTGCAGGGGACCCAGGCGCTAGTCTCGTTCCATATTTGCGCATATTCGATGTCGCCACATACATTGACATGATGATGCAGGTAGGTGGCACCACTCGTCTTACACTTCATAATTAGCGGACACATTGGAAGTTTCCAGGTGTTGAGGAGATTTCTGTGAATAAACCAGATGGGCAATGACAGTAAACCAGAGAGAAAAATGGTGAGAAAATTACACTGTTGTGGTCAGTATGGCTTTAGTAAATGATACACTTTGGAGTCATTGCATTCTCTTGAGCCTGTTAACATTGACTTGGAAGACATTGACCGAAGTTTCAAGTCATCACGTATTCTTTTGGTTTAATAATTTTGTAACTGTTTCTTTTGAGAAGCGAACACTTGGCCAAGACCCAGTGAGAAGTGAAATTTTTTCAGATTCCAATATAAAATTTAACGTTTAACATTTATTTTAAAGGCAATACGCGGCAATTTCCATTGGCTGATACATTAGCATGGCGAAATATACAGTGCAGCAGTCTTTGTATGTTGTAAAACTTGGTTATTTTATTTCATCACCAAAATGTGTGTTTTAGAATGTATAAGGAGATGAAAGATCACTAACACGTTTTGCATAGATATTATTTAAAAAAAAAAGTTATAAAACACTTATTAATATAAATATCACAATGTCTGGTCATAAAACAGTAATCGATCAAAGATGATGTCATTCTGCAAGCGTGGAGGACCAATTCTTTTTTGTTCCTGCGTTGTCAAACTCTCATTTGTACAACTTCTAACGGTAAATGTACCACAGCAATCAATATTAAAACTTGAAGTATAATATTGTTAATTTAGAATGCATTTGAGATCGATAAATATAATTGAGACATTTTAGTCATATAGCTGTGTAGTTGACGTGCTGATGTCTTGTGTTCAGGAGATCGAGACATTGGGTCAGGAGATGGCGACATTCAGTCCCACCATCAGTCTGCTTCAGTTCAGTCTCGGATGTCGTGTCTACCACAAGTTTGTGGCACAAGTGAAGATCAGACAGGAATATATACACAAGGTGGTCTTTCTCACTGCATTCTTTCATTCACTCATTCCAGCACCAGTAAAATTGTATAGATAGCGATTGTTGTATTTCAAGTACTATCTAACAGAATGTGTGTGCGTGCATGCATGTGTGTGCACACATGCACGTGTGCGTGCATGTGTGTGTGTGCATGCATGCATGTGTGTGCATGCATGCATGTGTCTGAGCGGTAGGCGAGTTAGGTTGTGTTTACTTGCCTAATCCTTCGGTTTTGTTGCGCCACTGAGCTCGCATTTTCTGAGGATATTGGTGCCAAAGAAGTCATTTTATTATTATTATTATTATTATTTGACGCAATTCTTAAGAGATTAAATAATTGAAACCATGATTGTTTAAATGTGTGAAAAATTGTGGTGATGCGTTGCTTTATGACATGTTGAGACAGTGTAACTTGTGAAACAAGCCTAACTAAATGAAAAATGGACAATATTGGCACTGATATAAAGGGCTATCTTAACAAACAGCCAACACCAGCTGTATTAATAAATAACCTTTCTGTCGGAAGGAAGCCCGCTCTGGCGTCTGCTTTTAGGAAAATTGTCATCTTTCGCATGTTGTGTATGGTACTCTGTTTGCCCACCAGGTGGCAGCATTGTACAGCAGGTATCTTGATCATTATTCAGCGGAGACGTTGGACAGTAACCACAGACAGATGTGGCAGGATGTATTGTCTTGTCATCTCAATGGAACATCCCTGGTTTGTATTCAACACCCCTTGTAATGTTATTTGTTATTTCCTAACTAAGAATCTTAACTTTCTTTGACATTTCAATTACCATCTTTTTTGAAATAGTCGATAGAACAGGCTCATACACATGGGTTCACTAACTTGATTAAAGTTTTCAAAGTACCTGCAACAGGTAAATGTTGTGTTGTGCTTTTTGGATGTCACCGAATAATGACAGTTACTGACCTATCAACGGCATTTAAGTATGGGGAGAGTAAATTATTTAACCTTGTTTCATAGTTTATTTAAAATGTACTGTAGCAGTACTGTCGTCATGTTACGGCCAACCTTATATAGCACTTCTTTTATACTATTGCCACAGTGTGGTTACCACAGAACAGCTCTTAAAAGTGCCAAATGCATCATGTTATTGTATCATTTGGTGGTAGTTAATTCCTGTTCAAATCTGTTTCTGTTTGTATATTTTAGCAAGCGATCACAAAGCCTTGGCCTTACCAAGTCTCAAAATCTGTGAGTACCACATTTTTACAGAATTTGTATATCACTGGTGAAGATACAATGCTCTGATTGACAAAAAAGAATAAGTAGTTTTCTGGATTTCCAGAATGCTAACCTGCTGATGATGGAGAAGTTTCATTTAGTAATAATGAGTGATTGAGTACATATTAAAACTCCGGCCATAATTACATTTTTCAGTCGTCTCTTTTTAGAACCATTTTGCAAAAAATCAAACCTATCTCATATCCACTACGACATGCTAGCTCTAGTATCCACTACAACAGGCTAACTCTAGTATCCATTATGACATGCTAGCTCTAGTATCCACTACAACAGGCTAACTCTAGTATCCTCTATGACATGCTAACTGTAGTTTCCACTATGACATTCACATACAGCAGAGTGAGCAGTCTTCGACATCAAACAACCTGATTCATGATAAGCTAAATCAATAAAGAATGGAGCTTTAAGTAAAACATTGAGGGTGATTGTTTGATGTGCAGACAGTTAGGATGACATACAAGTTCTATGGCCACTTCCCAACCTGTTTCAGATCGGCAAGTTTCTCTACAGCATCATCCTGGCTGATGTGAAGGTCAACGCAAACTGTCTGAAGGACTCGGAGGGCAGGTGGGGGTTTGGCGGAAATCATAGAACATTTTGTTTTCTTCTTCCCCCTGGTCCCTGGCGGGGCGGGGACCACATCATTTAGTCCGTTGTGCCCTCTCGACGAGTCGTCTCGATCTTCTGCCATTCTCCCCCACTCTCGGCTGTTCACCTATGCCCTTTTGAGATCTCTCTTAACACTATCCCTCCATCTTAATTTCAGTCTTCTCTTTCTACGACCCTCTGTCTTCTAGACCCTCTCTGTCACCCTCCCTCACTCAGTCTCTCTGTGCCGCCCATCGCAGTCTGCTCCACATTTTATTGAGCATAAACTTGCAAATTGTTTTGAAATTATCTACATCCTGTTACAGGGATGTCACGAGTGGGGGAAATAGACCAGTTATATTCCATCCATTTAGGCCTTCGCAGAATTCTGGAATACTCTTGTAATTTCATCTAAAAGTTATTTTATTGCTACAGAAAGATTCGTGGCTTGAAGTGGACCATGAAAATGGACGTAATGGAATTCTTTGTATGTATTGCATGCGTTATCTTTGGGTTGATCTGTGCATTTTGTAGAAAGAGAAAGGAGCAGTGACAGGATTGCCAATTGGACATTTCCCAGCATCCCTCAGTGTGTGATAGTTACGCTGTATATATTATTTAAAGATGATATAAAGACATTGATGTACACCGCTACACAAAGTTTTGAGGAAGGTAGCTGTGGTAAGTGCACACGTGTGTACATGCTACAGGAACATCCTGTTTATTGCAGGTGTGATATTCCTGCGTTCTATGCTGTCTTCCGACAACGAACAAATCAATTTCACGAGGAAATCAAGGTTGGTTTTCAGCTCATCCTTCATGTGTTGGCACTCTCCTGTTTCATGTGTTGGCACTCTCCTGTTTCATGTGTTGGCACTCTCCTGTTTCATGTGTTGGCACTCTCCTGTTTCATGTGTTGGCACTCTCCTGTTTCATGTGTTGGCACTCTCCTGTTTCATGTGTTGGCACTCTCCTGTTTCATGTGTTGGCACTCTCCTGTTTCATGAATTGGCACTCTCCTGTTTCAGGCAATTAAAGAAATCATTTCCGCTGTCAGTGTTAGGTCATTCAGGCAATGTGGGTGTCCTGTGGCTGTGTAGAATCCGAAATCGCAGTAGTCGATGTGACAATACAATACTACCAATTATAAATTTACCTATTGATAGTTATCATCGATAGTACACTGAATTATCGATAGTAATGATATTTGGCAAAACTATTCAGCAGACTACTTGTGCCACTGTAGTACTGTTCATAAACATGCTTGTTCAACTTTATTTAGTAACTTTACTTATTTATCAACCAAACATCAACAATTGTCGAGCAGAGCAGCGTCATTCATGGCTATTCGACATTCCGTGATGCTATGACAATAGTTATGAAACTATCGCAATAGTGAAATTATCCCTAATGAGTGTTTCTGGACAGTAGATGCCACTAATCTGGCCTGCATACTCTGGCTAATTTTTCTCCCGTTTATTTGTTCCAACGAAACAAGGGACCGTGCAGTTCGATATGAGACCACAGCAGGTTGTAGAGAATGGTTGCATATGCTTTTCAACCTGTCGGAGAAAGATGGAAATAGTAGTGAATTGAGTGGTGAGCCACTCTCCAGAGGGCGTCACTGTGGCTTCTTTACTAGAAAATATCAGGAAAACACCTGCATGCCGTAATTGGCAACAGCGTTATTTTCACACTTGCACATATATAACAGTGATAACTGTTATGTAACAGTGATAACTGTTATATAACAGTGATAACTGGTGCTCTTGATTTGTTGCTCCATGGACACATGTAAGCTAGTCAAGAACAACATGGACACGTGTAAGCTAGTCAAGAACAACATGGACACATGTAAGCTAGTCAAGAACAACATGGACACGTGTAAGCTAGTCAAGAACAACATGGACACATGTAAGCTAGTCAAGAACAACATGGACACGTGTAAGCTAGTCAAGAACAACATGGACACATGTAAGCTAGTCAAGAACAACATGGACACGTGTAAGCTAGTCAAGAACAACATGGACACATGTAAGCTAGTCAAGAACAACATGGACACGTGTAAGCTAGTCAAGAACAACATGGACACATGTAAGCTAGTCAAGAACAACATGGACACATGTAAGCTAGTCAAGAACAACATGGACACGTGTAAGCTAGTCAAGAACAACATGGACACGTGTAAGCTAGTCAAGAACAACATGGACACATGTAAGCTAGTCAAGAACAACATGGACACATGTAAGCTAGTCAAGAACAACATGGACACATGTAAGCTAGTCAAGAACAACATGGACACGTGTAAGCTAGTCAAGAACAACATGGACACGTGTAAGCTAGTCAAGAACAACATGGACACGTGTAAGCTAGTCAAGAACAACATGGACACATGTAAGCTAGTCAAGAACAACATGGACACATGTAAGCTAGTCAAGAACAACATGGACACGTGTAAGCTAGTCAAGAACAACATGGACACATGTAAGCTAGTCAAGAACAACATGGACACGTGTAAGCTAGTCAAGAACAACATGGACACATGTAAGCTAGTCAAGAACAACATGGACACGTGTAAGCTAGTCAAGAACAACATAGATAGGTGTAAGCTAGTCAAGAACAACATGGACACGTGTAAGCTAGTCAAGAACAACATGGACACGTGTAAGCTAGTCAAGAACAACATGGACACATGTAAGCTAGTCAAGAACAACATGGACACGTGTAAGCTAGTCAAGAACAACATGGACACGTGTAAGCTAGTCAAGAACAACATGGACACATGTAAGCTAGTCAAGAACAACATGGACACATGTAAGCTAGTCAAGAACAACATGGACACGTGTAAGCTAGTCAAGAACAACATGGACACGTGTAAGCTAGTCAAGAACAACATGGACACATGTAAGCTAGTCAAGAACAACATGGACACGTGTAAGCTAGTCAAGAACAACATGGACACATGTAAGCTAGTCAAGAACAACATGGACATGTGTAAGCTAGTCAAGAACAACATGGACACGTGTAAGCTAGTCAAGAACAACATGGACACATGTAAGCTAGTCAAGAACAACATGGACACGTGTAAGCTAGTCAAGAACAACATGGACACATGTAAGCTAGTCAAGAACAACATGGACACATGTCAGCTAGTCAAGAACAACATGGACACGTGTAAGCTAGTCAAGAACAACATGGACACATGTAAGCTAGTCAAGAACAACATGGACATGTGTAAGCTAGTCAAGAACAACATGGACACATGTAAGCTAGTCAAGAACAACATGGACACGTGTAAGCTAGTCAAGAACAACATGGACATGTGTAAGCTAGTCAAGAACAACATGGACACATGTAAGCTAGTCAAGAACAACATGGACACGTGTAAGCTAGTCAAGAACAACATGGACATGTGTAAGCTAGTCAAGAACAACATGGACACATGTAAGCTAGTCAAGAACAACATGGACACGTGTAAGCTAGTCAAGAACAACATGGACACATGTAAGCTAGTCAAGAACAACATGGACACGTGTAAGCTAGTCAAGAACAACATGGACACGTATAAGCTAGTCAAGAACAACATGGACACGTGTAAGCTAGTCAAGAACAACATGGACACGTGTAAGCTAGTCAAGAACAACATGGACACGTGTAAGCTAGTCAAGAACAACATGGACATGTGTAAGCTAGTCAAGAACAACATGGACACGTGTAAGCTAGTCAAGAACAACATGGACACATGTAAGCTAGTCAAGAACAACATGGACACGTGTAAGCTAGTCAAGAACAACATGGACACGTATAAGCTAGTCAAGAACAACATGGACACGTGTAAGCTAGTCAAGAACAACATGGACACGTGTAAGCTAGTCAAGAACAACATGGACACGTGTAAGCTAGTCAAGAACAACATGGACACGTGTAAGCTAGTCAAGAACAACATGGACATGTGTAAGCTAGTCAAGAACAACATGGACACGTGTAAGCTAGTCAAGAACAACATGGACATGTGTAAGCTAGTCAAGAACAACATGGACACGTGTAAGCTAGTCAAGAACAACATGGACATGTGTAAGCTAGTCAAGAACAACATGGACACATGTCAGCTAGTCAAGAACAACATGGACATGTGTAAGCTAGTCAAGAACAACATGGACACATGTCAGCTAGTCAAGAACAACATGGACAGGTGTAAGCTAGTCAAGAACAACATGGTCGGGTGTAAGCTAGTCAAGAACAACATGGACACGTGTCAGCTAGTCAAGAACAACATGGACACGTGTAAGCTAGTCAAGAACAACATGGACACGTGTCAGCTAGTCAAGAACAACATGGACACGTGTCAGCTAGTCAAGAACAACATGGACACATGTCAGCTAGTCAAGAACAACATGGACACGTGTAAGCTAGTCAAGAACAACATGGACATGTGTAAGCTAGTCAAGAACAACATGGACATGTGTAAGCTAGTCAAGAACAACATGGACACGTATAAGCTAGTCAAGAACAACATGGACACGTGTCAGCTAGTCAAGAACAACATGGACACATGTCAGCTAGTCAAGAACAACATGGACATGTGTAAGCTAGTCAAGAACAACATGGACACGTGTAAGCTAGTCATGAACAACGTGGACAGGTGTAAGCTAGTCAAGAACAACATGGACGGGTGTCAGCTAGTCGAGAACAACATGGACTGGTGTAAGCTAGTCAAGAACAACATGGACACGTATAAGCTAGTCAAGAACAACATGGACACGTGTAAGCTAGTCAAGAACAACATGGACACGTGTAAGCTAGTCAAGAACAACATGGACACGTGTAAGCTAGTCAAGAACAACATGGACACGTGTAAGCTAGTCAAGAACAACATGGACACGTGTAAGCTAGTCAAGAACAACATGGACACGTGTAAGCTAGTCAAGAACAACATGGACACGTGTAAGCTAGTCAAGAACAACATGGACACATGTAAGCTAGTCAAGAACAACATGGACATGTGTAAGCTAGTCAAGAACAACATGGACACGTGTAAGCTAGTCAAGAACAACATGGACATGTGTAAGCTAGTCAAGAACAACATGGACACATGTCAGCTAGTCAAGAACAACATGGACATGTGTAAGCTAGTCAAGAACAACATGGACACATGTCAGCTAGTCAAGAACAACATGGACAGGTGTAAGCTAGTCAAGAACAACATGGTCGGGTGTAAGCTAGTCAAGAACAACATGGACACGTGTCAGCTAGTCAAGAACAACATGGACACGTGTAAGCTAGTCAAGAACAACATGGACACGTGTCAGCTAGTCAAGAACAACATGGACACGTGTCAGCTAGTCAAGAACAACATGGACACATGTCAGCTAGTCAAGAACAACATGGACACGTGTAAGCTAGTCAAGAACAACATGGACATGTGTAAGCTAGTCAAGAACAACATGGACACGTGTAAGCTAGTCAAGAACAACATGGACATGTATAAGCTAGTCAAGAACAACATGGACACGTGTAAGCTAGTCAAGAACAACATGGACACGTATAAGCTAGTCAAGAACAACATGGACATGTGTAAGCTAGTCAAGAACAACATGGACACGTGTAAGCTAGTCATGAACAACGTGGACAGGTGTAAGCTAGTCAAGAACAACATGGACGGGTGTCAGCTAGTCGAGAACAACATGGACTGGTGTAAACTAGTCAAGAACAATATGGACGGGTGTCAGCTAGTCAAGAACAACATGGACAGGTGTAAGCTAGTCAAGAACAACATGGACGGGTGTCAGTTAGTCAAGAACAATAATATTTCCATAAATATGTTGCAATATTAAAAATGTTATAATGAAAGCTGAATTCATGAACACCTATCTATCCTGGTGACACAGGTGTGGTGTATCGGCTGTTTTAGGTATGTTATCATTAACCCATTTGGCCCCAGCATTTTATAAAAACATGTTCCCCTGTTCCCAGGATTTCTGGCAAATTTCGAGTGATTTGACCTCCTTGTGTTCAGAAATCTGTAGAAAAAACTATTCAATACATTGTACTGACAATTACAAGTTGTGTTTATTTTGAAGAGTAGTAATGTATACATAGAAATAGGATATATTAATAAAATTTTGACATTTGATCACAATTTGCAAAGACAAAATAGTAAGTTTGTTAAAACTTTGAAAGTTATTCTACCTTGCGACAGACATTTGACAATGATCCCATGAAAATTTTGCTATATGTGTTAGCTTTGCTTTGATTTTTTTTTAATAGAGGGTCCTGTATGCGGCCGGCGGCGGCCATTCCAGGACTGCACAGAGCGGCCGTTGCGGGCTCTAATGGATTAATATAAAAATACTAATGAATTTCATACTTTTCAACCTGAATATGAAAGTCAGAGTGACATGACTGTGTTTTCCCCAGCCGCACCCAATCCTCGTGAAGCTCTACAAAGAAGCGGGAATTCGTGAGTTGACCTTTGACCCACATCACATGCCACTGATGACCCCACCGATGCCATGGACGTCAGTGACCTCTGGTGGCAGTCTTCTAGGCACAAGTAAGTCTGGTAGAGTGATGATAATAGCAGTAAACGTGTGTGTTTACCTGGATTCTAGATTCGGTAATTTTGCGACTTCATTGTGTATCTTAAATATGATGTTGAAAAAGTTAGAGGACTAGATATAAACCACAATAACAAGATTAGTCACATTTCACAAAACCTTGTCCACCAGCAGCTGAACATTTCAACCCTTGGCAGAGAGATAGGTGTTTATCCTGGTTGATGTCTGACTGGGTCAGAAGCCGTTGTGGGCACAAGTCAACCTGGTTGAGTATTTGTTCTTGTGAGTCCCACTCTTCACTGCAATGGTATACAGGTCATTTTCAATGTAAATGATAACCCCCAGGATTTTACGAGGATCCCCTTCCTCTATCCATCATGGGGATCAGAACTGCGACAGTATCACCTTCTTCACCTGCCTTGAGGTCCACTCGACTGCGTGTCACCATGCGCTCTGCCTGTGACACTTGTGCTTCTCTTTTACGTTGCTCGGCTGGTGGTTGGCTGTCAGCTGAAGGCTGGTGGTGGTCGGCTGTCAGCTGAAGGCTGGTGGTGGTTGGCTGTCAGCTGAAGGCTGGTGGTGGTCGGCTGTCAGCTGAAGGCTGGTGGTGGTCGGCTGTCAGCTGAAGGCTGGTGGTGGTTGGCTGTCAGCTGAAGGCTGGTGGTGGTCGGCTGTCAGCTGAAGGCCTGGTCTTGCAACAAGACAAGAGGTGCAGGGATAGCAGTAGGAGCAGGACACAGTGACAAGACAAGAGGTGCAGGGATAGCTGTAGGAGCAGGACACAGTGACAACAAGACAAGAGGTGCAGGGATAGCAGTAGGAGCAGGACACAGTGACAACAAGACAAGAGGTGCAGGGATAGCAGTAGGAGCAGGACACAGTGACAAGACAAGAGGTGCAGGGATAGCTTTAGGAGCAGGACACAGTGACAAGACAAGAGGTGCAGGGATAGCAGTAGGAGCAGGACACAGTGACAAGACAAGAGGTGCAGGGATAGCTGTAGGAGCAGGACACAGTGACAACAAGACAAGAGGTGCAGGGATAGCTGTAGGAGCAGGACACAGTGACAACAAGACAAGAGGTGCAGGGATAGCAGTAGGAGCAGGACACAGTGACAAGACAAGAGGTGCAGGGATAGCAGTAGGAGCAGGACACAGTGACAACAAGACAAGAGGTGCAGGGATAGCAGTAGGAGCAGGACACAGTGACAACAAGACAAGAGGTGCAGGGATAGCTGTAGGAGCAGGACACAGTGACAACAAGACAAGAGGTGCAGGGATAGCTGTAGGAGCAGGACACAGTGACAAGACAAGAGGTGCAGGGATAGCTGTAGGAGCAGGACACAGTGACAAGACAAGAGGTGCAGGGATAGCTGTAGGAGCAGGACACAGTGACAACAAGACAAGAGGTGCAGGGATAGCTGTAGGAGCAGGACACAGTGACAACAAGACAAGAGGTGCAGGGATAGCAGTAGGAGCAGGACACAGTGACAACAAGACAAGAGGTGCAGGGATAGCTGTAGGAGCAGGACACAGTGACAAGACAAGAGGTGCAGGGATAGCTGTAGGAGCAGGACACAGTGACAACAAGACAAGAGGTGCAGGGATAGCTGTAGGAGCAGGACACAGTGACAACAAGACAAGAGGTGCAGGGATAGCAGTAGGAGCAGGACACAGTGACAAGACAAGAGGTGCAGGGATAGCAGTAGGAGCAGGACACAGTGACAAGACAAGAGGTGCAGGGATAGCTGTAGGAGCAGGACACAGTGGTTCGTGGTGGGTCTCAACAGTGACAAGCTGGGTGGTGGGGTGGATGTCAGGGGTGAGAGTCGTACTTTCTCTTTCTGTAGTAGCTGTCCGCAAGATGGGATCGCCGGACATAGATGTGGTTTTCATAGATTTGGCTGTCACCTAAAATATTGTTTTTTTTTTTAAAAGTGTAGATTTTGCACACACTTTTAAAAAGAAATGTCTCACATTGTTTACATTTTACAGTAGAGTTATTCTAGATTCAACATAAACAATACCATATCTATGCTGACATATCAGTGTCATAATGTAAATACCATATCTATGCTGACATATCAGTGTCATAATGTAAATACCATATCTATGCTGACATATCAGTGTCATAATGTAAATACCATATCTATGCTGACATATCAGTGTCATAATGTAAATACCATATCTATGCTGACATATCAGTGACATAATGTAAATACCATATCTATGCTGACATATCAGTGTCATAATGTAAATACCATATCTATGCTGACATATCAGTGTCATAATGTAAATACCATATCTATGCTGACATATCAGTGTCATAATGTAAATACCATATCTATGCTGACATATCAGTGTCATAATGTAAATACCATATCTATGCTGACATATCAGTGACATAATGTAAATACCATATCTATGCTGACATATCAGTGTCATAATGTAAATACCATATCTATGCTGACATATCAGTGTCATAATGTAAATACCATATCTATGCTGACATATCAGTGTCATAATGTAAATACCATATCTATGCTGACATATCAGTGTCATAATGTAAATACCATATCTATGCTGACATATCAGTGTCATAATGTAAATACCATATCTATGCTGACATATCAGTGTCATAATGTAAATCGGTTACTATCGCAAGCATATCATAAATGTTGAAGACTGTTTATCATTCATGGTGACAACCTGCATTACTGACTGAACTTTTGGCAAATGGCTAGTAAAATTGAAAAATGCCTAGTCGATTCACAGAATGCCTAGTTGATTTGCGAAATGTTAGGTCAATTTGTAACATTTAAAATCAAGAAGCTGTAGCCTAATAAACTACTAATTAAAACAAGAACATGTTGGTACTTGCTGAGGATGTAGTATCCATGGCGTGACTTTCCATTTCGGAATGAAATGTTTTTGACATTTCTGGTATGTGTTGTAGAATTCTTCTTTAAATTTTACTTCAAAATTATCCTGCACCATTGAGACAGCCAGCAATGCCAAGAGGCAAGCGATTAAGACATGCTGATTTCCCTCTTTTGATAGGGATACACAAAATCCAATTAAGTCACCGACCACTGTAGGCAATTAGCAGTTCACAGCAACACCAGTCTCTTAAATATATGCATTACGATGACAACAATGTGTGTTATTTATTTAATAGACCATTGTTTTTGCAGTGTAATTCCATACTGTCTAATGGTTCTGTATGATATGTTGGATATTGAAATCAGTACATGCAATAGATTAGCGTGGCGTCGTCTGTACAGTATTTGTGAATTTTATATTTTTTATTAAACATACTTATCAAAACCCATGGTAACATACTCTTGACAACTGTATACGTAAACAGTATTGCATACTTTTGTGATTTGATTAAAGAACTAAAATATGTATTACACGCTCCTCCCCTCACTTCGTTACAATACGATAGGTACCGATATATAAAAAGGTATAGTATTATGTCACAAGGAATAATCTACTCCGTGTTTTTCCAGCTTTACTTATAATATCATCCCAACAGCTTTAGCTATTTTACCTTTAAATATTGTATATGGAAAGAGCAGGACAGACTGGAGTCTGTAATAATTCCTAGGAACTTTGTGCTTTGTACCTGGGTCATTTGTTGGCGTTCAATAAAGATGTTAATTGGATTGGAGGCACTTTTATTTACTGACTTGAACACAACAAACTGTGTTTTACTGATATTTAAAGAAAGTTTATTACTGTTTAACAAGATTATTAATTATTGGAGTTCTTGATTCGTTACAGTTTCCAACTAGCCAAGATTTTGTCATAGACAAAGACATGTGTATCACCAGCGAATAGAATAGGAAAAAGGGTATTTGATACGTTAACAATAATATTATCATTAATATAAATTAAGAATTAGTGGCCCTGTGAAACTCCATAGCATATAGGCTGGAGGTTCGATTTTACTCCATCAAATAAAACATACTGCCTTCTATTAGACAAACAACTTTCAAGCCAGGCAAGAGCTTTTCCTTTAATACCATAATATTCAAGTCTATTAAGTAATATTCTACAATCAACTGTGTTGAATGATTTACTGAAAAACACCTAGTATGTAATCATCATTATTTACAGCTGTAGCAATTTTATTGGCTAGTTGCATAAGGGCCATAATTGTTTAGTAGATTCAGATCAGTTAGCTTGGACATTCCCTATTGCCGCTGTATTAAGATGCACTGTTTACGTGAGTCAGCCACTTAATGGAATCAAACTGCTCGGGTCCAAAGTAATTCTGTTAAGTGGAGTCTGTTGTATCTTGTACTGCTTATGAATTTTGTTTAAGACAAACACATATATATTTGTTTAGAATGTATTCATTTTGTGCAGCGTGTGTATTCACAGTATAAATTATAAATGTTATCACTCGAATGAAGCACACAATTGAAAGATTACATGTTCTTTATTTTCATAAAATATACATTTATTTTGCATTGTTTCTTGCAGCCGATCTCGTAAGGCATACTTACTCTTCACCCCAGCAGATGGCGCTGCTAGACACCCTACCCCCACAGCAGCTTTACCCCATCTACGACGCCCTTAACTGTGTCAGTGCGACACCCTGGATCATTAACAAACCGGTATGTTCTTGGTCCTTGTTCTTGTCTCTCAGGGTTCACTTTTTGTTGCAGTCTTATATTTTTCCATGTCATTTATTGGAACTTTTGTTACAGGGAATGTACGACAGCTTTCATTGGCTAGCTCATAGGGAGCTGTCAGTGATGTTTTCATTGGCTAGCTCGTAGTGATGTTTTCATTGGCTAGCTCGTAGGGAGCTGTCAGTGATGTTTTCATTGGCTAGCTCGTAGTGATGTTTTCATTGGCTAGCTCGTAGGGAGCTGTCAGTGATGTTTTCATTGGCTAGCTCATTGTGATGTTTTCATTGGCTAGCTCGTAGGGAGCTGTCAGTGATGTTTTCATTGGCTAGCTCATAGGGAGCTGTCAGTGATGCTTTCATTGGCTAGCTCGTAGGGAGCCGTCAGTGATGTTTCGTATAACTTAAATGCCTCAATTCTCTTAAATCGTCCATATCAAATTACATCTAAATTAGCAATATTATCTGTATTGTTGTAGTATAGTTACAGTTAGAAATTGTATAAATGGGAATTCAAAATAGCAGGAACAAAAAAGAACTAGTCCTCTACGCTTGCCAAATGACGTCATTTTTTTCAGTTCATGTGATGACTGTTTTAGGGCCAGACATTGCGATGCTGATATGTATTAGTATTTTATAACATGTCAATAATATCCTTACAAAACATTACCTACTGTGCTTCTTCATCTCAGTGAATTTTTAGTAATACACAATTTGGTGATGAAATAACCACATTTCATAACATGTAAAGACAGCTGTACTGTCTATATTGATGAGCTAATAAATCAGCCAATTAGAGTTGCAGTACGGCTTTAAAGGTCTCTCCTCAATTCAATTGTTTTGGTCATCTCGATTCAGACCCATTTCACCCAAAATTGAACCCATCACGTATTGACTATGGCATGCTAGTTCTAGTATCGACTATGGCATGCTAGTTCTAGTATCGACTATGGCATGCTAGTTCTAGTATCGACTATGGCATGCTAGTTCTAGTATCGACTATGGCATGCTAGTTCTAGTATCGACTATGGCATGCAAGCTCGTTTGAACAAACTTGTTATTTAATTTTGATGAAATCATTAGACAAACTTTTAAATAATTTTTGACCAGGTCCAGTCAATAAATGAATGGTTAAAGTGGTTCTGCTCTATCTATTATAGCATCATGCTATTCACACTCTTGCTATTCACACTCTTGCTATTCACACTCTTGCTATTCACACTCTTGCACATTAACTAATTAATCTAACGAAATCGATTCTTTCACTGATTTAAAAAAAAATTATGCAGCCTTATTAAACCAACTATGACATGTTACTTAAATTATTCACACATTACAAATTTAAACAACAACATAGCTGATTCATGATGGGTTAAATCAATAGATGCTACCCAGAATAACCCGTGGCGCCCCTGGTGCATGATATAACACTAACATAAAGGTGAAATTGTGTGAATTTTTCGACGGAAGTACAACACATAATTTGAGTGAATCTTTCGCCGTGCTATCAAACAATCACATATCCATGCTAACGCATGCTCAATCGCATTCGAAGTTATTCAAGCATCAGATCAGCTGATTGTTTGCATTCCGATGCTAGCATTATGATTTCTGTTTAACATCAGTAAGGGTTATTGTTGGCACTCTGTATTTGTTGCTGAAAATGATTCTTTTCAACCTTCTAATTTGGAGTACAGGTTGTACTTCCATTAACAATCGATCCCTCGATGCATTCCATTTATGCACGCACCGATCAAAACCATAACATTTTGGGTAGCGACTGTTGATGAGGAAGTTTTAACATGATAGCGCAATTTGACATAGAATGTTGTTTGTACAACGAATTAAGTTATGTGATATTTTCTCTGTGTTCTTCCAGATCCTCGACTGCATCATAGATGTGTTCAACAGCGGAGGGGACATGCATCTCGATGTCCCGCGGCCTGCTTCCTCATGTCCAGAGCCTCCCAAGATTGTGCGGTCAGTATTGGTCAAGCGTCTAGGTGCGGTCCACTGTAGCGTGGAAGAATAAATAACGTTCTCATGGAAATGTGTATTTTATGGAAAGAGACAGTTGAATGATTGGAGCAAACTGGCTAAAGATGACAATGAATTATACATCAAATGTATTATATCCATATTGGTGAGATTAGCTCAATAATAATTGAACCAAAATACTGCACTAAGCATCAGTTGCTGGTGTTGGGCTGTCATCAGTGTCAGTTGCTGGTGTTAGGCTGTCATCAGTGTCAGTTGCTGGTGTTGGGCTGTTGTCAATGTCATTTGCTGTTGTTGGGCTGGCGTCGGCGTCAGTTACTGGTGTTGGGCTGTTGTCAGTTGCTGGTGTTGGGCTGTCATTAGTGTCAGTTACTGGTATTGGGCTGTCATCGGTGTCAGTTGCTGGTATTGGGCTGTCATTGGTGTCAGTTGCTGGTGTTGGGCTTTTGTGGTGTCAGTTGCTGGTGTTGGGCTGTCAGCTGTGTCAGCTGCTGTGTTGGAGATTGTTAGCTGGTGTGTTAAACTGTTAGCTGTTGTGTTAGAGACTGGCAGCTGCTATGTTGGAGACAGTGTCACTTGTTGTGTTGGAAATTGTCGGCTGTTGTGTTGGAGAGTGTCTGCTGCTATAACTACTATGGTTACTTGGTACTGTGTTGGGTGTTGTTACGGAGAGTGTTGGGTGTTGTTACAGAGTGTCGGGTGTTGTTACAGAATGTCAGGTGTTGTTACAGAGAGTGTCAGGTGTTACAGAGAGTGTCAGGTGTTGTTACAGAGTGTTGGGTGTTGTTACAGAGAGATGAGCAGCGAGGAGCGGATGCAGGCGATGTACGAGCGTCGTCGCCTCAGCAAGCAGAAGAAGGAGATGTTTGGGCTGTGGTGTACAGAACTCTACCGTCTCTCTATAGCCAACAAGGTGTTGTTGTCATTCACTCTGTCTTGGTTCATTGTAGCCAAGAACATTGTTAAAGAAACAAAAACATTCTGGTCAAATTAATTTATGAAAGTTACTTGGCATGCATTTCCACATTTTAAGTAAAATCAAATGTAACCTGATTTTGATAATAGTTTCGTATAAAATACATATGTCACATCACTTGTCATGACTAGAATTAGGTATTAATCAATTAATCAGTCACAGACTGGAACGACGGTGTCAACGTGACTTTGTACACTGGATACACCAGTTACAGGATGTAGAGCCAGGAAAAACATGAAGGTGTAGTTATGCAAAACACTACTGCTGTATATTGTGTTTCTAGATTCTACACAGCTTTTCACTAGTCTTCCCTGTCTATAAAAGTACACAGTATATGTTTTGAATACCAATTACTTCTCTAAAAAGTGGTTATAATTTCTTAATTAGTGTTTTACAATACTTTCAGTACCGGGAAGAGATCTTCTGGTTCCCTCATAACATGGACTTCAGAGGACGTGTGTATGCCTGTCCACCCCACTTCAACCATCTAGGTCAGTGTGTAAGATTACAGTCTGGTCAGTGTGTAAGATTACAGTCTGTTCAGGGTGTAATATTACAGTCTAATCAGTATGTAATATTACAAGTATAGTCAGTTTGTAAGATTACAGTCTCATCAGTCTATTATAACTTTAAAATTACTTTTACTAGGTTTTAATGCATTTTATATGTATTTCCAATGTATGTAAAGTGCATTGAACTTTTATGAAAACTTGGCTATATAATATTATGATTTTATATTAAAATAATAATCTTATTATTTTTATTGTCTATTTTTATTGTCTATTTTTATTGTCTATTATTATCATCCATTGGAGCTGCACTGTGAGAGTGAGTCAGTAAGATTAGCTGCCCCCCTTGCAGGGAGTGACCTGGCACGGTCCATCCTGGTGTTTGCCAAGAGCAAGCCTCTGGGACCTCACGGCCTCGACTGGCTCAAGATTCACCTCATCAACCTCACGGGAATGCGCAAAAGGTAACCTAAAACACAGATTTCTCCATCTATCTGAAACAAAGCTATTTCTCATGCAGTGACTTTGAGAACATTGGATGTAGCACAAAGTAGGTCCAGTTTTGAATGCTTTTCAAGTTGTTGCAATTTGGCTGGTTGTTGCTGGACTGGTGCCCAGTCCACCATGTGGCGGCACTGTTATGAATGGTGTGGCGTGCAGATCACTTCTAGGGAATGATTCGAGGACCAGATTATACAGCCATAGGCAGAATATCCTACAAAACAGATGTTCAGTTAACCAATAAAAATCATACTTTCGCTTTAACAGTGCCATCTTGTGGTGCTTCTATTGTTGTAGGTCACCAAATAGGGATCGACTCCAGTGTGCAAATGATTTGATGGATGAGATTTTAGACTCTGCGGACAGACCACTGACAGTAAGTGTTTGCTGGTCATTGTGTTTATTTACTTCATTTCTCAGTCATTACTTCTTTCTCAGTCAATTTATTGGTAAGTGAATTTTTTATTGATTTGTCCTCAGTGTGTAAACTTGTTGTATTTGAACTATTTTTTAACTAAACATAATAATAATAAAAACCAACCAGCTGGTTCTACAATAAGCTGCTATGCTCATATGACAGTGATAAATCATTACAAATGTACCAAAGTACCTCTGACGAATATGATTTTCAACACATATTTTTCCTAAATGTTTGTAATGGTTTATTATATACTTGTGAACACTGCTTTTCAAATCAGCAGAAATATACAATAAAGAGTGTAGCACACACTACACAGCTGTTTGTGTTGGAAGAGAAAACTAATGGTGATGTGTTTGTGGTGACCCTGCATAGCCCGTGGTTTGTAAGACGTGTCTGACAGTAGTATTCTTTGTGACTTAGGGCAACAAGTGGTGGCAGAAGTCAGACGAACCTTGGCAAACTCTCGCTTGCTGCATGGAGGTCGCAAAGGTCGTAAGGTCACCTGACCCGGAGACATACATGTGCCATCTACCAGTCCACCAGGTAGGTGGAGCCACTGTCTGTATGTGACCTACAGGGTTCAAACTACCAAGTGACTGGCACATCGTAGAAGTTGTTTATGTTGAAGGTGGTACACATTACAGAAGAAAAAAAATGCACAAATGAATAAATTATTTTTTAAGTGATGGGTTATTTTCTTGTTGCATTTAAGGTGGTGGTTGTTGGCATTGCGTAAACTGAAGATAGAAATGGCATGAAGATTTTGGGGCTGTAGTTTGTTTAGTTGAGGAAATGTATTTAAATTACGTTGTTTTAGTTATGAATCATTTTTAAAAATGACTATGCGGATCTGTTCTATTGTCCAATAAACCAAGCTTTATAAAGAAATAAAATGCAGACATTATGACTTAATTGTTTTAATAAAATAATCAGACATTGTCTTTCAGTGTCTTGGCAACTGTACTTTAAGAATATTTGTACACAATGCTTGACAGTGTGTCTAATTAATGGCTGGGTGTCAGGTCTGTGGCTAAGATTGTTGGTATGTCCAACGATAAGTAAGTTTCTAATAACTAATTATTGACTTTATTGTGTTTAACTTCTCTCTCCATATTAATAATTAGAGGCTTTTAGTGTGTCTTCTGTAACAAGGCTGTCCTCTGTAACAAGAGCTGTAGCAAGGTTGTCCTCTGTAACCAGAGCTGTAACAAGACTGTCCTCTGTAACGAGAGTTCTAACAAGGCTGTCCTCTGTAACAGGAGCTGTAACAAGGCTGTCCTCTGTATCAAGAACTGCAACAAAGCTGTCCTCTGTAACAAGAGTTCTAACAAGGCTGTCCTCTGTAACAAGAGTTCTAACAAGGCTGTCCTCTGTAACAAGAGTTCTAAAAAGGCTGTCCTCTGTAACAGGAGCTGTAACAAGGCTGTCCTCTGTATCAAGAACTGCAACAAAGCTGTCCTCTGTAACAAGAGTTCTAACAAAGCTGTCCTCTGTAACAAGAGCTGTGACAAGGCTGTCCGCTGTATCAGGTGTCATGTTGTTCTAGGATGGATCGTGTAACGGCCTGCAGCACTACGCGACCCTGGGGCGGGACCAAGCCGGGGCGGAGTCTGTCAATCTCTTCCCCTTTGACACCCCTAAAGACGTCTACAGCGATGTCGTAGAAATGGTAAGTGTACCTCGCTATTATAGTCATATCTGTCACTTAGCAACATTTCTTACTGTAATGTTTTTGGTAATTTGTACAATTGTCAGGTTGTGGGTGCCATTGTGGTGCCATTGTGCAGAGTCATCAATGGGATCATCCATTTTTAAGATAATGACAAATTCTTTAAAAATGTGATATGCTTCTTTAATCAAAATAGACAGTTTGTTCACCAAATAAATAAAAGGCTCCTACAGGATGTTTCAACAAAATGTCTTTGTTATTTTTTTATTGAATTTGTCATGGAAAAAGGTCTTAAATTTTTTAAGTATTGGTTGTGAAAAGGTCTTTGATATGATCGGTTCATCACTGAATCAACCTTGATTTTATAATGGAGAACAAATCTTGTTTGTATTGTTTAAAACTTGTATTTATGTTACAGTTGTGTAGTGTATTTTAAAATAGAAATTGCAACTTTTTATAATAATTCCTTGAATATGATCTAGTGCTTCATGGAAATTGTTGTCGTACTTTAGTAATGAATAATTGACCCACCAGGTGGAGAGCGAGAGACAGAAGGATGCAGCGAATGGCATGCAGATTGCACAAGTTCTCAAAGGATTTGTAAAACGAAAGGTGGGCCTGTGATTTTGACTGGCAACATTTTGTAGTCACTTGATTTGGTTGTCAGTAAATATTACACAGTGTTTATGTTGTTAATTGATTTGATCATCGTTCAGATGCAGATCTGTGAAGGTCAGCAGTAAAGAGACTCTGTCAGTTATATGTATGTTTATTCATGTTTATTCATGTTCTTCACATCTTGCAGAAATCTGTTAACTTGTATGCATATTATTTTGTTGTTGGAGAAAACTGCATATTTCAGTAGTATTGATAACTTCTGCTAAATTAGTACAACCCATCTGTGAAAGGCTGCTTTTTTGGAGAATAAACCTATGATAAACTAGCTTTGACTCTTTAATCATAAGTTTGCACATTGGTTACTAAGTTATTGGCAAAGTATGATGATAAATAACATGATGTTTTATATTTATACATTACTTTGAAGTATTCAGGTGATCCTTAATTTACTATTTTGCACTTACAGTGATGTTTTCAGATAGTCCATATGTTAATCTTTTGTAACATCGTTACATCTGGGGTTCTGTACAATATCCAGCTACAATTTGATAGTAATGTTATCGTAACCAGGTGATCAAACAGACGATCATGACCACAGTGTACGGCGTGACGAAGTACGGAGCGCGACAGCAGATCCGAGGTCAGCTGGAGGGCATCGAAAACTTCCCGCAGAAACACACGTGGGAGGCGTCCTTCTACCTCACGGACAAGACATTCATGTGTCTACAACAGATGTTTACCTCCACGAAAGACATACAGGTAAGTCAAAGTTAACACACATATGGGTTGTTAGAGGGTTGGTCTGTCAGTTGAGAGAAGTTCAAGTCCACTGAGTGATTTTTAGAAGCTTTGTCTTGATTTTTGAAGCTTCCAAAGATTGGGCTATTTTTTAAGCTTCCAAGGAGTGGAAATTTTTTTAAGCTTGCAAGGAGTGGACGATTTTTCGAAGCTTTCATTCTGTTTGCCTATATCTTTCAGATGAGACCCTGAAAACTGTAGGTCCCTTCTTTTAGGTGTCTATGCCAAGGGTAGTAAAAGATCCCACACAGGGGGTAAATGTGTGGCCTGTCATGGACTCACAAACTGTAACACACCCTGCACTAATTGTGTGTAGGATTTTCGCTGAATTAGCTGCTGCCAAAACCAGCTGTGATAATGGAGCAAAGCGCCATGTTTAGGCGCTATATAACGGATGCCAGCGCTATATAAGATGTCATCATTATATGCATCGTCTGCTATGGTAAATTGTGAGTTTTTTTGTTGTGTTCAGGCTTGAATACTGTTGGTGTGACAACTTTGCATGTTTGAGAGTTTAACAAGATTTAACAAGATTTGCCATCCAAGGCAAAGGCCCAGATGGCAAGTGGACAAGGAAGCCATTGGCTTATAGAAAATCCAAAATTTTTAATCTGTGTAACCTTCCAGAGAAATGTCAACTTTGTTTTTAAATATATTCACGATGCTAGCATATTTGTAACCTGCCCTCCTGAGATATGTGTCAACACTGTTTTTAAACATATTCACACTGCTAGCAGTTACACAATCTGTAGATAATTTGTTCCATTCATTGATTGTCCTCTGTGAGAACGAGTACTTCCTGATATCCAATCTACACTGATCCTTTACCAATGTTACCTCGTGTCCTCTTGTTCTATTATCTTTCTTGAGTGAGAAAAAAAATATTTCTATCAGTTAGAGTTAGAAATTGTTTGCTAGTTAATAATGTTAAACATGCATAACATAATTTACATAAATGTCAGAATCTTCCCACAAGATGGGAAAGATAGATGCCTATAAAGGACTTATAAAGTTTTGTATATAAAAAAGAACATGGAGTTCTGTGTAAGAAGTACATCTAAAACTATAAAAACGCTGCTTTAAATCTTTAACCTGGCACTCGCCATTTATTTATTTATAACACTCATGAATAAATTTGCTCCATGTTCACTGGTATGTTCACTGGCATGGCATGGCATGGCATGGCATGGCATGGCATGGCATGGCATGGCATGGCATGGCATGGCATGGCATGGCATGGCATGGCATGGCTACCGACTTGACTTTTGTCTAGAAGATGAATTGGACCCAGAAATTCAGTTTATTGGTGTGGTCTGTTTCAGGATTGGTTCGTGTTGTCAGCAAAACTTGTCTCAAAGGTGTGTCTGAAGCCAATGGAGTGGGTCACTCCGATTGGCTGGCCTGTAGTGCAGCCGTACTTCCGACAGACCCGCATCGCACGCCCCAAAGATGCCATTCTGCCTCATCAACTCAAGTATATCAATGTCGAGTAAGTGGCTCACTACTACACCTGGTTAGGCGAGGAGTCATATATGTATTTATCAAAAACAGCAAGAATATCATGTTAAGCAGGCTTTGTGTTATAGAACTGTGCATCTATATGTATATATAAATATATAGTTGCATGTAAGCAGGCACACACACACACACACACACACACACACGCACACACACACGCACACACACACACATGCACACACATATATGCACACACATATATGCACCACACTCGCACGCATGCACAAACAAACATGCACGCACGCACGTAAAATAAACCTCAGTTGTTCTGTCCATACAGAGAAGAACTCATCCATTCATTGTTGCTTCATGTTTAATATCGGTAGTTTTGTTTTGTGCCAGGAAGCCCAACGCAATGAAACAGAAGAACGCGTTTCCGCCGAACTTCATTCACTCACTTGATTCGACACACATGATGTTGACTGCCATCTACTGCCTCAGGTATCAACTAAGATGCAGCAGTCATGGACGCCTTAATAACATAATCCAGTTTTACCAAACTGTTACTATCATTATAAATGGGCCGCCACTGCTACTACGCAGCAGACTTGTTTACAAACAAATTGTTTTCTAGAAACAATACAGTAACACATACAACCGTTACTATCATCTTTTTGTATATATGAATTTAACTAATTGGTAATTACCCACTAAATACGATTAGATGTGTTAAAATTGTTATTTGAAGAAAGTAGTTTTTGTTCATGAAGAAATTATTCATTTTATGACAGAACAACACAACAACTCATGTAATAAAAGCTTCATATTTATTATTCATCTTGGCAATAAAATGGGACAGTCCGGCCACATCTCTCTGGGGCCAGCTGTGACACCCTGAGAACTGGATGTGAGACCCAGATATTTCACGTGACCGGACTGCGGTCCTGGGCGAGCTACTTGATCATGATCATGTGACTGCGGTCACATGACCAGAGAATACTGGGGTCTGCATCCCTCTGGGTGTCCAGCCAGCATAAAAAAGTGTTTAGAACGAATGCCCCAGGCCTTTCGAAATGCTGGCCATCCTATAATTTTTTTAAAGGTGGAGAAAGGGGGCTGGTTGATGGGTGATATGTTTCCTTGTTCGTGCTACAAGACAAAGACGGCCCAAGGAAGGGATGTTGCCAGATCCCACTGCTGGGATAATGCTTCTACTTGGTCAGACACCCACTGCAGTGAGGGAATATAAGGGGTGCTGCCAGCTCCCGTAGCAGGGTTAATGCTTGTAATTGGTCAGAGGCCCCCTGCAGTGAGGGAATATAAGGGGTGCTGCCAGCTCCCATAACAGGGTTAATGCTTGTAATTGGTCAGAGGCCCCCTGCAGTGAGGGAATATAAGGGGTGCTGCCAGCTCCCATAGCAGGGTTAATGCTTGTAATTGGTCAGACGCCCCCTGCAGTGAGGGAATATAAGGGGTGCTGCCAGCTCCCATAGCAGGGTTAATGCTTGTAATTGGTCAGACACACACTGCAGTGAGGGAATATAAGGGGTGCTGCCAGCTCCCATAGCAGGGTTAATGCTTCTACTTGGTCAGAGGCCCCCTGCAGTGAGGGAATATAAGGGGTGCTGCCAGCTCCCATAGCAGGGTTAATGCTTCTACTTGGTCAGAGGCCCCCTGCAGTGAGGGAATATAAGGGGTGCTGCCAGCTCCCATAACAGGGTTAATGCTTGTAATTGGTCAGACACCCCCTGCAGTGAGGGAATATAAGGGGTGCTGCCAGCTCCCATAGGGTTAATGCTTGTAATTGGTCAGAGGCCCACTGCAGTGAGGGAATATAAGGGGTGCTGCCAGCTCCCATAGCAGGGTTAATGCTTGTAATTGGTCAGACACACACTGCAGTGAGGGAATATAAGGGGTGCTGCCAGCTCCCATAGCAGGGTTAATGCTTCTACTTGGTCAGACACCCCCCTGCAGTGAGGGAATATACGGGGTGCTGCCAGCTCCCATAGCAGGGTTAATGCTTCTACTTGGTCAGACACCCCCCTGCAGTGAGGGAATATAAGGGGTGCTGTCAGCTCCCATAGCAGGGTTAATGCTTCTACTTGTTCAGAGGCCCCCTGCAGTGAGGGAATATAAGGGGTGCTGCCAGCTCCCATAGCAGGGTTAATGCTTGTAATTGGTCAGAGGCCCCCTGCAGTGAGGGAATATAAGGGGTGCTGCCAGCTCCCATAGCAGGGTTAATGCTTGTAATTGGTCAGAGGCCCCCTGCAGTGAGGGAATATAAGGGGTGCTGCCAGCTCCCATAGCAGGGTTAATGCTTGTAATTGGTCACAGGCCCCCTGCAGTAAGGGAATATAAGGGGTGCTGCCAGCTCCCATAGCAGGGTTAATGCTTCTACTTGGTCAGACACCCACTGCAGTGAGGGAATATAAGGGGTGCTGCCAGCTCCCATAGCAGGGTTAATGCTTGTAATTGGTCAGAGGCCCCCTGCAGTGTGGGAATATAAGGGGTGCTGCCAGCTCCCATAGCAGGGTTAATGCTTGTAATTGGTCAGAGGCCCCCTGCAGTGAGGGAATATAAGGGGTGCTGTCAGCTCCCATAGCAGGGTCAAAGCTTGTAATTGGTCAGAGGCCCCCTGCAGTGAGGGAATATAAGGGGTGCTGCCAGCTCCCATAGCAGGGTAAATGCTTGTAATTGGTCAGAGGCCCCCTGCAGTGAGGGAATATAAGGGGTGCTGCCAGCTCCCATAGCAGGGTTAATGCTTGTAATTGGTCAGAGGCCCCCTGCAGTGAGGGAATATAAGGGGTGCTGTCAGCTCCCATAGCAGGGTCAAAGCTTGTAATTGGTCAGAGGCCCCCTGCAGTGTGGGAATATAAGGGGTGCTGTCAGCTCCCATAGCAGGGTAAATGCTTGTAATTGGTCAGAGGCCCCCTGCAGTGAGGGAATATAAGGGGTGCTGCCAGCTCCCATAGCAGGGTCAAAGCTTGTAATTAGTCAGACACCCCCTGCAGTGAGGGAATATAAGGGGTGCTGTCAGCTCCCATAGCAGGGTTAATGCTTGTAATTGGTCAGAGGCCCCCTGCGGTGAGAGGATGAACCTTTTAATTGGTCAGCTTTCATTCCCCAGGCCCTTGGTAGGGATGGTCCCTGGCCTCCCGTAGGCTCCCAAGGTGCATCGGTCAGTTGTTCTGTCATGAACCACGCACAATGATAACACTATGCCTCAATTTATTTGGTGGTGGTTTTTATTTTCATCCCAAGTAATGTTTTAATTCTGATGCAAGTAATGTTTTAATTCTTATCCCAGTAATGTTTCATGTGTTCACTGATGGTCTCCCAAATAATGTCATATCCCACGTGTCTGATTATTTTTCTGTGACGCCATATTGCACGACACTGTCAAAAGTAAAGCCAACTGTCAACTCTTGCGCTATGAGACATCGTAGAGCAGTGTGGGTTTGCCTATCCTCTCCACCAGGGGCTGGTTCACATCATCACCTCTGGCATATCGACTATTCTATTCAAACATGAATTTGTTGCTGTGTTAACTAATGATATTACGCGCATTCAGTTCTTCAATTTTGGGGAGCTTAATTGGCTGTGGACCGGACATCGCTGGTCAGACAAGTAATTGTGATAGGCAATTTCCACGAACAAGTCCTAGTATGGTGGGAAGTGGGACAAAGTACAGATGACTTCGCGCACTTCTGTACATTGTGTAGAATATACAAGGGGTAGTAGTATCGCTACTCTTAAGGATCAGTCTGCCAAGACATGCAATGTCCTCATAGTGACAAAGTCCTATTCTGCTGGTCTTGACAGTTACTAACTAAAGGGACATGAATGTTTGCGGTGTGTTGGTTGACTGGCATTGTTTCTACTTGCAGGGCTGGTGTCACATTTGTGTCGGTTCATGATTGCTTCTGGACTCATGCCGGTGATGTCGCTGTCATGAACAAGGTATGACTATTGGCATCACTTGTTATCAGTGATGAAAAGCATAAATTCCAGTATAATAATTGGAATTGGTATTTTTTAAGTGCAATTGAAATTGATACATTGTAATTTACCCCAAGTGTGCCTGTGACAAGAATTGACATGTCATTTGTGAAAGGTGGACAGTTGATATGATGTGTTTATGTCACCTTCTGTCACAGATATGTCGTGAGCAGTTTGTCAGTCTACACAGCCAGCCGATCCTTGAAGAACTCGCGCAATTTCTACTCCAGAAGTTTGGCTTTGATGAAAGGTAGGGGTTTTCACACAGGCATTAACACAAATAATATATGGTATAAAACAGTTTGTGACTCCGTCCGTCCGTCCGTCCGTCCGTCCGTCCGTCCGTCCGTCCGTCCGTCCGTCCGTCCGGCCGGCCGGCCGGCCGGCCGGCCGGTCGGTCGGTCGGTCGGTCTGTTCCCTCATATTTCCGTCAATTTCACATGTATGGGGCTGAAATGTTGTAGGCGTGTTCAGTGGCCCGGGGGATGGTTCATGCATTTAAACAAATTTGCAATTCCCCAGGCGTGTGGACTGTGGAGATTTTATGAAGAAATCAATGTGGACGTTTTACTTAGATTCCGTAACTTGGAACTATAGTAGTTCATAGTTGCGTCCAATTGTTTGCTATGCATATTTTCTGCAATTGTTCCGAGTTACACGATTTACGTCAAACATCCACATAAGTTCCTTCGTATAGTACGAACGCTTCATGAAACCGACATGGTGCATGATTTTGGGGGCACTGCCATTGTCATTGCCCGACCAAAACTTGACTGGGTAGTGCCGGGTAACTCGGCTAGTTATGTATGATTATGTTAGTACTTAAAGGTCATCCAGTACCAGGGGGTGACTTGAAGTGTAAGTCGAGAGCAATTGCTGTTTTAACGATGGGAAGAAAAGGAAAAATAGGAATGTTTTAATTGCTGCTTACAAATTAAAATGTTCACCTATAGTTGCAAGAGGGACATTTTGTACTGATTTGGTTCATAATTAGTTCCTCTCAGTGAAATTACTTTCCCTGTCATGTTAACTTGTGAAACGATGACAACTCTTTCTCTGCAGAAATACAGTTAATTTTCCTTTCATTGGAAGTAGTCACAGTGTTGATAATTTAAAATGTGGACAGTAAGGGAAATCACATAAAAACATTACCCAACTTGGTTTATGAAGAATAAATACTGTTCAAAGTTACATTTCTCTGTACAACTGATACCATTGTTACCTACCTGATCACATGTCGTGTGTTTTTGTTGACAGTAAACTCGTTGGCCTGACGCAAAGTGAAGAAGCTCCAACAATGGCCATGGTCAACTACGTTCTTGGCAAGGTGCCAAGCAGAGGTCAGTACTTGGCCAAGACACAACTGATAATGACCATTGATACTTAATCAACATCTTCATTGTCAAATGATGACATGTTTTCCCAAACATTTACCAGAAAAATGGAACAGAATCAATGTCTATTAGGGTAGCCTCAAAACGTCAGTGTACGACACTAAAGAAAATTGGTTTGTGGAGGGGAGGGGGAGAGAGGAGGGGGAAAGGGGATGGAGGAGGGGGAGGGAGGAGGGGGAGAGGAGGGGGAAAGGGAATGGAGGAGGGGAGAGAGGAGGGGGAGAGGAGGGGGAGAGAGGAGGGGGATGGAGGAGGTGGAGAGAAAAGGGGGAGAGAGGAGGGGGAGAGAGGAGGGGGAGCGGGTTTACAGCTGTTTCGTTTGGCATGTACATCTATTTTTCCCCTTAAAACACTGTTTATTTTCCGACCTGAGTTTGTAAGGTGCTGATTTCAAGCTACCCACAGGCTGATGCAATTCAAAGGTTCTGAGGTAAAACAACATTGGGTCTCATGTAGGGCTGAACATCAAATGTTTGAGATCATCCTTTAGTGAAACTAGATAACCCCGTTCATTTCTTGAGTCAGAGGCAGAGGAGTCAGTGTCAGAGGAGTTATAATGTGATGTTTTGGGCTGATCATATGCGGCAGTGTTATAGTGTAACGACTATTGTGAATAGGCTGATTGCTGTTGTGTAAAGTCATAACAGGTACAGCAATATAATATGCATGTTTTAGTTAATTAATCGTGTGTTCGTCAGCAAAACAGTCAGACAAAAGCTCATAATTCCTATTGTCTTGTTTGTTGTAGGTCACTTTCAGTTGGAGAATGTTCTAGAATCGACCTACTTCTTCAGCTAGACACAACTCAGCCCCAGGGAGAAGCTATGCATTTATGATTCGTCTGTCCCACACTTGCAATCTCTGTATTAATACGTGGTCAGTTACAGATGGGAATGTTTCTGTTTTCAAGGAAATGCGTAATGTCCACATACCAGTTATTGTGTGTTTTATTCACCGGCAACAACAACAAAGTGTATACTGTTATCAGTTGTTCATATGAATAACTGATGACAACAAAATATTTGATTGGTAAATTATAACTTTTGTGATAATATTAAGGGAGCAAACTCTGATAATTTTTATCATACACCCATGTTGTATAATATAGACTGTGTCTATTGTAACAACTCCCCAAGTGTGTTTTAATGAACCACATTCAAACTGTTAAAATAGATACAATTTATAATAGATGACATGATTTTGCGATATACAAATGATCAGATTTTGTACCTTTGAGTTATTGCCATTTCAGGAATAATTTAAAGTAAATTGTCACTTTTGTGATAATTTGTAAATTATCACCTTTTTTATTCTTTGTAAATTATCGATTAGTAAATTATTGCCATTTTTCATCTTTGCCAAAGTGACTTGTGATGAACTTAACATGAATGATTTTAATGTGCCAAATTTGTTTTGTGATAGTTTTAGCCATGATGCATTTTGAAAAGTTATGTCAGGAGCATGACTTGACAGAATTAGCCGCCACATCTACAAACCAATGCACTGTGTCATAGTGCTCTCAAAGGTGAAGCAATGCATTGCACTGTCTGTGAACAAGACGTCTTTTTCTGTTATTCATGTCTCTCTCCAGGATATTCATTGGTTGCCTAAGTGTTTCCCCAAGTTGTAGGACACCATCAGAATAGTGGTCTAACCCCGCTGGAACAAACTATGATATCTACACTTGCTTATTTATATTTCAACGTAAGTGTCATGGATGCTTCTGCAGTGGCTCATGAGAGATGGAGTCCACAGCAAGTTACACATTTACCCGCTGTGTGGGATCTTTTACTTCCCCTGGCATAGACACCAGGTAGAAGGGGCCAACGACTTTTAGTGTCTCTTCTGAAAGACACAGGCAAAGTGGGGTGAACGAAGTTGCCTAAGTTTTGAACCCCGGTCCCCTCAACCATCTCTACAACCTAGGCCACCGCGCCCCACACCAGGAAAACATGATTGATTGACATAAATATTGAACAATGATAAGTTATACGTGAATTTGAAGCTCTTATAATGCTGTATTTGTAAACTAAACCAAAAATTTTCAAATATGACATTTGGTCGATTGTATAATGATTAACTTAAACTAAACTGTAATAATTAATTACATGAGACTGCATTACCATTAACACATATAAACAAATCCACTGTGGTGGCCCCACAATAGTTATTTCAAAATAATTTCTGTGATGCAATTTGTTCATGTTTATCTTTAAAAAAGGCATAATGTAAAGTGTGTAGAGATAACTAACTGGGAGCAAGGCTATCAAGACGTTCACTTTCTGTGTTTGATAATGAATACATCATCTATCCTTGAGTTCCTCTGTTGCTCTAGCATGGTTGATGGAGGCCATTTATATGGAACATCTTTCACCTTTATTAACACTCATTGATTTGATATATGATACTCTGTGGTGGATTCAGCCATGCTGCTTTATGGCAAAGTTTACCAATTCATATGTGATATATCAGCTTTTTTTAGTTTAATAAAATATTTGTATTTCAATAATATTGTTACTGAATTACAAAGTATTTTATTTAAATAAAAAATTATAAATCACTTGACCTGCTTAATTATATGCTGGATTCAAAAGTCATCTCATTTCAGTGAGAAAAACGACTGGCAAGATATCAACCTGCATGTGATAAGTTTAATATGATTGTGGCAAGTTATGCTATAATTTTTTTTTAAGAATATGTATTGTTATAAGTGTACATTATTGTAAATATTGTGCATACCATTGTAAATAAATACTATTTTATATTATAGTTACATTGTTTCTTATTTTTGTATAAAAAGTATTCTGCAGATTAACAAATCAAAACATATTTATTTTCAATGTCATATGACAACAGCAGTACAGTGGTATAGCATCATGTATATATAAAATTTAGATAAAAATGGTCACACATTTATACATTTATATACAGTATTAATGATGAGTTGGAAACGGGGAGAGTTTAATCTTATGTTTACTCCCGCTGGAGCATTCAATTACTAAATATTACAAATACTTTTAATTATGCAGTAGTTAAAGATACATTGTTGCTGGTGGTTTGTAAATTGTATTACAAGGTAACGGTATTAATAAACAATACAACATCAATCAAGATAATAATAAAAATTTAAACTATTGTAACATACACAAAAGCTCATCACTGCATTATTACCGTAATTCTCTCAATAATAGATGATTTGTACCTTTTTTGAATGTAGAATTATTTTGACACTTTCTTAGGCATGCAGATAAACTTTTCCACAGTTTGACTGTAGTCATACACATAACCTTCAGCATGGTACAAACATACAGAAAGTTTTTCGAAAGTAAATTGTATTTCACCGTGTACATTGTCATAGCCATCTTATATTCAATGTAATAAAAAAACAATGGACTATGACAGCAAGTTCACTTGATCTAGTGCCAATACTGTGCTGGTCTCTCATCATCTGGGATGAAAGGTAAATGGCAGCAGTTCCATGGATGTTATTGAACATAATATTATATAATAATTATTATTTGAGTTGATCTACTCTGTATTTGACAGTAAATATTTTGATTTGACAAAATTCAGCTACTCCAATGTGTGTTCTGGGAGACAGGTTGAGCAGATATCTAACAACTCTGCATGATTTGAAATTGGGATTTGTTTTTCTGGGGTAGACCAGAGTACCATGACGAGAACACAATCAAAATGACGCTGTATCAGTGAAGATATCAACAGCTTCTTAATTTTTGGGTCAAAAGATTTAGTATTACGGTATAGAAACCTAAGTTTGTTATTGATGTTACGGACAGCTTTTCTGGCAATGCATTCACCTGACATGTGTTGATCTAATTCAACTCCCAGATACTTGACTGATGACGGTTCCGCCTACATCAACCAACTGTTTGCAATCAGTCAGGTAGGATTGGAGCCAGTCTCTTGAATTGTGGTCAAAACCCAAGGCTTGAAGTTTAGAAAGCAGAGTGCAATGATCTACTGTATCAAAAACTTTCGGGCCTCTACATAATTTCGCGGGCCGGGCCAGGCCTGGGCCTACATACTGCGGGCCCGGGCCGGGCCTGGGCTGAAAACAATTTAAACACATTGGGCTTGGGCCAGGCCTGGGCCTAGTGTGAGCGGGCCGGGCCGGGCCTGGGCTGGACCTGGACATAATAAAAATATTCATACAAAACACTGATTATTACTTTATTTTTTAATAAAAACTTATTACAAATTGTAATTCCGGTTAATGAATGCTTAAAATTATATCTTTAGTATTATACAGTTGCAAATTGAGACTTGCATGGAATCTAATGGCCCCATAAGTTCACTTGGCTGGAAGTAGCCAGCCCCAAATGTTTACTTTAGAAATATTTGCAGAGGCAATCAAGCCATGATTAACCATCAACTTATCACCCTTTGACCCTACCAGTGGACATTCTATTGTCTAGGTCTTCCCTCCAAACATTGCCCACCTGAATGACCTGCCCACTGCCAAGTGCCCACTAGGCCACTAGCCCACTACTCAGTACCCAATGCAGTTGGTAATTGGTATTTCTCCCCAGTCCTAATTCATTCACACATTGTCTGAACCTGTCTGTCTCAGGCTAGTGACTGCAGGCCTGCTGGAAATGCCACTGGGTGTCAGTGCCAGTGGGTGACATTTAATTTAAATATCATATTAAATTATGTTAACTTAGTTGAGCTAATTCAATTAACAATATAAATTGGGGTTATGGCTTGCATATCGGTTAAGTCAGGGTTAGATAAACAAATCTCCTACCCTAACCATAAGCCAATACATTAAAGCCAAATATAACAAATGTTATCATATTTAATAGTAATGACACTAAGAAGTTTTTCTTACCCATCTTTGGCCCGCAGGTATGGGCCGGGCCTGGGCCTGAAACTTGCGGGCCGGGCCGGGCCTGGGCCAAACATTCACGGTCTGGGTCGGGCCTGGGCCTAAATTCTAGTTTGCGGGCCTGGGCCGGGATTGGCTTTAAAAATTATTGCAGGCCTGGGCCAGGCCTGGGATCAAATTCTAGGCCTGCGCAGGGCACTAGGACTCTGAACGTACTGGGATCAGTCCTGCTACCCTTTTTGTGGAACAGAACGACCCGAGCTCTTTTGATGTCATTTGGTACCTCTCCCTGGGCAATGGACATATACAAGATTTAACAAGATTGCCATCCAAGGAAAGGCCCAGATGGCATGTGGACAAGGAAGCCATTAGCTTATCGAGAGTCCAACATTTTTAATCTGTGTAATCCGCCCTCCTGAGATACGTGTCAACCTTTTTTTAAACATATTCATGCTGCTGGCAGTTACACAATCTGTAAATAATTTGTTCCATTCATTGAATGTCCTCTGTGAGAACGAGTACTTCCTGATATCCAATCTACAATGATCCTTTACTAATGTTACCTCGTGTCCTCTAGTTCTATTATATTTCTTGAGAGAGAAAAAAATATTTCTATCAATATTTTCAAACACATTCAATATCTTAAAAACTTCAGTTTGATCTCCTCTTAACCTCCTTGTCTCTAGGGTTTTTAAACCACATTCTTTCAGTCGTTCTTCATAACTAAGGTCTCTCAGTTCTGGAATCATTATATAATTGCTCTCCTCTATATGCTTTAAAGCGTATCTATATCCTTCTTACGATATGGTCACCAAGCTTGTATACAGTACTCTAAAGCAAACATTACGCTGCTATTTAAGAAAGGATTGAGGAACAATCCATAAAATTACAGACCAGTGAGTTTAACATCAGTTGTATGTAAATTACTCGAAACATTAATTAGAGACCACATGGTGGAATTCCTTGTAAGACATAAATTAATAAATACATCTCAACATGGGTTCCTAAAAGCAAGGTCATGTCTAACCAATCTCTTATGTTTTTGGGAAGAAATTACAAAGTGGGTAGATGACGGGTCACCAGTGGATGTTGTATATTTAGATTTTCAGAAAGTTTCGATAAAGTGCCACATCAAAGATTGTTACTTAAACTAAAAGCCCATGGTATAGGCAATGCTGTAATCAACTGGATAGAAAAGTGGCTTACACACAGAAGACAGAGAGTAGTAGTAGATGGTGAGATTTCAAACTGGAAATCTGTTCTGAGTGGGGTACCACAGGGATCAGTATTAGGCCCTATACTGTTTTTAATATATATATAAATGATTTTGGAAAATGACATATCTAGCAAAGTACTGAAATTTGCAGATGACACAAAAGTATTCAGAAAGGTTACTAATGATACAGATAAACAAAGTTTACAGGATGATCTAGATAAATTAGTTAAATGGTCAGAAAAATTGCAAATATCATTCAATTTTTGGAAGTGTAAATGCATACACATAGGACATGGAAACATGGACGAAGAATGTAAAATGGGGGATGCTGTACTAGGTAGAACCACACAAGAAAAGGACTTAGGTGTAACATTTAGTGTTGACATGAAAGTTTCAGAGCAATGTGGGATTGCTGCTTCGAAAGGAAATCAAATTCTAGGGCTAATTAGGAGAACTATTACATATAAGGAGAAACAGCTAATTGTACCCCTGTACAAAGCAATAGTTAGACCACATTTGGAATATTGTATACAAGCATAGAGGCCGTATCGTAAGAAGGACATAGACAAGCTAGAAAGAATACAAATAAGAGCAACTAAAATTATTCCAGAATTGAGAGACCTTAGTTACGAAAGTCGCTTATTACAATGTTGTTTGACAACACTAGAGACCAGGAGACTAAGAGGAGACCAAATAGAAGTGTTTAAAATAGTGAACGGTTATGAGGATGTTGACAGGAATATGTTCTTCAAACTTAAAGAAGGCAGTAGAACCAGAGGAAATATAGCATCATTAGTTAAGGAACATTGTAGGTTGGACATGAGAAAGTACTCTTTCTCACAGAGGGTGATAAATGAATGGAACAAACTGCCAAATGATTGTGTTAATGCTAATAGTGTGAATATGTTTAAAAATAGAATTGACAGATATATGATAAGAGCGGGCTACACATAGATGATAAAATTGTTGGACTCTCGATAAGCCAATGGCTTCCTTGTCCACTTGCCATCTGGAACTTGTTGTTTGGGATGGCAATCTTGTTAAATCTTGTTAAATGAGGCCTAACTATTGCTTTATAGGTATAATTAGCTTTTTCTCCTTGTATGTTATATTTCTCCTAATCAACCCAAGAATTTTATTACCCTTTGAAGCTGCAATACCACACTGCTCTGAAACTTATTGTTATTCCTAAGTCATGTTCTGTTACAATAGTACCCAAAACAGTATCTCCCATTTTATAGTTTAAATCCAAGTTCCCACGTCCTGTATGTAGGCATTTACATTTAAAAATTTTTTAACAACATCTGCCATTTCTCAGACCATTTCACTAATCTATCTAGATCGTTTTGTAAATGTTGTTTATCACCATCATTGTTGACACTTCTAAACACGTTTGTGTCGTCCGCAAATTTCAGTACATTGCTTGTTATATTATCGTCCAAGTCATTGATATATATAGCAAGCAATTCCTGGTGGCCCAACAAACCACCAGCATTAATGATCAGGATAGTGAAGCTTGATAAAGGATATTTAATATAATATATATATATATATATGAATATGTATTTTTTTCTCTATTTAGTGGCTTACTCATCCTAGGAGATAAAGTGTTATGTATTTTAGAAGAAAACAGCAAAAGTGACCGGGCTCGTCCGGGATTTGAACCCGGGACCTCTCGCACCCTAAGCGAGAATCATACCCCTAGACCAACGAGCCAACTGGTTAAAACGGTGAGTAATAAACAAATTAATCACCACGCGGCAGCAGTTGCCATCTCACGCCCACTGGGTCATTCATAGTCATATGATCTGTGATCACGTGCCATTCATAAAAGTGGGCGACAACAACGAACGAAAACCAAAGCGCGCTTACTTTGACTAATTGCCAGGAGCCGTCCTTTTGAATTTGTCAACACGATGGCTAGCTGGACAAAGTACCAATTCTTCTTGGCGTCCATGATGCTGGTGACGGGGTCACTAAATACACTGTCAACAAAGTAAGTGCAAGTCTTAGTGTCAATAAATGCACATGATGAAGCCAATGCCAATGTAATAAAGAAAGTGGGCAGGTCTTGCATCCGGCTTTCACGTTTTTCGCAACTAGAACAAAGATGAAGACGAAGTAAATGATTCTGAAACAGTAGTGCCTAATATAAGTGGCCCAGAGTCTGATGTTTTTAATTGAGACAACACATTCCGATATATATTTTTTTAGACACCTTTAAATGTCAAATTATTTTCTGGTCGTGTTAAATTTTTTTAATACTGACTTACTGTTCATATATTATATAAATAATAATACGACAATAATAATATAATTTATTTTATTCAGTGTAACCAAACTACGCATCAGTGATTAATGTGTGTTGTTTTGCAGTATGCAAGTCATACTTGAAAGCGTTCACATAATGTTTGGCATGGGACATGGAAATTTGCAAAATTGTAATTGATTTATCATTGAAAATTAATGCTTTTCTAATTTTTCTGTTATTCACCCCTGCTCCCTTTATAAAGGGATGAGGCTAACTCGTGTATTGCTCATTTGCTGCACCGCCCCAGCTCTCCCTTTCCACTGCTCCCTATCGGCAGCCTTCTCCATCCACTTGTCATCCACCACCTTTCTTACATCCCTCTTTTACATGTCTTAGCGCAGTTCTCACATCTTAGTTGTGGTCTTTTTCTGGCTGTTTCCTAGCCTCTGCTTTCTTCGTCCGTCGGCCCTCCTCCATCCGCGCCACGTTGCGTGACCTGCCCACATCGTCCAGCTCCTTACTATTCTTTCTGTTAGGCTGAACTGCATCCCAATCTCTTCCCTCTGGTAGTCAGCCCTCTTCCATCCCCACCAAGTGACTTGCCCACATCATCCGGCTTCTTACTAATCTTCCCGTTAGGCGGAACTGCCTCCCAATCTCTGCCTTCAGGTCATTCATCCTCCATCTATCTGCCCTATTTGTTACGGTAATTCTCACTGTTTGTCCAACCAAACATCACAAGTTCACAACAGAAAAGCTGAACATTCAAGTAATGTACCTAATGTTGATTTATTTATAAGTTTTATGGATCATGTGATTCCAACCTTAATCAGTTCTGTTTTTAAAGTTCTTAGTAGAGTTTAATTTTCAATATGTTCCTGGAAAACATCATGCAAGAAACCTCGGAGGATTTCCACAGCACTGTCTCAATAAGTGTGAGAACGATCTCTGCTTTACTGACAGAGATCTCATAGGAGAAAGAGAAAAATAACTACAGGAACTCATACAGTCATAGCAAGACTTGAAACTAGAACAAATGCATCTTTGGTATGGAAATGTGCTCAGAGTAAAACAATATAATGACAAATAGTGGCAATGTGAGAAGTATAAAAATAATGTTGAACGGAGAATACATTGAGGAAGCAGACTTGTTAACAAATGCATGTCAATGCATTTGAATGCAAATGCAAATGTTTCACTTGATGCAAATGCGAATGCAAATGCCATTTTCCAGGAATACATTCAAATGCAAATGTTTTGGGGTCGCATGCAAATGTTTTGGTTACACATTTGCAAATGTATTTGAATTAATTTCAAATGTTTTGGCTTTTTTGGAGAAAAAACAATGTAATGTATATAAACACATTATTAATTTATTTGATAAATACAGTGGTACATTATTGTAACCACTAAGTCCCACTACATACCAGTCCCACTACATGAACATATCTGTAGAGTCAAACACTGAGTCACACAGTTCCCGACCTGCAGGGGTGGTGGGAATGGGAGGGAGGAATAAAAAAAATGAGTACTGGGAACCATGGCAGGGAATGAAAGGCTAATCCTTCAGGTATGCCATAATGGAAGGGGAACCCAAGACAATAGACTGTCCACTGGTGGGGTCACTGGGAACATTACCTGGTGGATAATTACAGCTACCATCACTTTCTTTGGCTGTAAATATTCAGGGCTGGCATTGCTCATGTTTACTCCCCCCAATGAGCTGTCACCCTAACCCACCCCAACAGTGCTAACACAACACAAGGGAGTCATTTGTCTGCATTGTTTGATTTGTTTCAATAAACAGGTAATCTCTGAAGCCACCAACCTATATACCAGTTGGTCTTTTCATGTTGAAGGAATAACAGCTCAGACATTGACCAGTTGACCAACAGAGCACTTTTTCAAAGAGTACGTTGTGAAAGTGGGCTCACAGGTCAGACAATTATTTCATAATCTGCTGAGGGTACTGCTCACTACAGAGCAATTTTTCCAATGGCATGTTGTGAAAGTGAATCTAACAATAATAATTATTCAAAGAATTACGCATGCATTTGGTTGTGCATTTGACAAATGAAATGTTTGTGGGTCACATGCAAATGAAAATGTTTGCGCATTTGGATATGCATTTGACAAATCAAATGTTTGTGGGTTGCATTCAAATGCAAATGAAAATGTTTAAGGTATGCATTTAAATGCAAATGCATTAACAAATTTATGGAGTCAAATGCTCGACATTCAAATGCATTTGTAATAATAATAATAATTTTATAATAATAATAATAATAATTTTATTAAAATGGCAACTATAGCAGTTGAATTATACAAATGGCACAGTAAAACAAACAATGATAATACATTAATTAAGGCAAAAAGTATGAGTTAAAATATAACAAATTTAAAAGGTGCATGAACATCATGTTTAAAGTTATGTTTGTAAATAAACAAGGTAAATATGAAGGACGTTATCATAAATTAAAACAGGCAATACAATACAGTAAAATAAATTATATGGCCTACTACTATTACGTAAAAAGTAACTATTTTTTAAATGTGTTCATAATTACTGCCAATGTCTTAAAGCATATGGTATAAACAGGGTTGTTTGATTTAAATCATTGATTTAAATCATGATTTAAATCGCTCAAAAAAAATCATTGATTTATGATTTTTTTTACTTCCGGTTTTTTAATCGCTGATTTATATGAATTTAACACAAATGATTGTTTACAAGCATCGAGATCAACAAAGTTTTGTATGTTTTTAATACAAAACACAAAGTGCGCACACTTGTGTAGCTGTATTGTTACCAGATAGCCTGATAGTCAAATATTTTATGACATTGTGTATGTTTGAGCTATTCCCTTTCTGAATGCAGTGAAGCCACACAAACTTGTCTTCCAGAGGAAGTATCTTTTCAACACAGAAGCCCGGAGTTAAAGTCCACTTAGAGCTTGCGCTAGTTGTTACCAATTCAGTATGTTGACTCAGTTGTTTAATACTGTACCAGTTTGTATTCTGGTTAGATACCCTTAGAGTACACAGAGCCCTGGACATGTGCCAATCCACCCTATAGGCAAACAATAATTACCACTGCTACAGCCACAGACACACAGCATGCTTTCCTTTCCAAGACAGATTATGCAACTACAGGGGGTGAGGCCTTGTGGACATTGTCTAATGTCTTTATATAAGCAAAAATCATGTACCCTCTGTTAAGACAAGAATTGATTTTGAATATAACATGTTTGAAAGAAATTTAAATATCTATATAAATATCTATATACCAGATTTAAAAAAAATCAAATAAATTAAAAAAATCAAATAAATCCGATTAAAAAATTTTTAAATCTGATTTTTTTAATAAAAATCATGATTTTTTTTCAACCCTGGGTATAAAAGAGTTCTAAAATCGTGCAGTTCTGCAATGCGGCACACAGTAAGTGCTAGTGTTTCGAGTTGTTACAGAGTTTCCCGGAGGGGAGGCAGAAGATGGTGTAATTTATGCGTAGGTTGCTGCTTATGAATAGTGTTCTACATAACTTCTCCCTCTGGTCTCAGATTGGCTGCGGTGATGGCTTCAGTGTATGACTTATGAATAGTGTTCTACATAACTTCTCCCTCTGGTCTCAGATTGGCTGCGCTGATGGCTTCAGTGTATGACTTATGAATAGTGTTCTACATAACTTCTCCCTCTGGTCTCAGATTGGCTGCGGTGATGGCTTCAGTGTATGACTTATGAATAGTGTTCTACATAACTTCTCCCTCTGGTCTCAGATTGGCTGCGGTGATGGCTTCAGTGTATGACTTATGAATAGTGTTCTACATAACTTCTCCCTCTGGTCTCAGATTGGCTGCGGTGATGGCTTCAGTGTATGACTTATGAATAGTGTTCTACATAACTTCTCCCTCTGGTCTCAGATTGGCTGCGGTGATGGCTTCAGTGTATGACTTATGAATAGTGTTCTACATAACTTCTCCCTCTGGTCTCAGATTGGCTGCGCTGATGGCTTCAGTGTATGACTTATGAATAGTGTTCTACATAACTTCTCCCTCTGGTCTCAGATTGGCTGCGGTGATGGCTTCAGTGTATGACTTATGAATAGTGTTCTACATAACTTCTACCTCTGGTCTCAGATTGGCTGCGGTGATGGCTTCAGTGTATGACTTATGAATAGTGTTCTACATAACTTCTCCCTCTGGTCTCAGATTGGCTGCGGTGATGGCTTCAGTGTATGACTTATGAATAGTGTTCTACATAACTTCTCCCTCTGGTCTCAGATTGGCTGCGGTGATGGCTTCAGTGTATGACTTATGAATAGTGTTCTACATAACTTCTCCCTCTGGTCTCAGATTGGCTGCGGTGATGGCTTCAGTGTATGACTTATGAATAGTGTTCTACATAACTTCTCCCTCTGGTCTCAGATTGGCTGCGGTGATGGCTTCAGTGTATGACTTATGAATAGTGTTCTACATAACTTCTCCCTCTGGTCTCAGATTGGCTGCAGTGATGGCTTCAGTGTATGACTTATGAATAGTGTTCTACATAACTTCTCCCTCTGGTCTCAGATTGGCTGCGGTGATGGCTTCAGTGTATGACTTATGAATAGTGTTCTACATAACTTCTCCCTCTGGTCTCAGATTGGCTGCGGTGATGGCTTCAGTGTATGACTTATGAATAGTGTTCTACATAACTTCTCCCTCTGGTCTCAGATTGACTGCCATGATGGCTTCAGTGTATGACTTATGAATAGTATGAATAGTACATAACTTCTCCCTCTGGTCTCAGATTGGCTGCGGTGATGGCTTCAGTGTATGACTTATGAATAGTGTTCTACATAACTTCTCCCTCTGGTCTCAGATTGGCTGCAGTGATGGCTTCAGTGTATGACTTATGAATAGTGTTCTAAATAACTTCTCCCTCTGGTCTCAGATTGGCTGCGGTGATGGCTTAAGTGTATGACTTATGAATAGTGTTCTACATAACTTCTCCCTCTGGTCTCAGATTGGCTGCGGTGATGGCTTCAGTGTATGACTTATGAATAGTGTTCTACATAACTTCTCCCTCTGGTCTCAGATTGACTGCGGTGATGGCTTCAGTGTATGACTTATGAATAGTGTTCTACATAACTTCTCCCTCTGGGCTCAGATTGGCTGCGGTGATGGCTTCAGTGTATGACTTATGAATAGTGTTCTACATAACTTCTCCCTCTGGTCTCAGATTGACTGCGGTGATGGCTTCAGTGTATGACTTATGAATAGTGTTCTACATAACTTCTCCCTCTGGTCTCAGATTGGCTGCAGTGATGGGTTCAGTGTATGACTTATGAATAGTGTTCTACATAACTTCTCCCTCTGGTCTCAGATTGACTGCGCTGATGGCTTCAGTGTATGACTTATGAATAGTGTTCTACATAACTTCTCCCTCTGGTCTCAGATTGGCTGCAGTGATGGCTTCAGTGTATGACTTATGAATAGTGTTCTACATAACTTCTCCCTCTGGTCTCAGATTGGCTGCAGTGATGGCTTCAGTGTATGACTTATGAATAGTGTTCTACATAACTTCTCCCTCTGGTCTCAGATTGGCTGTGGTGATGGCTTCAGTGTATGACTTATGAATAGTGTTCTACATAACTTCTCCCTCTGGTCTCAGATTGGCTGCGGTGATGGCTTCAGTGTATGACTTATGAATAGTGTTCTACATAACTTCTCCCTCTGGTCTCAGATTGGCTGCGGTGATGGCTTCAGTGTATGACTTATGAATAGTGTTCTACATAACTTCTCCCTCTGGTCTCAGATTGGCTGCGGTGATGGCTTCAGTGTATGACTTATGAATAGTGTTCTACATAACTTCTCCCTCTGGTCTCAGATTGGCTGCAGTGATGGCTTCGGTGTATGACTCATGAATAGTGTTCTACATAACTTCTCCCTCTGGTCTCAGATTGGCTGCGGTGATGGCTTCAGTGTATGACTTATGAATAGTGTTCTACATAACTTCTCCCTCTGGTCTCAGATTGGCTGCAGTGATGGCTTCGGTGTATGACTTGTCTTGGAGAATTATCCACATTGTCCGTCTCTGGGTGTATTCTATCTGTTTTGTTTGCTATTTTGTAAGGCTCGTGTGCCACATTTGGCATGCGTACTCCAGTACCGATCGGACGATTGAAGTGTATATGTTGATGAGATGGTGAGGGTCAGTGCCAGCTCTTTTGAGAAGGATGATGAAATATAGACGTTGAGATGCTTTTGTAGTGATTTCGTCTATGTGTAATTGCCACTTCAGATCCTCAGATAGAGTCACACCTAGTAGACGAGTGCTCTTAATTTGTTGGATTGGTCTACCGTTGATGGTTAGCAGTGCAATGTCTGGAGTTGATTTCTTGAAACATATCCGCAGTTCTTTCATCTTGTCGTAGTTCAGAGCCATTTTGTTACTCGCTGTCCATTGTCCAACTTCGTCTGCTGCTATTTGGAGTGAGCAGTCAATTCTGGAGGATGAAAAAGCTTCCCATATTGTGCAATCATCGACATATTTTATATGTTCGCATACTGTTATGCAGATCATTAATATCGTGTAGGAAGCCAATTAGTCCAAATATTGTGCCTTGTGGAACACCTGCACTTGTTAACAAGCCTGTGAGGAAGTAAAATCATTTAAATATCAAGGAGCTATCATTTCATCTGACGGCAGCTCCACTTCAAACACAAGCAATACTTACAATACAACATGCCAGCTTGTTTGTACAAATTTGTTATTTCGATGACATCATCAGACAAATTATTAAATTATTTTTAACAGATCCAGTCAAATTTAGGTGAAAACATGATTCAGCTCTACATACTATAGCATTAGAGTATTCACACTTTGCCTACTCATATTATTAACACTTTGCCTACTCATATTATTAACACTTTGCCTCCTCTGTATTAGGATAGATCTCCCACTTTGTCATTAGCATGCAATACTCCTTGGAGGTCTAATATTTGTAGACAACTAATAGTTGTGCATTTAATTGAATTATTTTAGTATTTTGGTGACCCAAAAATTATTTTAAAAGATAGAATATATTTTTTAATAAATTAGTTCCGACATTTGTCTTAACACTGGGAACAAAAAGTAGATTAGAATTAGATGATCAAAACTGTTTGGGCTGTTTTGGAGTGAGCAGTGAATGTAAATATGCTGGTTGCTTGGATAAAAGTGCTTGATAGGTAATTGTACAGATCTTAAAAATAATGCGATGTCGGACAGGAGCCAATGCAATGATTTAAGAAGTGGTACTGAGTGAGAGAAATGAGGAGACCGAGTAATTACCCATCCCAAAAATTTTTGCACACGTTAAAGTATCAAGATATCCTTGAGAGCAATATTATGATAAAGGGAATTGCAATAGTTAAGTCTAATGCAAACGAAAGCAGTAGACATGGTGAGCAACATTTATTGAATCCCAAAAGAACTTACATTTAGCTGAATAAAAACTAATATTTTTACGAAGCCACTGTGTAAAGAAGTCTCACCCAGGTCATTAGACCAGGTCATTAGACCAGGTCATTAGACCAGGTCATTAGACCAGGTCATTAGACCAGGTCATTAGACCAGGTCATTAGACCAGGTCATTAGACCAGGTCATTAGACCAGGTCATTAGACCAGGTCATTAGACCAGGTGAGTAGAGTAGCATTTAGTGGTCCTTAATTGGCCAATAGACCAACTGGGAATCTGTCTCCTAATTAGCCATAAAACCAAAGGAAGTGGGAGTAGACAAACAGGCCGTGATGTCACAGTTCCCACTGTATTACTCATGTAACATTTGAGAGGTGTCTAGTGAAAGAAACTTGCATAATAATGTCAGTGTGACACAGCTACATCATGACATGCCATCTTGATTCACTGCCTGCTTGTGGACACATGACATATAAATGACCATGTTCCTGGGTATATTGGTGCATCTATGAAGCAGGCAGCATATTTCCTGCCTGGACCACTGGATAAAGTTCTTTATGTTCTCCAGACTCTCTCATGACTTCACATTTTTACTACAGATATAGTGAAAATGGCACCTGCAAAAATGACACATGCCTATTTTAATTACACAGTTGAATTAAAGGCAAAAATGGCACATTTGAATATAAAATGTTCATTCTCAATTTGTTATCGTTTTAGGCACCATATCTAAAATGCTTACAGTCTATGTTGGCATCCATTAGAAATTGTACTATTAATGGCCAATTATATTCATCTTTCAGGTGGGCAGACAACATAGAAGTCGTAGGGATTGATGATGGACGACCCAGAAAATTTGACCACCCCTTCCTCCAGGTCAGCTACTTGTCCATAGTCTCATCTGTACTGACTTTATACTAAAATAACTTCTGGATTATTAGACTAGAAATCATTTCAGTATATTCCCTTTTGGTTTCACAACCATTCAAAGGTATGTGTAGGCACAGTTATACCATCTGCCCTGAGATCTGAGTATAACATACGACTCTCTAATAATAATGTTGCTACTCACCAGAGCATCAATCAGATTGTCTTGATCATATAGTCTCCAGGTGTTGGCGCCACTGTCTTAGCACTGCTACAGGTGCATCCCAATAGGACCGCGCACCCATATGCACGCGCTCGCACGTGCACACACACATACACAAACACACACACATGGCACAATTTCACCAAAACGAGCTAGGTCAATAATAACACCATTTTTAATTGCCTTTGGAGAAAGTTATATACATCAGTCCCAAAATGTTTACTGTACCTAGTTCAGGTTGGGGCTGTTAACAATTGCCAACATTTACATATCCGTACAGAACATACTAAGGTGAGAGGGGGTCATGGCCCGCAGACCAATTTTAATTAATGCTGCACAGTGAACTGTTATGTAACTACTGTTGTTTTAAATTGTAATCGTTCACCACACGGTTCTGTAATACATCGAAATTTTTTTCTGGCAAATTATCATTTTAAAGTATTACTTCATGGAGGGGGGTGGGGCGGGGGTCTTAAAATCAGTACATTTTGTACAAATAGGTCAGTGTCAACAGTTGTGGACGGCCCCTTACTTTGATCAGTATTGTGTGTTTTAGGCTGTCGGGATGTTCCTGGGTGAGCTGTCATGTCTACTGGCCTTCAGTGTTGTCTATTTTTATCGCAAGAAGAAGGATATTCCTATGGAAGTTGGTGACCAGAGTTTCAACCGCCTCATCTTTCTACCTGCAGCAATGTTAGACATGTGTGGAACGTCACTCATGTATGTCGGCCTCAATCTCACCTTTGCCTCCAGTTTCCAGATGCTTCGAGGTGTGTAGGGTCGAGCAGACATCAATGTCTTTTCATAAAATTTAAACTGTAGCTCAGAGATATTTTGGCTTCTGAGTTAAAATGTTTTACCCGGTAATCCATGTTTTATGGAGGGAGTAATTATGCAGTGTTCCATTACTAGAGTTGATATTTGTGTTAAAAATTGTAAAATTTGTGTATTCATTATACTAGACAACATAGAAATGTGTCGGTGGGACTTTTATTGTAAAAATGCACTTACCTTTGTATGTTCTGTTTCTGTCAATTGGTATGAACACATAAATCGTTATCGTGATCATGGACTATAGTACTCATTAGACTGTGTTGTTGTGCCTTCAGGAGCCGTGATCATCTTCACTGCCCTCCTCTCTGTTGCCTTCCTGCGCAGTCGCATCCGACGCTACATGTGGATCGGGATGTTGCTCATCGTCTTCGGCCTTGTCTTTGTCGGTGTCTCCGATGTCATGTTTGGGGGCAGCTCGACTGACACAGGCCTCAATGGCATCATTTCTGGTGAGAAGCACAGTGGTTTTTTTAGGATGCACACCCAGGTGCATGAGTTGGCAGAATCTGCAGGAAATTGTGCTAAACTTCTATGTTGGTCACTTGGAAGACATTTTTGTTGTGGACAAAAATATAATCTGTTAGATGAGGGGTAATTAGTTTTCCCATTGTTTGTTAATATTCATTTTGTTTGAATTCAAGTAATTGTTGTATGGGTATAAAATTTATTTTCTTTTACCAGTTTTATAACAAATATATTTTCAAAAGTAATAAAAAGGAGAGAAATGACAGAAATATCAACTACATCGTGAGTAATCTGGGTGGAACAAATATTTATTCCCTTCTCAACACATATGCCTGGATTCTATCTGAGTAAAATGCTGATTAGAATGCTACATTGATGTAGTTATCTAGAGTGGTAGCTGGTAGGGCATAGTTCATTTCAAACATCAGATCTGACTTATCTCATCCATGCTCCAAATTCTGAAGCAAAATACTTCCGACGTCCCATCACTTTCTTTATGCCATTACTGTTGGTGAAATATTTGAACATCTGAGTGAACTATGATAATGGTGACTGAACAAAATGGTCCAATTTCAAAGTGATAAACACAAGTACTATTGATGTTCACCCACTGTGCTACCGAATCCCTTTTAGTGTGTTTTGTTGCCTGTAGGTGACCTTCTGATCATCATGGCTCAGATCATCGTTGCCACTCAGATGGTGTACGAGCAGAAGTTTGTGATGCAGTACAATGTACCAGCCCTACAAGCTGTTGGATGGGAAGGTACGACCTGAGAATTCTCTTCTCAATTCATTTTACCCCATTGCAAATCTGGTTCGTTGATGTTCAGATCTGTAGCGTGTGAATAGTTTAAGTAATATCCACAGTCGGTTTAATAAAAGAGTGTACTTGTGAAAGGTTGAATAGTCACAGTATATAGAGACTTCTTTTGCCCCTTTTCCACCAAATTTTGACTGGATCTGGTGAGAAATATATTAAACAGATTGTCCGATGATTTCATCAAAAGTAAATAACACATTTGCAAAAAATTTCATAGCGGATAGGTTTGATTTTGCAGAAAATTATTCTTGAACGAGACAAGCAAATACATTGATTTGGTGGAGGCACAGATACTCTACAGCCAATTTAACCAAACACATACTGTATACATTCCAACCAAGAATTTGCAATTATGAGAATTGGCTGCTATTTAAGGGTCATTTAAAAGCAATAAAAAAGTATTCCAAACATTGGTTTCATATTTAAAGTGTCTAACAGAAATAATCTTTATTTAACCAATTCTAATTTCTCTGCCCACTGGATGCATTGCAATGTCGTTTTCTTAAACAGAAATTAGGTTAATTAATAACTCAAACACAGTAGTATTATTTTATTATCAAAATGCAGACCACAACACTTGCACATCATTACATCGACAACATTCTTATTCATTTTGGCAATTAGCATTTGTAATTCACATGCATGCACCACACACACCACACATGCACACATAAAACCTGCAGTCTTTATCTATTTGTCGCAGTGCCCATGGAACACAATAAAACATTGCACAAATGGCATTGCTTAATACCTTGTATATCTACAAAAAAAATTTTTTTAATAAAATGTATGTAAATAAATAACATGCAATTAATAACGAAGATTTTACACATTCTTGAAAATAATGTGTATTTTGAGAGATGACTCTGCTAGTCGTGCAGCAGAACAATTGCTGCACAGTTATTTGCTGTTTTTGTAGGTTTCTTTGGGGCTTCCGTCTTGGGTCTACTTCTCATACCAATGTACTATATCCGAATTGGTCACCCCTTCAGCACTGACCCGAACGGACGGATGGAGAACGTCAAGGATGCCTTTGTACAGATGGGAAATAACTGGCAGCTGATACTTGCTGTAGTGGGTGAGCATTTTTACTAATAATAATCATAGCATGACTTATTGAAGGTTCCTTGTATGTTTTTTATTCAAGTGTGACAAGTTTTGTGAAGAACAGTGCCACGGAAATTGCTTAGTTTTGATCTAATCCCTGATGGACACTGTATGTTTTATTGTGAATAATTGACTAATCGTAGAAAAGATGTTTGATGTGGTGAACATTTTGTATGTAACTGTTCGTTTAGCATTGCTAACAATTATGCATAATATCTACAAATTTGATTGTTCGAATAATCGAATGTTCGGTAATAGTGGGGTTGAATTAAAAAAAACTAAATGTGTCACAACTTCTTTGTGGGGTCGTAGATGAACACCTGACAGTTTGACACCTGAGATACAGCATCTAGGAGCAGCGTAATGTACATACATGCATACACACACATACATTCACGCATACACACACATACATACATATACGCATACACACACACACACGTACACACACACACACACACACACACACACACACACACACACACACACACACCCATATACAACACATACAAACATGCATATACACACACATACATACACGCCTACCCACACATGCTAACTGGATTAGAATAAGATGCTATTTGTAAGTTTTAATGTAATTTTAGGTAACATCACTAGCATTGCCTTCTTCAACTTCTCGGGGATCAGCGTCATGAAGGAGATGAACGCGACGACGCGGATGGTCCTTGACAGTTGTCGCACCATTGTCATCTGGGTTGTTTCCCTGGCTGTTGGGTGGCAGGGATTTACCTGGCAATCCTTCCTTCTCCAGTCATTCGGGTTCCTTCTTCTCATCGGTGGAACATTTGTTTATAACAACATCATATTTGCACCTTTCCTCGTGAAACACAACTGTCTCCGACCACAGGACGAGGATGAACTCTCAGAAACAGCTCCAGGTATTTGCATTTTCTTTGTGAAACATTAGACGTTAATCTCATCGCTCATATATTTGATTATTTTTCTTCTAAGAATGAATGGTTTATCACATGGTTAGTTGTTAACTTATATGGAACACAAAATTTAATTTCTGTTTAATTACTTTCATTTCACCTTACACACACCCATCCAAAAGTAATTTAGTTTTGTCTCAGGAAAGATTTCCTTATTCTTTGTCTTAATCACTTGCAGATCAAAACCCAGATGAAAGAACCTCGTTATTGTCTGCATCTTAGAAATGACAAGCTGCAGTTCACGACTAGACTATTATATCCATGACAAATGGATCATGATGTAAAATAAATTATATCTGTACAATATATAGATGCTGAAATTGTTGTAATAAAATTGTTGTAATGTTAAATATACCTTGTAGTGTAGGCTACTATGTCATAGAAAATGCTGTCATAGCAACATTGATGTATCTAGCAATTTCTGTTTCATCCTGGTGAACTGCATGTTCTGGGCATTGGCTGCATTTGGAAATGTGTTTAGAGGAGTGGAATTGATCAGGCTTGCGTAGAAGCTGGGCTATACTCATCAACAATGGTAACACAAATTCTCAATGGGAAACATGTTTATCGATCACTGGAGGCACACACTGTTACTTTGCTTGCCCCATACAATCTGTACTTTCACCACTTCTTGGGAACGGAACCAGAAAATAAGGCATCCCTGAACGAAACATTTACTCTTCTGGGAGAAGCATACCAAAGAGACATCAGCATGGGCACAGGAAGAGAGAGACATCAGCATGGGCACAGGAATAGAGACATCAGCATGGGCACAGGAAGAGAGACATCAGCATGGGCACAGGAAGAGAGAGATCAGCATGGGCACAGGAAGAGAGAGATCAGCATGGGCACAGGAAGAGAGAGATCAGCATGGGCACAGGAAGAGAGACATCAGCATGGGCACAGGAAGAGAGACATCAGCATGGGCACAGGAAGAGAGAGATCAGCATGGGCACAGGAAGAGAGACATCAGCATGGGCACAGGAAGAGATACATCAGCATGGGCACATGAAGAGAGACATCAGCATGGGCACAATAATAGAGACATCAGCATGGGCACAGGAAGAGAGACAACATGGGCACAGGAAGAGACATCAGCATGGGCACAGGAAGAGAGAGATCAGCATGGGCGCAGGAAGAGAGAGATCAGCATGGGCACAGGAAGGGGAAACCATCTTCATGATGCCATCACAAAAAACAATGACAATGTTTGAATCACGAGATCTGTTCAACAAACTTGACCAATTTGAAGGAAGTGCGAACAACATCCAGAACTTCCTTCTCAGCTACATGAAATAGTTTGAGGCAATCCTACAATTTGTTAGAAGCACTAGACAAAGAGATATTCTGCTGCACACGGAGAGCATCGAGTCTCTTATCAAGTACTTCTTTGCTCATGGCCATTTGAACTATGTTCGTTTGTTACCCCTGTACGTTTCCACAATGCAGGAAGCGGAAAAGCAGCATCCCGACATCTGGGCAGAATTCCTGAAAGGGGACTTCTGCGTGATGAAAGGAGTGGCAGGATTTACTTCAGTAGCTCCATATCATGCAATTGAACACGAAAACCGCGCACTTAAGGTTATTGGAGGAATTGTAGGAATAACCAAAAATGAGAAGGCTCTAGATAAGTTATTTCTCATTGCGCCTGAGATGACAGTAGAATGCAGCACCATGATATCACAGGAGGAAAGCTCTCCCGATTAACGAACAATGCTACAAAGCTCACTGTAGTATTTGTTAAACATGGAAACCCATTTACAGCAGATGAGGATGATATGTACGACCTCCTTACCAGAGAAGTTATGAATGAGAAGGTGACCAAATATATCTTAGATCGTGATGACAATGGATAGCAGATGTTTGAGGGATTTGTCATAGAGCATTAAACAGTGGGAAACCTTTCTGTGTGGGACCCAGTGAAGAGAAAGAAGCTTGGAACATTCAAAACTACAAATGCAACAATAGAAGCAAGACCAGGGTATAAGCTGGTTAAAATCAAAGAAGAACGTGGATTACTGCAGAGGTTCATCGTTATATCAAGAAGCCGTCCAGACCTTGATCTAAAGAAGTGCATCGGGACTTTTGAATTTGTCCTTGTTCCACGATCTGTATTGACATTGAACGGATCACTCTTACTAGCGTATGACAAGACGACGATTCTCCATCGTCTTCAGAAAGATGCAACATCGCAAGGTATGGAAACAAAGGCTGGAAACCAAACCACAAATTCAAGAGTAATCATATTCGATAGCATGGCATTGATGAATTCAGTTTCCAAAATGGATAACATCCTTTCTTCCTTTCTTGAGAAACTCATCAACTTGATAGTAAATTACAAAGAAGCTAGGTTGGTGTTTGCTAGATATCTGAACACCTCCCTCAAAGAACAAATGAGGAAAAAGAGGACAAAGGGGTACTACCACGTCAAAGACAGCTCGTTAATCCAGAATATTTTGTTGAAGGATTTCCTCTCAAATGTCAAGACCAAGTCAGAACAAATGTCTAGATCACAGCAAGAGTCCTGGCAACAGGTTGAAGAAGTTCATTGTGACGTCTGGAACAGAAAGCAAGGGAAATGTCCATGTTCCAAGCACCCTGATCACTCACAGTCAGGTGGAGGCAGATACTGTGCTCTTGCGGCATGTCCTTACAATTGATAGAGATGCAGAAGTTGTGATTGATTCGCCAGACACAGATGTCTTCCTGCTGGTGGTTCAAATGTATCCAAGCCTTCCAGTTGCAACAAGCTTTCTTAACTAGAAAGGGCAAACTGAAGAGAAAGATTTCAATGCAACCTATTTGACATGCTGGGACCAAAACGCTCATCAGCAATGTTAGGCTTTGTTGATGTTGGAACCATTTGGTAGATTTGCTGGTAGAACCAAAGAGTGGTGCTTCAAGGTGTTCATGTCTTGTCATGATGAGATTCTGGAAACTTTGGCATCATTAGGGAACATTGATCCATCTCCAGAAACACGGACACAGTTGGAGCCATTTGTCTGCATCCTTTACAGGTCCAAAGTATGCACCAAAATAGATGAGCTCCATTGGTTCTTATACTCAAATTGTACAGCTGAGGGAGAGAGTCTTCCTCCAACTACAGGTTCATTAACTCCACATATTCTTCGGGCAAATTACATAGCAATGATGTGGAGAATGGTTGGCGAAGGTCACCCATGCCTCCCATCTCCAGCTGAGTGTGGGTGGAACTTCAATGCAGCTGTATATCATTTTGTTCCACCAGCCCCTGAAGCAGTCATGAACTTAGTCAAGTGTGGATGTAAACGTGGGTGCAAGAGGAAGTGTGGATGTAAACATGGGTGCAAGAGGAAGTGTGGATGTAAACGTGGGTGCAAGAGGAAGTGTGGATGTAAACGTGGGTGCAAGAGGAAGTGTGGATGTAAACGTGGGTGCAAGAGGAAGTGTGGATGTAAACGTGGGTGCAAGAGGAAGTGTGGATGTAAACGTGGGTGCAAGAGGAAGTGTGGATGTAAACGTGGGTGCAAGAGGATGTACAGTTGTCTTGTTAACCGTATTCCGTGCACTGCGTTGTGCGGCTGCTGTAGGATTTAGCTGCATCAACACAGCTGGCATCGACAAGCAAATTAGGTTAACCAGTGATGATGATGTTTGAGGTTGAAGTGTCGGCCAACACAATGTCAATGAACACTTAAAGTACAAAGTAGTTCGCTGTTCAATTAGAATTAATAAGAGCCCTGTTATTACAGTAATGTAATGTGTATAGTGCTTGTTCGTTTAGAATAAATATTCAGTGCGAAACATGCAAAGTGTCTGCAATTTCCTTTCAAAATGTACTATTATGCATGCATTTGGGTTTGACATACCAGCTACTTAGAGTGTTTGTTATAAAGTGTTTGAAATAAAAAATTGCTGTTGAAGCCTTCCTAATCCATAATATCATTTAAATATCTGTCGCTATAAATATAATATCATCATATCATCAGCTTAAAGCCAAGTGTACTGAGAAAAGTGTCCATTTTCAATCTGGTGACCATCTTGAATTTGTCACCCTATTTTTTGACACCTTAACTGAAATAATACCTAGAGGGTACACAGTATCACTGGCAAAGGAACAGTGAAGATTGAGCATAGCAATACAGTCAACAGTAGTTAATTATCTTTTTTGTGCAACCACCATTTTGAAATTCAGGATAGTAGCCATCTATTACATATATCTAAACAATAAATATCTAATATATAAATGGATATTGCTGATGCCAAGGGCTCCAGGCACCATTACTAACATGGCAAGAATCATTTTAAATAACATGGTGGAAAATTGTGCAATTTTTATGGTGGCGGACATCTTGAATTTTGGTAGACTTATTCTGCTTAGAAAAATTGCCACCCTAATTGTTTTATGTCTTTATAACCAAAAGATTCAAAATCAAGTGAAAGTTTGCTTTTAACAAACATTCTGCACGAAATTACACAAGGGCCTACATTACTGTCCAAATGTGATGTTTTGTTACAGAAATAAACCCAGACGAACGGTCAGCTTTAATATCTTAGGGCTGCCGCCACCTACTAGAAGAATTGGACGATAACGATGGATTGAGTACATACCTGTTTTACGCACGAGTGTCTGCCTCCAACACAGTAACAACTCGAAACCCATGAAATAATGTTATTCATAAAAACTATCTTTCAGAGGTTTAGATAATTGCTGGTTCATGCCCATGTTTGTCAACATGATGCATTGTTAAGGTCTATGTCTCGTGACCATCAGAGACATGCGTGGAATTGTTGTCACATGACCGCCATATTGCTGATATGTTTTGTTTGGGCAACATGGCTGTTTAAGAATTTCAACCATGTTACAATATAAACAAATGTACTGTGAGTTGTGTATATAAATATAAAGAGTTTGATATGTCACTTGTAACGTAATATTTGTCTTTACATTCAGAGTTATATATGCAGATGTACTTATATATAGTTACATGCAATATATATATTTTTAATATAGCCTATTCGTTTTGTTCTAAGAAATTTACAATAATATTATGTAAAAGGTTTAGTGTCAAGGGGTGATCCATCTCCCTGTTCTTTTTTACCCATCTTGCCAGACGATCCTTAAAAGATTCTACTTCAGAAAGGTGATCTATTTGCTGACAGGCACATTTCTTGTAGGTCTAATTGTACCTTAATATTTATCCTATACTCCTGGAAGACATTTTGATGAAATTACCCCGAGGAATAATGTCCCACTCAATATGGGATGCATCTGATTCCACTCTCTAGTTGTCCCTTCTGAAACATATCCCTGGGGTCTTCAGCACCTTTCTAAATCACAACGGGGTGGCAGGATTTCAACCCCACTGTGTGCATCTGTACAGTAACATCAGTCCATGGAATTGGGGTAATTACTATTATAATTAATTACTGGCAATGCAGCTTTCCGAAAGGTGAAATACTCGGTTTTCACAATGGTCATTTTAACTCGAGCAGTTAGATGATAACCTCACGATACACTAATATTAATAGCATATGGTTAATTTATTACCAACTATTATATTAAAACTGAGTATTGCTAAAAATATGAGTATACATTTATGCTGTTGTGAATATTGTGGTAACTAAATTTTTACTATGTTTGACAGCATTAACATTAGAGTTACATTTTGTGATTGATTGTATAATGTTGCTGACTTTGGGAAAGCCATATTATCAAAGAATCATAATTATTGATTATAAAAAGCATTGCACCAGTTCAATCAATTGCTTATCCCTGGGTATTTGATTATGTCTACCTGGTATTTAATTAAGCAACATTGTACTGACTCAAGCAATTGTTTGTTGGTGTTTATGCAGTGAAATAATATTGCACCAATCAAACTGTTACTTCAGCCATGGCAATATGTAATATATAATAACTAACAAAGCCTATATATGGCTGGATCACTGCAAATCACTGCATCACAGCAGTTTTCACTATGGTATAGTGCTAAGCCATTCAATGTTCTATGAAAGATTGATACATGGTTCACAATGTTTTGCTTGGGCAGCAGTTTATTAATATAATGTGTTTATATGTTTGTGGGTGTTCACACGCACGCACGCACGCACGCACGCACGCACGCACGCACGCACACACACATATTATTTTGTATATATATATATATATATATATTGTAATTTGGCTAGTGTGGAACATCTGAAAGTGTCGCCATCTGGTTTTACATAGTTGGCACCGCTTTTCAGTTGTTCTACACTAGTCACCAAATGACACCACTGATGTTAAGCTGTTAACTTTTGTCTAGATAACCAAATTGGTGTGCGCTGATAAGAACAGATTCCTTGACATTTTTGCATGGCCAAAATTTTTCTCAAGAATACTGTATATGTATATATGTGTATATATATATATATATATATATATATATATATATATATATATATATATATATATATATATATATATATATTCATGTTCAATTTATTCAATACTATTACTCTAAGAAATAAATTGTTAAATTTGAAGAATTACCAATGTTGTTGAGAGTTAGTTATCTTATTTACTTTACTCTTTCTTAAAATGCTCTTATATGAAACACTGCAAACAAAATGGATTATAAAATAATGTGCCCACTTTCAGTTGTAGTGCTTTTATATATGTGTATTGCTCGTTAAAGTAAATTATTAATTAAATTACAAATCATGAAACCATTGTTTACTGTCAGATCTGATTATGACATTATTTTGTTATACAATTTTTTTTTGTATTACCTTAAATTATTGGCTTAATGTTAAAACCAACTCCATCTATTCTTAACACAGGTGATTGTTCAAGCCGAGTTCAACTGTTCATCCAAAAGGGACAAAATAAAGAGTTCAGCCAGAACCTATTGTGCGTGAATCTGATTTCATGTTGCAATTTGATGGACTTTTATATTTGCCAGTAGCAGTGTACGATACGTTGACCAGGCAACAAGTGCCACGACTGTATGCCTGGAAATGTTTGTGAGTTTATGATTTTTCACGTTTTCCACAGAAAAATTTTATTGCAAAAAATACACTCAGTGATATATCATCATTCCAGTTCATGTTAGATTTTAGTAGAGCATATACAAGAGATAAAATAGGGGCCTACCCTAAAAGATGTCTTGACCCTTCCAAACTGCAAACTTTTAAAGCGGTCAATTTGCCTAGTAATTTAATTGTACAGTAACAATTTATTCCTAAAACTGATTGGTATAACAAGCACTGTCCACACGAACCCTGCAATTGGCATCTAGATAATGGAAGAACTCGTGCAAGCCCAGAGGCTGAACAACTTTAATCTCACGGCAGGTAGAATTCACAAACTAGAACTCCAATAAAACGGAAATCGGATCAAACCGAAATTTTTGGCTAGGTCTGTCACAGTGCGAATAACTATTATTCGATCGACATTATTAAGTAAAAAATGTTTGAAAGGTGCGTTGGCTAAGTCGGCTTTCGAATATTTCGGGGTTGCTACGTGCAACAAATCGGTGCGTGCGTGCGTGCGTGCGTGCGTGCGTGCGTGCGTGCGTGCGTGCGTGCGCGTGCGTGCGTGCATGAGCGAGGGTGGGTGGTGGGTGTGTGCGCGTGTGTATTATGCAAGGCTAGAAATACCTAAAAAAAACACCGGGTAGCCAGCCGGACTACCTGGCTAAACAAAATCTAGTAGCTTGCAGACTTAGAACCAGTGAAAAACTGATCACTGTCACTGAGGATTCAGTGCATTACTTAATATTCGTATGTGTTCGTTGGGTGTCCATTGTCCTACGCTGAATTACTGCGACATATTTCTCATTCGCAAGCGGTGTGCGACAACATATCACGTACATCCAATCGCATAACTTGAGGGCATTGAAATGCAAACTGAATAAGCCAATCGTGTATGAGCGCCTAGCCCAACACCGCACTGTGTGTTAGCCGCTGCGAGCCGCGAACGGCGAAGCAGTGACGTCACCCTGCAGCACAGTCCAAAATGCGAAGTGGAAATGGCTTTAATGGCCACGCGGTTTGTTGCGCTAGCTGCACAGAACTGCAAAGAAATCTGAAACACGTTTGTGCAGGAGATCGATATTCCAAATCGCTAACAGTTATTCCATCGATTGAGTGCAAAGTATTGCTAGAAAAGTTGTCTTAGTGGTATATGTACGCTTACCTGCAAGGGATCACAGAAGGATAGACCCAAACAGTCACTACTCTTCACAAAGTAGAAAGAGCTCCCCGCATAAAAGAAGACTCAGCTGGCAGAGTGAATATTCGCGAGGTCTTATCAACATCCATTGATGTTTTTGATACCAGTAAGTATCCAGCGTCCGGGTTTGTTGACATCTACTCCGCCAGAGTTGTGGATGACCTAGACGGTCAACGTCCATAAGGCATTTGAAATAGGCAGTATCGATCGCCAAGAGTTTGAGAAAACTTACTCACAGGCTTTAATGACAAACTCAAAAAGAGATAACAAAGCAGAAGACCAAACTGAATGGCAGACACATATAACTGTCGACACAGAGTTCGTCTATGGTCGAGTTCTCGGGGTAACGGCTTCTTCCAGAGGCAACATGTCCATTTCCGAACTCTTCTCCCACGAACTGACTCCACAACCAACAACATTTTTATGAAGGTGGCGAAATGAGAACGACAACTAAAGCCGTGTTCAGCGTCGAGATACAGGTGCTGAGTGAGAACATCAACAACCGCCTCCCGTAGGTTGTCTGTCCTCTACTGTGGATGGTTCCACGCCAGCTTCTCCGACAGGAGGTTGTCTGTACTCTACTGTGGATGGTTCCACGCCAGCTTCTCCGACAGGAGGTTGTCTGTCCTCTACTGTGGATGGTTCCACGCCAGCTTCTCCGACAGGAGGTTGTCTGTCCTCTACTGTGGATGGTTCCACGCCAGCTTCTCCGACAGGAGGTTGTCTGTCCTCTACTGTGGATGGTTCCACGCCAGCTTCTCCGACAGGAGGTTGTCTGTCCTCTACTGTGGATGGTTCCACGCCAGCTTCTCCGACAGGAGGTTGTCTGTCCTCTACTGTGGATGGTTCTACGCCAGCTTCTCCGACAGGAGGTTGTCTGTCCTCTATTGTGGATGGTTCTACGCCAGCTTCTCCGACAGGAGGTTGTCTGTCCTCTACTGTGGATGGTTCCACGCCAGCTTCTCCGACAAAGGTGCTAAACTTTTGTCAGTGCTGCAGTCAACACTATCATAAGCGGACCCGTGTCTTCAACAGTAGTGTTGCACGTGGTGTTCGATCGTTATTATGATCAAAGCATAAAGTCATACTGGCGTGATGCTTGAGAGTAGACCGCCTGTCGTTTGCCTTGAGACTTGACTTGACTTAACTTGCAGGTCGATGGCTTTAGACTTGGCTTGACTTGCTAGTTTGTGACTTGCCAACAAGTCTGCAGAAAGTCAACGTTTGGGCACGTTTTAATATTCATATATGTTACTTACACTTGACCTTGACAAATTTCGAAACGATACATACAATTAATGCAATGTCTTTAATTGTATTGCATAAGTAGACTGCCTACAATCACATTGTGAAATGTTGGTATCAAAATGACACAGGAAACAGAATATTAACACAAATGTTGACAATTGTGACATTCGTGTGACCTTTACCTTGAAGATGGGCGTTTGTTTTCTATTTTTAGAAAAATGCTCAAGGTGTATCGTCTGGCTCTCTTCAGATTTGGACGTACCGACTAAAAATCATTCAGAATCAATTAAAAACCTACTTTATATCTCAAAACAAGGTAGGCCTGTTCCATCATGCAGTGTTATCTATAGCCGTAAAGTAAAATAGATCATTTGCTAAACGAAATTGTAAATGATTACATATACCATGTATTTTCTATATTTTCAATGTTGGAAATAAACATTATTCTTATTATAAATCGGTTCTTAACCAACGCCAGTTTCATCCTAATTTGGCCCAAAATTATAATCGTAAATTACTAAATGATCAATTGCCATATTCATAGGCGTGTTTTCCATAGCAATCTACCAGGCGGTTAACTCCAGAGCCAATCGCCGGGACGTACACGAGGACATTATTTTGGGATTACAATGCAAACACTAGGTTAACATGGATTGAATTCAATTTTGTTGTCGTCATCGTACTCCACCAGGGGCGCCACTGTTTTGAAAGGCCACAGTTCTAAGAACATTTAATGCAGCAAGGAGAGAGGTGTGGCAGGTGTTTCAACCTCCCCCGCTCAACCTCTCATCTCCCATCTGTTTTTGGGGCCAATCGTTTTTGAGAGTCAACCTCCCACCAATCCCACTTCCCATCCATTTTTGAGGCCCACCTCCCACTTCCTGACATAAACCCCTCAGGGGCTATCCATAAAGTACGTAACGCTATTTTTTGAGACCCCGCCACCCTTTTGTCACGCTTCGTAACGCTGGTATGTACACCGCCCCCTAAAAACTTTGTTCGTTTTGAGAAAGACCCCCACCACCACCACGTACCACACTGAACCCCATGAACCACGTCACGTTTAAACGAGGATCACTGCGAGTGACCGCGTAACCCCGTCACGTACACACAATTAAACATATTTAGCAGTGGTCGTCACCCCGTCACGTCCACACGAGGATGATTGCGAGTGACGGTGACTCCGTCTTGTCCACATGAGGATCAGAGGCCGTGATCCCGCCAAGTGCATACCACAGTGTCCGTGACCCCGTCTCGTCAGGTACGAAATGGGGTATACCGTACATGGTTGCCGCTACATAGGAGGCTTCACACAAATCAACACTCGAAAAACACACACGTACTCCATCTATGACCCCAGTAATAAAACTTCGCTAGAAAAAATATAGGGTTGTTAAGAGTTTTAAAGCGACAATGAAATCACTGGAGGTGAGCATTTTACAGAGAACAATGTATATGGCCTAGCGAATGTTCTGGAACTGGGTGAATAGGCTTTCCGTCACTGATACAGTTATTACAGCCGGAAACACGAATGAGCGACGACAGATATTAACCGTATCACCTGTCGCTAAGTTGTCCTTGGTGCGTCACACGACACAAATTTGCGCGGCACAGACGCGACAAGGACAGTTCCACGTGGCGACGGTGGCGCGCACGGTGTGACCGCACGGCAAGTACTTGAGCGTGGCGTGACCGGATGGCGCGAACTGCACAAAGGAAGTTAAGCCTAGCTTAACGCGCTATCGATGTCACCTGTTAGCTATAACTGACATAAACAGGTAGCACACGTGGGCGAGTGGTAGTAACTACTTATACGGTTTTACGGGGATATGCCGTTGTGTGATTTTATATATTTTTTATCCAACGGTAGTTTCGCATATTAGGGCCTACGCGTAGGCATAATGTGGGTAAAATTACAAAAGTTGTTGAAAGTTAAATGGTCGAAAAGACTATATTGAGCACTTTTCAATAACTTTAGCCTATTTTCACTTGGCTATTTACGTTCACTAAGTATAACTGCTTGTTCCCAGCAACCCCCAAATACAGCTCTTGATTCACAAATGCAACAATTAATGTTCAAACTTGTTAGTGATTTAAGGTTTGGAAATTAAAATTGTATGCCCCAACTAATGTACGTGTTGGTCACATGTGCACACATAATTTATAGTAGTATGGTGCATTCATCCCACCAACCCCCGACGAGAGTGAGGGAAATGTTGCGAGTGAAAATCCAAGCGGCTGACGCTGGCAGTACGTGCCCCCCCCCCTCACCGCTTTATACGGTACACAGCATTGCAAATAGACTCGTCCAACGTTACCAGACAGGTACACTGAACTGTCCAGACGGTTGCCAGCCGACGGGAACCGCGGCTATTTTTGTCATCCGTGGCCATTGTAGCGTATCCTGGCGCGCCCTTGCAAAATATGTCTAACGATTTTCTTTAAACTTTCACAGCATGTACATAATTATAACAAGCAATTCGCTGACCTCATGTATGATCGTGAGTGATTTTAGATTGTTAGTTCATTCGGTATGATAGCCACTGTTTGATACGCGATCGGTCAACGACTGCATGATCACTGCCATAACATCAGTTGAAAAGTCTCATGCCGTAGACCTCGTTTCGAAAAGTGTGCTTTCTCACTTATATCTGATAGAAAAGTGCTCGAAAATAGTTTGGACGTCCCACGCAATCCACGCGATCATAGTGACTTTTAATGTAATGTGTGATGACATATGGATCCAATAGATAGTAGCTGCCCTATATAATTTTTCTCACCAACTTCCTTTGTCCCCCCCCCCCTCCCGTACCGCGCTACACTATTTATTGCACACATGATCCGTCTAGCGAGCAGTCGTCACCGCGGACTCAGTACAAAGACCACGAGGCGTTTTACACGCCGTTTCTTGGAAAGTCTTTGTTACACATAATATTTGAAGCGGTTGCTGATGATTCACCCTTTATTGTTTACCCCGTCATGGCAACTCTATCGTTAACATTTTTAATGCCGTGGCATGGCCTTTCAAGAGAACTTTCACTGCGCGCGGGGGGGGGTGCTATAGTTGCTCGTAGCAAGTTCCTGTAAAAGCACAGCGCGTAAAATGCAGTTTATTAATGTTTATTAATTGTATTACATTTAGATCTAGTGGCCATTGTGGGGGGGCAATTGGGCCATGCACTCGGCTTTGTTTGGGATAAGCATTTTTTTTATATAACATGTTGCACCACTACATACATGGTAGCATAGCAAACTAACGGGTTACTAAGCATGCCGCCCCCCGGCCTCCCCCTTTGGGGATCCTAAATACGACACTGTTTAGATAATTTATGATTTGACCAAAGGGGAGAAACGTTTTTTAACAAAGAGCTAGGGGCAAAATATATTCCAGTTTTTACTATGCGGCAGATCGACGGACAAAATATTAATTATATCCCCGTGTTTTTTTATATGCTGGGGAATGATAACAATGTAGACCCAAAATGATTTATACTGGTGAATTATCAGAATATGTCCTACTGTTTGTATTGTTGTTGTTGTTTTTGTTTTGTTTTGCCCCCCCCCCCCAACAATTGTTACATTCATAAATACACAGGGCACATGATCCTTCCTCACACGCACTTCCTTTGTTATAAAGATGTCGATGATTCACGTAGCAGTTGTTACAATGCCACGCCTGTACCCGTTTTTTTAATGTACACTGCAGTCGCGAGACCTTTTAAAATACTTTCAGCTGCTGGGGGTGTAGTTGTCACGCTTAGTAAAAGAGCAAGCGGTAGTGTCACTACTACCCCTTTCATACACCCTACACAATGTATGGAAGTGCGCCGAATCGTTTGTACTTTGTCCCACTAATTCGTCCCCATATTTTGTTGTTGTCCTACTGATGTCTCCATGCAGCTTGCAACGTTTCAGCATTTATGTTGTCAATGCCCGGACCTTTTCCGCTGTTTAGTTTTCTTGCGGTTGTCCTGATCTCATCCTCTGTGAACCGTCCCGTTTCAATCTCTTGTACGGTTTCTGTTTTGCCTAAGTCACAGTCATCCGGCACTTCGATATCTTCTGCTGCTGTGATTTTCAGTATTTCCTCAAAATGTTTTTCACCTATTCATGACGTCATCTTAATGTACGAATAATTCGCCATATTTTCTTCTTATGCCACAAGACTTGTTTCTTTTTCTTACACAACTGCTTAGTTATTCTGTTATTCTTACACAACTGCTTAGTTATTCTGTTATTCTTACACAACTGCTTAGTTATTCTTACACAACTGCTTAGTTATTCTGTGCGGCGTTCCGATGTCAATCATTTGTGCTGCTTTCTCTGCTTTTTCAGCCATGTTGTCGACCATGTTCCTTTTATCTGATCGAGTCGTTCTTTTTACATTCTTGTCTTTTCCTTGCACTGCTGTCTCTTGAGATCTTTAATTCTTTTTCGGAATGTGTACTCTCCATGTATCCAAACTCATACATTCCTTGTATTCTTACGACCTTTGCTTTCTTTGATGAACGGGCGAGTGCGAAACCGTGGACGGATAAAGTCACACGTATGATATTATATTACTGGTAACAAATAAAGTCAGACGTATGATACACTGTTACGTACACTCCTGCATTGCATGACATTGCAATGGACGGACGTAAGGGACTCCATTGCGAAGACTCTCAGCCATGCCGGGGTACAGTGACACTAACGTTGTTTACGCCGTTCATTGATGGCGCCAGAGGTAAAACAAAAATATATCTGGCGCCATCAATGAATGGCATAAACAACGTTAGTGTCACTGTAACCCGGCTTGACAGAGAGTCTTCGCTATGGAGTAGCGTACGTCCTTCCAATACAAATAAATAAATATATATATATACTTATTTATTTATGTGTATTGGACGGACGTACGCTACTCCATAGAGAAGGGTCTCAGCCAATATATATATATATATATATATATATATATATATATATATATATATATATATATATATATATATATATACATATAAAAAATAGGCTGTAGACCAACTGTGTTGCTGCGATATATATATATATATATATATATATATATATATATATATATATCGCATATATATATATAATAACGTATTACGCTTAAACCTTATATAAATAGATATATATATATATGTATGTATGTATGTATGTATGTATGTATGTATGTATGTATGTATGTATGTATGTATGTATGTATGTATGTATGTATGTATGTATGTATGTATGTATGTATATATATATATATATATATATATATATATATATATATATATATATATATATATATATATATATATATATATATATATATATAAATATATATATACATATATACATACATATATGTGATGTGATGTTAGGAAAACCGTTCACATGGTGCACATTTTCAAATGTGTACTTATATTACAGCTGATTATCTGGGCTTTCCAAAACTGTTTACAGATCTTCTGTATCTTGACCAGAACCAAAATTATGTTTGGATAAAGAGCATGTCTATGCGAAAATGAATATGCAGAAAACAGGGTCATAATGGTTTTATTGATGTGTTCTTCTGTGTTTACATGGATGACAGCTGCATCTGTAATCTCACTTGGCACAGGCCTTTTAGGAGGTGGACACACCAAGTCCTATTTGTCTATCGACACATACTCCCGGATGACGTTGTACATATACCATTGGCACTTCATGTCCAATCCTTTTGGTTGGGTCTTGGTGGGCATGTCATCTTTGGACAAGACAGTGGCGTCAACTTTCGTCAAGTCCTGAAACAATGTTTCTGTGTCACAGTTGGGTTGTCCTTGAAGTGGAAGTGGCCTGTGATGTATCTTTATGTTGTGCACTTTCTAGAAATGTTGTCCCAAAAAGGTTGACCTGTCATGCATCGGAACCAACACAGTGTCATCTTCATGTCCAAGAAGACGCGCAACGTTGATTCCTACGGTGCTTGAGTTGGCAACCACTTGAGCGATGTATTGATGACAGTCCACCTTTGTTCGCCTGAATGTCCGCTTGATCAAGCCAAAGCACCAGTCGAACGACAACTTCGTGTGTCTCGCCAGGAGGAAATTCATGGTGTAGTGACGGCAGCTACAGCGGAAGTTGTCTGTTTCTATACGTTGTTCTTCAATCTCAAGAGCGGGCAGCGGTTGAAGAATCTCAGCGATATCATCAAAGACAGAAGTATCTGTTGCTGAAACATAACAGTGGAGTTTACTATATATATTGGCACAATCACACACTTTGTACAAGCACACAAACAATAGCATATAGGCTTTGAGATTGACATTATCAACTTTGACATTTCAAAATAACTTGTTTAAAAAGCAGCAGTGAAGCACTGAAAACAATTAAAAAACAGAAACTACATACTTCTTTTTCTTACAAAGAGGTAACAAATATACACTAATATTATGATTAGTACCTTCGCCGATTTCGCTGCCAGCTTCGGTGTCATCGTCATCAACGCCAATGGTTGCCATGTCCACAGTCGCAGCTCTCAGTTTCGTCAGTTCTTCAATATCACTTTCCAAGTCGGACTTCTCTTCGTGAAATGTGTCATCGTCTGAGTCACTCGCATGTTCAGACGTAAAGTAATACAATATCACATCATTTAGTGCGTTACGGTCGGCATCGCAGTATATATTTAGCCGTCTACCATCGTTCATAAACGCCGCAACTTCTGAACCAGTTAAAGGCCACAAGGCATTTAATTTGTGGCAGTTGCAGCAACTGGGTGGACTTTGTTAAGTCTGGGTGCGAGAAGTCCTGGGCTGAGGTCCAGGCAGATAGTTTTAGTTTTGAGTGTAGGGGATGTACGAAGATGAAGGAACTAGAGGTGGAGTTGGAAGAGCTGAGGCTGCTCGTTGTGGCAATGGTGGGAAGGGAACAGGGTGGTTGTGCCAGTAGTTCCGGTGGGGGAACAGTAGATGATAAAGTGGGGAAAGACACAAGAGATGCTAGGGAGAGCTCACCGCAGCCTGGGAGGAAGCTGAGGGGAGGGAAGGTGACAGGTCGTAGGGAGACAGGACGTAAGGAGACGGGAAAGAAAGGAACGGGAGGGAAGACAACAGGAGCGAAGGAGAGGGGAGTAGGGGAGACAGGAGGGAAGGAGAAGGGAGTGGGGGAGACAGGAGGGAAGGAGAAGGGAGTGGGGGAGACAGGAGGGAAGGAGAAGGGAGTGGGGGAGACGGGAGGGAAAACAACCGGAGTAAAGGAGAGGGAAGTGGGGGAGACGGGAGGGAAAGCAACCGGAGTGAAGGAGAGGGAAGTGGGAGAGACAAGAGCAAAGGAGTGGGAAGTGGGGGAGACAGGAGCGAAGGAGACAGGAGGGAAGGGGTCAGGACAGAATGTGATGGAGGGGATCGAACGGAAGAGTTATTCTGCAGCAGTGATAGAGGGGGTGAGGAAGAGAGCGAGGGTGTTTGTGGGGGATTCGATAGTTAGGAAGACCGACAGAGTCTTAAACAAGGGAGATGATGTGGTGGTCTGCTTGCCTGGAGCCAAAATAGAGGCGATAACTCAGAGGGTAAAAAACATCGTAGGCTCGGGAAAGGGTGGATCTGTTTTAGTACACGTAGGGACAAATAACGTAGAGAGGGAGGGTACAACTGCCATAGTTAGGAAATATAGGCAGTTGGTCAGAACACTAAAACAGACGCGGGTTGAGCAGGTAATACTGTCAGGGATTTTACCTGTAATGGGCAGGAGGGGTCACAAATATCGAAATTGTCGGGGGATGGCAATTAACATGTTAGTCCAGAAGTTATGTATGGAAGAGGAAGTTGGATTTGTGGATTTATGGGGAAGTTTTGTTGGGAGGGCTGATATGTACATGAAGGATGGGCTTCATTTAAGTGGAAAGGGGGCGGCAGTATTCGCGGACAAACTTTCAGCAGCAGTAGATAGTGACTTGGGTACAATGACAAATATTTTTGGAAGTAAACATTCTTTAAACTAGAAGTGCAGGGGGGTTACCTAGAGGTGTCTCAAGCAGAACAAGAGGCCACTAGCACAGATAAACCAATATCAAATCATCCGAAAAACATCACTGAAAAAGGTTATAGATGCGTATGTTTAAATGCAAGGAGCATAGTAAATAAGAAAAACGAATTAAACATTATGGTAGAAGATATTGACCCTCACCTAATTGGTATAACTGAATCATGGGCCAACATAGATATAACAGATGCTGAATTAGGACTGACAGGATATGTAATGTTTAGGAAAGATCGAATAGGAAGAAGGGGCGGGGGAGTTATTTTATATGTTAAAGAATCTATTCAGGCTTATGAAATAAAACTAGAAAGGGAAGCAGATTGCGATGAAGCTGTTTGGTGCAAAATTGTTTCAGGAAATTCAAAATTAACTATTGGATTAGTTTACCGAAGTCCAAACATAAACGAAGAGGACAACACAAAAATAAAAAACGCTATAAAGGAAGTTAGTAAAGGGGAATGTATCATAATGGGAGATTTTAACCATGGACACATACAATGGAATTCTCTAGAGAGCACAGGGTTTGAGGACCAACAATTTCTATTTTTAATCCAGGATAGCTTTCTTACTCAGCACGTACTAGAACCAACCAGGGGAGAAAATGTATTAGATATAGTTTTGTCATCACAAAAAGAATTAGTGGACAATGTAAAAATATTTGAACCATTGGGTAATAGTGACCATAATCAAATACATTTTGACATCAATGTAAAATCAGAAAGTAAAAATAAGAAAACGTACAAGAGAAACTTCCACAAAGGTAACTACAAAGATATGAGAAAATACTTAGCAAAGCTAGATTGGAATAACATGCTGATGAATAAGACCGCAATTGAATGTTGGAATATTCTAAAATATGAAATTGAGAGTATCATCGATAAATTTGTTCCCTTCCAAAAACAAGGAAAACGGTGTAGAAAGAAACACTTGTCAAAAGAGGCTATTAGAAAAATAATGCTAAAACAAACTATGTGGAGGGTTTATAGGCGTACCAGAAAGGACGAAGACTATGCAAAATACAAAGAGGCACTTAATGCAGCTACAACTGAAATCAGACAATCTAAAAGAAGCTATGAGCAAAAACTAGCATGTAACATAAAAAATGACAGCAAGAGTTTTTATGCATATGTCAGGAGTAAACAAAACGTACAAGACAAGGTTGGACCTCTAGAAGACAGTGCTGGAAATATAATATCACAGGGGTTTTTAATGGCGGAAGACCTAAATGGTTACTTCAGTTCAGTGTTTACCAAAGAAGATATTAGTTCATTACCAGTTGCTGATGCTAAATTTCAGGGGGCTAAATCTGACTATTTAGGTCCGTTAGTTGTAACTCCAGAATTGGTAGCTAAGAAAATAAAGGCAATGAAGGATAACAAATCACCGGGAGTGGATGGGATTCCTCCAAAATTACTAATGGAAACAGTAGAACAAATCAGTATACCACTTGCAAGAGTATTCAACTTGTCATTAAAAGAGGGAGTTGTTCCGTTTGAATGGAAAGAAGCAAACATCATACCATTATTTAAAAAGGGTTCGAGAAATAAGTCAGAGAATTACAGACCAGTGAGTTTAACGTCAGTGATTTGTAAATTATTAGAAAGGTTAATTAAAGACCATATGGTAGACTTCCTCGTTAAGCATAAATTATTAAATTCATCTCAACATGGATTCCTTAAAGCGAGGTCATGCTTAACAAATATGTTATGTTTTTTGGAAGAAATCACTAAGTGGATAGACGTGGGATCGCCAGTAGATATTATCTACTTAGATTTTCAGAAAGCTTTTGACAAAGTGCCACATCAAAGATTACTACTTAAATTAAAAGCCCATGGTATCGGGGATAGCATAACTGACTGGATAGAACAATGGCTGACTGACAGAAGACAACGAGTTGTAGTAGATGGAGAAGTTTCAAATTGGAAATCGGTTTTGAGTGGGGTACCTCAAGGATCAGTATTAGGACCTATATTATTCTTAATTTATATCAATGACTTGGACGACAGTATAACAAGTAATGTACTGAAATTTGCGGATGACACAAAACTGTTTAGAAAGGTTAATACTGATGGTGATAAACAACATTTACAAAACGATCTAGACAGATTAGTGAAATGGTCTGAGAAATGGCAGATGTTGTTCAATTTTGGGAAATGTAAATGCCTACATACAGGACATAGGAACTTGAATGTAAACTATAGAATGGGAGATACTGTTCTGGGTACTACTGTAAAAGAAAAGGACTTAGGAGTTACAATAAGCGCTGATATGAAAGTTTCAGAGCAGTGTGGTATTGCAGCTTCAAAGGGTAATCAAATTCTTGGATTGATTAGAAGAAACATAACATACAAGGGAAAAAAGTTAATTATACCTCTTTATAAAGCAATAGTTAGACCTCATTTAGAATACTGTATACAAGCATGGAGACCATATCGTAAGAAGGATATAGATACGCTTGAACGCATACAAAGGAGAGCAACTAAAATGATTCCAGAACTGAGAGACCTTAGTTATGAAGAACGCCTGAAAGAATGTGGTTTAACAACTCTAGAGACAAGGAGGTTAAGAGGAGATCAGATTGAAGTTTTTAAGATATTGAATGGGTATGAAAATATTGATAGAAATATGTTTTTCTCACTCAAGAAGGATAGCAGAACTAGAGGACATGAGGTAAAATTAGTAAAGGATCAATGTAGATTGGACATCAGGAAGCACTCGTTCTCACAGAGGACAATAAATGAATGGAACAAATTGTCAACAGATTGTGTAACTGCTAGCAGCGTGAATATGTTTAAAAACAAGGTTGACACATATCTCAGGAGGGCAGGCTATAAGTAGATGAACATTGTTGGACTCTCGATAAGCCAATGGCTTCCTTGTCCACTTGCCATCTGGGCCTTTGGCTTGGATGGCAAATCTTGTTAAATCTTGTTAAACCTGGCAAATGCATGGGCGCAGCCATCTTGGATTTACAAATGTAAACACAGCGGACGGTTATAGATCAACGAATACTATCATACATGTCACTAATGTTTACTCTAAAAACTGTCGATGCAATTTGCGAAATGCAGCGGTGCTTCGAGCTCACGATCATCTTGCGGATTTTCGCTGCACAGTAGTAATACGTATGTTAATGAGGGTGCGCATCGACACAAACAGATTGGCTGGGCTGTGCTCTTTTACATCATGATAATGTGAAAAGTCACAGTAGGCCAAATAGAACGAAAGTTATGACGTATTGTGTGTAGGAGTTCGAGTCGGCGAATGTGTGTCAATAATGCAGAGAGGTGGTGGGGGGGGGGGTTAGATTAAAACATGTTTATAAGAAAAAAATTCTTCGTTTTTCTTAATAATACTTCGAGATTAGAGAGTTAATTAAGATATCAAATATGATAATGGAACTAATATGTCATTTGAAACGAAATTTTTGTTGTTGACTATTTTGCATGTATCTCATTACGAAATCGCGCACCATCCGACGGGTTTTCCCAGATAGCATCACATATATTTATTTATTTGTTTATATAAGGTTTAAGCGTAACACGTACACTTAACAGTGACTACCGCGTCCGCTACACAGAGCCGCCGCACAGATAAGACCCTCTCAGTCCAACAGTTAAACGGAACACTGTCGGCCTTATCGTAGGCGTTGACCGGTGGACTGCCAGGGATGCGATGGATGCCGCCCTGCGGACGAGATACTCCACATACTAGCTACTGTTACTACTACCACACAAGGTCTTGCAGGCTACATACCAGTCTTGTCAAGTACCAGAGGCAGGCTACATACCAGACTTGACAAGTACCAGATACAGGCTACATGCCAGTCTTGTCAAGTACTAGAGTACTGTTACTACTACCACACAAGGTCTTACAGGTTACATGCCAGTCTTGTCAAGTACCAGAGGCAGGTTACATGCCAGTCTTGTCAAATACTAGAGTACTGTTACTACTACCACACAAGGTCTTGCAGGCTACATGCCAGTCTTGTCAAGTACTAGAGTACTGTTACTACTACCACACAAGGTCTTACAGGCTATATACCAGTCTTGTCAAGTACTAGAGTACTGTTACTACTACAACACAAGGTCTTACAGGCTACATGCCAGTCTTGTCAAGTACTAGAGTACTGTTACTACTACCACACAAGGTCTTACAGGCTACATGCCAGTCTTGTCAAGTACTAGAGTACTGTTACTACTAGCACACAAGGTCTTACAGGCTATATGCCAGTCTTGTCAAGTACTAGAGTATTGTTACTACTACAACACAAGGTCTTACAGGCTACATGCCAGTCTTGTCAAGTACTAGAGTACTGTTACTACTACCACACAAGGTCTTACAGGCTACATGCCAGTCTTGTCAAGTACTAGAGTAATGTTACTACTACCACACAAGGTCTTACAGGCTACACGCCAATCTTGTCAAGTACTAGAGTACTGTTACTACTACCACACAAGGTCTTACAGGCTACATACCAGTCTTGTCAAGTACTAGAGTACTGTTACTACTACCAGACAAGGTCTTGCAGGTTAAATGCCAGTCTTGTCAAGTACTAGAGTACTGTTACTACTACCACACAAGGTCTTGCAGGATACATGCCAGTCTTGTCAAGTACTAGAGTACTGTTACTACTACCACACAAGGTCTTACAGGCTACATGCCAGTCATGTCAAGTACTAGAGTACTGTTACTACTACCACACAAGGTCTTGCAGGTTACATGCCAGCCATGTCAAGTACTAGAGTATTGTTACTACTACGGCTACATGCCAGTCATGTTAAGTACTAGAGTACTGTTACTACTACCACACAAGGTCTTGCAGGCTACATGCCAGTCTTGTCAAGTACTAGAGTACGGTTACTACTACCTACAAGGTCTTACAGGCTACATGCCAGTCATGTCAAGCACCAGAGTACTGTTACTACTACCACACAAGGTCTTACAGGCTACATGCCAGTCATGTTAAGTACTAGAGTACTGTTACTACTACCACACAAGATATTACAGGTTACATGCCAGTCTTGTCAAGTATAGAGTACTGTTACTACTACCACACAAGGTCTTGCAGGCTACATACCAGTCTTGTCAAGTACCAGAGGCAGACTACATGCCAGTCTTGTCAAGTACTAGAGTACTGTTACTACTACCACACAAGGTCTTGCAGGCTACATACCAATTTTGTCAAGTACCAGAGGCAGACTACATGCCAGTCTTGTCAAGTACTAGAGTACTGTTACTACTACCACACAAGGTCTTGCAGGCTACATACCAGTCTTGTCAAGTACCAGTGGCAGACTACGTGCCAGTCTTGTCAAGTAATAGAGTACTGTTACTACTACCACACAAGGTCGTACAGGTTACATGCCAGTCTTGTCAAGTACCAGAGGCAGGCTACATACCAGTCTTGACAAGAACCAGAGGCAGGCTACATGCCAGTCTTGTCAAGTACTAGAGTACTGTTACTACTACCACACAAGGTCTTACAGGTTACATGCCAGTAGTGTCAAGTACCAGAGGCTAGCTACATACCAGCACTAGAGTACTGTTACTACTACCACACAAGGTCTTGCAGGCTACATGCTATTCTTGTCAAGTACTAGAGTACTGTTACTACAACCACACAAGGTCTTACAGGTTACATGCCAGTCGTGTCAAGTACCAGAGGCAGGCTACATACCAGCACTAGAGTACTGTTACTACTACCACACAAGGTCTTACAGGCTATATGCCAGTCTTGTCAAGTACTAGAGTACTGTTACTACTACAACACAAGGTCTTACAGGCTACATGCCAGTCTTGTCAAGTACTAGAGTACTGTTACTACTACCACAAAAGGTCTTACAGGCTACATGCCAGTCTTGTCAAGTACTAGAGTACTGTTACTACTAGCACACAAGGTCTTACAGGCTATATGCCAGTCTTGTCAAGTACTAGAGTACTGTTACTACTACAACACAAGGTCTTACAGGCTACATGCCAGTCTTGTCAAATACTAGAGTACTGTTACTACTACCACACAAGGTCTTACAGGCTACATGCCAGTCTTGTCAAGTACTAGAGTAATGTTACTACTACCACACAAGGTCTTACAGGCTACACGCCAATCTTGTCAAGTACTAGAGTACTGTTACTACTACCACACAAGGTCTTACAGGCTACATACCAGTCTTGTCAAGTACTAGAGTACTGTTACTACTACCAGACAAGGTCTTGCAGGCTACATGCCAGTCTTGTCAAGTACTAGAGTACTGTTACTACTACCACACAAGGTCTTGCAGGATACATGCCAGTCTTGTCAAATACTAGAGTACTGTTACTACTACCACACAAGGTCTTACAGGCTACATGCCAGTCATGTCAAGTACTAGAGTACTGTTACTACTACCACACAAGGTCTTGCAGGCTACATGCCAGCCATGTCAAGTACTAGAGTATTGTTACTACTACGGCTACATGCCAGTCATGTTAAGTACTAGAGTACTGTTACTACTACCACACAAGGTCTTGCAGGCTACATGCCAGTCTTGTCAAGTACTAGAGTACGGTTACTACTACCTACAAGGTCTTACAGGCTACATGCCAGTCATGTCAAGCACCATAGTACTGTTACTACTACCACACAAGGTCTTACAGGCTACATGCCAGTCATGTTAAGTACTAGAGTACTGTTACTACTACCACACAAGATATTACAGGTTACATGCCAGTCTTGTCAAGTATAGAGTACTGTTACTACTACCACACAAGGTCTTGCAGGCTACATACCAGTCTTGTCAAGTACCAGAGGCAGACTACATGCCAGTCTTGTCAAGTACTAGAATAATGTTACTACTACCACACAAGGTCTTGCAGGCTACATACCAATTTTGTCAAGTACCAGAGGCAGACTACATGCCAGTCTTGTCAAGTACTAGAGTACTGTTACTACTACCACACAAGGTCTTGCAGGCTACATACCAGTCTTGTCAAGTACCAGTGGCAGACTACGTGCCAGTCTTGTCAAGTAATAGAGTACTGTTACTACTACCACACAAGGTCGTACAGGTTACATGCCAGTCTTGTCAAGTACCAGAGGCAGGCTACATATCAGTCTTGACAAGAACCAGAGGCAGGCTACATGCCAGTCTTGTCAAGTACTAGAGTACTGTTACTACTACCACACAAGGTCTTACAGGTTACATGCCAGTAGTGTCAAGTACCAGAGGCTAGCTACATACCAGCACTAGAGTACTGTTACTACTACCACACAAGGTCTTGCAGGCTACATGCTAGTCTTGTCAAGTACTAGAGTACTGTTACTACAACCACACAAGGTCTTACAGGTTACATGCCAGTCGTGTCAAGTACCAGAGGCAGGCTACATACCAGCACTAGAGTACTGTTACTACTACCACACAAGGTCTTGCAGGCTACATGCTTGTCTTGTCAAGTACTAGAGTACTGTTACTACTACCACACAAGGTCTTACAGGTTACATGCCAGTCGTGTCAAGTACCAGAGGCAGGCTACATACCAGCACTAGAGTACTGTTACTACTACCACACAAGGTCTTGCAGGCTACTTGCTAGTCTTGTCAAGTACTAGAGTACTGTTACTACAACCACACAAGGTCTTACAGGTTACATGCCAGTCGTGTCAAGTACCAGAGGCAGGCTACATACCAGCACTAGAGTACTGTTACTACTACCACACAAGGTCTTGCAGGCTACATGCTAGTCTTGTCAAGTACTAGAGTACTGTTACTACAACCACACAAGGTCTTACAGGTTACATGCCAGTCGTGTCAAGTACCAGAGGCAGGCTACATACCAGCACTAGAGTACTGTTACTACTACCACACAAGGTCTTGCAGGCTACATGCTTGTCTTGTCAAGTACTAGAGTACTGTTACTACTACCACACAAGGTCTTACAGGTTACATGCCAGTCGTGTCAAGTACCAGAGGCAGGCTACATACCAGCACTAGAGTACTGTTACTACTACCACACAAGGTCTTGCAGGCTACTTGCTAGTCTTGTCAAGTACTAGAGTACTGTTACTACAACCACACAAGGTCTTACAGGTTACATGCCAGTCGTGTCAAGTACCAGAGGCAGGCTACATACCAGCACTAGAGTACTGTTACTACTACCACACAAGGTCTTGCAGGCTACATGCTAGTCTTGTCAAGTACTAGAGTACTGTTACTACTACCACACAAGGTCTTACAGGTTACATGCCAGTCGTGTCAAGTACCAGAGGCAGGCTACATACCAGCACTAGAGTACTGTTACTACTACCACACAAGGTCTTGCAGGCTACTTGCTAGTCTTGTCAAGTACTAGAGTACTGTTACTACAACCACACAAGGTCTTACAGGTTACATGCCAGTCGTGTCAAGTACCAGAGGCAGGCTACATACCAGCACTAGAGTACTGTTACTACTACCACACAAGGTCTTGCAGGCTACATGCTAGTCTTGTCAAGTACTAGAGTACTGTTACTACTACCACACAAGGTCTTACAGGTTACATGCCAGTCGTGTCAAGTACCAGAGGCAGGCTACATACCAGCACTAGAGTACTGTTACTACTACCACACAAGGTCTTGCAGGCTACTTGCTAGTCTTGTCAAGTACTAGAGTACTGTTACTACAACCACACAAGGTCTTACAGGTTACATGCCAGTCGTGTCAAATACCAGAGGCAGGCTACATACCAGCACTAGAGTACTGTTACTACTACCACACAAGGTCTTGCAGGCTACATGCTAGTCTTGTCAAGTACTAGAGTACTGTTACTACTACCACACAAGATCTTACAGGTTACATGCCAGTCGTGTCAAGTACCAGAGGCAGGCTACATACCAGCACTAGAGTACTGTTACTACTACCACACAAGGTCTTGCAGGCTACATGCTAGTCTTGTCAAGTACTAGAGTACTGTTACTACTACCACACAAGGTCTTACAGGTTACATGCCAGTCGTGTCAAGTACCAGAGGCAGGCTACATACCAGCACTAGAGTACTGTTACTACTACCACACAAGGTCTTGCAGGCTACTTGCTAGTCTTGTCAAGTACTAGAGTACTGTAACTACTACCACACAAGGTCTTACAGGTTACATGCCAGTCGTGTCAAGTACCAGAGGCAGGCTACATACCAGCACTAGAGTACTGTTACTACTACCACACAAGGTCTTGCAGGCTACATGCTAGTCTTGTCAAGTACTAGAGTACTGTTACTACTACCACACAAGGTCTTACAGGTTACATGCCAGTCGTGTCAAGTACCAGAGGCAGGCTACATACCAGCACTAGAGTACTGTTACTACTACCACACAAGGTCTTGCAGGCTACATGCTAGTCTTGTCAAGTACTAGAGTACTGTTACTACTACCACACAAGGTCTTACAGGTTACATGCCAGTCGTGTCAAGTACCAGAGGCAGGCTACATACCAGCACTAGAGTACTGTTACTACTACCACACAAGGTCTTGCAGGCTACATGCTAGTCTTGTCAAGTACTAGAGTACTGTTACTACAACCACACAAGGTCTTACAGGTTACATGCTAGTCTTGTCAAGTACTAGAGGCAGGCTACATACCAGCACTAGAGTACTGTTACTACTACCACACAAGGTCTTGCAGGCTACTTGCTAGTCTTGTCAAGTACTAGAGTACTGTTACTACAACCACACAAGGTCTTGCAGACTACATACCAGTCTGTTCAGGCCTACTCCCACACAAGTTCGCATTGTTGGCATTTGGCAGTATATTGCAGGATGTAGGAAGGCTTGGTCTCGAGCCAACGGGTCGAACGTACGTGCGCCCCGAATCAAAAACACAGGTGCAACGCAGGATTCCAAGTGCAAGGGGGGTCCAGGATTTAGCCTTAGGAGATTTTGTTGGATTGCTTTGCTATCAATTGGTGCATATTTTGCAGATTGACAGTTGCACATTTTCTTGAGAAACCTTAATTAATAATAAAAAAAGACTCTCGCCACTTCCTACAGAACGTTACTTCCTATCCTGAACGTTACTGGCAGTTACATTTTACATATACACACGCACGCACGCACGCACGCACGCACGCACGCACGCACGCACGCACGCACGCACGCACGCACGCACGCACGCACGCACGCACGCACGCACGCACGCACGCACGCACACACTGACGCACGCACAAGTTGGATGCGTATCCAGGCAGGATGGCTTCGACACCTTCAGCATTAATTTTAAGTAAACCAGCAATACAAAAAGTTAATTATTTAAAATAGTTGCCAGAATCATACATATTCACGATGCAGCCTAAGCTGTCGTTTGCTTTCTTTGATGTACGGGCCAGTGCGAAACCATGGTATGACCGGTGACGGATAAAGTCAGTTTCCAAATAACAATTCGTTTAAGACTGGTGTGTTCCCCTCTAGAATGAAGATAGCCAAGATAAAACCTATAGTCAAAAGTGGTGCAAAAACGGACATGGGAAATTATAGGCAAATTTCTCTTTTGCCACAATTTTCAAAACTTTTTGGAGAAATTGTTCCTCACTAGATTAGACAACTTTATCAACGCTAAGGACATACTAAATTCGAGTCAGTACGGCGTCCATAAAGCTATGTCCACATCACATGCCGTACTGGAATTAATAGAGAATATTTTAACGAACAATGAGAAACTCGCTATTGGTGTATTCTTTGATCTTAAAAAGGCCTTCGATACAGCGGACGACGAAGTACTTATCGAAAAGTTTAATTTCTGTGGTGTGCGTGAAGTTGGAAATGACTGGATAAAAAGTTACCTCACTATCAGGAAGCAATTTATTGAAAATAAATGGGTGCGCCTCGGAGCTGTTAAATGTAACACGTGGGGTACCTCAGGGATCCATTTGAGTCCAAAACTAGTTGTACTCTATATTAATGATATTCGTAACGTATAAAAACTAACCGAATTTATACTCTTTGCGGATGACACAAATATATTTTGTTTAAAAGAACTACAATGTATGACAAATGGAGTACTTGCCAAATTGGCTAAATGGTTTGCTGTGAACAAATTATCATTGAACCTGTCAAAGACAAATTACATGTTATTCTGGAACCGTCCGCCTGATATTGAAATTAATCTGTTCATTAATAATCAACAAATAGCCAGAGTACATGTAACGAAATTTCCAGGTGTACATATTGATGAATCTCTAAACTGGAAATATCAAATAAATACGATCAGATTAAAAATGTCGAAAGTTGCAGCAGTCATTTATAAGGCAAATTGTCTCATTGATCGAAATGGAATGTATATATTATACTGTTCATTGTTTTTACTACATTTAAGTTATTGCTGTGAAATGTGGGGAAAAACCTAAACTACCAACATTAATGGCATTACTATATTACAGAAACGGATAATTATGCTAGTTTGTAGAGTAAAACGTCTGGAACATACACGAACACTCTTTATCTACAATTAGGCGTTCTAAAATGTGTAGATTTAGTTTAGGTCAAGACGGCTATTATTATGTTTAGGGCTTTTCATAATGAATTACTAAGTAATAAAAAAAAAAAAATTAAACCGTATATCTCTGTATATGGCACTAAACAGAACGATTCATTCTGCATAACTCGCTTACGTACTAATGCAAAATTGTGCATCTCCATATATGGAGCGAGATTATGGAACTCCCCTAATGAAAACATTACCACTTGTAGAACCACACAAGCATTTAAAAAATGCAACGTATTGGTCTATTAATTTATTTAGCAACGATTTTCTATTGATACATGTTGTAAGTAATGCAAATATATAATTACGTATCATTTGAGTTAACGGCTTAACACGCCACGGGGTGAACCATAGATAAGTATCTGCATATCCGAAGACCACAGCCTCATACCTGGCCTGATCCAAAGGTTTCGGGGGCCTGTTAATCACCGAACCCCATGGCATCACCTGTGACATTTGTCGGAAAAACGTGACTGGCATAAGGCTCCTCGTGTGAGCGCACGATGCCCTTTGCTTGAGAGGAACCTCCACGAACGACCTCAGCTTGGAGTCTACGTCCCGCGACGTTGCTGGTATCTGACAAACATCTATTAGGTGCACCTGTCGGGACTGTCTGAATGTACAGCTATCCCTCGTGTTTCGAACACCAGCTTTGTCTAGAGCGACTCCCGCGTAGTAGAACGCCAGACTGTCAACCGAGAGGTCCTAGGTTTGAATTCACCATACTGCTATTTCGAAGCTTAGGCAACTTCGCTCATCTCTCATTGCTGGTCCCTTCTACCTGGTGTCTATTCGTTCATCCCTCATTGCTGGCCCCTTCTACCTGGTGTATATTCGTTCATCCCTCATTGCTGGTCCCTTCTACTAGGTGTATATTCGTTCATCCCTCATTGCTGGTCCCTTCTACCAGGTGTATATTCGTTCATCCCTCATTGCTGGTCCCTTCTACCAGGTGTATATTCGTTCATCCCTCATTAATGGTCCCTTCTACCTGATGTATATTCGTTCATCCCTCATTGCTGGTCCCTTCTACCTGGTGTATATTCGTTCATCCCTCATTAATGGTCCCTTCTACCTGGTGTATATTCGTTCATCCCTCATTAATGGTCCCTTCTACCTGATGTATATTCGTTCATCCCTCATTGCTGGTCCCTTCTACCTGGTGTATATTCGTTCATCCCTCATTAATGGTCCCTTCTACTTGATGTATATTCGTTCATCCCTCATTGCTGGTCCCTTCTACCAGGTGTATATTCGTTCATCCCTCACTAATGGTCCATTCTACTTGATGTATATTCGTTCATCCCTCATTGCTGGTCCCTTCTACCTGGTGTATATTCGTTCATCCCTCATTGCTGGTCCCTTCTACCAGGTGTATATTCGTTCATCCCTCATTAATGGTCCCTTCTACCTGATGTATATTCGTTCATCCCTCATTGCTAGTCCCTTCTACCTGGTGTATATTCGTTCATCCCTCATTAATGGTCCCTTCTACCTGATGTATATTCGTTCATCCCTCATTGCTGGTCCCTTCTACCTGGTGTATATTCGTTCATCCCTCATTGCTGGTCCCTTCTACCTGGTGTATATCCGTTCATCCCTCTTTGCTGGTCCCTTCTACCAGGTGTATATTCGTTCATCCCTCATTAATGGTCCCTTCTACCTGATGTATATTCGTTCATCCCTCATTGCTGGTCCCTTCTACCTGGTGTATATTCGTTCATCCCTCATTGCTGGTCCCTTCTACTTGGTGTCTATTCGTTCAACCCACATTGTTGGTCCCTTCTACCTGGTGTATATTCGTTCAACCCACGTTGCTGGTCCCTTCTACCTGGTGTCTATTCGTTCAACCCACATTGTTGGTCCCTTCTACCTGGTGTCTATTCGTTCAACCCACATTGCTGGTCCTTTCTACCTGGTGTCTATTCGTTCAACCCTCATTAATGGTCCCTTCTACCTGGTGTATATTCGTTCATCCCTCATTAATGGTCCCTTCTACCTGATGTATATTCGTTCATCCCTCATTGCTGGTCCCTTCTACCAGGTGTATATTCGTTCATCCCTCACTAATGGTCCATTCTACTTGATGTATATTCGTTCATCCCTCATTGCTGGTCCCTTCTACCTGGTGTATATTCGTTCATCCCTCATTGCTGGTCCCTTCTACTTGGTGTATATTCGTTCATCCCTCATTAATGGTCCCTTCTACCTGATGTATATTCGTTCATCCCTCATTGCTGGTCCCTTCTACCTGGTGTATATTCATTCATCCCTCATTGCTGGTCCCTTCTACCTGGTGTATATTCGTTCATCCCTCATTAATGGTCCCTTCTACCTGATGTATATTCGTTCATCCCTCATTGCTGGTCCCTTCTACCTGGTGTATATTCGTTCATCCCTCATTAATGGTCCCTTCTACCAGGTGTGTATTCGTTCATCCCTCATTAATGGTCCCTTCTACCTGATGTATATTCGTTCATCCCTCATTGCTAGTCCCTTCTACCTGGTGTATATTCGTTCATCCCTCATTGCTGGTCCCTTCTACCTGGTGTATATTCGTTCATCCCTCATTGCTGGTCCCTTCTACCTGGTGTATATTCGTTCATCCCTCATTGCTGGTCCCTTCTACCTGATGTATATTCGTTCATCCCTCATTGCTGGTCCCTTCTACCTGGTGTATATTCGTTCATCCCTCATTGCTGGTCCCTTCTACCAGGTGTATATTCGTTCATCCCTCATTAATGGTCCCTTCTACCTGATGTATATTCGTTCATCCCTCATTGCTAGTCCCTTCTACCTGGTGTATATTCGTTCATCCCTCATTGCTGGTCCCTTCTACCTGGTGTATATTCGTTCATCCCTCATTAATGGTCCCTTCTACCTGATGTATATTCGTTCATCCCTCATTGCTGGTCCCTTCTACCTGGTGTATATTCGTTCATCCCTCTTTGCTGGTCCCTTCTACCAGGTGTATATTCGTTCATCCCTCATTAATGGTCCCTTCTACCTGATGTATATTCGTTCATCCCTCATTGCTGGTCCCTTCTACCTGGTGTATATTCGTTCATCCCTCATTGCTGGTCCCTTCTACCTGGTGTATATTCGTTCAACCCACATTGTTGGTCCCTTCTACTTGGTGTATATTCGTTCAACCCACATTGCTGGTCCCTTCTACCTGGTGTCTATTCGTTCAACCCACATTGTTGGTCCCTTCTACCTGGTGTCTATTCGTTCAACCCACATTGCTGGTCCCTTCTACCTGGTGTCTATTCGTTCAACCCACATTGACTCCTTAATGTTTTGATAGCCCACTTAATTTTTCAGATGATGAGCTAGTTACTTTGTTAAATGACTCTTACATTTTTCAAAATGATTCCTTAATTTATTTTTAAAATCCGCTTAATTTGTTTGAGATAACTACTTATATGTTTTATATGGCCTGACCCCATGATTTTAGGACCCCTTAAGTTTGTGTTTTGTTGTGAATCCTTACATGTTTAGATTTCCCTTAATTATATTGAGACGGTCAGCTGGTTCATGTATAATAACTAGTTACACTTTTTAATATGATCCCTTAACTTTTTTTGAGAAGACACCCTTAATATGTCAGATGATCCCTTAATTTGTTGACACGATCAAGTTAGCTAGTTAACTTGTTCTTACATATTTTGTGACGATCCTTTAACTTTTTTGAGAATACCCATTCATTTTATGAGATGACCCCTTAAATTATTTGACTTTTTCGAGACGACCATTTGATTTTATGAGATGACCCCATAATGTTTTGAGATGATCAGCTAGTTCATTATTAAATTACCCCCTAATTACTCCTTTTTAAATTATCCTTTAAATTGTTTTTGATAAAATCCTTTAATTTTAGTAATATTTAAAAAATATTTTAGGTGCCCTTTAATCGTTTAGATGAACATTTTAATTGATTGAAATGACCCTTCACTTTATTTTTGAGATAGCCCCTAAATTGTTTCAGCTGATCCCTTATTTTATAATTTTTTGCGATTAACCTTAAGTTTCTAATATAACAAGTTGTTTGAGATGATCCCTTAATTTGATCAAATGATGATCAGGTATTTCTTTTTTATGCATTTTTAATGATCCCTTAAATAATTGTTTGAGATGATCCCTTAATTGAGTGTAGATTACCTCTTTCCTTTGTTGAAGTGACCCTTTTTAATGAACCCCCCTTCTTCCTTACCACTCAGTCTGACTCGGTCCTATTGTTTGCCAACATGTAGTTACTGCCGTGCGTTAGCTGGGAGGTTATATGAACGGCATTCCATATGTCCTCCCAGAAAACATGCGGCTCACTCGTTCTGAGATTCCTATGTTAATCGTACGTTTGTGAACGTTGAGTGGGTGTCAGCATGGCTAGCCGTTATAAGGGTGAACATGAGGATGATGATGACGATGAGGAGGAGGAGCAGGATGACGAGGCTGAGTATGTCATTGTCTTCGTTCTCGTAATCGTAATAATGATTACTCTCATTGTCCTCATCATCATCATCATCATCATCACTAAGACTGCTTAATTGTCTTCATCTTCTTCCTCATCATCATCATAACCATTTATCACCCTCATCATTACCGTCGTTATCATTATTATTATCATCATCATCATAACCATTATCACCATCGTCTTAATCGTCATTATCATTATCATCGTCACTAAGATGACCCCTTAATTTACATCATCATCATCATAATCATTTATCATCCTCATCATCACCTTCTTCGTCATCATTATTAACATCATCATCATAATGATTATCATCATCATTTTTATTACATTACTGGTCGATTTATTTAATTACCGGTCGATTATTACATTGCCGGTCAATTATTACATTACCAGTCGATTATTACATTACCGGTCGATTTATTACATTGCCGGTAAATTATTACATTACCGGTCGATTAATACATTACCGGTCCATTTATTACATTGTCGGTCAATTATTACATTACCAGTCGATTATTACATTACCGGTCGATTATTACAGTACTGGTTGTAACACGCGTGCTTTTATCGAATCTTTTACTGCAGAAAGTAGTTTATCTCCAAGCTGGAGGCACAATTATGGACGTATCGGTCTAGTTTTTAAGCACGACAAATATGCGTGGTGTCGTTTTTAGACAGTGTAAACATTATGCTTTATTGACACACTGCATATGTGTATATGAATTTCAGCACGAAGATGTTTGAACAGAGACACGTTGGAGAGCCATTAACAACAACACCTTCTGCAAGTTGGTCAAGGAGCGTCTTTGATTTGGTGAACAGTGGACAAATAACATTAAAATGGGTGCCGACGTCTTTCTGTTTACCTTAAGCTGGCCTGTTAAGTCAATGGCGACCTTTCAACAGAAACACTCGAATGAAAACGGTGTTTTATGATAGTCCATTAATTAAAGTTGGAGTCTGATATGAGTGTATGCATAACATTGCATACTCATAATGTGTAATTTAATACAAGTAACTGTAAGAGGCAATTTCCTGCTTCAACTAATCATTATGCTTTACCGCTTATATTATGCGACAGCGTAACTAATTCGCACTTTTTGCTGCGGCAATATTTTGTAGCTCAGTTCATGGTAATGTCTGCATCGACTACGCTCTGTTGAATACATTAATGATTGAACATAGCCTGCCTACTAAATAACTTAGTTCGACCATGTATGCGCCGACAGTGCGTAAGCCGTGTATTGGGCCAGCCTTTGCAAAGGTCAAATACTAGCGCGATAAAAAATAGCGTTAATCTAGTCGTAGACATCGAGTTGCAAGCGAATCAGTCAAACTACCTCGCGTACGTGTTGCCCCCACGCGTCGGCTCGTGGCATTTGAATGAATAAATTCGGCGTAGCGATTGGTCAATAGCGGTAACCAGACCGTTGTCCTTGCGATAAGGACAAGCAGATAACAACGCATGCCAATGATGCCATTAGGCCACGCTGTGAAATTGTAAGTGAAGAGCACCTGCTTACAAGATCTTGGTTCCGCTCCTGTTTCACGGCGCTGTTTATACATTGCTTGTTGATTTAACATTTGCGCCCGAGAAGCATCTTTGTGCGCCTGTGGTTATATGATGTATGTGTTTATACGTATATATTATATGTAGTGGAGGTTATCCGAAACCGACGAGATTTCATGTGTGTGCCATACCACCTATTACTGAAATTAATATGAATGTATATAATATATTAAGATAGCATATAAATTAATCAAGACAAGACAAGGCAAAACTATAAATAGAACACTATACTACGTTTGGTAATAACAACAATAATCGTTCGTATCAGCTTTCTTGCAGTATCATCAACTGTCATTGATAATTATGAAAAAAATGTAGTACTTTTCTGGTGCGCTTGAAAATTTCGCTCGCAGCACAGTAATACAAAACACAATCTATAATTATCAGTGGCGTATGGACAAAGGGGCATGCCCCTTTGGCTTACATTTGTAATTTTTTTTCGTATGCAACCTGTTGGACCACTACATGCCAGTGTCGTTGAATCTTTAAATATTTCCAAATGTTATTTGTAAAAATTCAAAGATCTATCCACTTCCCAAACGATATCGGATTTAGTCGTAATTTTATAGAATCGTTTAAGATGCAATTGGTGGCTGTTGTGAAAGAGGAGACAGGACAACGGGTTCGGACACGTTATGAGAAGTCAAAGCCTTTGAAGCTGGTAATGGACGGAAGGTTACAAGGGAAACGACCAAGGGTGTAAAACGTTGGCCTTCTTGGACAGACGGAAAGAAAGACGAAAATATGAGGAGACGATAACGTTCTCATTACTGTAATAAACACAAACGGCATTGTTCCATGTGCGGTTCAGTTTTATTTGTGCTCTTCGGTCAACTAATAGCCGGTGTTCCATCAATAAATGCAGTGCAAATCTATATACATGGTACAATTTATGATACAGTTATGGCACGCGATTCACGCTAAACAAATAGAATACTATACTATACTCAAACTTAACATTTCACCACACAGTGCATTTAATCGACACAATATATCACATTGAGAAAACACGTAATAAAACACCGTACGTCATACACCAAAAAAGAATTGTCCAAACGTGACGTAATTTACCAGTAAACTGGAACACACCCTCTATGTAAATTTATGGTTGACAATTTATAACAATACACTGTGTTCTAACACCGATCCTATATACAGGACATTCTAAAACACGCGTCAAGTGTTACTTCACCGGGCGGTCATCCGAAGCGACCCGTAAGTACTGTAAGTAACTTACGTATGGGTCTTATTAACTGGTCTATTAACCAACCAGATAATTATCGAACGCAGCATTTTATATAAAACGCGTTCTATCTAACATGATAATACGACACAAGTCCAGTGCAGAACGATTATTCTTAAGTAATAAACTGGTCAATCATGCGTTAAATTGATCAGTTTATTAATAAACCACTGGATACACTAGCTACTGGCTACACTAAAGGAGACATCAAAGTCACTCACGTGACATCACCGGGTGTCATCCGACATAGGCAGTACTGACGTACGTACCAAGACAGGCTGTTGGCCAGCTTTGCATAGTAGATGAAGAACACAAACTAATATGTTGAACATGTATAGTATATACAACGCACGGCAATTCTTGGAACACTACACAGACAGGAAGGCTGTACCCTAAATCAGGGTTAATCAAAGTGACAAACCAGCTAGACATAGCAGTAGCACGGCATCAGAAGAACACGAGTCAAGTATTTCACAACAACACAGACTTCGACGTGCAGAACACGTTATCTAATGGATCAATAAACACTGTTTTTTTGGTGTCTCGCAGAAAGACGTTGCATTCAATATGCAACACTGCATCAGTAATTCATAAAAAACTGGCATGATTCCAAGTAACAAATATCGATTTTACAGCCGCTGAAGACATTTTTTAACTAGGCAATCAATAGAAACACTGCATTATTAATTGCCCGACTCAGCAGAGGCTGTTGTGCGATACTATTTCACCTGCTCTAAAAGCCACGCCTGAGTACAGATGAAAAGCACCAGTAGACATAAAAACACCGTTTGTACCGTTTATACACCCCGGCTAGACAGTGTGCAAACAATGTTTTTACCGCCAATGCGGGAGAGAGCGTTGTCAATCACCGTAACCGCGTCATGACATGATCGTAAGCAGTACGTCTATCGTCATGGCAACACGATCGGAGGCCACGCCCCCTCAGCGTGCGGGGCCAGACAACGTGTCTGCTAATTAGCCCGAGTTGTTGAAACGGTAAGCTAACGTGGCATTGCCTGTCTCGCAAAACCGATCGTGTACGCGTGACCCAGTTGGGATTAGGGGCTGAGCTAGTATGACGACAAAGGTGACCTTATTCTGTGTTTGCGTATCGTGAATGACAACGCTCGGTGTCATTGGCCTGGCTAGTACGATATTCAACAATCTGACCGCCCCGATCTCAAAGACCAGAGATAGCTGAATAGACGCGATTAAAGTTGACTACTACCCTGAGTAATTGGCCCGTCTTCAGACGTCTCGCATTACACACGCGCAGACGTTCTAGCCAGGTGAATACACGAACTGAACTGACCAGGCCGAGCAGATTTACACAGCGCAGATTTATGTAGTGCAAGAATGCAAAGCAAGGAATGATAGCTTATAGGCGTTCGTTAGGGGCACTCTCTACACGTAGTCACCACGCCACTGGGCATCCGAGATAGACGACTCTTTCAGGATGCAGGGGCCACTTCAGGCGGAAGATTCCTTTTGAAGCGGAAAGATCGCATGATGCACCTCATAAACTTTCCAGATCGTCTTACACTTACAGTGAAATACATATCAGACTATTGAATTTCGAAGAAGCCTCCTTCCGCCATTCCAAACAGGCAGCGACGCCTAGAGCCATTGAGACTCTTTTCTAGCAGGTTCAGCGTTAATGAACTTAATAGCTAAATGGCCAATTGTGCGGTACAGTGCGATACACACGAGACAACCTACTTGAAAAGGTGCTGCCTACACTTATGCTTATGTCGTAAAAAATCACATACACGTGGCATCTGCTTCGTTAGCCATTTCGACCGGGGCTGTACAGACACACATAAAAACGCACACAATATACGTAGCAGCGTGAAAAAGCAACCCACATGCCAAGCGTGCCCTTCACAAGGGCCGTTCTTTTTAAAAGAAGACACTCGGAACAACAACTATGTTGGGGGCGAGTTCTTTCACATTGAACCGTTGTAGAGAAACCTATAGTGCAGTCCAATTGCCTACCTATACACACCAGGGACTCGTGATCGTTCTACTGTAGGACGATATCGGCGATCATTTCGGCGAACTTCATTCCCTTCTGCTTCGCCTCCTCTGAAGTATCAGCAACGAGACCGAGACAGCTGCAGTTGATCTCGCTGAGCAGCAGATGGCGTGATGGGTTGCTGCTTGGGATCTGGTCGCCAGTCGGCGCGCCCTCGGCCTCGATGCAGTCGACCGACCACCAGTACGGCACGTCGTCGATCTTCATGATCTTCTTGATATTGTTCGACCACGCCTCGACGGCGTCAACCATCTTCTTGTGCTCCGTGAGGTCGAGGATGTTGTAGATAGCCCCGCTACGCAGCGTCGCAGTAAAGGCCGTCTCGTCGACAGGCTTCTTGTGCACCACCTCCAAGATCTACAGCAGCGAGACCGTGACGTCACAACAGGAACCAACGACACAACGTGGGTGACCACGTGGACGGGGCTTTATCATTATACACGCCATATGTTACACCATTTTTAATAAACCATTGTGCAATACCACGTTGTAGAAAACGGTGATGAGAAACCACACTGCATTGAAGTACACAGATGATATGAATCGAGATAAAACGCTTTTGGAAAATAGACAATTTAGCTGAAATTTGAGCGGTTAAACCGTAGTTTAGCTCCCTCCAGCATATCGAGTTTTTTGACCAGCTTTTTGTGTTTATTGCAGATTCTGCTGTTATTGCAAAACTAATACAGTAACGAAAAATAGTTCGACAGGACAGGAAATGTTTTTAGACTAAAAACTACATTGGTATCGAATTTTTTTCATAGTTACATTACTCACGAAAACGTCACCATTTTGTAAGGTATTTCAGTGTTACAACGTTGTCGATAACAGTTCAACGTAGACTTATTAGATAACAATACATACTTATATACACTGACGGGTGTATTCGTGATGCTACATACCTTGTGTTTGCTCATGAGGAAGCGGAACTCGCCGTCCTTGATGAGAGGAAGGAAGGACATGCTGATGGCGTCTTCCTGAGACAGTTCGCAGAACTTGACAAGGATCTGGTCACGAGGCAATACCTCCGTCGTCGACGTGTAGGCGTCGGTCATGGCGATCTCGTTGTCACCCTTGTTCTCCAGCTTCCAGACGCCGAGCCCCGTCGAGCCGCGCATCATTTTCAGCACCCTCGGCTCGCCGCCCTTCGGGATGATCTTCTCGAGCTCTCCCTTGTTTGCCCTCAGATCGGCCAACATGTGCAGGCGTACCTCCCGGTCTCCCATCGACGAGTCCTTCAGCTCGTACAGGATCATCTTGCTGCCCAGTCGGTCCATGTGTTCGGGTAGCGGGCCGAAGAGGCAGCCCTTCTTGTTGAGTCCGTCCAGCATGGCAACGTACTCGTCCAGAGACAGCACCGGGTAATCCATCGGATTCACTCGGCCAAGGAAAGCCGTGTCCGGATACTTCGCCAGCAGACTCTCGGCCGTGTCCTTGTTCGTCACGAACAGCACCTCGGACTCAACCCCCTTCTTCTTGAACGCCTCCACCAGCCACGGGGTATCCTTCCTGTACTTACCCCCGGGCGTCGCCGCATTCTTGTCCTTGGCCATCTCCACCTCGAGTACGAGAACCCTCTTGAATTTGCCCATGATTGTGCGAGCGAGCGACAGACCGCGAACGTAGGAGAGAATGGTTGAGTATCGAGTACAACGATTCACTGCGAGTGAACTGACGCTCCACGTCGCTCAGCCGCGGCTATATAGCGAGCGCGGCCCGCTAAGGTCAGGTTTACCCAAGGTGAATGAGCGGCGATGACCGTCGAGGTCGTTGACGCGCAGTCACTGCTATCTGTGTACGCGCCGCTAGTCACGTAGGCTCCGATTCGCCTCAACCGCGGCGGCGCATCGATTAAAGGGGTAAGACCACAGTTGGCCTTCCCGTTTATTGTTTCATCTGAATGTAGGGCGTATTAAATTGTGAAATGTTAATTTAAACAATTCATATGATGTGACATAAGTGCAACTGAGCAGGCGTATTCATAGGTTTGTTTGTAGAAGCTATTGGCTGTGAAATGGTGCATTTTTATGGGCAACGTAGGCGCATGAATACATGGCTATTTTTGTCAAAATTGACGGGCACCGCACGTCGGGGTGTTTTAAAAGAGCTGGAGGTATGTGATTTTTACAAAACTTGGTCAGCATGTCAACGAGATGATGGCAGTTACTATGAAAAAATTCCAGAATTTTTTATGGTCACGTTTTCTTATAATCAGACAAAACGTTAACATGGCTACCGATGCAATTCTCTACTGTGGTCTGCCCCTTAAAACGGCAGTAAGTAGCAATTTCTTAGCAGTGGAACATAAATTATGATATTACATCACTGGATCAGAGAATTTCGGCTGTAGCAGAAAGTTGTTTTTATATTAAGTAGCTGATCAATCAGGACGTGTTCATGAAACACGGTTTTTAGATCAATACTATTAGACGTTGAAATAGGAGAATGAAATAATCCATAAACCCCATTTTCACTCGGACAAAGTCCCGAAAGGACACTTCTAAGGGTAAACAATACTTAAAAAGCTGTGTTCATTTTTAATGATTTACAGTTATAGCTGCACAATGAATGAACCATCTGTGGATCATTGTGTGAGAAACAAGGATATTTAATCAATCAAACGATCGCACTATTAAAGATGTGATGGATGCGTATATAATTTTGGTAGATATGACACAGAGAGTGGGGTGGAAGGTACACAGAGGGTGGGGTGGAAGGTACACAGAGGGTGGGGTGGATGGAAGGTACACAGAGGGTGGGGTGGAAGGTACACAGATGGTGGGGTGGAAGGTACACAGAGGGTGGGGTGGAAGGTACACAGAGGGTGGGGTGGAAGGTACACAGAGGGTGGGGTGGAAGGTACACAGAGGGTGGGGTGGAAGGTACACAGAGGGTGGGGTGGAAGGTACACAGAGGGTGGGGTGGATGGAAGGTACACAAAGGGTGGGGTGGAAGGTACACAGATGGTGGGGTGGAAGGTACACAGAGGGTGGGGTGGAAGGTACACAGAGGGTGGGGTGGAAGGTACACAAAGGGTGGGGTGGAAGGTACACAGAGGGTGGGGTGGAAGGTACACAGAGGGTGGGGTGGAAGGTATACAGAGGGTGGGGTGGAAGGTACACAGAGGGTGGGGTGGAAGGTGCACAGAGAGTGGGCTGGAAGGTACACAGAGGGTGGGGTGGAAGGTACACAGAGGGTGGGGTGGAAGGTACACAGAGAGTGGGCTGGAAGGTACACAGAGGGTGGGGTGGAAGGTACACAGAGGGTGGGGTGGAAGGTACACAGAGGGTGGGGTGGAAGGTACACAGAGGGTGGGGTGGAAGGTACACAGAGGGTGGGGTGGAAGGTACACAGAGAGTGGGCTGGAAGGTACACAGAGAGTGGGCTGGAAGGTACACAGAGGGTGGGGTGGAAGGTACACAGAGGGTGGGGTGGAAGGTACACAGAGGGTGGGGTGGAAGGTACACAGAGAGTGGGCTGGAAGGTACACAGAGGGTGGGGTGGCAGGTTTCTCAACCTTCCATCTGCCACCTGTTTTGGGGGACAACCTCCTACCTCCCACATATTTTGAGGCCAACCTCCCACCTCTTACCAATATTTAGGACCAACCTCCTACTTCCTGCCACACACCCTCTACACTTCCACTGTTTGCAGTGCAGTGGAATATTTTCAACATGCATCCTGGCGAATACTGTTAGAACCGAGCGTGTTTGTGTAATTGCCGTTACTGTTATAAACAATGATTACAATAACTGCCTGTTGTTTGTTTCTGGTGTAGATATGTGTGTGTGTGTGTGTGTGTGTGTGTGTGTGTGTGTGTGTGTGTGTGTGTGTGTGTGTGTGTGTGTGTGTGTGTGTGTGTGTGTGTGTGTGTGTGTGTGTGTGTGTGTGTGTGTGTGTGTGTGTGTGTGTGTGTGTGTGTGTGTGTGTGTGTGTGTGTGTGTGTGTGTGTGTGTGTGTGTGTGTGTGTGTGTGTGTGTGTGTGTGTGTGTGTGTGTGTGTCATATAGGTGCATGTACATATAATTGTATGTATCCCCTAAATTATGACATGAATGCGGTTCACGTCACATGATTCAAAATTTTTTTCGTCCTACCATGAATTCCCGTTTTTTGTCACCCCGAGATTCATGATCCGAGATGAGGGGGTAAATAATAGAATCATGAAACGGCAACCATGTTCCGATAACACTCCATGGCACTTATCCCCCCCCCCCCGATAGTTCCCCACTCCCGTGACAAATACCTACGGACAATTCCCCGAACAATTAATGCTGTAAAACAGGGAGTAGAACCGAGACCCGCAGTACCTAGTGGCTACCCATTGAGACCCGCAGTACCTAGTGGCTACCCATTGAGACCCGCAGTACCTAGTGGCTACCCATTGAGACCCGCAGTACCTAGTGGCTACCCATTGAGACCCGCAGTACCTAGTGGATACCCATTGAGACCCGCAGTACCTAGTGGCTACCCATTGAGACCCGCGGTACCTAGTGGCTACCCATTGCGACCCGCGGTACCTAGTGGCTACCCATTGAGACCTGCAGTACCTAGTGGCTACCCATTGAGACCCGCAGTACCTAGTGGCTACCCATTGAGACCCGCGATACCTAGTGGCTACCCATTGCGACCCGCGGTACCTAGTGGCTACCCATTGAGACCCGCAGTACCTAGTGGCTACCCATCGAGACCCGCGGTACGTAGTGGCTACCCATTGGAACCCTCGGTTTCGAAACCGTGATAGCACTGGTGGCGTAAAGCTGAACACTGGTTGCGAAAGGAGATATAGTGTAATATAATATACCGTTCCACGGCGTTCTCTAGTTAGGGTGTCTGGCCAACCGGCTCATCTGTTTACGATACAAATAGTCGCTGCGTCCTGGCCAAGGATCAGTAATTGAACAGGACTATCTAGACAGGCAATATAGGCCAATACCGCAGAGCTACAATATCATTAATCATTTCCATATACTAACGTGTTCTATTTGTGTAAGTGGCCAAGGCTCATTGTCGCTGTAAGGCCAAGCGAGTGGCATTGTCTGTCTATTAACAATCATGAAATTCTGGGCTGTTTCATTCCACCTAACATTCGAAAGTTTTATGCTAATCCATCATACTTTATTTACGCGAAAGCCACCGAGGGTAACAGTAAAATGTTTCGAGTGAACATATTTGCCAAAATCCACATTTTAATTATATACATCTACATCATTATAATATTATGTATAAAATAAACGCATACGTTGGTTAATACGTGGAATGTGGCACATCGTGAACTATTTATTTCGATAGATAAGTCCATCCTAATTTGGAGATCACTAAATTAAGATTTAATTTGAATGTTTCGTGGCGAAAACCATGTTTATATTGCGTGTTGACGGGGAAGGTCGATATTCACAGCCATACAATGGTCGAATTGTATTGTAGTTCCATAATCTATACAATATTGGATATCTTTAATTTAATCAGTACAATATTAAGCACGACATGATGTCAGTATAGTCAATTACCAGATTATGCAGTTTGATAATGAAATATGGCCTTTAGTTTAAACCAAGTGAGTTCCTAGAAACAGCACACTGAACTGATCCGTGTAGTCGACAGTTCATTGTCCCAAAATCACCGCCGTGTCATCAAATATAGGCAACAATAAGTTCAAAGGAGAAATGTTGCTTGCGTCTTTATCGCTCGTCGAACAAGTGGTATACACACGATATCAATAACCCACCGACCTCTGTACGCCCCCTCGTTGAGCGGTTCAAAAGATATGTCGGGGAGTGCGACACCAATTTAAAACGGGGGCAATCGAAATATTAACTATATCTTTCCCATCTCGACAATAGGAGGGTTCCAGCCCTACCTCCAATTTTAATTTTGTTCCACTTTCAGCAGTGAGGGTTTTTTACTCTACTAACGCAGTCCTGGATGTGGAAAGTACTATAGTTCATCGCAGTTCGTATTTGTGGAAAGGACTGTTGCCCGGCTCGAGCGGACAAGTGCGCTATGACGTCACAGCTCAGTGGGCGGAATTGAGTAACGGTCAACCGATGATGACCTCATCTGGCCGCGCAATAACGAGCGTGGCCTTAATCGCTGACCGCCGTGACGTCAGTCGGTGAGCGACCCGGATACCACAGATAGACGCAATAGCGCTGTGACATTGCGACAAGGTGATATTGCGACACAGGACATTGGCTTGTCTTTAATTGATGATGTCCGGATAGTAGGTGGATAAGTTGTCATTAAAATTATCCAGATGGGGAATCCAGACGGGATCCAGGCGGTCTTATGTAAGTAAAAAGCGCAGTGACATTGCGACAAGGTGATACTGCATGACATTGGCTTGTCTTTAATTGATGATGCCCGGATAGTAGTTGTCATTAAAATTATCCAGATGGGATCCAATGGGGTCTCAAGACCCCCCTAGGCCATGGAGTGGGGGTTAAAGACCCCCGTGTCCTGACTAAAGTATTATTAGCAGTCGGCTAATATTAACCCTTATGTAAGTAGAACAACACGTGTCCCCAGGTTCGCATTCTAGACTGTATTTATTTTCACACATTTTGTGAACAACTTATGGCGATTGTCAGAGAGGTAAGTGTCCTGGGGGCATATAGTTACACCATTAATCGTCCCCCTGTAAACTAATGGGTGTTCTATTTATGTCTGTGCCTGAGGGTAACTATTTATGTCTGTGCCCGAGGGTAACTGTCACAGCGCGTCGCGTAGTTGAACGCTGGCTGTGGAAGGGAATATACTCGTACATCCCGTTGACGACGCACTATTTAGGGCATATGTCAGCCCAGCCCGACCGATCGACCGGTCGTGTTTACAATACGAATTACTTGTGGCAGTCTGGCAAAGGATTAGTAATTGAATTGGATTATCTAGACAGGCCATATAGGCCAAGGAACATTGTGGATGAAAGGCCAAACGAGTGATATTGCCAGTCCATTAAACGAGCATGTCATTCTTGTTACGCGAGTAGTTGTATTCGACGTGGCATTCAAAAGGTTTATATACTAATCCATAATATTTTATTAACACTAAAGCCAGGGTTGCATTAAAATGTTTCGAGTGTATTCAAATCTGTCATAATCCAGATTTATTTTGGTTGTGGAAGCTATGCTTTGTGTCACTACTATTTATTCCTACCAAGTGATAACAGACAGTTGTCTATATATTTCTTACTTAACAAATATGCCAGACCACTCAGGCAAGACTTGTTTACAGAGATCAGCCAAGGGCACCGCCTTCCAATTCCTTTTGTTTGACCGAGGAAGACTCCACCATTGTGTGTGTACGTGTGCGTATGTATGTGCGTGGACAGGTGCGTGGGCACCAATACCAATAGATAAGCCAATGGTTTCCTTGCCCACATACCATCTGGAACTTGCTGCTTTGGGTGGAATCTTGTTAAATCGTCATTCAACATATAAAAACATTTAGTAAATTGAGATTGCCACAGCTAGGATTAGTATGTGTAGTCGGGTGACAGCGAGCGTGACATTGACAACTTGCTGTTCGACAACCGCTCTCATGACCTCTAATAATGGGGTAAAGGACGTAGATACCCCTGGTGTACTGACGAACATTAGTACACCAGGGGTACGGGGCAAAGAACTGATGTTGTACTAGTTTCGGACATTCTAATTAATGACATTCATTGGACTACGATCAATTAGTTTAGATTCGAAGAGCATAGATCTCTATTGTGAATAAAGGCGCGCATACAGTTGTACACGTATCGCGAGTTCTCGTTAATTCATCACCCAGGGAGGTTCACTAGACGTGGAGTGGGGTTACATAATATATACGATGACAGTCTGTGTTGACAAACGTGTAAACAAGCTACTGGGAATGACATCTCTAAGCAACGTAAACCTGCAGCCATTGACGTATTTGGGGGACATTAGTAATGTGGGTCATGGTCCCCTTTGACTCTCGGATAATAATTTTGGTCAAATATAACAACGCAGCTATACATTAAATAAGTTATAACAATTAACCCAACCAACCCCATCTCAAAGAAAGTTTCCAAATGCATTAACTGTGTTTTGTTTTGTTTTGTTTTGTTTTGTTTTGTGTTATTGTTTTTGAATTTGCGAAAATAATGCTGGGTCATTTGTATTTACTGAGCCACGGGTGTGCGCTTTACACTTCACCCCTCCCCCCCCAGACAGACCTGTCCCTTCCAACACCAACTCAACTATTCTGGGAAGCATTCTGCCACGCTGCAATTACTGCGCAAAAACTACTCATTGATTTATATTCACTGTTGTCTGCAGCCAGGTTCTCATTTGTACAGCTGAATGAGTTGAGGCAAAGTGGAGTGAACAAAATTGTCCAAGCTTTGAAATGGCAACAGGTGGAGGAAGACGGGGTACATCCTACAAAACGTGGCTCACAATTACCTCTTTCCAATGAACAATCTGGACTGAAAACAGAAGACATTAGACGGTGTGAATGTCTATGCTACAACTACTAGACCCGATCTGACAACACTGTAGAAAAGCTGTTGCTCATTTGGCGAAAGGTGACAACATCACAGCTGCTAGATGTCCCATTTGAGCTAGTAATTGGCTTTCAGGTTTCAAATTAGCCAGATTCTCTGGTGTCGTTAGCATCATAAAAACCGTACATGGCTTCAGAAATTAGGACAGAGACAACTACTCCAATGCTTAGTATTTAAAATCAATTCCATTCCATAACATAGTACAATATCACTTACATGTTAGAATAAAATACGTGTGGTCCAATTAGACACAAATACCGTGAAGTATATTCACAAATTACAAGACAAGACACAAATAATGCAGTTGGAACTGTACATGTACTAATTATGGCCATATATAATATTATGGCCACATAAATGTACTATCCATAGACAATAGTCAATAATGGCAGCGAAAGGTAACCCTTTCGCTTATAATAGGGTCGTGTTTACATACTTCACGTTTTGCCAAGGTTGTCTACGCAGACTGTGATTATAGGCCTATATATATATACATATATATATATATATATATATATATATATATATATATATATATATATATATATATATGTATATATTGGCCCCAGACAGTATTTGATCAGGGTCCATATAGACATAGCGAGTAGTAAAATTATATCTCGATAAAGTGTTTCATATTGCCCTTAGTGCCAAATATGCACAACTAAAACATTACACGTACATCTCACTGTAGACACTGTTAGTATACTGTAGAATGGGGTATCAGTGTAAAATATAACATACCAATGTTAAAATCTATTCTCCTGGCAATCCTGTGTACCCAGTGGCACACATCTAGTTGACACACCGATATATACATAAGTAAAAGAAAATTATGCCCCCATGCGCAACTCGTACCCTTGTAGATCCTACGTGGAAGGTACACGGGAATGGTGTTTGGACGCCCCCCCCCCCACCATTTTGTCCAAGACACAGTGAACTCCACTTAACACAACCGCGGATAACAGAATCAGACGCTTAGTAGAATCAAATATATTGTCGATGAGTCATTCCATATTCCAGGCTTTCGAGCTGTATTAAAATGCGTTGCTTTTAAGTGAATCACCGGCTTACTAGAATCAAATTGTTCTGGCCTGAAGTGATTCTACTAAGCAGAGTTCACTGTATCAGCAACACAGAAGTAGGACTGCCACATGATGTAACGTTAATTAAGGACAACAGAGGAGGTGGCGTCATTGCATATGTTTAGGAATATAATCACGCGTGACAAATAAAGGCCGGAAAGAAATACGACGTATTGTGTTTGATAGACTTCTGGAGAATTCAACTTCGACCATAAGATTAATTTACCAGAAGCCAAACACTCTTAATGAGAAGGAAGAAAAACTGCAGAAGCCAATTAGAATGTTAACTGATATGGTGGTGTGTGGCAGTATTACATAATGTAACAGGCAAGATTATATTCCCTCAGAACTAGGCCTATGAATATTCCGTCTTGTACCAGTGTGTGCTCGCCTAGCCCTGGTGTCACACTCCTGCCATTGTTGATGCATTGAAATGGGTGTTATATATGTAAATGTACCATAAATTAAACAAACCACTGTCATGTATATCACCTTTTAAGATCCTAGGAGTCGTTTAGTAGAAGAAATGCTAAGAGCATCTAAACTCTTCGCGTTCGTTTCACGTGATTAGTTCTCCAGCTCATTCGTTCAACCAATGTTTATGCTCATTCTTACTCCAGCCCATTCGTTCAACCAATGTTTATGCTCATTCTTACTCCAGCCCATTCGTTCAACCAATGGTCATGCTCATTCTTACTCCGGCTCATTCGTTCAACCAATGTTAATGCTCATTCGTTCTCCAGCTCATTCGTTCAATCAATGTTCATGCTCATTCGTTCTCCGGCTCAATCATTCAACCAATGCTCAGGTTCATTTGTTCAACCAATGCTCTGGCTCTTTCGTTCACCGGCTCATTCGTTCAATAAATGCTCAGGCTAATTCATTCTGCGGCTCATTTGTTCATGATCATACAACCTAAACGTATTTGTTCACACATTATGGTTAGTGCAACGTTAAACGGGGGTCTCGAGTGTTACGTGTCCAGTTCCTTGTCAAACAATATTTCCATGATGTAGGTTTCGAGTGTGTCCGTGCGTGCGTGCGTGCGTGCGTGCGTGCGTGCGTGCGTGCATGCGTGAATGCGTGCGTATTTTGTCAACAACGTACATATGAATTGTTGTCACCGTTTTTTTAAATTTGACAACCAATTTTGATTGACATGAACAATTGAAATTAATTTGATTTAAAAATTATTACTTGACAGGAATTAAAATTTATAGTTTCTGGAGAAAAAAAATTATTCATTCAATGTTTTTCTCTAGAAACTTGGCTAGCGTCAAAACAGTTTCGCCCCATATTGGAGCTATGCAAAGACAAAACTATCGTTAATAGGGGAGAGTTGCCGGGATTTAGACCTCTAAGAATAAACTTGAATATAGACGCAAAAACAAATGGAATTGATGTAAACAATGTACTAACACAAAGTTTATATTTTACTTTCAACAACAAGCTATTAACCACAAGAAAATCATACATGAATTTAAAAAAAAAAAAAAAAAAAAATGGACCAAAAATAAAATGATTACATAGGACTAAACATAATTATGAATTGATGCATAAGAAACAGATAGTGTTCATTATAACAATAATAGTTATCATTAGTGAAATACAATGTACTAATAAATACCAGTGTTCACAATCTTTTTAGTTCCATCCACCCTACACAATGTCCCATGTCTACTTCGACTGGACAAACAAACAAATTATATAGGCCAAACTTTGAATTAAAACTTGAGTAAAATATAGTGTTCATTAGAAACATAAAATTAATCAATAGTCAAATGAAATGTTAAAACGGCCTAATGTTCACAGACTTCTGTCAATGGCTCCGGAATAGGCTAGCGGAAACGATCGACATCCTTTAGAGCCCATCACAACATGTTTTTGTCTCGCAGTTGCATGCACAGGCACTATAGAGTCTTTCATCACATCCATTACTTGTCACACTATGCCTGCATAGTGTCAACTGCAATTCATATTCTGTTGTGTCATCCTTCAGAGGCCATCGGAACCTGTTCTGTCCCACAATTTACACGCACTGCACCGCCACAGTTTTTTCGTCACATCCATTACTCGTCGCATTATGCCTGGGTAGATTTTACCATCGTACAAAATGGTGCACCATTGACCAGTTCTGCAGCCTTTGATGTACTTGATGAGCTGCAATCGACTAGGTTTGGGTGGATCAGAACTGTTGTGTGCTCTCGATTGAGATGCAGTGGTCTTAGAAGTACTGGGCTCTTGGGTGGGTGTAGGCCTCGTAGGCATAGCTTTATCCGGTCCTTTGTTTAGTTAGTTTCTTTCTAAGGTGGGCATCTCTGGTACAGATTCCGTAGCAACAGCGGTCTGTGCTGGAGCTGCAACAACTGGTGTCAGAGGTGGCGTAGGGTTGTGCTCTTGTGCAGCTTCCGTGATTACATTAGTTACCGTAGCAGCAGCGAACTTGGAGTCTTGGAATACGTATATGATCAATGACCACAGACCTGCCTTCCTGAAGCCACTAACAGCAATCTGGATGGATGCCGCTTTTCTTTATTCCACATTAAGTATTTCGGGGACTTGCCATATTGTCACTGGTCTGCCTAAATGTTCTCTCATCCACTTCCTCAATGCATCATCGTAGTATCTACAAAATGGTCCAAAAAGGCCTCCCCCCAAAGGCTGGAGTCGGTGAGTCGTGTGTGGCGGAAGTGAGACCATGACCACTCCAGCTTCCCGAACCATCTCAGTTGCAGCCAAATTCTTTGTGTGGGTCACGTGGCTATCGAGTATGAGCACAACAGTCTCCTCCTTCGTTGATTTAACAAAATCTACAAAATGTCACAGCCAAGTAACAAACATTGGACACCCAGCCTTTGGCCCCGGAGGTCCACCATTTGTCAGTTCTATTTTCATCCTCTTCCGTTTATATATGACCATTTGCACTAAATTTATGTAACCCCTAATAACGTCTTTGGTAGTCCAAAACAATGTAAATTTACCTGTGACCAAATGTGTTCTATTACAAGTTCCCTCGATTGGACCACTTAGCAACTTCCTTTAGTTGCGTTATTAAATCATTTGTCCCTGGTCTAATATTACTTTCTGTTAATCAATTAACTATGTTGGAATAATTACACACATCTAATGATGGCATACCTCTATGTGGGTCACTGGTCCAATTGTGGCAACTGCAGTGGTCCAATCGTGAAATTTCACGTGTTAAAAATATTGCATTGTCATTACAAGCAGGCATCCACTTTAACATTATTTAACATTGTCATTACAAGCAGGCATCCACTTTAACATTATTTAACATTGTCATTACAAGCAGGCATCCACTTTAACATTATTTAACATTGTCATTACAAGCAGGCATCCACTTTAACATTATTATTATCGCTATATACGTTGGGCTCCTATACTCTTGATGGACACACATTTCGCCTGCAATTATAACCAAGGGTGCTGTACTGATAACTGATCACGGCCTGAGTATTATGTTGGGGACATAGAAAACCTACTTTCGGTGATACACATTTAAAAAGTATTGCTATTTCGTCGACACTTACCGGGTCATACGAAATGTCACTGATGAATGATATAATCAATAGAGGATGCCACGGAATACAGTAATATGGAATATACAGCACTGGTCCGATCAAGGAACTGGTCCAATCCCGGCAACTCTTCCCTAGTTGGCAGGGCCTCCTATAGGCAAAGTCAATCGCCCTACAATGTTTTTCTATCTGGCTGTTGCTACTAGTAGGGGCGAAGGTCTCGTTCATCAAAAGCTTAAGTATTTTCATGAAACGTGAAACCTTACAAAAACGGCATAAACAGAGCAATAAACATGTCTTTCGTGTCTGTATGCATTCTTATATGTATATCACTAAAGTTACCTGACAATAACCATGAAAAAGTGTGAAATTATTACCTTTTTGTCAGAACGCATGTGCTTGTCAAGGTTTGTATATAACCGGATGTTGTTGTGAGCGAGAACAGCACGCGGGATTTCCATAGATCTATATAAGGTCACGCTAAGAATTGCCGTCTGCTAGCCATAGAGTTACATCATTAATAATGCCCCTATAAACTACTAACTTACTAACGGGTGTTTTATTTATGTCTGTGCTGCTGGCCCATTCTGGCCTCATTCTACACGAAATCACGTTTGATCATGTGACGCAAAGGCAACATCACGTGCACAGTATGGCGGCTAATTGTGAAATGTTTTCTATGTCACCGATAAAAGTACTCATAAGTAATTATTTGGAGCACATTTCTTCAGTTTCTTGACGCCCAATCGTCGGTTGTATGTCACGGAATACACATGTGAAACGGTTAGTGCGTATCGGTTTTAAAACTTAAGTTATTAGTTCCGTAGCCAAATGGCTACGGAACTGCCAAAACCATGCTTTAGCAAATGCCGTACGGGACTTTCGCCCCAGAGACGAAGAGCGGGGCGAACATTTTTGCCTAGGCCTCCTACACCACGACATTTTGAATCGTACTCGCAAACCGCAGTAACGCGACGATGGGCAACTTATTAATTCTACGCATGCACGCTCACTACAGCGAGTGAACGCACACAGTGACGCTCATTATTAACACTGGAAAACCCAATACGGCCTTCAATCAGAGCGACTGCCTTCGGTTCCTGAGAATTCATAATATTTCTGACAGTCGACACGACAAAACTCGTTTGTAAAGCCCGCATATTGATCGAGATGCCGGGAGTGGAGTGTGTTGAACAGTGGCGACATCTTGTGAATAGTTGTGAAACCCCAACAAGAATTGTAGCTAGTTCTGAATCCTGCTTACCCCAATATAGTCAGTTTCCATCATGCATTTGTTCGTTGTCATAGACTATCTTTCAGTGGCGCATCCAAGGGAGTTACAACTTCATTTGTTAGTTTTAAACATCGGCACAACATATTTCTATTTCTATACTGTAGTGTTGAAAGTGGGCGTTTAGCCATTGTGGCCCGTCTCAGAGATCACGCTCAGACGTGTAATGATGCCAGTTGATTTGGCATCTGTCTGAAACACTATATGATCAACTATGGTCGATGTATATTTTAGCTTCATAAAATAATATGTAATTTCAGAATGGTGTTACTCGTGCAACGTTATGAGCTTTATTATAATATAATGTGATGTCATATTTCACTATTTGCATGCGATGGAAGTCTGGGAATTCATTATTCTTTCAATGACACTTCTAGCGATGTTTTATAGTTAACCCTTACATCATACAAGCGAAAAGTAAGATATACAGGGGTGTACTAGCAAAACTACCAACAATGAAGTCATCTATGTGAACGCGTCTAAACTTCAGGAAAGGATGACGGACCAAAGCCAATGCCTATCTTGCACTGCCATAGCAGATGATATAAAACAGACCAGAAGATAACGCAGCCTCTGACCACCATCTAGTGCTGGAGAGACAGAAGTTGTAGAAGAGTTTGGAGGAGTACCAGAACAAGAAAGACCCAACATAGGATGTGGATCTCTGCTGAAACTCTCAAAAAGTGAACGCGAGGAAGAAGCAGAATCCCGGGAACGGCAGAGGCAAACAGAGCAATCAAGAAGAGTATAAGAAAACCTTCATAGACAGTCTTGCCAAAGAAGCAGAGGATGCTGCAGCCAAAGAAAACATGAAAAATCTGTACGACACAATTAACAAAGCTAGCAAACAACTGTAGGTTACGACACACCAAGGAAGCTCGCGGGAAAGTACAAGTAGACAGATAGGAATACCGAAGATAACAAGGATGACATACTTACCAGAGCGGGAGATCAACTAAATAGATGGAAGGAACATTTCGAAGAACTGCTGAACCGACCAACACCAGTGAACCCACCAGACATTCCTCCGGCAGAAGGAATACAGACATGGAGACCTCCATAGAGATGCTGCATTAGCTAATTGGGAATACATGGGACAAAGAAGAAATACAAATGGGATGAAAAGAATGCTACATCGTCAAACTACCAAAGGAAGTGAACTGCAGGAATGCAAGAACCATAGAGGGCCAGAAGAGAGGTAATGCTCCGGTTAGTGAGATCAATGCAGGGCGTGAGAATACACAGCACCGACTAGACTGAACATCAACGTGTCTACCGTCTCGTCTCGATCCTTCCTGTCGGTCGCTTTTTATTGCAGGAAATTACACCACAACGCAAGCGCAGTAAGTACACTTCCAGTAGAGGTCGTAGGAATAACCCAATATGTATACTCTTGCTTGCATTACACATCTCGAAGTCGTCACGGCCACTCACTGGAAGGAGCGATAAGAAAGCGGTCATTGTCACAGCTCTCGTCATCATTGTCACAGCTCTCGTCATCAATCATTGTCACAGCTCTCGTCATCAATGTCACAGCTCTCGTCATCAATCATTGTCACAGCTCTCTTCATCATTGTTGGCAGATGCTTTTTTACCCAATTGATCTGATGTGTGGCGTTTTTCCGAGACATTTTCCGTATATGTACATGCATACCTCAGCCAGTTTTGTAGCGTGGTCTCTCCACATGAAACCACTTCAGAAGCAGGGAGAGAATGGACGCCTCCGAATGCCAAAATAATTAAACTGGAGAGAGTCCCGATAGATCGGACGATCAAAAGAATGCACCCATCCGGTTAATAACCATGCAATGACCAATTCCAAAAGAGCTACGGCACATTTAGATCTCGGAGGGGCGGTGGGGGTGGGGGGCAAAAAGGCGCAAACATTCGTTTGCGATGCTACCATGTATTGTCGCAACAGGTTATTGAAATACTTTGCGACGGCGGTTGGCTACGTGATGGTGATGGCGATGGCGATGCACCCAGGGTCATCAAACGAGGCCACAGGGAGTGTGTGGACCAGGAGAACACGCACCGTTGTGATGCTCGGGGGCAGGTGTTGTGGACCCTGCAGGCGCTCCGCAGTCACACTGCAAGCCGGTGGTGCATCCCAGTAACGTTAATGAATTAACAACAACAACGCACAAATGACAACAGCACTCAATTATGACGGACCATGGAACAGACTGACACGGGGAAACATGCGTGTCCGAAACATCAACAGGGACAATGTGCTGGCGCTGGTTGCTGGGAGAGGGTACTTGGAGCGATTTAACGAGAGCGCATATGGGTAATTGAACTCGCGCATGATGATGATGATTGAAATATTCACGAAAGTACACGATTGAAAAAGATGTTCGTTAGCCAGCAACAGGATTGGGCCTGCGTCCACTCCGTGTGCGGTATAGCTACCAACTTGATATTTTTCTCGTCGAGACTTGTCGTGGGGTAGGTAACTGGCTGCTGAAACTTGAACCGATTGCTCAAGACGCCATGCGACGGGACGAAACCCGACTTAGTGTTTCGTCGCGCCACCTCTCGTCACCTGTGCGAGTGGGTATTCACAATTGAATCTTGTATAGTCATCAGATGGCAGCACTATATTGAGCGCGAGCGTGCGTGGACGTGTGCGCGTGTTCATTGTTGAGCCATGTGTAGTCACCAGATGGTACCATTATTGTGCACATTTCTCGCAAGAAGATCGTTCTTCGGGTCCGTCCTCGGGGTTTTGAAAAGGGGGGTTCGTGCGTGCACAATTAGCCGGGATTTCTGGGATGATCTCTGAAAAATGGGGACGAGGACGGACATATGTTCTCGCATAATTATGACATTTATGTATAATTCAGCAAATGTTTTTATTATTATTATTATTATTTAATTAACTGGCAAAATCTACCAAAGTTGACAAAATAATGCATACAGAAAAAACATTTAACATACAGCGTTCTATTATGTAAGTAAAAATTGGTGTCGCTGTCATATGAACCTTTTTTTACTATCGATAATTAACTAACTGTGCATTTTCTTTAGGGGTGTAATAAAAAACATATTCGCATATGTCATAAATCCATGCAAAATATGTGTGTATGTGTATGTATGTGTATGTATGTGTATATATGTGTATGTATGTGTATGTATGTGTATGTATGTGCGTATGTTATATTGTTTGGTAAATGTTCATTCCGCTCTTATTATTGTAATGAGTAAAATATTATTTTTACAATTATTGTTACCGGTTATATGGGCCTACTCTTCGTATTAATTTGTCTAAATTATCTAGTTTATTTTTTTTACAAAGACCATGTCAAATTAGGACGCATATAAACGCTTACTGTTTTAAAATGCGTCACTAACATAGAATTGTGGTCAGTGTTTGTCACATGTTGTGGGATCGTTATCTGTTATATGAAATAATCATCATACGCGATCGTACATTATCGCACCTCAAAAATTTTAATAACATAAATGATCTGTATGTTTCGGTTTTTATTACAACTATTGATAAAAATATGGTTTATAAGTGCAGACACCCATTACCAAATAAGTGCTTGAACTGGCCTAATCTGAGATCCTTTCATTGGCCTAGCGGCTTTCATCGCGATGAATGCATTTGATCAAGTGGAACGGGGTCAAGGGTTACCCGGAAGTGATGTCAGTTCTAAATAACCGCACGTTGAATGGAAACAAAGCCAGAAAGCACCCACTTCGTGTGATTAAACGCTGGCATTGGGATGCGTCGGCGTTCCGCCCGCATAAAATATGTACCTTTTCAAGGCGAAGAAGAACTTAGACGCCAGAGACTTTGACGATTACCGACGAAGGTTGGTCGATCGTGAAGAGAAGAGCCAACCACCGGTATTCCCGGTAACACCCTTGCCATTGGGCGGCGAGGTAGCAGCCACTGGCACTGCCTCTGCTAAGGACCCGTCTACGTGTACGACTAGCACCAAGTTTGACGTGCAACATTCAGGGATGGCGGCTGCAGCAGCTGCTACCCCGACGTATCACCCTTCCCAGGAGCTTCCTGACGGAATTATTAGTCCAGGGTACCAAGCAAAACGTGGAGTAGAAAGCGAGACAACGACAACACGACCGGTTGAGGTATGTGTGTGATTGTCAGTGACCCGCATACTCCAAGTTACCTCGAGGTGGGCGGTGTTCGCTGGTTCAGGCCATACCATTCCCAGAAAAATCAAGGACCCAGAAAATCATAACCAGTACTTCCACTACATGGTGTTCATTGCCACGCTGTGCACGCACACATTGCACGCACACAGATCTATACGAAAGAATTACGTGGTTAAAAGCTTTAGAGCCTAGCCCTAGACCCTACTTTTAAACAGAGCCACTGTCCACTGTCTTGAATCCACCCGTCTTAATAATAAGTAGGTTTAACTTCGACATTTCCTTCATATTCACATTGTGAATGAGTAATTTATATTTACATCGTGGTTGGCATCCCTGCTTCAGTACTCATGGGGTCGTTTCATGCTATTTTGAATGTTTTTTCCCCCGAAGTAGTGTTACCATTGTATTGCTTCGACATGGCCCCCTTGCTATAATGTATATGCAGTGTTGCACATAAGTATTAGGTTATTTTATGTTTCAGTTCCATTATTGTGTTCCATCTTGCATAAAACACACGTACATGTTTTGTAAACAGTGTTAGGTTAGCTGTTGGTAAATGTTCCCTAGTAACAGATGCTAGAATGTGCAGGATGGCTCTCTTTTCAAACCAAAATAGAATAAACCTGTACTAATTAACTCTCCAAGCTCAGATTTGTTAACTCTTAATTGGTTTGCATGCAGCAGAACATATTGCGTAATCATGAACACTTCCTTATATGACCTATGTCTAGATGTATGTAGTACAGAGTTTTTGCAAGCGCACCGATCTCGGCTCCCTTCCCGATCTTGGCTCCCTTCCTGATCTCGCATGCGATCGGTACGGTGAGTAGGAGATCGGGGACCGAGTAGTTTTTGCAACACACGCCAACATAGCCCGATCTATTAATCAGATGGCGCCATCTACATCTACCTTTTATTGTGTTGTCCCACAAATTACATGTTTATCTAGAGTAGGTTCTATTTCTGTTTTGATTCCCAGATAAGATCATCACGCTTTGTAATTTTTTGAAGTGAAACCAGAAAGTAAGTCTGAAGAATAAATAATTATAATATATTTCTTGGTTTATATGTATAAATTTATATCAAAACATTTACATTTTATATGAATTGAACAGTTAATTAAATTCAACTAAATTTTGAGACTTTCCAATTCCAATTAAATTCCAAATCAATCTGTTTTTATTTTTATAAAATCATTTATAAGTCACACAATGTTTGGATCAATTCAACTCCAATTCTGATTTCACACTCCCAGATTGTAAATGACAAGAAAACTTTGGCAATAGGGGCATTCCCTCTCAAAATAATTTTTGGATTCTACCAACAGTTTACCAATTAATGTATTGGTCTAATAAACCACATATGTCAAACCATATGGATGTAGCTAGATGTAATTTCTGAGTTATAACCATTTCCACTTTTGAAGATTTTTTATTTCAGGATGGTGTTCTGCCAAATTTATTTTGGATAATTAAAAATTGTATAGAGTTTTGCATAGACAATGTGTACCAATATAATATTATCTATATTTTCAGCAAATTTAAAATACATACCTTGAAAACTTCTCAAGTTAGATGCACCTGATACATATAATCTAGAACTATGTATTCAGAAGGTTTTTCTTTCATTTTACAGCAATATTTACATAGTTTTCTTACTAAAGATGGAATAGGTATAAAATCACCTAGTTGTGTAATCTGATGCGCCCATCAAAAATATTCTTTTCAACATTAAGCAATTTGAATAGGGAATCCAAATATGGTGCATTACACTTGCATTGTACCTGTTTTTCATATACAAATATTTTAAATAAATTGGAATTTTATCTCTATGGCCATAGCATTTTTGGCTGCTATACATAGGCCACTTTTTACCAACAACAGAGAAACTTAAAAGTTCGCATATATGTAGATAAGATTTATTTGTGTTCTAACATGTTTTATTGTTGAACTCACGCATTGGCTTAATCTCACACATAAAAACACACACTTTCAATGCCAATGGCAGATTGTGGGAGAACTAATATACAGTAATATGTCTGTTACTATGTAGTATCTACAAATGATGGAGAATAACCGTGCAAAAATCTCATAATTCTTGCACAATTAGTTTTTGGGTTATTGGTTTTTTAAGCAGAACAAGAAATCTTCATGATATCCGCAAATATGTAAAATAAAAACACTTGTTTTTATGGTTGCATGTCCCAAATTCGTGGCAACGTGGTATTTTATCGTTCTGCAACTAGCGGTTGGTCATTGGAGGTAATTATTTATGCTGAACTGACATTTGCAATTGTGGGCATCGCATCACAACAAAATATGAATTTATTTACAAAAAATAATAGTCGGATAGTTGCGCTAACCTTGCATATGCGAACCAAAACAAAAGGTGCACAAGTCGAAGACGAAGTTAGGAAACTTGAGTATATATTTTATTTATAAAAATACAATATAAAATGTTAACCATAACTGTTTGTTTCTGCATTGTACATCATTTCAGTCCACTTCAACTGGAATGTCTAATTTATACTATATGAGTGATCTACAATGCGATGTCTAAATCTAAGTCTACGGTGCCATCGATATTTCTTGTTGTTTTGTTTACCATAGACAGTGCGCACTTAAAACTCCTTTTTCCGATGCACTGAACCCATTGGCAACTAAAATAGGGAAGCTACTCAGTCAACAACAGTCTTACGTACAATTGCTGTAGATTTTTTTTATTCAATCATAATTTCAACATACTATAGATAGGGAGACTACTAACCGATTGAATCTGCGAGATCGGTGTTTTTCCTATCTCATCGACACGGCCCTGATCACATAAATACAAGGAGCGATAATGTATCATGCATAGCGAGATCGGGAAGGGAGCCGAGATCGGTGCGCTTGCAAAAACTAATATTAATTGATATCACACTCTTCGATCTGTCCCTGCAAATGTGGACTTTGTCCCACTTTCAGAATTAACTGAATATTTTTCAAGGTTACATTCATGCAAGTTATTTTCAACATATATAGCTTACTTTGATTTTTGTATTGTAATGTACGCAATTTCTGTTGTTTAGTAATATTAAACGGCAACTCCTGTGCATTGATCTGTAAAGCATACTGTACTTAACAAAACTTAATTGATTACATTACTCTTATTTATGAAAGTTATAGGCAGCTATTGGTGAAGTAAAAAATGTTTTGTGGGGCACCAAGAACGGGTTGTGTAGACAGGACCGCTTGTGACGAGGATAGGGAAGCACATGCCCATATACTCCCACGCAGTAAGCTCTCCATTTCACATGGCCAAGTAACAATGTTTACACAGACTAATTTTAACGCACTGTACATATTGTTAAATAATCTCATTAATTTACATTGCTCTCTGAAGTTTGGATGCTTTGTTCAATGCGAGATTGTTGACTAAGACAACACAAGTAAATGGTGACATCTCCTTTGGCAAACATACATTGTAGACAAGTAGGTTAGTCTTTGCTTAAAGGTGCCTCATCAATTTGATTTTTTTGCTCGTCTCATTTCAAATTAATTTTGCGAAAGTTCAAACCTACCCAATATCCACTATGACATGCTAGCTCGTTTGTGCAACTTTTATATGTAGTTTTTGTGAAATCATCAGACAAACTATTTAATTCTGCATGCAGAATTTATTGAAATGGAAATGCTGAAAACTCATGAATTTCGCCCTTGGTGAAATTTCATAACTTTGTCATGTAATCGGCGAGAGGATGGAAGTCACGCCCATGATCAGCCTTGACCCCAGAAGGTGTTTACTGTTTTGTATATCCACTATTTTGAGCCTCAGCAGATCTAACGACTAAAGTAAATTCTTTCGTTGATTTGAAAAAACATCCACACTTTTTAATTAAACCAACTGCGGATATTACTTAAACTATTCACACGCTACATGTTAGGACATCAATGAACCGGATTCGCGATATGCTAAATCAGTTGAGAATGCAGTTTTAATTTGTCCTTACAGGTTAGATCCAGTTTCTCTGGTTGTGTTTACAGGTATTTAGCATTAACTTTACTTGTGTGCTGAAACAGTGAAATACATTACCAAATAAGATAACACTGTGTTTTGTTTTAACTTAAGTCGCCCAGTGTACTGCCAGGTAGAAACTGTTCTAAAGATATACTCTCTAACTAGCTGTGCTCAAGAAATTGTTCTAAAGATACATTATCTCACTATTTATGCCTGGGAATGTGGCTAACATTTAAGTTGTTCTTCCTATTTATCTATGGCTTGCCATAAGTTGGTCAAAGTGAATACAGCAGTTGGTGTAGTCTGAATTTATGTTTACAGAATACTTAATTAATATTTACTATTATATTTTGGACTGCTGAAAATCAGTACTTCAAGTTTTTCCTGAGCGTTGTGCAGCATCAATTTGTATTGGATGTACATTTTTTTTATACATTTGTTGTACTGCTCTCATTTTACTGATTACTATTATGGGGAACAGCGAACAGGGGGAGTAGATTAAATATAACCACGTATGGCTCTGTTTAATTGTAAGCATGACCATGCAGTGATACCAGTTTGTACACCGATTTATTACAATAAATACAAACTCAACATTTGGTAAAATACCTGGTCTATAAAATTGACACAGCTAAGTAAAATTTAGCATGACTTAAAAATATCAAAGGGAGTGCTACTTGTGCATATGCTACCCAAGCACGTGCCCTGACCGAGAGCCTTCCACACAACTGCCGACCTAAAACCCACCTGGAAGAAGACCTCGATCCTCATGTGTCACCTCTTTCTATACAGAGTGCCTCTCATTACATCATGTCATTATTGTTTTTATTTATGCAATACACCTGGCCCTCTAGTGGGTAATTAAATACTGTGTGGTGACTATTCTATATTCATATGTCTATTCCCGCTACGATACATTGCACACTTTAGCCATGCATTGAATGCGGGGATAAGACGTACCACTAAGTTTTATTTCTCCAACTATGACATCACTCTCACATACTGTACAAATGTCAGTGCATGTCTTCGGGGAGAAGGCTGTGTACAAGTGTCTGTGATGTATGACAGCATATCGGAAACAATGTGTCATATGCCCATAGGGCAGGAGTTTATTTGTTCAGTAGACACAATAAAATAGAGAAGAATTTGCCATGTTGGTTTATTGAACGTGGAACAGCAGTGTGTGTAACAGCAGCGTGCGTAACAGTAGCGTGCGTAACAGCAGTGACACTGAACTATCAGACATACTAGCTAGCTTATGTATTTGTAATTAGCCAGCCAATGGTGACAGAAACTCAATATGGTTCAATTGTGTTATTATGGGACAGGACGGATGATGACTAGGTTTCTTTTGGAAGTTTTAGAAAAATACTGAAACAAAACCAGTATCGTGCAATCCTTTGTGTACAAAAAAGCACCGTTTAACATCTTTCGTAATTTGAGTGCCCAGAGATAAGAACTCAGACTAGACTGTACCTTGTTTATGACATGAAACTATCACACGTGATTGATGGGTCGCTGTTCAGTATTCATGAGTGTGTCCATCTACTTCAGAAAATGACCTGATTTCCAACTGATATAAGTCAACCTGCTTGTGAGAGTTGTTCAGAAACTTATTAATAATAAATTATAATAATAAATTAGACATGTATAATGCACCTAGGCCGATGTACACAATAATAGATATTGTTTATAATGTATATATGATTTTATGGAAAATTTATGATATAAACGTTACATATTATTGGGACTACTTTAGAAAATATAGTGACATAATTTGGCATTTTCCAGCCGAAAAATTAAATTAGTGGTATGTATAAAGATATTCCGTTTTCATAAAATAAAAATACACATTTGCACACAGTAGTAAACATTAAAAAAATAGTAATTGATCCACTGCTTCTCATATTTATTAAATGCATATATCATGCTAAAGTGTGTTAAGAACTTAAGACCATAGTTATTATTTCAATAATCATAATTATGAGCTATGGGTTCAACACTGTTTAGAAATTAGTATGGGATAGCATGTGGCTTGAGTACATGACAAATTACATATGCAATGGTCTAACGTGCATATTGACTCATGTGTCAACAATATTGCTTTTGGGGGGGGGTACTTGCTTTTTTACAGTATCTCTTTTTGTAATAAAAATATTTGTTATTTTTGTTTTGGTAAAATCAGCCTATTTGTTGCACACGTATAAGGCCTTTCTGGACCCTGGTTATTTCTTTGGTTTGAAGTAATTTCACACTTTCTCGCACATGCGTTCATCATCACTGCAACGTTAACAAGAATGGCAATTCAAAATGGCGACCAATAAAACAACACATATGACTGTGATAAAAATCGACGAAAGTTGAACAGAGGAAGATGTCTCCCACTTTTCCATGAGCAGATATTGATATCTGTGCATCTTTTTAAGAGGCATGTTGCATCCTACTGTTGGCTGCCGCACCTTCCTCTAGAGCCCCACCTTGTCATATACCAGGGCGGTCTTTGAACAATAAAACTTCAGACAAATCCCATTCTGCCTGACATGGTGGGGTCAGAATGAAGTGACACTGTCCAGCCAATGTTACCACTGCCTGTAGGTGGTTGCTTCTCTATAAACCATGGTGATAAATGCAGGAAACTATTTAATTTAGAGAAGAACAAATTTGAATTAAAGCTGTCATAGACCATGGCCAATAGTGGCTTCTTATGACGTATGTGTTCAGAAATCTTACACTATAGCTCATAGGCAATTTGTATTTGTGCAGGTCTGTTTGCAGCCATTGTGAAACAATCAACGTTAACCCTTTCTCATTCTGCTTAAATTAAGACTGACCAGTGACCACTGGTTGGTGTGTTGGACGAGACCTAGGTGTCCTACTCCTGGTCAACTGTAGCTTATCAACTCCCGGCTAATTATTCTAGTCTGGCTTAATTAATAGCAGCCTTGCCAAGCTCCTGAGATACCAAACAGAACCCTACGTAAAGTTACAGGTAAATGTTTACAGGTGTTGTTTCAAATTAAACGCTATTTTACCAAGATGAATCAACGAGGTATGTTAGAGTTGGGCCAATCAGTGCTTCTGTTCTTGTGCAATATCACTTTGTATTGAGATCTTTATGTAAACATCAACCTGTTCCATGCACACTATAAACAGAATGTTTGCAATACCTTAGGCTGGATGAGGGTCCTGCCTGTTGTTGTGTACCAAGCCAGCAACTCGGCATTCCTAGAATTTAGTTGCTGCTGATCAAATACATTGGATCCATTTGTATCAGTTTTATTGCTTCATCAGCTGTGGAATGTATGCCTCTTGATTAACTAATAGTTGTTACTTAAAAAGCAATTACTTGTGTAAACAATACCAGCAGTGTCACGCTGACAGACATGCACCATGATAAAGTATAAGCTGTGTTTTTCTGTTACATCGGTTCTTTGAAAAAAAATTGCCACTTGCTGAATATATAACTCTTCTTGAAGTTGAGGTGCACCGACTGCAAGCAACCATGTCAGAAACATTTCAGTAATGTGTCTGAACATTATACCTCTCTAGATTGAATCTATTCTTGTGAGGCGGTTATGAGTTCAATGGGGTAGTTAGCGATATATTCCGGAATTTCCCCAGCAGTGCACATTAACTAGGCAGATCCATGTCTGAATGAGAGTGACACACAGTGATGAAAAGGAGTGGTATCAGTTGGCTGGGTATAGTTTTCTGCTAAGTTGTTCACATTCGTCAGACATTTTTTTCTCATTATTTAAACATTGTTTTGCAAACCATGATATAAAACTGTACTGTGATTGTCAGTGGTATGAATTTTATATCATGACAACCTGTGTTCCTGGTTATAACCACAGTTTGATGACTGGCTCAGTTATTGCTGCAGTTTGATGACTGGCTCAGTTATTGCTGCAGTTTGATGACTGGCTCAGTTATTGCTGCAGTTTGATGACTGGCTCAGTTATTGCTGCAGTTTGATGACTGGCTCAGTTATTGCTGCAGTTTGATGACTGGCAGGGTGGTTTTTTATCACAGTAAAAAACCAAAACCTAAGGTCTTGTCTTGAGTGGTCACATCTGGAATAGCCACACACCAATACTGATCTTGAATGGCTATGTCAAGATTTGGTCCAGAAAGATCCAGCATATATGTGATCATAAACTGGTCAAGCTCAAGCATGATCAAGAATGACCAGGCGGTCAATGCTTGATACTGAATGGCTGAGACAGTGTGTAATCTAAACAAGCCATGTTGTCGACCTTAATGTACGCTCTGTAATAATGCAGCAGGTATTGTTACCTTTCTTTGCCTGCCGTTGGAAACCAAAACCACTAGAAAGTGGCATGAATACACCACTGTATGCGAATATGGGCCAACTACGACAAAGAGCAAGCTGAAAAAATATGCAGCATTTACGCCTGATAGGTTGGTCGCATCACTTGGCAGCGTTCACTCTTGGTCATCACCTTGTTTAGCCGGGATCTGTGTCTTTCACTGGGTGTTACATGTGGTGTGTATTGTCACTGATGAAAATTTTTCTTAAGCTGAACTTGTGCTATGTTGTTCTGATCTTGTAGTTACACTGTTGTGTAGTTGGGCTCGTGTTTTGACGCAGGTGGTACTTCAGGGTTAGGTATCTTTGTTTTTCAAGTGACACACATCATACTATATGTACCAGTAGTAATTTCTGCCTGTCAGGGAGGTATTTGTGTATTGTTGGTAGTCTGGGAGGTATTTAACGTAGTATTGGTAGTTTAAGAAACTTGTTTTTAATATATTGTTGGTAGTCTGGGAGGTATTACATATGCTGTTGGTAGCCTGAAAGATATGTCATGTATCATTGGTATTCTGGAAGCTACTTCATAGATAATATTATGGATGAAGGTTAATGCCCATCAGACAAAATCTCCACAAAATACTACCACATCTGCACTAGTTCTGGGACCTGAGATTCCTGTAGCATTTATATGAACCCTGCGACAACACCATCTGTCTCAGTTACTATGTCACAGCTACTGGTGATGAATGATGTTTGAAGAACAGGGTTTGTCACAGCTGAACAGAGAGACAGTGACAGTGTCCTGAAATGTCTGTAATGTGGCCATGTGCCTGGGCCACATGTTGGGTGCAGTTGGCGTGGCTTGTCATAGCTTGAGGCCATTGTGGCTTGTTGACACTGAAAGAACATTAAAAAAATATTACGTGTGTGTGTTGCCAAAAAACAGAATCTGATACACATTTCCTTTTTTCTCTAACCTTTGCCTAGTGCACCTGTGTTACAATTAAATTAGACAGGTGCATTAGTGAAATTTAATAATTGTGTTTTTTTTTGTTTCAGGTCAGTTTTGTTGATTATAATATTTTGAAGATTTTAATTATCAGATCATGAATTATTTGTCATTCATATTAGGTTATTAGTACGAAGGTTACTTGCAAAATCCTGTGTGCAGATATTTCACCCTTTAAAGCTGTATACAACGTGCCTTGAAGAAATGTATGACACAGATAAAAAATCAGTGATATAGTTTAACATGTGGTCTTTGAAGAGTGATTGAGGTATGTTTTTATACTGAACTCTATAGCATTCACATACAGCCAGTCCTGGCCAGTTGATTTAGAAGCATCTCATTTATGCAGTAATAACTTATGAGTGGGTGCTTGTTCAGTGTTTAGAGCAGGAATTCCGAACTGGGACCCAGATACCCCTGGGGGGGACTGCCATATAATTCCAGGGGCCATTGGCAACATGTAATATTATTTTAAAATGGCACAGTACGTGAGAAATACATAGTTGGGTGTCCTCAGCCAGAATGCAGACGTTTTGTGGGCCTTGAGCTCAGAAAGTTTGGGAACCCGTGGTTTTGGAGGATTTTCACACCATCTGTTGAATACATGGTACTACGTACACAGTATTATGAACAACATAATAGATGGGGTATGAACATAACCCCTCAGGGACAAAACCCCTGGACAAAACCACTCACTTTTTAAGAAGGGGGGTAGGATAAAACCCCTCATATTTGGACAAAGAGTAACCATGAGATGCAATCATTGAAGTTCAAACAGCCATGTGAAAAGATCCATGTCTTATGCTAATTAGTCTTGTTATTTGTAGAATCCATTTCAAAGCAAGAATGTTTTGTATGTATCCAACCTCGTAGACTGGATCAAAATGTTAGGGGTTCTGTCCTACTTCTTCTTAAAAGGTGAGGGGTTTTGTCTGGAGGGATTAGGTCCCTGAGGGGTTTTGTCTGGATGGATTAGATCTCTGAGGGGTTCTGTCCTACACCCAATAAATGTGGTTAATGCTGCAATATGCACAACCTGGTCTTGGTCAAGTTTATGTTAGTTCAGTGAAACACTGCTTTCTGCAAAAACAGCTGCATATGGATCTTGAGACTGATTGACTGTGTGTTTTATTGGCTATTTAGCTTAAATCTTGTGTACAGTTAGTGTACGATCATATCGTATTCTTGATGTTTTAGTTACACATTATGCTAAACCATGAGTTGTATAACTTTGGACATATCCGTTAGCCCAATGAGAGTAGCAGTCACCATTGCCAGTAGAGTTATCTGGAAAAACACTCAGTTGTGTGGGAATATCTTTTACAATCTATGATTTAATTCTTTCATGCTATTCAGTAGTTTTATTACAGGTTATTTGCCCCAGGCAGCAGTGTTAAAAATGTTTATGTCATGTACTGCTGTGTGCTCAGGCAGGGCTGTGTGCTCAGGCAGAGCTGTGTGCTCAGGCAGGGCTGTGTGCTCAGGCAGGGCTGTGTGCTCAGGCAGGGCTGTGTGCTCAGGCAGGGATGTGTGCTCAGGCAGGACTGTGTGCTCAGGCAGGGCTGTGTGCTCAGGCAGGGCTGTGTGCTCAGGCAGGACTGTGTGCTCAGGCAGGGCTGTGTGCTCAGGCAGGGCTGTGTGCTCAGGCAGGGCGGTATAAGCTGGCAGCAACCATGCCATCCTACTTATGTAGTTAACATGTGTAAGATCTGTCTGGATTGGACCACTGGTATTGCAAGAATGTCAGTTAGATATACACAACCATAAGCTTCAGGTCGCAAATGTACCATTTTATATATGTTACACACTTAATTGATTTTAACAAATCCACATTTTTGGGGGACTATGTTCTCTGTCATCACTGTTGGTTGTCATTTGGTTTGACGAATCTTTGTCTGCCATTTTTCGAAACGTAAAATTTTGTACTTAATTACCACATCAAAGCATAAATATTCAATAATTCCATCATCATCATCATCATAATGTACACCTGTAAACAAATGGTCCCATTGCTATCGCATGCATGTACGATTATGAAAACACAACTGTAAACCTGTATTGGAGTAGAACACATTGCCTGCGTGTGTGACATAATAAACGTGTATAAGAAGTCTGATTCGATCACATGTATTGGAGGAATGTTCACTAGATATATAACCGTACGTTTGTGATATTAAAAAATTACCCAGTAGAGAAAGCAACAGCTGGGGCAATGACTGACTGTCACACACAGTATTAACAGGCGGTTGTGACAGGGTACAGGGCACATTCTGTTTAGACGTATGGGTGCAGTGACACGTTACAGCACAATGGTAGAACATGAAGTGCTTGTGTGTGGCTACTGTTTGACGTCTGGCCAGTTTCAGTCATTTACCATTGCCTTGGTTCACTTAGATGTTTAAAGCATTCTGTGAGATGAAATTAAGACTCACTCCTCAATTTATTTAGCCCATCCCGGATCAGGTTTGTTGGTCTTCAGATTCGTAGTGTGTGAGTGGTTTAACTTTAAGTAATTAATATGCATGACAGGTTTAATGAAAAATTTCATACTTTTGTTAAAAGCATTGAAGGAATTCACTTGATCGTTATAGTGGTTAACTTGGAAAGTGTGAATAGTTTAGGTGAAATCATTGGACAAACTGTTAAATTATTTTTGACCGGGCCTGGTCAAAATTTTATGAAAAAGAAAAAAATGGTCAGGCTCTATATTCTATGACATGCAGCTAGACACACCTTCACAAGTTACCTGATATAATGATCAAAGTAACTTCTTTTGATGATTTTAACAAAAGTAGCAATTTTTCTGCAGATATTATTAAAATTATTCACACATTACAGATTTGACCACCGACAAACGATGAGCTAAATCAATTGAAGAGGGATCTGTTTTAATACAGCCAACAGAAATGACCAGCTGGTCACTCTAATGATGAGGACAATATGGGTATCTTATTTTGCATATATATATATATATATATATATATATATATATATATATATATATATATATATATATATATATATATATATATATATATATATATATATATATATATATATATATACATACATATTAACTACCAAGAGTGTGTATTCAGTGTATGTATGTGTAGGAAGATGTCCAGTACCAGTACAGACTACAGAAAGGCACCCAGTAACAGCCAGGTGTGGCATCAGTCAGAATAATTAGCAGCAATTTCCTCAACACACACAGTAATGATAACAGAAACTATTCAACACCATCTGGTCCATAGTGGTTTACTACAAACAAACGACACCAAGAAATAACACATGATGGGTTATCTACAAGATAACCTTGTGGATTGCCACGAGAGGTAATCTGGGTAGAACAAGCAAATCACCTCGGTGCACCTGAGGACTTCCTGCACTGCACTGGGAGTCTGAGAGGATGAAGTGGACGAGAGGCATGTCATCAAGGCCAGCGATGGCATAGAATGGAGACTCAGAGGACTACTTCAAACGCAGGCACGTCCCCATCCACAAGGATGTCCACAGGGAAGGCAGCTAAACTTTACTGCAGTCTGCCCAAAATGCAGTGAAATGTCTCTCAATCAATTTAAATAAAGAAGTATGGATATGTATATTTAATATTTATTTATATGTATGTAATTATAAGTGTGTGTGTGTGTGTGTGTGTGTGTGTGTGTGTGTGTGTGTGTGTGTGTGTGTGTGTGTGTGTGTGTGTGTGTGTGTGTGTGTGTGTGTGTGTGTGTGTGTGTGTGTGTGTGTGTGTGTGTGTGTGTGTGTGTGTGTGTGTGTGTGTGTGTGTGTGTGTGTGTGTGTGTGTGTGTGTGTGTGTGTGTGTGTGTGTGTGTGTGTGTGTGTGTGTGTGTGTGTGTGTGTGTGTGTGTGTGTGTGTGTGTGTGTGTGTGTGTGTGTGTGTGTGTGTGTGTGTGTGTGTGTGTGTGTGTGTGTGTGTGTGTGTGTGTGTGTGTGTGTGTGTGTGTGTGTGTGTGTGTGTGTGTGTGTGTGTGTGTGTGTGTGTGTGTGTGTGTGTGTGTGTGTGTGTGTGTGTGTGTGTGTGTGTGTGTGTGTGTGTGTGTGTGTGTGTGTGTGTGTGTGTGTGTGTGTGTGTGTGTGTGTGTGTGTGTGTGTGTGTGTGTGTGTGTGTGTGTGTGTGTGTGTGTGTGTGTGTGTGTGTGTGTGTGTGTGTGTGTGTGTGTGTGTGTGTGTGTGTGTGTGTGTGTGTGTGTGTGTGTGTGTGTGTGTGTGTGTACTAATGTTATTCCAACATGTTAAACAATGATATGTGATCAATAATTTTTTATTATTATCATAATACATGACAATCCAGTGCTCAGCTATTTAGTTGGTGGTTTTGTCTGCTCACTTGGCTAAGGTATGAGCTTCACTTTACCTACAAACATGTGTCCAACACTCTGAGGCCTTTGGGTGTTGCATACTTTCTACATCGTCTTGCGTAACTGAGTTCGATGCTTGGCTTAGCTGTCTGAGTGAGTATGTGGCTGTTGTCGCTTGAGGGAGTGAACCTGTGATGCACTGGCATTATACCACCAGGAGAGTCAGTCCATATAGGCTTGCACCAGGGTTTAAGCACCAGTTTCAAACTGATTCCTCCTTAGTTGCACAATAAGCCACTCCTGTCCTAGAGGCTTGCGAGGGGCTGGTTGATGCTGGACCAGACAGGATGGCAGGAGACAGGAGTGGCTGTCCAAGCTAGCTGACCTTGGATGATGATAACCATCTTTCCTTTCTCTCTTCCCTATGTCAGTGGCACCTACCACATCCTTGTATTGGCTGTTAGCCTGTATTATCCCAACATCTTTCCTTTCTCTCTTCCCTATGTCAATAACACCTACCACATCCTTGTATTGGCTGTTAGCCTGTATTATCCCTACATCTTTCCTTTCTCTCTTCCCTATGTCGGTGGCACCTACCACATCCTTGTATTGGCTGTTAGCCTGTATTATCCCTACATCTTTCCTTTCTCTCTTCCCTATGTCAGTGGCACCTACCACATCCTTGTATTGGCTGTTAGCCTGTATTATCCCTACATCTTTCTTTTCTCTCTTCCCTATGTCGGTGGCACCTACCACATCCTTGTATTGGCTGTTAGCTTGTATTATCCCTACATCTTTCCTTTCTCTCTTCCCTATGTCGGTGGCACCTACCACATCCTTGTATTGGCTGTTAGCCTGTATTATCCCTACATCTTTCTTTTCTCTCTTCCCTATGTCGGTGGCACCTACCACATCCTTGTATTGGCTGTTAGCCTGTATTATCCCTACATCTTTCCTTTCTCTCTTCCCTATGTCGGTGGCACCTACCACATCCTTGTATTGGCTGTTAGCCTGTATTATCCCTACATCTTTCTTTTCTCTCTTCCCTATGTCGGTGGCACCTACCACATCCTTGTATTGGCTGTTAGCCTGTATTATCCCTACATCTTTCCTTTCTCTCTTCCCTATGTCGGTGGCACCTACCACATCCTTGTATTGGCTGTTAGCCTGTATTATCCCTACATCTTTCCTTTCTCTCTTCCCTATGTCAGTGGCACCTACCACATCCTTGTATTGGCTGTTAGCCTGTATTATCCCTACATCTTTCCTTTCTCTCTTCCCTATGTCGGTGGCACCTACCACATCCTTGTATTGGCTGTTAGCCTGTATTATCCCTACATCTTTCCTTTCTCTCTTCCCTATGTCGGTGGCACCTACCACATCCTTGTATTGGCTGTTAGCTTGTATTATCCCTACATCTTTCCTTTCTCTCTTCCCTATGTCAATAACACCTACCACATCCTTGTATTGGCTGTTAGCCTGTATTATCCCTACATCTTTGCTTTTATGAGCATTATTAATTATTCCTATCTATATGTGTCATTAAATGTATTGTTTTAATTGAACTGTCGTGTTTTAATCAGATATACTTTATACATATTTTTCGTATTATTTCTCTATGATTTGGTTTGCAGTGTTGGGTCAAGAAAACCACTGATTCCCTCCCTGTCCATAGGCAACTGTGAACCACTGGTTGCCTCCCTATCCATAGGCAATGTAAATCACCAGTCCCCTCCCTGTCCATAGGCAATGTAAACCACCAGTCCCCTCCCTGTCCATAGGCAATGTAAACCACCAGCCCCCTCCCTGTCCATAGGCAATGTAAACCACCAGTCCCCTCCCTGTCTGTAGGCAATGTAAACCACCAGCCCCCTCCCTGTCCGTAGGCAATGTAAACCACCAGTCCCCTCCCTGTCCGTAGGCAATGTAAACCACCAGTCCCCTCCCTGTCCGTAGGCAATGTAAACCACCAGTCCCCTCCCTGTCTGTAGGCAATGTAAACCACCAGCCCCCTCCCTGTCCGTAGGCAATGTAAACCACCAGTCCCCTCCCTGTCCGTAGGCAATGTAAACCACCAGTCCCCTCCCTGTCCGTAGGCAATGTAAACCACCAGCCCCCTCCCTATCCGTAGGCAATGTAAACCACCAGTCCCCTCCCTGTCTGTAGGCAATGTAAACCACCAGCCCCCTCCCTGTCCGTAGGCAATGTAAACCACCAGTCCCCTCCCTATCCGTAGGCAATGTAAATCACTATGACATGCTAGCTCCAGTATCCACTACGACATGCTAGCTCTAGTATCCACTACAACATGCCAGCTCTAGTATCCACTACGACATGCTAGCTCTAGTATCCACTAGGACATGCTAGCTCTAGTATCCACTATGACATGCTAGCTCTAGTATCCATTATGACATGCAAGCTCTAGTATCCACTATAACATGCTTGCTCTAGTATCCACTATGACATGCAAGCTCTAGTATCCACTATAACATGCTAGCTCTAGTATCCACTATGACATGCTAGCTCCAGTATCCACTATGACATGCAAGCTCTAGTATCCACTACGACATGCTAGCTCTAGTATCCACTATGACATGCTGGCTCCAGTATCCACTATGACATGCTAGCTCTAGTATCCACTATAACATGCTAGCTCCAGTATCCACTATGACATGCAAGCTCTAATATCCACTATGACATGCTAGCTCCAGTATCCACTATGACATGCAAGCTCTAATATCCACTATAACATGCAAGCTCTAATATCCACTATGACATGCTAGCTCTAGTATCCACTATGACATGCTAGCTGTAGTATCCACTATGACATGCAAGCTCTAGTATCCACTACGACATGCTAGCTCTAGTATCCACTATAACATGCTAGCTCTAATATCCACTATGACATGCTAGCTCTAATATCCACTATAACATGCTAGCTCCAGTATCCACTATGACATGCAAGCTCTAATATCCACTATGACATGCTAGCTCTAGTATCCACTATGACATGCTAGCTCTAGTATCCACTATGACATGCTAGCTCGTTCGTGCAAATCTGTTATTTAGTTTTGATAAAATCATCGGACAAACTATTAAAAAAATGTTGGCGCATTTGGTAAAAATTGTGTGAAAAATGTAAAACTTGTATGTCTTTATGTACTATGACATATAATAACCTTATTCATACTTTGACATGTTAGCCAATCTAATGGTTAAAGTCAATTCTTTCAATGGTTTAAAAAAAAAAAATTGCATTCTTTTATTAAACTAACTGTGTACATTACTTAAACTATTGACGTACTACATCTTTGAACATCAACAAACTTGATCTGAAATGAGTTGAGGGGGGAGTTGAGAGGTTTCTTCTCCTTTAAGTTTTATTCTCCTGGTGTGTTGAGTTACTCCATCTGTACGTTGGTGGCACTAATCTGCAGGAAGTGATTCATTAATGCTGTGTTGACTAGTCTGTGTACGCCTGATACACCGACAGACAGGTTGTTTTGTGGGTCTGTGGAAGTGTTGTAGTGTTCACGGAGTGCTGGTGGTGGTGGAGACAGAGGTTGTGGCACCTGTTTGTAGTGGCATTGGTGTGTAAACAAGTGTTGTAGTGGCATTGGTGTGTAAACAAGTGTTGTAGTGTTCACGGAGTGCTGGTGGTGGTGGAGACAGAGGTTGTGGCACCTGTTTGTAGTGGCATTGGTGTGTAAACAAGTGTTGTAGTGGCATTGGTGTGTAAACAAGTGTTGTAGTGTTCACGGAGTGCTGGTGGTGGTGGAGACAGAGGTTGTGGCACCTGTTTGTAGTGGCATTGGTGTGTAAACAAGTGCTGCTGTGTGTGTTTATCTACACTGATAGTGTTGTGAATACAGATTATTTAAGAAGATTGACATCAAAAGCTTCACTTGAGCCTTGCATTATATAGCATGTGGACAAAGAAACCAGTTATTTTAGCAAGAGTCGTACTGTTTGTTGTTTCTATATTGGACCATTTATTTATTTATTTAACTTATTTGTTAGTTATTATTATCTAACAATTGTAGAAAAAGTGCAAAGCGTTCCGTACAATTGTACATAAGAATGATCTAGTGTTGTTCCAAGTTACACAATCTACGTCAGGCATCCACATAAGTTCCTTTATCAAACCTCCACACTACGGTGAATTTTGAAATTACTTTAATGCATGAACCATCCAATGTGAAACTAACGGAGATCTGAGGGAACAGGTAGGCACTGCCAGGCAGGCACTGCCAGGCAGGCACTGCCAGGCAGGCACTGCCAGGCAGGCACTGGCAGGCAGGCACTGGCAGGCAGGCACTGGCAGGCAGGCAGGCACCCTCCAGCTGATACCACCCTCCAGCTGATACCTGCCTTTGTGGTTCACTTGCAATGGACACCACCATCACTATCATTTCCTTTAGTCGTGCAGTCTCTCATTGTCTATAACCATCTCAATGTCAAGTGTTGCATCAACATATAACACACCTGTAACCAGTACAGCAGCAGTTTTTGTCTTTGAAGTTTAGCCTGTTCCTGATTCTCTGATGTGATTGCACAAGATGTATGGCCTGTCTTCCTATTGACCTGTCAGGTTTCAGACAGGTAACAGGTGGGCGGCGGCATCTTTTGAGATGCTGAAGGTGGTGTAATTACGAGTTAATAATACATTGAGACCTGTCATTCGCTTTTTCATAATTTTTCATCAGTTTGCTTATACATTATTTGACTAACTGTGTTATGTTTTTTAATATCACAGCATTTGTGGGATATGAAAAGCACAGTGTGAGCCATAAGTAGCATAGTGAACTTGTACATTTTATTGTTTCTGGTCATGAGAAATTGTTGGTATTTCTTCGTACTTCTTTATTAACTGTAAGCTGAAGGGACTGAGAGGGACACTTATTGTCTGTGTGTAGGAGTTGTCGTGTGTTTATACAGGGCTGTGTACCCTGGCTGGACCAGGCCCACAGTTTGAGTTAGGATGGGTAGTGTGGTTATGTAGCTTTATTTTTTTCCCATTTTATGCACGGTTTTTGCATATCCAGAAGTGAACATCAGTGGTAATGTTGAAAGAAATATGTTGTTACCTGTATGCAATTCCTAGTCCAGTTCTGATCAACCACTGACCTTCAGTTTCCTTTCTGGAGTGACGTCAGGTCTGTGCCACTTCTAGGACTGGGCTATTGATCTTGTACTGGACAGGTGAGACCAGTGCACTGCCTACACTGGTGTACAATGTTGTACAGGTGGGCACGTCCTGGTGTACAATGTTGTGCTTCCCTTCCAGTGCCTCCTGGTGTCATGAAATTTCAATACCTCCCAGTCTCAGGGCCTTCCAGTGCCTCCTGGCCTCAGGGCCTTCCAGTGCTTCATGGTGTCATGGCCTTCCAGTACCTCCCGGTCTCATGCCCTTCCAATGCCTCCCGGTCTCATGGCCTTCCAGTGCTTCCTGGTGTCATGGCCTTCCAGTACCTCCCGGTCTCATGCCCTTCCAATGCCTCCCGGTCTCATGGCCTTCCAATTCTTCCTGGTGTCATGGCCTTCCAGTACCTCCCGGTCTCATGCCCTTCCAATGCCTCCCGGTCTCATGGCCTTCCAGTGCTTCCTGGTGTCATGGCCTTCCAGTACCTCCCGGTCTCATGCCCTTCCAATGCCTCCCGGTCTCATGGCCTTCCAGTGCTTCCTGGTGTCATGGCCTTCCAGTACCTCCCGGTCTCATGGCCTTCCAATGCGTCCTGGTGTCATGGCCTTCCAGTGCCTCTCGGTCTCAGGGCCTTCCAGTGCCTCCCAGTCTCATGCCCTTCCAGTGCCTCCCAGTCTCATGCCCTTCCAGTGCCTCCCAGTCTCATGCCCTTCCAGTGCCTCTCGGTCTCATGCCCTTCCAGTGCCTCCCGGTGTCATGGCCTTCCAGTACCTCCCGGTCTCAGGGCCTTCCAGTGCCTCCCGGTCTCATGGCCTTCCGGCACCTCCCAGTCTCAGGGCCTTCTGGTGCCTCCTGGTCTCAGGGCCTTCCAGTGCCTCTTGGTCTCATGGCCTTCTAATGCCTCCCAGTCTCAGGGCCTTCCTTCATTGCTCTTAGTCCCGGGGCCTTCATTGCTTTCTGGTCACGGGGCCTTCAATGCCTCTTGGTCTCAGGGCCTTCCAGTGCCTCCTGGTCGCAATGCTTTCCAGGGCTACCTGGTTTCAGGGCCTTCCAGTTTTTTTTCTGTGGTATTATTAAGTGATACTTAAGTAAAAAAATGCTCTGACATTAATTGTTGACAGATTGCAAGATCCAGTGTTGTGGTCTGGATTACCAAGGCACTAATCCATGCATTGTGTAGTGCTGTGTGGCGTTGCTATGGCGACCATGGAAGTAGTTTCTATGTAAATATTAGCTGCGTGATGGCAATTGATATGAATCAATGAAATGAATTATTCATACTTTTAATTAAAACACATTTTACCATTTTGCTATTCATTTGTATTGGGTTATGGAATGTGCAACAAATTGTTTTAGATAATGTTATTTACCAATATTGCATTTAAACTGTAGTAGCGGTCGTGTTGGAAGTATTAGAACAGGACTAGAGTACGTTTAAACTGTAGTAGTGGTCATGTTGGAAGTATTAGAACAGAACTAGAATACATTTAAACTGTAGTAGCGGTTGTGTTGGAAGTATTAGAACAGAAATAGAGTACATTAGTCTTGTGTGAAATGCTACGCCATGTAAACGGAAACGCTAGATAACTCTACTTGTTCTACTTCTCCTACTAAAGAAATCCAAGGGGTGGGGTCGGAGGAGGGGTGGGGTCGGAGGAGGGGTGGGGTCGGAGGAGCGGTGGGGTTGGTTCACTCTCAGCCAAGGATCTCCTTGAAGCCTTGGGATTGAATGTGAGGTTATTGGGTTATTGTTGGTTCATTGCTGAGACCTCCCAGAGCTGGAAGAACACACGTGTTCTGTACATACTATTTGACTACAGATATTCACTTAAGTATTTCATGTAAGCTGCATTTTATATCAGTCAACCCGTTTGGCATACAACCTGCAATGCCGACTAGCCGACTTTTGTTGAACATTATTACTTGCGCGAGTATCTGCCTGACGATTGTCATTGGTCTGGTTTCTTTGTCCATGTATTGTGTCTGTTGAGCAACGACTGCAATCACAATGTTTTGCACAGTCTCGTACTGTTTCAAACTTTGACCTGTTCTAACATTTCGGTCACATGCACAAAACCTACACATTATTGTAGTTAATGAAGTTTATTTTATATAATTTACATAAACATGTTGCTTTGAATATAACATTTCAATGTAGATTTCAAATAGTGCAAGTCACAAGTGGGTTGACCTCTGGTTGACCTCACCTTATGTGGAGATTGATTCCCCTCAGGAACTTTGAAGTTTGACTCCCGTTAGTCTGAGGCTAATTGTTGACACAATTACTCAATGACTCTCTGGCCAAAACATCCACCCTTGAACAAAATGCTGATGTGAGATCAAATATTCACCATATCAAATATTCACCCTAGGGAGGACTTCACAATGACATTTTCACTCCCTCCTGGGAATAATCACCCCCCCCAATTAATTGTGTTTTTTTAGTGGCCTTAGGTAGTTCTGCTTTGTATACCTTTTTATGACGTAGGAAAATAAATTGCAAATTTAGCAACTTAGGAATGTCTTTTTGCTTCATCACTGGTTCGCATGTTTGTATCATGTTTGTATCATGATAACTTATACATCAAGATAAGGGGGAGAATAAATTATGTTTAATTTGTTCACTTGTAGTTTGTGGAATGCCATTTTATAACACTGTTGCTGAACTTCAGAGCCTTTAATGTGAAATTGTAGACATTGGACTCAGGCATGTGTAAGCGCTGAAGTAACTTTGAGGGACTGTCACAATTTGCATTCTTACCACACCAGAGTCAGAGATGTTGCTCTAGAGTTTCCAGACTGTCCGGGTCAAGTTTCAGCAACCACAAAAATTAGAATCCTAGGATGACAAGTTGTGCTTGCTCTTCCAGAAAATATGATTGATCATGATCTCTGTGACTGATACAGTTTTCAGGGTTAATAAACCTGAGTGCTGACTGATAGAAAGTTATGTTTGTGATTACCCTGCTAATGTGGGCGGGGCACTACTGTCTGTGGGGCTTGTCAGCTGCCCAGAAAGATGTTAGTTTAGTTTTGGGGCAAAATAATTAGACTAGGTATAAAACAAATGGTAGATCGGTAACATTCTAGTAGGAATCATATAACTGGAGGTAGACTAGTATATTGGGTCAAAACATGTTTGAGTGCGACCAAACTGCTAGGCTTGGCAAACAGTAAATGAGTGAGTGTGTGTGCATACAGATGTATGTGTAAATAGGTCATATGATTCGTTTTTGTGAGAGAAAAAAATTCATTAAATAACAAAAATAGTTAAATTAAATAGATTTTTTTATGTATTTTACTACAAAAAAATATACCCTGTGAATGTCAACGTTCGTGCGCCATGTTGTTGTACCCTATGTGGTGCTCCTGGTGTAAGTGCATATGTTGTGGTACCCTATGTGGTGCTCCTGGTGTAAGTGCATATGTTGTGGTACCCTATGTGGTGCCCTTGTTCACAGCAACTGCCATCATCTCATTGACATGCTGACCAAGTTTTGTCAAAATCACATACCTCCAGCTCTTTTAAAACACACCCACATGCGACACCCGTCAATATTTACAAAAATAGCTGTGTATTCATGCGCCCACGTGGCCCATAGCAGAACAATTTCATAAATCCCTCCACCTGTTAAATTCTCACAAAAATGCACTATTTCACAGCCAATAGCCTATACAAACAAACCTGTGAATATGCCTGCTCAACTGCACTTATGTCACATCATATGAATTGTTTAATTTCACATATCACAATATAATACGCCCTACATTCATGTGAAACAATAAACAAGAAGGTCAACTGTGGTCTTATCCCTATGTGGTTCTCCTGGTGTAAGTGCATATGTTGCAGTGCCCTATGTGGTTCTCCTGGTGCAAGTGCATATGTTGTGGTACCCTGTGTGGTTCTCTTGGTGCAAGTGCATATGTTGCAGTGCCCTATGTGGTGCTCCTGGTATAAGTGCGTATGTTGCAGTGCCCTATGTGGTTCTCCTGGTGTAAGTGCGTATGTTGTGGTGCCCTATGTGGTGCTCCTGGTGTAAGTGCGTATGTTGCAGTGACCTATGTGATTCTCCTGGTGCAAGTGCATATGTTGTGGTGCCCTATGTGGTTCTCCTGGTGCAAGTGCATATGTTGTGGTGCCCTATGTGGTGCTCCTGGTGTAAGTGCGTATGTTGCAGTGACCTATGTGGTTCTCCTGGTGCAAGTGCATATGTTGTAGTGCCCTATGTGGTTCTCCTGGTGCAAGTGCATATGTTGTGGTGCCCTATGTGGTTCTCCTGGTGTAAGTGCATATGTTGTGGTGCCCTATGTGGTTCTCCTGGTGCAAGTGCATATGTTGTGGTGCCCTATGTGGTGCTCCTGGTGTAAGTGCGTATGTTGCAGTGACCTATGTGGTTCTCCTGGTGCAAGTGCATATGTTGCAGTGCCCTATGTGGTTCTCCTGGTGCAAGTGCATATGTTGTGGTGCCCTATGTGGTTCTCCTGGTGTAAGTGCATATGTTGTGGTGCCCTATGTGGTTCTCCTGGTGTAAGTGCATATGTTGCAGTGCCCTATGTGGTTCTCCTGGTGCAAGTGCATATGTTGTGGTGCCCTATGTGGTTCTCCTGGTGCAAGTGCATATGTTGCAGTGCCCTATGTGGTTCTCCTGGTGCAGGTGCGTATGTTGCAGTGCCCTATGTGGTTCTCCTGGTGCAGGTGCATATGTTGCAGTGCCCTATGTGGTTCTCCTGGTGCAAGTCCTGCCAAAGACCTTACACATGAGAAATGTGTGATTGCAGCACAGATGGTACTTGTCCCTGTAGAGCTGACCTATATTTAACTGGTATGTAATTAACTGTAATTAAGTGTATCTGATCACTAGGCTGTGACCCACAGCCATATTCAGCAGTCTAAGCAATGCACTACTGCTCAACTTCACTGCTGGTATAATCTATTCTTGACCTTTGGCCATTTATCTGATTACCATATTTCTGGACATACCAATATGGTCATTTGTCCACAGACTGGTCAGCCATGTACATTCTGACAAACTTGTTTGACTAAAAGGACACTTGTTATCTTATTTGCAAACTGCCACACCTTTGATTTGAGGGTCCAGGTGTTTAAGGAATCTGATTGATTGTTGTGCCAAGTATTACATGTTTAGTATATTATCTTAAGATATGAACAAATCATACTGTATGTTTATTAGTAACAAACCTCAAGAGAGGAAATACATTCACCCTGAAACTATCAATAACCATTTACTAACTCATACTGATAAATGGACATAGCTTAGATATATAATAAACAACAATAATCTTACTGACACTGATGATATTGCAAGGCAGAAAAGATGTATTTATACCGATAAAATGTCTTGGTGAAGAAATGTTATGTATTCAGTACTATCGTTAAAACAACTCAGTTTAGATCATACTGTGGTCCAATGTGCCTTTTATAAAACTGAGTCTGAAGACATTGCTTTGTGTTCAACAGTTTTCTTCACTAAGCCACAGGAACAAATTATGTCATTTAATTTGTTCAGAAAATGAACATTGATGATGTTGTCGTCCTTCCACTTGCCATCAAAACAACCACATTTTACTCTTTATATTTGTTGCTAGATAGTCACAGTTTTTTTTAGCAGTGTATCTATTATGGTCATTAAACATACCAGTTCAAAAATCGTGTATGTGGGTGCAATAAAATGGTTGCAATGCGTATTGTCTCGACATCATGTACCATGACCGCACATGTAAAATAGTGGCCTGGCCACAGCAAGTAACAGGGAAGGGAGGAGATCCTGTCCCTTGACCATGTTCCTGCACTCAGGGAGTGTGATTTATGACATTGTCTGAGCTGAGATATCAAAGAAGTGTTAGTTCAGAACGCGCAGTACATCAGGTGTACGTGTTCAGATAACATGCCTCGTTCTTTTGTGAATGGCTGTGTTTGTGCCGTTTTCATGTAATTCAACGCAACGACATTGTAGTTTGATGTTATCCAGAGCTTGGCTGTGTTGTGTCCATCACAGAATGACCACATACGTAAATGTTAGCCAGTGACTGTTTGCATTGTGTCCAATACAGAATGACCACTTGTGTAAACCATGTGACATAAATATTGTATCCTTTCAAGAGCAGCATGTTGATATGTTGAGTTCTCGTAACAATGGCGAGCAATGAGAAACGTACATTATTAAAGCACTCGTGATTTAGACAGTTGTTCGTTCGTGCGTGATCACAATTAATTGTCTCATCGTGTGTTATGCAGTGACTCAGATAACACGCACAGAGGTGTCAAGATAAATAATTTGGAGGAAGGAGACTCTCCTTGCTGGGAATAAAGACAGGATAATGTGGTGGGTGGTATCTCCCCTCCCACAATAATGTGGTGGGTGGTATCTCCCCTCCCACAATACAATTGAGTTTTCTAAATGAAGGTCTCAAAGGGGCGTTTCATGCTTTCTGTAGCCACTTTTTTTTAGGAAATGTTGAGATGTTTAAAAAAGAAGGAGATTATTTGAAAAAGAAGGCAAAGCAGGAGATGTGAACAAGTGGCAGAAAAGAAGGATATCTCCTTCCCAGAGCAGGAGACCTCTGGAGGACTTACTTTTAGGTAGACCGTAGTGTTAAGTTTAACAAGATTTAACAAGATTTGCCATCCAAGCCAAATGCCCAGATGGCAAGTGGACAAGGAAGCCATTGGCTTATCGAGAGTCCAACAATGTTCATCTACTTATAGCCCGCCCTCCTGAGATATGTGTCAACCTTGTTTTTAAACATATTCACGCTGCTAGCAGTTACACAATCTGTAGACAATTTGTTCCATTCATTTATTGTCCTCTGTGCACCGTGACAAGGGCACTCTTGGCCACTTGTGTCCACAGGTCTCAATGGTCTTCAGAACCTAATGGACCAAAATAAAAGTAATTTACTCAGAGATTCCAGATTGAAATAATATGGTCATCTCCAGATTTTTTTCAAATAAAGTAGGGAGATTATGAAGTAGGGAGATTATGAGGTAGGGAGATTATGAAGTAGGGAGATTATGGTACAAAGAATTGTTTGCTAAATTCCAACTTCCAGAATATTGAGGGAAAACACTTTTTTACAGAAAAGCAAGGGATTTCATTTTAATTCTGGAGGTCGGGAGATTTTAATAATCTGGCTCTAAATTAGAGAAATCTGTCAAATCAGGAGACTTGGAACATACTGGTTACTGAGCATGTTTACTGTCTTTCTGTTTCGTAGCCATGAAGCACGTCTAGTCACGTTGTCTCAATTGCCTATTCCCACTTTGAGCATCCATTTCTAGAATACCCACAATGCAATGCAGTATTCATACTTTGGAGGGTTTGCAGATGAGTAGCACTCGTACTATTTACATTTGTTAAAAAAAGAGCTAATATTGTCGTAGTTCTGTCTTTCGATCACATATATAGGACACACATTTAGAGACATTTTTTTTTATAGATTGCTTGTCAATACTGATTGTTGTTAAAAGTTAGAGTTATTTTCCTGTTAAACAATTCCTACAAGCTGTCAGTGTTTTCATACAGTCTATCTGTGCCAACCAGGGGCATGTAACTGCCATATGGGCCAACACTTGTTGTGTCTATGTCTAAACATACAGTTTTTCTTCCAGTACATGGGATCATTCTCGGCATCGGGAGAAGACCAGAACGCCAGAGCAGAGCAAGTCCGCAGACAACTCATGCAGATGAGAGTAAGTGTTACTTCAGTAGTGTTTAAAACACCACACTGGATCAGTTGCTAACACTGGATCAGTTGCTAACACTGGATCAGTTGCTAACACTGGATCAGTTGCTAACACTGGATCAGTTGCTAACACTGGATCAGTTGCTAACAATTACTTGCATTTTGAACATCATTGACTTTTGGCAGTGGGAATAACATTCATGTAAACTATGTATACTTCTGGGAGATTGGAGCACCAACCCTCACTCACACTGAGTATACATTCAGGAATGTCAAGTCAGTGTCCTTTCAATGTTTGGAACCTTGAACATATTACAAAGAGTTACAGTGGTCATCATTTTTGTCTGGTGAGAAATCAAAGGATTCTGTGAGATACATGGATATCATCTTCAACACCATGCTTGCCGAAGATGAATGCAGATGTGGAGCACTGCTGGGAAGCACTGGAGAAAGCAGTTCTTGTGGCTATAATCAAAGGAAATCCATAGAAACATAGTTGACTAACTGCCTTCTACAGACAGTGGAGAAACCTGACAATGAAGCACGGTAAGTGAGAAACAAAGACCTAGGCACAGAATGGGAGGAAGACCAAAGGAGATAAAGATCATTGACGTAGTGCTTGTGAGACAGGACAGTGTGTCTGATGACTCATTCTCTGAAGCCAAGCCATACAAAGAGAATTCATGATTACTACAGAGCATCGTCGTTATTTCATCACGCAAATTGTGTCTGACCCGAAGACACAATTCAGAACTGATAACGCTCGCACTGCTCTGTCTGACAAAGTAATGACATCATAATGTTGAAAGAATAACTGTCCCACAGTAAATACAGTGGATGACAATGACAAGGACACATTGTTTCCGATACCTGACGCTCATCAGTAGAGTCAATACTTAGTGGAGAAAACAGGAAAATAGCATGGAGCCTGAAAAATTACATACGTACGTACGTACGTACGTACATACATACAAGCTTGGTAGTTATTTCTGTCCAGTTGTAAAATCTTGTTTTAGGTAGGTAGGATTTCAATGAACGATATTCTTTGTAAATTACGACAAAACATGTTTCTGGGAAATACTGAGATAGAACAATCCACTTTCAGAATAAGGTTTCTTGTAGACTAGTATAATTTCTAATTTGTCGTCAGTAGGCCAAGTAGTTTATCATCACTGCATTGTTTCTTGAGAGGAGGACATTAATTTCTTGTAAGGCAGAAAACTGTTTTGTTTTCAGGAGAAAATGTGTTCATGGAACATATCTACAGTTAAGATTGTTTGTTCCTAGAACCAGCGTTTGTTGCACTCTTCATAGAAAGATTGTATTTGAGTGACATGTTGTTTTTTTTTCACTCCAGAACGTACAGAAGCTGAAGCCAGTCCTGCTCATCATCTCACTGTCCGGGGTCAGGGTCAGCTCAAGGTCAGGCGATGTAGGTACACATGTACTCGGGGATGGTTGCCCCAGAAGGCAGTGGGAATGAGAGGGCATGTTTGTTGCATGGGAGTGTGGAGGGAGGTTGGTGTGGCAGTGGCGCCATCTGGTGATTAACTGAGAGACTGACATTAATGATTTGATGTTGGCACAGTCTGATCAAGCCTAGGAATATTATTTATTTCTAAGAAAGTTATCAGATCATAGAGGGTGTGATTGTTTGCTGTTTTGAAGGTAATTAAACAATTTCCAGGAAATATAAGCACAGTTTATGTAACCATAGATAGAATTTAGAAATGCTGATTATAGTAGTCAATAGGTGGCGCAGTTGTGCTCATCAGGGCATGATAAGCTTGTTTTTTGTTAGATAATTTGTAGAATACCTTACTTTGTAATTTTTAAGTCTTATACACAGTAACTTTAGGATTGCTTATCACCATTAAAATGAATAAATTACTAATTCATCTATCTTGAAAAAAATATGAATTATATTAAAATTTTTGTTTTTATGGCCTATTAAATCATGAGTAAAGTGATTTGTGTGTATTTCAGAGTGTGTACATGGCTCATGCGTTGAAGCGCATCTCGTACGCCGCTTGTGACCCTGAGTACCAACAGTTCTCCTTCCTGGCTCGCGAGCCGAAGGGACGCACCGACATACAGTACTGCCATGCCTTCCGCACTCAAACATCACAAGAGGTCAGCACTATTGCGCAGTGATTCGCCGTTAACCTCGGGTTAGAGATTCACTCAGGACAACCTGAAATGATACGATCTGTGGGACCTGTTTTATGGAATTAAAACAGCTATGGCTTATTGCATTATAATCTAATTTAATTTAATTCTTATTTTAATAGTTTACTGTAATGTTTCATTATAAACAGAATATTACATTTACGACATTATAAGTATTTTGTTTTATTAATTTCTGCAATACTTTGGGACTGCGTGTTAAAATAGTATTTCTTTCCCCGATTCTAATAATTTTATGATACCTGTATGTATATTGATACATGTAGACATGCATGCATGCATGCACGCATGCACACACATTGTGGGAGATGTATCCTAGTATATCTTACCATGGGGGAAGACAATACCACTGTGTAAAAAATAGTGTTAACACCAATATTTGCTAAAGTACATTTTTACACCACCCAGGCTGAAGAGCTCAATGCGATCCTCGGCAACTCATTCCGCATGGCATATGCCCTTGAGACAGAGGGCGACAGCAAGATTGCCGCGGTGCCGAGCTTCAACGAACTCATCGAGCAGCAGATCGTAGAGCAACAGAAGATCCACCAGCGCCAGCTCGAGTCAGAACGACGCAACTTCGAGAAACGTCTGTCGCAGATCTCGACCCCTCGTGTCGCGGAGAGGTCGGCCGAGCTGAAGGAACTGAGACAGAGGCAGGCTGAGGAAGCGGAGGCAGAGGCTGAGAGGGAGAGGATGGCAGGAAAGGAGAGGACCACGTGGGTGAGTGATAGGAAGGGAAGTGGGACTGATGCTGGGTTCTTCCCAAGGTTACGTTAGTTTTGGTTTGGTTAACTGTGGCAATAGATGCAATTAGATTGGATGAAATTATATAAGATGTTGTCAACAGTGACTCAAATTTAATATTTAGAGATATAAGAATGATTGGAATTCATACTTTTTATCATGAATAACAAACTATGTCAGTTTGGGAAGAAAACGAAGTACCTGCTGCTAACTATCACAACTCTGTTTTTTACAATTAGCTTTGAGTTAGTAGTGAGATTATTTAAGAATCATCTATCGCACCAAAATACGTCAAAACGAAAAGGTTGGGAAATCTAAAAATCAGCATACAATGTTCAAGATGTAAGTTAAACAAGATTTAAAAGTTAAGTCTTCAGATGATGGCGAGATGCTGCTGTGTTTCCTACTGACCTACCACTAACAGGCAGTGAATTCCAAAGAGTTGGTGCAGCAACCGAGAAACCCTCGTTCCTATGTTTGTTTGTTTCTACTCTGTGAATAAAAGTTTGAATCAGAACTAGATGATCAAAGCTGTCCAGGTTTTCTTGCATGAATGTAAATATGCCAGTTGCTTTGATGAAAGTGCCCTTCCCTCTTCTTGACACATTTCCAGGCGAAGCAACTAGTCAACCGAGCAAAGCACTGGTCACCGATCGGTAGCAGCGAAAGTAGCAATGACCATGTAGCAGGTGGCACCACAGACAACGGCGGTGCACGTGACTCGGTGAACATGAACAACTCTCGCCCGTACGGCTCGCCTGTGATGACCTTGAAGGAGAAGATCGACACGCACTATAACAGCGGTCACACGAATGGCTCATCGTGCTCCTGTCATCTCGACTCCTTCCTCCAACATACGGTGCTGACACCTACATCAACGTTCAGCGGCTCGTCACGCAGTGGCAGTGGCCTAGTGAGTAATTACATATTAATCCTCTTTGCACCTACTGGTGCAGAGAGCATACACAAGACTTCTCCTTAAATTCAGTTGGATTTTAAATATATGTGCTTATGTTGCTATGTGGCTTCTGTGTTTACACTGCTATTCTAGTATTATCTAGTTTGAATGCACATTCTGTACACACTTTTAGTTGTTTTTTTACTGTATCAACTGAACTACAAACAGACACTGTACTCTTGGTTATGTCTTCTCACTCTTGCTATATTACACACTAGTACTGCATATTTGGTTGTATCTTATATCCCTTTCAGCCTATAGCGCATACTGACACTGTTTACTTTGCTGTGTCATGTGCTGTTGGCTATACAATACAATGACACTGTGTGTTTGGTTGTGTCTTTTAGGATAGGAACAACAGCAGCAACAGCAATGGGGTGGTGAAAAGGACGCCCCCACCGAGATACAAAGCAGCAACGACATCCTCCCCCGATTACCAAAACCCCTCGACCCCCCAGACCTCGGCCCCCCAGACCTCGACCCCCCAGACCTCGGCAACCCCGGACCTAGTTGATGGCCACCAGCTCACAGACAATCTATGTAGACCGGAAATTGTACGACTCAGGAAGCAGAACAACCAACTGACCGGCCGGCCAGTGTCCAGCCGCTATATTAACTCTAGTCCACCACGCATTGTTGACCAGCAGCAAGGGGACAGCAGCCCAAGACCCACAGACAGGTAGGTGCATGTTTCTTAATTTGTGTTCTACCTGGTCGATTACTGTCATTCCTGCCAACTCATGTCATCATCTGATAGCAAGAACTTCTTCGTGATTCCTTTGAAATGGTGAAAGATATTGGCCGTTAAATAACGTTGACTATCTATGCCACTGCATGGCTGGTGTTCAACCACTACTACCGGCCGTTGTGGGTGCCGCTGGTTGATCCACTCATCCACCTCTTTGGGGGCATTTACTCCACCCAAGGGTCCAGGTACCCTCCTCAGGCCCTCATCTGCTTCCGAAGCCGTTGGCACTTCCTGAGGTTTGTCAAGAGGTTCAACTGCTGCTTAGAGCTTGGTGGTTACTACTTGGTGGTTACTACTTAGTGGTTACTACTTGGTGGTTACTACTTGGTGGTTACTACTTGGTGGTTACTACTTGGTGGTTACTACTTGGTGGTTACTACTTGGTGGTTACTACTTGGTGGTTACTACTTGGTGGTTACTATTTGCCCATAACTGTTGTGTTTCCCCATAAGGATTTTCTTAAATTTACTTGTCTTACAGGCGTAGGACACACGTTCTTTGTTTTTTATGCGTTTTGAACAAGGTTTTTTGTATTACGGAATATGACTCATGTTTTTCAAATGGCACGATCATCATTTCACAGCACTGTGTGGATGGCACTACACACAGCACTGTGTGGATGGCACTGCATACAGCACTGTATGGATGGCACTACACACAGCACTGTGTGGATGGCACTGCACACATCACTGTGTGGATGGCCAAACACACAGCACAGTGTGGATGGCACTGCACACATCACTGTGTGGATGTCACTATGCACAGCACTGTGTGGATGGCACTACACAGAGTGCTGTGTGGATGGCACTACCCACTGCACTGTGTGGATGGCACTACACAAAGTGCTGTGTGGATGGCACCTCACACAGCACTGTGTGGATGGCACTGCACATAGCACTGTGTGGATGGCACTGCACACAGCACTGTGTGGATGGCGCTACACACAGTGCTGTGTGGATGGCTATACACACAGCACTGTGTGGATGGCACTGCACACAGCACTGTGTGGATGGCACTACACACAGTGCTGTGTGGATGGCTATACATACAGCACTGTGTGGATGGCTATACACACAGCACTGTGTGGATGGCACTGCACACAGCACTGTGTGGATGGCACTGCACACAGCACTGTGTGGATGGCACTGCACACAGCACTGTGTGGATGGCACTGCACACAGCACTGTGTGGATGGCGCTACACACAGTGCTGTGTGGATGGCTATACACACAGCACTGTGTGGATGGCTATACACACAGCACTGTGTGGATGGCTATACACACAGCACTGTGTGGATGGCACTGCACACAGCACTGTGTGGATGGCTATACACACAGCACTGTGTGGATGGCACTGCACACAGCACTGTACTTTTTGATTATGTCTAGATACAATAGTTGCTGCACCTAGACATATCCAGTTTCAGACCTTGGCAGCTGCTAGATAGTTACCTCATTGTTTCATCGTGTTGTGGTGTAACTTGCTGATAATGCTAGCATCTGGCGTGTGAGGGTGAAGTTGGAAACATGGGTTCTTTGGATAGGACATTAAAATCATATTCCATTCTATCAAAGCGTCTCAGCAGACATCACAGAAAGCACACGTGACTGCACACGTGACTGACAATGATTTTAGACTATTTATGATAATGATTTTAGAATATCTAATTATTTTTAATGAACACTGTAATTATAGACACAACTGATGTTTAGTGGTCAAATTGAACATGAACCATGAACACGTTATTTGGCGGATACTGGATATGTTATTATTAGTATTAAACCTGGTTGTGTTGACAACTAGACATCTTGGGTGACATGATCACAAGTGTGACATAGCAATGAATGACACGAGCAATGTCAAATAATGTTTTGTTCGTTTGCGATCAGAGATTGCGGTGGATACAAACTGTACAAACTGTACAAATTGTACATATTTGATTCATACTGCAATTTGTTATTGGATATCTCATATTCTACCATATCACTCATTTAGTGATGTCACATGTTTGGTGATGTCATTTGTATGGTGATGTCACTTGTTTGGTGATGTCATTCATTTTGGGATGTCACCTGTTAGGTGATGTCATTCATCTTGTGATGTCACTTGTTAGATGATGTCACTGATTTGTTGATGTCACTGCAGGGTTCTCAATGACTTTTGAAGGAGAAGGCAGAAATAAAAAGTTGGAGGCTCAATGACTTGAGTGCCAAAGTCATAACAGAGCTATATTAATGTACGGGTGCATGTCAACATGTTAAAATGTCAATATGTCAACATGTCAACATGTAGGCCCCTCCTGCAGTGAAATGATAAACAAACATTTATACTTGCGTAAGTAATTTACAAGTTTCTCTTCTGCATTATTGTCACAACCCCTTAGTGCTAAACCCATTGCCCAAATTAATAGCTCTATTTAACACTGAAAAGAAGTGGACGAATTCCCTGCTCCATGTCTGGTGGTCCTTGTGTGACATCACGCCATGATGACGTGAGTAGCCAGGGACCTCCCATGCCACAGGTGGCTGGTTTCACATGACCCGTTCCCATGGTGACAAGCTATTTGTAAACGTACACTGACTCTGGCAGTGTTTCTGACACAGTAGCATAGCGGGCCACCAGCAGCGATGTGTGTCTGTAGTCAGTGGTCCTGGCATGTGTGACTGGCTCAATCTGACGCTCTCCCCAGCCTCCAGGTATGTCTAGTCAGGGATGATTCCCCATGACAGTGCACGGTATTATGTGCATCTCTTATGGAAGGTATGGTGCCAGTGGACAGAATGGAGGCCCAATGGATGGAATGGTGGCCCAGTTGGTGGAATGGTGGCCCAGTGTATGGAATGGTGGCTAAGTGAGCAGAATGGTAGCCAAGTGGGTGGAATGGTCGCCAAGTGGGTGGAAAGGTGGCCAAGTGGGCAGAATGGTAGCAAAGTGGGCAGAATGTTGGCCAAATGGGTGGAATGGTGGCCCAGTGGATGGAATGGTGGCCCAGTGGGTGGAATGGTAACCAAGTAGGTAGAATAGTGGCCAAGTGGGCAAAATGGTGGCCAAGTGGGCAGAATGATGGCCATGTGGGTGGAATGATGGCCCAGTGCATGGAATGGTAGCCAAGTGGGCAGAATGGTGGCTAAGTGGATGGAATGGTGGCCAAGTTGGCAGAATGGTAGCCAAGTAGATGGATTTGTGGCCAAGTGGGCAGAATGGTGGCCAAGTTGGTGGAATTATGGTCAAGTGGGCGGAATGGTGGCCAAGTTGGCGGAATCATGGCCAAGTTGGGTGGAATGGTAGCCAAGTAGGTGGAATGGTAGCGAAGTTGGCGGAATTGTGGTTAAGTAGGCGGAATTGTAGCCCAGTGGGTGGAATCATGGCCCCTTGGGATTTATATGAGTTAATTGGAAGTTGTTATTGAGAAGATTTTTTTTTGAGCTCCTTTTGTTTTATTGTTAAAAGTATGAACAATGACAACTTCACTGTTGTTGGAACACATCTCAGATTCTTGTAATATATATACGTCATTTGTCAGTGTACATACATGCACACATGTATGTACACTATCAATAATCTTGATTTATGCTCATCATCGTCAAGTGTGAGCCATCGACATCTTCCAATCATCTTCGATCCTCACTGTCTCCCATGCAATTCCTTGTCTATCTAGGCATAATTTATATTACCAAAGGTCAGTTTTATCTTGAGTTGGAAACAGAAAACGTCATCATCAAATCTGGATCCATGTTAAATAATAAATGGTCGAGTACCCTTCACACACAATGTAGATTAATATCTGAATGAGCAGCTTAATGAAATATGTTTGTGTCTGACATTAATAAGCAGATGGACTCTAATTTTGTGTATTGTTTTTAAATCCTGTGCAATCTGCTGTAATGAATTCCTCCAATGATGGCTGTTTCATATAGTTCTCAAATGAAGGATGTTGGCTAACGGCGCTGTTTATGTTGCTAGGGTGTTGTTTATGTTGCTAGGGTGTTGTTTATGTAGCTAGGGTGTTGTTTATGTTGCTAGGGTGTTATTTATGTTGCTAGGGTGTTGTTTATGTTGCTAGGGTGTTGTTTATGTTGCTAGGGTATTGTTTATGTTGCTAGGGTGTTGTATATGTTGCTAGGGTGTTGTTTATGTTGCTAGGGTGTTGTATATGTTGCTAGGGTGTTGTTTATGTTGCTAGTGTGTTGTTTATGTTGCTAGGGTGTTGTATATGTTGCTAGGGTGTTGTTTATGTTGCTAGGGTGTTGTTTATGTTGCTAGGGTGTTGTTTATGTTGCTAGGGTGTTGTTTATGTTGCTAGGGTGTTGTTTATGTTGCTAGGGTGTGCCAGTTAGGTTACTTAATCACATAAACCTGCCAGGTTAATTGGTCATGTGAATAGGAGAATATGTTCAAAGAATGTTTTTTGTGCCCCAACGCATGTGTGAATTCTATACCCTCTACATTTTGCATGTTTTGAGGGGTTTATTCTGAATGAAGACTTATGTTGTATTTTACATTGTCATAAAGCTGCATATTGCAGGAAATAATTTAAAATGTTAACTTAAAAAAATTGACCTCTGAATTGGCACTGCCACTGCATAACGACAGGGGTGGGGTGGGGTGTCTGGCGTGTGGCCATGCAATGTGCAAGGTCCTGTTGAAATACTGCTATTTTTCTAAACATTTCATTTCGTTGTACAAACAGGTAGGCTAGTTTTTCAAGTACACACTTAGTTTAAAGAAATAGCCACTATATTTATATATCTTCATCGCTACAAAGAGCCAATCATGCTGGATGCTGTGTCATTGTTAGGATGAGGTAAAACTCATGTTTGATGTCAGAATGTGGCTTCAGCCACATTCTGACATTGTGAAGAGAGTGTTTTATACGGAGAGAATATATCATTTAGAAGTTTGTTTTTCCCAAGATCTGTTTGATATCTGTAGAATGGTTATATTATAACATGTAAATACAAGCAGTAAGAACAGATGTTGTGCTTGTATGACAGTAATAAATGAATAAAACAAACTATCTACTGATTGTGTACATGTGACCAGAGTGAACTACAACAAAGATGGGCTACAAACTCACGAACAAGGACTGGACCAATGGCTTCCTTGTCCTGTGGAGTTTTCTTGCTTTGGATGATGGCAGTTTTGTTCAATCTTGTAAACATCTTGTTAACTTGTGTGAAATACAAGCCATGTTACGAACTTACAACAAAGTTTTTTCCGGTTTCGCATGGGCAACATGTCACTGGACAACACAGTGATGTTGATTAGGTGGCCACAGGTCAAAAACCTTGGTCGCTAGTAAGAAACATCTAGTTTATACCAGCTACCATCCTGGGAATGCATTCTTGTATCCCTTCCCCTAACGGCAAATAGTTCTTGCAATTGTCAAGTCTATTGGCACAGTGTTCAATACCAGGCAGTGGGGTGACTCAGTCATTCGGTGACCTGGGGTTAAAACCCCCAGCAATGGTTCATATAAGTGGGTACAACCTGCCAAGTTTCTTAGCACCTGTGTGCATGTCTTTTGGATGAGCCGTATGTGCCCTCTGACTGGTGTCTGTGTCAGGGAAAATAAAAGAACTCACGCATTGTGCAAACATGTCATAGACTCACAGCTGAACATCCGCTGAACATACGCTGAATAATTGTTGAATATGTGCCAAAATATGCATACAAATATTCATTTGTGAGATATGCACATAAATGAACATAGAATATAGAATCTAAATTCAAGACGTGAAAATAATTGAGAAATGGTCAGACAGATGGTGGAATGTCTTCGATATTGTCCCTCACCTTTTCATATTGAAATTAGTTTGTAAACGTAAAAAGAGTAAAGATAACTTATACAGTACTGGGAATGCTCAAAGTTTGTAAACATAAAAAGGTAACTTATACTGGGAATGCTCAAAGTTTGTAAACATAAAAAGGGTAAAGGTAACTTATACTAGGAATGCTCAAAGTGTGTAAACATAAAAAGAGTAAAGGTAACTTATACTAGGAATGCTCAAAGTTTGTAAATGTAGAAAGGGTAAAGGTAACTTATACTGGGAATGCTCAAAGTTTGTAAACATAAAAAGGGTAAAGGTAACTTATACTAGGAATGCTCAAAGTTTGTAAACGTAAAAAGGGTAAAGGTAACTTATACTGGGAATGCTCAAAGTTTGTAAACGTAAAAAGGGTAAAGGTAACTTATACTGGGAATGCTCAAAGTTTGTAAACATAAAAAGGGTAAAGGTAACTTATACTAGGAATGCTCAAAGTTTGTAAACGTAAAAAGGGTAAAGGTAACTTATACTAGGAATGCTCAAAGTTTGTAAAGGTAAAAAGGGTAAAGGTAACTTATACTGGGAATGCTCAAAGTTTGTAAACATAAAAAGGGTAAAGGTAACTTATGCTAGGAATGCTCAAAGTTTGTAAACGTAAAAAGGGTAAAGGTAACTTATACTGGGAATGCTCAAAGTTTGTAAACATAAAAAGGGTAAAGGTAACTTATACTAGGAATGCTCAAAGTTTGTAAACGTAAAAAGGGTAAAGGTAACTTATACTGGGAATGCTCAAAGTTTGTAAACATAAAAAGGGTAAAGGTAACTTATACTAGGAATGCTCAAAGTTTGTAAACATAAAAAGGGTAAAGGTAACTTATACTGGGAATGCTCAAAGTTTGTAAACGTAAAAAGGGTAAAGGTAACTTATACTAGGAATGCTCAAAGTTTGTAAACGTAAAAAGGGTAAAGGTAACTTATACTGAGAATGCTCAAAGTTTGTAAACGTAAAAAGGGTAAAGGTAACTTATACTGGGAACGCTCAAAGTTTGTAAACATAAAAAGGGTAAAGGTAACTTATACTTGGAATGCTCAAAGTTTGTAAACATAAAAAGGGTAAAGGTAACTTATACTAGGATTGCTCAAAGTTTGTAAACGTAAAAATGGTAAAGGTAACTTATACTGGGAACGCTCAAAGTTTGTAAACGTAAAAAGGGTAAAGGTAACTTATACTGGGAACACTCAAAGTTTGTAAATGTAAAAAGGGTAAAGGTAACTTATACTGGGAACGCTCAAAGTTTGTAAACGTAAAAAGGGTAAAGGTAACTTATACAGGGAAAGCTCAAAGTTTGTAAATGTAAAAAGGGTAAAGGTAACTTATACTGGGAACGCTCAAAGTTTGTAAACGTAAAAAGGGTAAAGGTAACTTATACTGGGAACGCTCAAAGTTTGTAAACGTAAAAAGGGTAAAGATAACTTATACAGGGAACGCTCAAAGTTTGCAAACATAAAAAGGGTAAAGGTAACTTATACTGGGAACGCTCAAAGTTTGTAAACGTAAAAAGGGTAAAGGTAACTTATACTGGGAACGCTCAAAGTTTGTAAATGTAAAAAGGGTAAAGGTAACTTATACTGGGAATGCTCAAAGTTTGTAAACGTAAAAAGGGTAATGGTAACTTATATTGGGAACGCTCAATGTTTGTAAACGTAAAAAGGGTAAAGGTAACTTATACTGGGAATGCTCAAAGTTTGTAAACGTAAAAAGGGTAAAGGTAACTTATACTGGGAACGCAAAGTTTGTAAACGTAAAAAGGGTAAAGGTAACTTATACTAGGAATGCTCAAAGTTTGTAAACGTAAAAATGGTAAAGGTAACTTATACTGGGAACGCTCAAAGTTTGTAAACGTAAAAAGGGTAAAGGTAACTTATACTGGGAACACTCAAAGTTTATAAATGTAAAAAGGGTAAAGGTAACTTATACTGGGAATGCTCAAAGTTTGTAAACATAAAAAGGGTAAAGGTAACTTATACTGGGAACGCTCAAAGCGCTTTACATTCCACGCACTGGCAGACCTGTTTATACCAATACCAACTCAAACCATTTAGCCACTCTGCAATTACTGCACAAAAGCTGTTTGTTCACATATATCCACCATTGTCTATAGCCAGATACTCGTTTAATACAGCTCAGTGAACTGGACCAATGTGTAGTGAACGAAATTGGCCAAGTTTCAAAACAGCAGTCGGTAGACTCAAACCTTGGCCTCTTGATTGACAGTCCTCTTGATTGACAGTCCTGTCCTCTTGATTGACAGTCCTGTCTTCTTGATTGACAGTCCTGTCCTCTTGATTGACAGTCCTGTCCTCTTGGTTGACTGTCCTGTCCTCCTGATTGACAGCACGGTCCTCTTGATTGACAGCACAGTCCTCTTGATTGAATTTGTACATTTCTTTGTGGGAGAATTTATTTGTGTTCTGTCTTTGAAGCAGATGAATTACCCTTTCTCACACTCGCCCCCTGAGAGCCATCAATACAAGATCACATTACATAATGATCTGGCTTGAGTAATTGTAACACAGAGACATGTTGATACTTGATACTGATTAGCTCAGGTGAAGTGACATGTTTTCCCATTCCCTCTCATGTTTACAAACAGGAGTTACATGAATGTTTGATGGGGAATTTTTTTAATAAAAGTACAAGTGGTATTCAATGAAGATCCAAAAGCGAGATTTTTTTGTAATGTTTTTCTTATCACTTTCAATTAACCCTGCTTGTAAACACTCCTGTAGTTGTAAATAGATAAGAGATAACATATCCGTTTGCTGTTGTACATATGTGGGACCCAGCACATTTTTATATATTTTTGTCTGGCTTATTGGGTAACACAGACCACAATGTTTGACTGGAGATCCTGTTAGCTGTTTTGGAAGTTCTTGCATCCTGTAGTCGGGTCGTTTTAAGTGGCACACCGCAGCGTGATCTGTGAGTCAGCAGGGAATGCTTGTTCATGTTTTGTGCTGTGATAATTGTTAGATAGCGTTACCCTTGTCCAGGTCGTGGTATGATTGCTGCCTGTGTGTGTATGTGTGCAGTGACAGCCCATGTTCGTGTACACAACCGCGACTGTCAGCTGCAGGGAAGAAACGCAGCCATATGGCAGAGTAGGGTTGAGGGAGGTCGGTAGTTGCGTGTGTGTGCCGCGTGTGTGTTTGGCGTAGACGCGTAGACACGTACGGCTGGCCTTGCACTGCTGGGCTGTGGTTACTGCCTCACTATGGGCATATTGTGATGGAGTGGCTTTCTGCGTATCACAGGTAAGCCGTGGGTTCTCCACTATTTATCTTACCAATATATATACATATTATATATAAATATGTTAGGTCCGTTCCTGTTTGAACTGTTTTTCCTTGTGACGTCATCCCGAAAGTGTTATTACAATGGACTCTGATTAGCAGAATCGCAGATACCAAAATCAGCCTTTTAGTAATTAAATATTTTGGCTTGGACGGAATCTGACCGGAATCAGCTCTGGCCTCAAGTGATTATATTAATTAAGCAGCGTCCGTCATACTACTATTGCTACTGATACCTTAAATAGTAAATAGGAATAGTTCATAATAGCAAGAAATAGTTGATTTAACAGGGATTGTCCAAACTGGCATATGCACCCCACCCTAGCCTAACTGTAGCAGTATGTGCCTGTGTCACCAAGACTGCATGCAGTTGCATAATAACCCAATATAACTGTGGCTGTTAAGTCAGCCTTACATGTACCGACTTTTAGTCACCAACAGTTCGTCTGCCCAACAAATAGTTGGCAACTACCCATTGGCCGACCGTCGGCCGACCAATTTTTCATATGTCCACAAAAAGTGTTGCCAACTGTTGGTGGAGAACATACACATAACGACTACATTTGAGTTGCCAACTGAGTAGTCGTCAACATATTGGCAACTGAAGAATCAGTATGTGTATGGCGGGCGGGCTTTAGAGACATAGTTGATTGAGCAGGGGGACATTGTTACCTGTTACCGTCATTGTCATGCAACTTTGTCATGCATTTTGTGGCTAAACTCTGACATTATCACTTCCTTTACAAATGCAGCAATCTGTACATTCTTGGAATGACTTATCAAGATTTACCAAGATTTCCATCCAAAGCTATAGCTCCACATGACGAGTGCACAAGTAAGCCATTGGCTTATCAAGAGTCCAACAATTTATCATCCATGTATAGTCGGAGGAGATATCTTTCGGTTTTATTGTTAAGTGTATACTCATAGCTAGCAGTAACACAATCAGTAAATAATTGTTTCCATTCATTTATATCATCCTCTGTGAGAAATGAGAATGAGTACTTTCTCATATCCAACCTACACTATTATTTACTTTGTTGCTTCTAGTTCTAATATTTTCCTTCAGTTTATAGAAAGTATTTCTAACAATATCTTCACAACCATTCAGTATCTTAAAAAAACTACTTTAATTTGATCTCATCTTAGTCTCGTTGTCTTTAATGTTGTCATTATTGTTGTCTCTGTTGTCATCTCTATTGTTGTTTCTAATGTTGTCTCTATTGTTGTTTCTAATGTTGTCTCTATTGTTGTCTCTAATGTTGTCTCTATTGTTGTCTCTAATGTTGTCTCTAATGTTGTCTCTAATGTTGTCTCTATTGTTGTCTCTAATGTTGTCTCTATTGTTGTCTCTAATGTTGTCTCTATTGTTGTCTCTAATGTTGTCTCTAATGTTGTCTATATTGTTGTCTCTAATGTTGTCTCTAATGTTGTCTCTAATGTTGTCTCTATTGTTGTCTCTAATGTTGTCTCTATTGTTGTCTATATTGTCATTGCCAAGGTCTCAGTAAGCTGCATGTGGTACCAAACTCCTTACATATTAATATGGCTTGGCAACCAGGCCATTGTGTGAATTGTGGCTGATGACCACCAGGCTTCCACAGGATGGAAGATGAGACTTTAATCATGGTTTATCAACACCAGTCGTGCCTGCGAATTGGGTACAAAGTTGCTTTTTTTTTGGACTGAAATCAACTGTTTATTCCATCCTAGCTATTCATTGCTGTGCACTTAAAATGCCTGGCAAATGTGAAAATTGATAGGATAATTTGATCATTAGCTCATTGCTCAAATGATGATGTCCTCCAGCTCCTGCTGCCTGTGCAAGGGAAAGCTCACATCCACAGTCACATGACATACACCTGTGTCTAGGGTCACAGTGGGAGCAGGGCAGAAAATATGTATAGTGTTCCATAGTTTTTGTCCATAGTTTTAACTCAGTGGTACAAAAGAGTACCTAGTCTTTGCGCATTGCAGCGTGGCTGAAGTTGAGTTAGTGATGGAATGAACAGGTCTGCCCGGGGGGAGTGCTTTTTTACAGGATACAGCACAGTTAACTTTTAACTTAAATTCTACCCATCCCCCCCCCCCGGCCTGAAGGCAATGGGTCTGTAACTGTGAGTGTCTGAACACTCTCACTCTGGTTGCCCTTGGCAACATTCTGACGGGCCAACATTGATGGGTAACATAGGAAATGAACAGTGACGTCTAACAATGTTGTTTTCAAGGTATTGTCATTAATTCTACTTTTATCAAGGCTTTGACTGTTTTCTCACTGAAGGCCTGCCTCAATGACTAATAGTTGGCAACCATGTCAATTACAGTTGACAACTTCTGCATTTTTTTACCTGAGTCAGGTACAACTTCCAACCCACTTACATCATATGATGACAGGTGATTTCAACCATTTTTGTAAATTATTATTTAGAATACTTGATTTTTAAGCCATTGATTTCAATTTTGTTATTCTAAAGTACACCTATTATAAAAAAATGCCATATTTTCTATTAAGCACATTTTTATTAATTTATTAACAGAAACAGGTTACAATTACTAGTACGTTCCATACCATAAAAGTCTGATACGCATGTATGAATGAAAATAATATGATAATATGATGAATATTTTTTTTTTTTAAATACGGTGACCATAGCACATTGATTATGAACTATTCTGTGTACATTTTGTTTCCAAATACAACTTTTGATGAATTACCAGCAACCCTTGACAAGATTTGACTTAACCATTTTAACAAAATGTACAGGAACAAGGGATAAGGATAGGAAATCATGCCTGAAAGTATTTTAAATGTCTGCCGAAACCAATCTGACCAAGGCAGATTCATCAACTTTGAAAGCATTGCCTGAAATCATTACTTTGCTTTGTTGTAAAGATTGAAGACCAGCTCTCTCGGTTTGAGTAATGGCCACCTGTGGGCTGACTTAGAAGTCACCTCCATATACCACTGTGGGCATGTTTTATCTGCTCTGGTATGTAGTTATTGGCACTTTTGGCAACCATTGCAGACCACTATATTTTGTACACATTCACACACAGAGCTCTAACTGCTGTGGCAGTAGTGAGACTAGACATACTTGGTTATAGGTAACAGTTCATAGCACCGACAATCATGACACGTCGTTAATCTCATGTCTAGTGGTAGTGGTAGTGGTAGACTGTCAGATAATGCAGTTTCATGAAATTTGTCATGCGGATGAGACACTAAAAGCCATTGGACTCTCCCAGCTGTTGTAGATTCCAGGGGGAGTAAAAGATCCCACAATGGGAAATGGAAAAAAGCTGGTGGTCTCTATGTTTAGCTCACCAATTGTGGGAATGCACCCTATGTAATAGTTCTCAACAACTCAACGTTCTGTAATGGAAGAACTGGTAGGGAGCATTTTCCATTGAAAGATATGTTTTTCCACATTCTTCTAGAAGACACTGGAGGAAACTACTTCTTTGGGATGTAAGAAATGTAGAAGAAACTGTTGGAAAAAACTGGTAATTCCTGGTGAGGAGTTACACATCGTCACAGTTATTTGTCTTGCATTAGAATGCAGTCAGTTCGAACTGTTGACATTTCCGTATGAACTTTCTGTTTCGCTACCTCCAGGGTTGGTGCATGTTTGCCGCTTGGTGGAAAAACTGGTTTTCACTGTGGTTGATCAGTTTTTACCGACTGTCTCAAAAACAGGTTTTTTTGACAGTAAAAACCCAACCCTGACTTCCTCTGTTTGTAGCTGTTGGCAGGGTATGAACGGGCAGCAGGCATACCTTGGTGGGGCATTGTAGCTTCTCCATGGTAACGAATAAAACACTGTTGATTGTGTTTCAGTGGAGCATTGACCCATATCAACAGGGCAATGACAACTTTGTCTTGTGACATCTCATGATTTGTGGCATGTCAAAGTCTGATGCCTCACATTTGTCTGCAGGTTTAGGTACTGCCGCATTGTGACTGTTATCACGACTGCACATTTGATGTGACAAAACTGAAGATAATTCATATGTAAATGTTCTTTTGTCTTCTTCTACCACTGCAGCTGATGCCTTTGTCTTAGTCACATATAATGTGACTAGAGTATTGCCGACCTGGTGCATTCTCATCATTGGTTGGTTGGAAATAGGGACTACCACTTTGTGACAAGGTAGCCTACACATTTACCCCCTGTGTGGGTTCTTTTACTTCACCTGGCATAGACACCAGGTAGAAGGGTCTACAGCTTTTAGTGTCTCCTCATAAAAAACATACTTCCAACTTCTTTCCCATGTGCCAGATCCTAGAGAAGTAGACAAGCCGTGCCCAGTTTTTACAATGTCAAGTCAAAAACCAATTATGTGTCACAAATATCACTGCTCAGTACCAGGGTAAACTAACTATATTTTGAAGTCGCTGCACAGTGTATTCAGAGCTCAGTGAACTTATTGTCTGAGAGAATGTGTTTAAAAATTACCCGTAACTATGGGGACTGATGCAGTGGCACAGTTTACGTCGACTATTGATTGAATTATGGCCTTGACATGTTAGCAGCAGCTGCTGTTGCTAATTCGTAATTCACACTTTGATTGCAAGGGGTCTGCAAAATGTTTCATACATGTCATTACATTTGTCTGTGACCTATGCCATTATTTTTTTGTCAAACGGCTGTATTGATGTAGTGTTTTTGATGTGCTTAATAGCTTTCACATCAGCTACATAGTTATGTACATAAATTATATTGTCTGAATGTAGGATATTGTACATTTGATTGATGGGTTATGCTCTCAGAAATGTTCTATCTTCAGGAAAGTACCGCATGTCATGTTTGACTTGAATCGCCAGACTTTCGTGCTGTTTAAATTCTTTTTTTCACATGCCTGCGGTTACTTAGGTAGATTTACACACATCATGAACACATACGCTCACAAAGGTGCTCTTCTAGCGCAGATTGTTATTTGAATAGGACAAAATACCGAAGATAGTAATTTTTTTTGCTGGTGTAAGCTTTTACTGTTTATGTGAGAAGCTGTGCATTTTTTGGGCTTGGTTCTGTCCTTCATCACCTGTACATTGTCATTAACACCGTTGACTCTGTCCCTGCGAGCAGGGATGCACAATTGAAAACCGACACAAAAGATTGTAATTGCAAAGTCGAGGCTGTTTTTGGCTTCATCATTCACAACCTGTTGGAATAAGTTATTCGGGGGTAAAACGCTGTAACAACAGGGGTGATACGAAGCCACCAGCTTCAATTACCTGTGCACACAAAATGTTTTACGTTTTTGCCTGGGCGGTTGACGCTGGCATCTGTCAACTGGCATGCAACTAAAAGCACACACTAGTGTTGGATTTCGCACGTTTCGTCATCAGATGTCGACATAATTGGCTGTCAGAGGCTCTTCAAAGATCTACTCGACAGTCGATCGTTTGTGGCATTTGCAGCCAGCCTGCCTCTCCAAACGGCTGTTTTTGTGTTTTTGTTGTAATGGCTAGGTTCTACCTGCTGCCGTTTGACGGATGGAGTGCTAAATCTGTAGTTACCTGTTAGTGCGAGGATAATAATACGAGCCAAGGATCGTACTTGAAGTTGACATGTCTTATGGCCACCTGCGACCACAGGCTTGGTCGACCGGCTGCGACTATTAATGACAACCGCATTCAGATCGACAGATGTGACGGATTAGTCTCTATACCCTGGGTTCTCTGGTCATATCAGCGCTCTGACTTTGGGTGTATTTATCATAGTGTTTTTTTTGGTAAAACTGTAACAGTGTTTCTGAGAGCTTAATGGCTACTTTGACGTGGGAATGTTTTCAGAGGTACCGGTAAGTTGGATTACACTATAGTTTTGTTGTGTTGAAATAAATAGTCAGCTAAGTAGTATTTTATGCATGGCTTGGTTCTCAGTAGACGTAATAATGTCAGTAATAAAACTGTAATTTCTCAATATCTTTGTGATGCAGTTTGGTATCAGACACAGATATTTAAAAATTCCATTGATGGAGTGATACTTTCTGTTTGTTGATTCATGTCATTATGCGAGGTAGTTGGCAGAATTGATTGTGCCGCGGCATGGATGCTTCTGCAGTGGCTCATGAGAGATGGAATCCACCAGGCAGAAGGGACCCACAGCTTGCTATTCTGTGTTCAAGACTGTTGCTCTAACTTCTCCACTACTGTATTCACATGTTTTCTGTGCCATTATTGAGCTGATAATTTCATGAACATGCATCTGAATTATTCTGATGATTTAATAATTTAACCCTATCATTGCATTGAGCATTGTTCCTGTTATCCCTGCGGCTGCATTACTTATTACTTCCCGGGGAAAGGGTGGTTAAAAGGTGGTCAAAATAGGGTTGAATGTGGTAAAAAATATTTTATTTTTTTATTGCCATTTTTAAATAGGTGCTTATATGTGTTATTCATCTCCACACCTTGGTTAGCGTGTACGAGCCATAACAAGATTCCTCTGTCTGGCTCTAATATCTCTGTCATTCCACATGCTCCATCCAAACTCCAGTCACTTAATCTACGCTTCTTATCTGTGTATTACAGGTTTGCCTTGTCTTCCACTAAGTTGGCTGACATTACAGTGTTGTGTGTCGTTTGTTGCAGTGAGGAACAACTCAAGAAGACCGAGCCCCCTGGTGACAACACGCGGGATCAGTTGAAGCACGCCCCGTGGTTCCAGGCCGGCATTCCCAGGTATGTGTACACGTCAAAGTCATATTGACAACTAGCTGAGTAGCCCGGCGCTGCACGGGACAAACAGACAACCACTGCAAGAACTTCTGGCACCACCCAGTCAAGTTGTGGTAGTGCGATGCCAATGGCAATGACAACTTCACGTTCCAAAAATCATGTATAACTGCCTGTTTCACGAAGTGTTCACATGTGGATGTTTGACATAGATCACGTAACTTGCAACCATCATATAAAACACACACAGTGGTGCTAACAACTGTATGTGCTTTTGTTATGAATTACGTAATCTACGTCAAATGTCCATATATGTAATATCCCCAGCCCCAGGGAATTTTTTTATGTACTGTACAAACCATCCAAATAGGCCCCCGAATGTTCAGCCCCGTACATGTGAAACTGATGGAGATACGAGGGAACAAACATTCAGAGTCAACAACTACTTTATTATATAGATGGTGATGTTGGTATCCACCTACAAAAAGCGCTCGTGATGCGTTGCTCCATTATCAGAGCTAGTCTTGGCAGCAGCTAATTCAGTGCCAGTCATACACACACTTGGTGCAGCGTGTGTTAGAGTTAGCGAGTTCACACCATCCTTCACACACTTGGTGCAGCATGTGTTAGAGTTAGCGAGTCCACGCCATCCTACACGCACTTGGTGCCGCGTGTGTTAGAGTTAGCGAGTCCACGCCATCCTACTAACACTTCGTGCAGCATGTGTTGGAGTTACCAGGTAGTGAGTCCACACCATCCTACACAAACACACTTGGTGCAGCGTGTGTTACAGTTAGCGAGGCCACGCCATCCTACTCACATTTCGTGCAACATGTGTTGGAGTTACCAGATAGTGAGTCCACACCATCCTACACACACTTGGTGCAGTGTGTGTTATAGTTAGCGAGTCCAAGCCATCCTACTCACACTTTGTGCAGCATGTGTTGGAGTTACCAGGTAGTGAGTCCACACCATCCTACACACACTTGGTGCAGCGTGTGTTATAGTTAGCGAGTCCACGCCATCCTACACACACTTGGTGCAGCGTGTGTTATAGTTAGCGAGTCCACACCATCCTACACACACTTGGTGCAGTGTGTGTTATAGTTAGCGAGTCCAAGCCATCCTACTCACACTTTGTGCAGCATGTGTTGGAGTTACCAGGTAGTGAGTCCACACCATCCTACACACACTTCGTGCAGCATGTGTTAGAGTTGGCGAGTCCACGCCATCATATTCACACTTCGTGCAGCATGTGTTGGAGTTACCAGGTAGTGAGTCCACGTCATCCTACACACACTTCGTGCAGCGTGTGTTAGAGTTAGCGAGTCCACACCGTCCTACACACACTTGGTGCAGCGTGTGTTAGAGTTGGCTAGTCCATGCCATCCTACTCACACTTCATGCAGCATGTGTTGGAGTTACCAGGTAGTGAGTCCACGCCATCCTACACACACTTCGTGCAGCGTGTGTTAGAGTTGGCAAGTCCACGCCGTCCTACACACACTTGGTGCAGCGTGTGTTAGAGTTAGCGAGTCCACGCCATCCTACACACACTTCGTGCAGCATGTGTTGGAGTTACCAGGTAGTGAGTCCATGCCATCCTGCACACCTTCGTGCAGCGTGTGTTAGAGTTGGCGAGTCCATGCCTTCCTACACACACTTGGTGCAGCGTGTGTTAGAGTTGGCGAGGCCACGCCATTCTACACACACTTGGTGCAGCGTGTGTTAAAGTTGGCAAGTCCACGCCATCCTACACACACTTGGTGCAGCGTGTGTTAGAGTTGGCGAGTCCACGCTATCCTACACACACTTGGTGCAGCGTGTGTTAGAGTTGGCGAGTCCACGCTATCCTACACACACTTGGTGCAGCGTGTGTTAGAGTTGGTGAGTCCACGACAGGTTACATGTTTTTAGTTTCTCTTCTGAAAGACGCAGGCAAAGTGGGGTGAACTAAATTGAAACTTTGATAGTGCATAGCTCTAGCCACTGCGCCACTGCGCCAATGTGCCACTGCGCCACTGCAAAACATTGATGTTCGGCACATTTACGATAACTATATGAACTACCAGTATACAAGAATGTCACATAGATGACAGTGACATGTCACTGGCATTACTTGTGTCTGTCACTATGTCCTGGTGATACTTTCCACCGACACTGTCTACCTTTGACAAACACACTGTCTACCTTTGACTTGTCTACCAAAAATAGTACGAGAAACTCACACCTTTGAATTTTTTTTGGCTGTATGTAGAACATGTATACATGACATGGGAAGCTGTATGTAGAACATGTGTACATGACACGGGAAGCTGTATGTAGAACATGTATACATGACATGGGAAGCTGTATGTAGAACATGTGTACATGACACGGGAAGCTGTATGTAGAACATGTGTACATGACATGGGAAGCTGTATGTAGAACATGTATACATGACATGGGAAGCTGTATGTAGAACATGTGTACATGACATGGGAAGCTGTATGTAGAACATGTGTACATGACATGGGAAGCTGTATGTAGAACATGTATACATGACATGGGAAGCTGTGTGTAGAACATGTGTACATGACACGGGAAGCTGTATGTAGAACATGTGTACATGACATGGGAAGCTGTATGTAGAACATGTATACATGACATGGGAAGCTGTATGTAGAACATGTGTACATGACATGGGAAGCTGTGTGTAGAACATGTGTACATGACATGGGAAGCTGTATGTAGAACATGTGTACATGACATGGGAAGCTGCATGTAGAACATGTATACATGACACGGGAAGCTGTATGTAGAACATGTGTACATGACATGGGAAGCTGTATGTAGAACATGTGTACATGACATGGGAAGCTGTATGTAGAACATGTGTACATGACATGGGAAGCTGTGTGTAGAACATGTGTACATGACATGGGAAGCTGTATGTAGAACATGTGTACATGACATGGGAAGCTGTGTGTAGAACATGTGTACATGACATGGGAAGCTGTATGTAGAACATGTATACATGACACGGGAAGCTGTATGTAGAACATGTGTACATGACATGGGAAGCTGTATGTAGAACATGTATACATGACATGGGAAGCTGTATGTAGAACATGTGTACATGACATGGGAAGCTGTGTGTAGAACATGTGTACATGACATGGGAAGCTGTATGTAGAACATGTGTACATGACATGGGAAGCTGCATGTAGAACATGTATACATGACACAGGAAGCTGTATGTAGAACATGTGTACATGACATGGGAAGCTGTATGTAGAACATGTATACATGACATGGGAAGCTGTATGTAGAACATGTGTACATGACACGGGAAGCTGTATGTAGAACATGTGTACATGACATGGGAAGCTGTATGTAGAACATGTGTACATGACATGGGAAGCTGTATGTAGAACATGTATACATGACATGGGAAGCTGTATGTAGAACATGTGTACATGATACGGGAAGCAGGAGGAATCATTGTCCTTGTGGTACATAATTGACCACTTCAACCATCGAACACAACACTCTGCCCTGGTGGTCGGCCAGTCAATGTCGGTCCTTGCCCCATCAATCTCTATTTGTGTCACCTGTCTCCCCATTGATGGGTTGACTTTCTCCTGCCAGTTGACAAATTTGTGTCTGTTGTGTAATCAGAAAAACTCACCTGAGTATGCACCAATTAATTTATTGTCTGAGTTTACCTTCTCTACAGTTAGTCAGTCCAAGACTGGTTAGACATGTACTCACTGTGAGTCATCTTTTACTTCCCCTGACACAGACACCAGGTATTATTAAGGGACCAGTGGCTGTAGCATCTCATCTGAATGAGGTGAACAAAGTGGGTGAAAAAAATTGCCCAAGTTTACAAAATGGCGGCAGGTGGACTCAAACTGCACTCCTCATGATCGACAGTCTGATGCTTTAGTCACTTCCTCTTGATCAACAGTCTGATGCTCTAGCTGCCTCCTTGTAACCGACAGTCTGATGCTCTAGCTGCCTCCTTGTAATTGACAGTCTGATGTTCTACCCTCTTCCTCATGATTGAGTCTGATGCTCTAGCCTCTTCCTCATGATTGAGTCTGATGCTCTAGCCTCTTCCTCATGATTGAGTCTGATGCTCTAGCCTCTTCCTCATAATTGAGTCTGATGCTCTAGCCTCTTCCTCATGATTGAGTCTGATGTTCTACCCTCTTCCTCATGATTGAGTCTGATGCTCTAGCCTCTTCCTCATGATTGAGTCTGATGCTCTAGCCTCTTCCTCATGATTGAGTCTGATGCTCTAGCCTCTTCCTCATGATTGAGTCTGATGCTCTAGCCTCTTCCTCATGATTGAGTCTGATGCTCTAGTCTCTTCCTCATGATTGAGTCTGATGCTCTAGCGTCTTCCTCATGATTGAGTCTGATGCTCTAGCCTCTTCCTCATGATTGAGTCTGATGCTCTAGCTGCTTCCTCGTGATTGACAGTCTGATGCTCTAGCCGCCTCCTCGTAATCGACAGTCTGATGGTGTCGCCGCTGTGTTACTGTGCTCCTTGCTTTCACACTTTTGTCCACACTAGGCCAGTCTTCAGTGCTGTTTACTTAGCTTACTGGAAGTCCAACCAAATATTTCTCAATAACTTCATTACCATATAATATTTTAAAAACAGTTTGTTCTCCAGGTTTCTAACTATTGTCAATGAACCGACACTTGTTAGATGTTATTTACCCCTACGCTCCCTCAGTTCTGGGATAAGTCTTTTTGTGTTCTTTCCATCTTGTGTTTCCTTGTTCTGTTCTCTGTGCTTGCTCCCAGTATCTTAATAATCCTCTTCGCTCCAACTGGTTCATTGGGTCGAAACTACACTTCTCCAATGCACTGTACTTTGGGCTGTTGCTTTAATCTCTTTCCAGGTGGTTTCAAACATTGACATTTCTTCAGTGACTCATGTCCAACTACCTTTTTGTCTTCCTTGTTTTCTCTTTCCTTGTGGATTCCACTCCAAGGCCCGTCATGTAGCATTTGTATTTTAAAATTCCATCGATGGAGTGATACTTTCTGTTTATTTATTCATGTTGTTATGCAAGGTAGTTGTCAGAATTGATTGAGCCGCGGCATGGATGCTTCTGCAGTGGCTCATGAGAGATGGAATCCACCAGGCAGAAGGGACCCACAGCTTGCTATTCTGTGCTCCAGACTGTTGCTCTAACTTCTCCACTACTGTATTCACATGTTTTCTGTGCCATTATTGAGCTGATGATTTCATGAACATGCATCTGAATTATTCTGATGATTTAATAATTTAACCCTATCATTGCATTGAGCATTGTTCCTGTTATATCCCTGCGGCTGTGCTCTCCACAGAGTGCTCGGAAACTTTTATATCAGCACTAATGTTTCAATCAGATCCATTCCGCTTTGGAAAAGATGCAAATTAACCACATTTTTTCACCAAGTCCATTGGACCTTGTATTACGTAACTCAGGTGTCTCAATCACAACGTTGCGGCATTGACTCCAGAAGGCCTCATATTCGAGTGCACAGTAACTGTGAATTGTTATTAAATCCAGGTGGCTTTATCGAGAAGCAAATGTGGCCAATAACGTAGACATGGATTATTTGTAAAAACAATAGTGGTCTGGTGCCACCTGAAGCCATCAGCAAAGCTCTAAGCTGCATGTGGCCTGGCCCCGTTTTGATAGGATTCTTGTGAGCTTAGCACAATTGTCATCTGTCCTGTTTTGATTGTAAAATAATAGTGGACCGTAAAAATGTGTTTAAACAAAACAATTGCGCTGTGGCAATTGTATTTAAGTAGTCATTTTGACTCAATCAAATTACATTTTATTCACTGTGCTCAAATCTGTTGTGCAGAAGAGTGACATCTGTGTCAGTGCAGTAGTAGGATGTAGTCTCTACGACCATTTGTGTCAGTGCAGTGGTAGGATGTAGTCTCTACGACCATTTGTGTCAGTGCAGTGGTATGATGTAGTCTCTACGACCATCTGTGTCAGTGCAGTGGTAGGATGTAGTCTCTACGACCACCTGTGTCAGTGCAGTGGTAGGACGTAGTCTCTATGACCATCTGTGTCAGTGCAGTAGTAGGATGTAGTCTCTATGACCATCTGTGTCAGTGCAGTAGTAGGATGTAGTCTCTATGACCACCTGTGTCAGTGCAGTAGTAGGATGTAGTCTCTACGACCATCTGTGTCAGTGCAGTAGTAGGACATAGTCTCTATGACCATCTGTGTCAGTGCAGTAGTAGGATGTAATCTCTATGACCACCTGTGTCAGTGCAGTAGTAGGATGTAGTCTCTATGACCATCTGTGTCAGTGCAGTAGTAGGATGTAGTCTCTATGACCATCTGTGTCAGTGCAGTAGTAGGACGTAGTCCCTACGACCACCTGTGTCAGTGCAGTAGTAGGATGTAGTCTCTACGACCATCTGTGTCAGTGCAGTAGTAGGATGTAGTCTCTATGACCATCTGTGTCAGTGCAGTAGTAGGATGTAGTCTCTACGACCACCTGTGTCAGTGCAGTAGTAGGATGTAGTCTCTACGACCATCTGTGTCAGTGCAGTAGTAGGACATAGTCTCTATGACCATCTGTGTCAGTGCAGTAGTAGGATGTAGTCTCTATGACCACCTGTGTCAGTGCAGTAGTAGGATGTAGTCTCTACGACCATCTGTGTCAGTGCAGTAGTAGGATGTAGTCTCTACGACCATCTGTGTCAGTGCAGTAGTAGGATGTAGTCTCTACGACCATCTGTGTCAGTGCAGTAGTAGGACATAGTCTCTATGACCATCTGTGTCAGTGCAGTAGTAGGATGTAGTCTCTATGACCACCTGTGTCAGTGCAGTAGTAGGATGTAGTCTCTACAACCACCTGTGTCAGTGCAGTGGTAGGATGTAGTCCCTACGACCACCTGTGTCAGTGCAGTAGTAGGACGTAGTCTCTACGACCATCTGTGTCAGTGCAGTAGTAGGATGTAGTCTCTACGACCACATGTGTCAGTGCAGTGGTAGGATGTAGTCTCTATGACCATCTGTGTCAGTGCAGTAGTAGGATGTAGTCTCTATGACCATCTGTGTCAGTGCAGTAGTAGGATGTAGTCTCTATGACCACCTGTGTCAGTGCAGTAGTAGGATGTAGTCTCTATGACCATCTGTGTCAGTGCAGTAGTAGGATATAGTCTCTATGACCATCTGTGTCAGTGCAGTAGTAGGATATAGTCTCTACGACCATCTGTGTCAGTGCAGTAGTAGGATATAGTCTCTACGACCATCTGTGTCAGTGCAGTAGTAGGACGTAGTCTCTACGACCATCTGTGTCAGTGCAGTAGTAGGACGTAGTCTCTACGACCATCTGTGTCAGTGCAGTAGTAGGACGTAGTCTCTATGACCACCTGTGTCAGTGCAGTAGTAGGATGTAGTCTCTATGACCATCTGTGTCAGTGCAGTAGTAGGACGTAGTCCCTACGACCACCTGTGTCAGTGCAGTAGTAGGATGTAGTCTCTACGACCACCTGTGTCAGTGCAGTAGTAGGACGTAGTCCCTACGACCACCTGTGTCAGTGCAGTAGTAGGACGTAGTCTCTATGACCATCTGTGTCAGTGCAGTGGTAGGATGTAGTCTCTACGACCACCTGTGTCAGTGCAGTAGTAGGATGTAGTCTCTACGACCATCTGTGTCAGTGCAGTGGTAGGATGTAGTCCCTACGACCACCTGTGTCAGTGCAGTAGTAGGACGTAGTCTCTACGACCATCTGTGTCAGTGCAGTAGTAGGATGTAGTCTCTACGACCACCTGTGTCAGTGCAGTGGTAGGATGTAGTCTCTATGACCATCTGTGTCAGTGCAGTAGTAGGATGTAGTCTCTATGACCATCTGTGTCAGTGCAGTAGTAGGATGTAGTCTCTATGACCACCTGTGTCAGTGCAGTAGTATGATGTAGTCTCTATGACCATCTGTGTCAGTGCAGTAGTAGGATATAGTCTCTATGACCATCTGTGTCAGTGCAGTAGTAGGATATAGTCTCTACGACCATTTGTGTCAGTGCAGTAGTAGGATATAGTCTCTACGACCATCTGTGTCAGTGCAGTAGTAGGACGTAGTCTCTACGACCATCTGTGTCAGTGCAGTAATAGGACGTAGTCTCTACGACCATCTGTGTCAGTGCAGTAGTAGGACGTAGTCTCTACGACCATCTGTGTCAGTGCAGTAGTAGGACGTAGTCTCTATGACCACCTGTGTCAGTGCAGTAGTAGGATATAGTCTCTATGACCACCTGTGTCAGTGCAGTAGTAGGATGTAGTCTCTACGACCACCTGTGTCAGTGCAGTAGTAGGACATAGTCTCTACGACCATCTGTGTCAGTGCAGTAGTAGGACATAGTCTCTATAACCATCTGTGTCAGTGCAGTAGTAGGACGTAGTCTCTACGGCCACCTGTGTCAGTGCAGTAGTAGGACATAGTGTCTATGACCATCTGTGTCAGTGCAGTGGTAGGATGTAGTCTCTACGACCATCTGTGTCAGTGCAGTAGTAGGATGTAGTCTCTATGACCATCTGTGTCAGTGCAGTAGTAGGATGTAGTCTCTACGACCATATGTGTCAGTGCAGTAGTAGGATGTAGTCTCTATGACCACCTGTGTCAGTGCAGTAGTAGGATATAGTCTCTACGACCACCTGTGTCAGTGCAGTAGTAGGATGTAGTCTCTATGACCATCTGTGTCAGTGCAGTAGTAGGATGTAGTCTCTACGACCACCTGTGTCAGTGCAGTAGTAGGATGTAGTCTCTATGACCATCTGTGTCAGTGCAGTGGTAGGATATAGTCTCTACGATCATCTGTGTCAGTGCAGTAGTAGGATGTAGTCTCTATGACCATCTGTGTCAGTGTAGTAGTAGGATGTAGTCTCTATGACCATCTGTGTCAGTGCAGTAGTAGGATGTAGTCTCTATGACCATCTGTGTCAGTGCAGTGGTAGGATATAGTCTCTACGACCATCTGTGTCAGTGCAGTAGTAGGACGTAGTCTCTACGGCCACCTGTGTCAGTGCAGTAGTAGGATGTAGTCTCTACGACCATCTGTGTCAGTGCAGTGGTAGGATATAGTCTCTACGACCATCTGTGTCAGTGCAGTAGTAGGATGTAGTCTCTATGACCATCTGTGTCAGTGCAGTAGTAGGATGTAGTCTCTACGACCACCTGTGTCAGTGCAGTAGTAGGATGTAGTCTCTACGACCATCTGTGTCAGTGCAGTGGTAGGATATAGTCTCTATGACCATCTGTGTCAGTGCAGTGGTAGGATATAGTCTCTACGACCACCTGTGTCAGTGCAGTGGTAGGATATAGTCTCTACGACCACCTGTGTCAGTGCAGTAGTAGGACGTAGTCTCTATGACCATCTGTGTCAGTGCAGTGGTAGGATATAGTCTCTACGACCACCTGTGTCAGTGCAGTGGTAGGATATAGTCTCTACGACCATCTGTGTCAATGCAGTGGTAGGATATAGTCTCTATGACCATCTGTGTCAGTGCAGTGGTAGGATATAGTCTCTACGACCACCTGTGTCAGTGCAGTAGTAGGATGTAGTCTCTATGACCATCTGCTGCACATTGCATAGTTTATGAAGCGAGAATCAACACAAATGTAGTTATTAATAGGCAATGTTCTATTCATATTCTGTATTACATTATTTAAGTCTGTTGTGCAACATGCTACACGGGCAAGCTAAACAAGTGTTACATGCTACACGGGTCAAGCTAAACAAGTGTTACACTTCAATTTATTCCTTTTCCAAAACACAGTGATCATTTTATCTGTAAAAATATTTTTTTAAATATCTGTGGTTGTGTTGGAAATTCTTATTGTTAGAAATAAACTAAATGATTGATTGATTGATTGATTGATTGATTGATTGATTGATTGATTGATTGATTGCTGTGTTCCCAGGGAGCAGGCCCTGGAGAAGCTGAGCCAGGAAAACATCGGTGCCTTCATAGTACGCAACAGCACTACCCACCCCGGCTGTTTCGCCCTCTCCGTCAAGGTGCCAAAGTTTGACAACCCGTCGGGAATTTCGAACTATCTGATCACACGAACGCCATCAGCTGGCTTCAAAGTGAAGGTCAGTCAAACCTTTTGCAAATACATTTGTGAAGCTATGTTTTGACAATATTTTGTGTTTTTATGACAAAAATAAACAAAGGTAGACAGCATTCGATATGATTGCAATGTTCAAATCCACAAACCTTTTTCTAAATAAATCCTGTTTGTAGATACAGTGTATGTTATTACTCCTTGACCTACTTGTATGTTATTACTCCTTGACCTACTTGTATGTTATTACTCCTTGACCTACTTGTTTGTTATTACTCCTTGACCTACTTGTTTGTTATTATTCCTTGACCTACTTGTATGTTACTAGTCCTTGACCTACTTGTTTGTTATTACTCCTTGACCTACTTGTATGTTACTACTCCTTGACCTACTATATGAATATGAAAATGAAAGCTATTCACCACACAAGATTTCTTGACCCACTCTCTCTCCCTCTCTCTCCTTCCCTCCCCTCCCCTCCCCCTTCTCTCATCCTTCCCCTCTCTCCCCCTCACTCATCGAAGCAATTGTTTTATAATATGCTTCTCCAAATCAACCCACAAATTTGATTTCCCTTTGAAATCAACACTCCTAGATTGCTATGAAACTAACTGCTCATAACATAGCAGAAGCTATGACTACACAGGGAAGTTTATTTAGTGCATGATTTAATATTAATATATTCATTGTGCTTTCATTCAAACTGTTGATTGCAAATGAATAAATATCATTTGCAAAAACAAAGTTGTATGTGATCAACAGGTCTGTTAAATGAAAAAAATATAAAAAACATGATTTCCATGACTATGAACATTTCCAACAAATTACTAAACCCATCCTTGTGACGAAATGGTAATGATTAAACCCATCCTTGTGACGAAATGGTAATGTTATTTATGTTCAAATGTTGTATTCTATTTTTCTTGCAACTGCACAAGATATCTCTCAGTTATATCATCACATTAATTATTCAGTATCCCTGACACTTTGAACACATACCTGTACATCAGGCTGTGTGTCAGAGGAACATTGTTTATTTAATGAGAAACTGTAGTCCCTGTATATTGTATATAAGTGGCATTTGTGGAATCGCAATGTTGGGCCAAAATGACATCAAGCATCGACTCTGATATTGCCAAGTTGGAATTTCTAATCATGCAGGGCTTCCTTGCCACTAATATAATTAGCAGTTATTGTGGATTAGCCAATAAAATAATTTTAATCTATTCCAAACTAATACAACTGATTGTTACCATTATATAATATAGTAACACTTTGTGAACTTGAATTTGGAGGGACTGGGGAATCACTTTAAGTTGTCCATGTGAGTTAAATCGTCTTTACACAAGGCAGCTCAAGTTATGTGGGTATTCGAGTTAATAAAGTTTTATAGTATATGGTTTCTGGGAATTTGCATAAAAATTATGATCTTTAAATTACAAATATTTTTGGCATTGTCCACCAGGGCTTGATGTTGACAGAAACCACTTGTGGTGGGAAGATGTTGAAAGACTGAGTGAATATCTTTGTTTTAGCAGCAACATATGTCTATATGTATGTACAATCTATGTCATTGCTATACACAGGGTATATATAGACATGTCATCACTATTAGTCGTTCCAGTCACTACTCCCTGGTGATGCGTCACCACCGACGCTGACATGTGTTTGTGTCATTGCAGGGTCTGGAGAAGGAGTGGCAGACGTTGACGGCACTGGTGACGCACCACACAGTCATGCAGGAGATGCTTCCTTGCACCCTGCGCCTCCCACGCAACTCCCGTAACCCGTCCTTCCGGGACTCCGACAAGGACGAGGAGGAAGAGGACTATCGGAAAGTATGCAGCTCCACCGCCAAGAACCTACCCGATCTCCAGGCATGAGGCGGACTCGTGGTGCCACCTTGTGGCACTTAGTGGCATGTGACGTTGCTGACTGTGACCTTTTGACCCCTGGGGACATCTATGAGATCGGATTTTCGCTCCTGAGTTATTTTGTCATCAGAGATGATTTGTAAAAAGTGTTGAAAGTCAAGAAACTGTGAAGGTTTCTACCTGTGAAGGCTGCAGATCTAATTGTCGTTTTAATTGTGGAATATCAATCCTGAATAGGTGACAACTGTCACCTATCATGGAACAGTGACAAAGTGGAAGGTGATGAGTGCTAATTTAATGATCGTTGCCAGTGAAAACTAGACTGCTGATTAGCAATAATCACACATAGTTTTCATACTGCAGAAACTGAATACTCACCAGTGGAATGAGTCTCTCACACAGAGAGAAACATCTTTGTGTGCAGCCTGTGTGGTTAGGATGTGCAGAGGAATACACATACAGAGAAACATCACTGTTGTAGAGGAATATGGCCAGGTCAGACTGCGAAACAAGAACACAGAATTGTGTCTGTGAATATAGGAAAGAGACCCGGTTTGCCTAAAAATGCTATCCAATGATGAGATGAGAGAGCCAGAACTGGAATCTGCATCGCCTGTGTGTAGTTGAAGCACGCGGTCTTGTGGAACTAGATCTACACCGATAGGAACAGACCTGTATATATAGGAAAGTGACGTGTGTTGCAGAACATTGCATGTACAATGTACATGCAAGGCAGCGGTCAGGATGAGATTGAACACATAGGAGTATCAGCTGTATATAGGTTAGAGGTGTATTTCAGATCGGGACTGATGCATGTTCCAGAATGCATCACCCGGGCACTTCCTGTTTGCCGACAAAGGTCCTCTATGCAAATAGGAATGCCTGTGCTCATATGAACGTATGTCGCTCCAAAGAATTCCACAAACCTGAGAAGATTACCTGCACGTGGCCAAAAGTATATTGGGAGTGTGTGTAAATAGTTGTTGAAGGCTGATCAGAGGAGTGTAGATATGTGCTGAGAAGTTGCTATCTGGATATAATCTTGGCAGGCATCAGAAACACTGATAAAAATTAGTGGAATATATCAAAGTTTGTATGTAAATACAAATGATTTTTTATTTTAGAGCGATTGCAGTATTTTTACAGCTTACTTTTATTGCCCCACCAACATTTCGGTTTTACTTTTGTATTGTTGCGACTATTTCATTTTATGTTTATCTGAAACAGTCACCAATCGTAGATGCACAAGTGTCCCAGTGGCAGGCTCGTTGTTCTAGTCACTTGCTGTTTTTTTATGATGTTCAGTGACACTGCCGTCATTGAAAATGGTGACAGTGACGTTGGTGACTCTACCTTTGTGGTTCAGTGCGACACCGACATTGCCTGGAAAACATTATCAGTTACACTTGCAAAGTGACTGAGTGGGACACTGCTGAAGTGACACTTGTTGCCAAGGTAACAACTAAATTCCCATTACTGAAGTGACACTTGCTGCCAATGTAATAACTTAATTTCCACTGCTGAAGTGATACTGGTTGCCAAGATAACATCTGCATTCCCATTGCTGAAGTGACATTTGTTGCAAAGGTAACAACTTAATTTCCACTGCTGAAGTGAAATTGGTTGCCAAGGTAACAACTTAATTTCCACTGCTGAATGACATTTGAAGAAAGATGTTGCCAAGATTACAATTGAATTTTCACTGCTTAAGTGATAATTGCATAATTATGTTGCCATGTAACAAAGTGAATATTCACTATTCAAGCAACACTTGCATAATGCCATTGTCAAGGTACCAGATAAATTGTTGATTCCATGCAACATGGCTTTCAGAAATGGTTGTCTAGCCAGTACAATGGTAATTCTTCTTTTACATTAGACACCAACTGAAATTCATCATCAGCATTGTACCCATAACTAACATGTGAATAAAATCAATATTTGAAAATCGTATGTTGACATTCTGTTAATGATTTGGGTATCAGATACTAATCAGTTAATAGATATTATAAGGTACAGACAGGTACAATTTAACAATTAGATTAACACTAATCTAATGGCATCTGAACAACCACACCTTGCCAGCCTGGCTTCCTACTCTGCTGGACTCATACATTTATCAAACCAGCTGAGGGGTGATAAATTGGAATACAGTATATAACAAATACTGTAACTACCTGCGTTACTGTGCATGGGCTGGGAATTTGGAATGTGACTAAAGGGCTTTAAAACTCCCCGATCCTTGACTGACTTAACCCATCACAAGTCAGGTTCGTTTATGTTCAAGTCTGTAGCTAGGGTGTGAGTAGTCTAAGTGATATGCACAGTCGGTTTAATAAAAGTGTGTAATTCTGTTAAAATCATCAAGAATCGACTTTGATCACTAGATCGGGTAACTTGGGAAGTGAACAGCCTTGTGTAATAATATAGATATGAACCACTTTAGCCCTTTTTTCTGCTGAATTGACCAAAACTGTTAAAAAATCGAGGAGGGACATTTACGTGAACTTCAAAATGATCCATTTTGCCAATGCTCACATTAACAACCATGGGTCGTGCCCGAGGACGAAAATTTCAGTGAAACCAAAAATTTCAGTGAAACCAATCCTCTCGTATTTTGGCAAAATCTAATTTGCTTAATTTTAATTTGCGAACTTAACTTTTTGTGGTAAAAGCACTTACGCTGATTGAATAAGTCAACCTGGGTTTGATGTAGACAGAGACCATTTGAGGACGGTTTAAATATGGAGTGGGATATCAAAGAAATGTCCCATGTGCAATTTTAAATGTACGAGCTAAATTTAAAATAGACAATCCTCCTCCACCAATACAAATGACATCGTTGTGCTTTGATTCATATGATATACAACAAACATTGATGAAATTGGAGTGGGTGCCTAGGCGGGCATGATGGGCGGGTAGGGAAAACCAAGAAAACTTGGCGGGGGCGATAATACGAACATGGGCGATGTAGATACGCACCTTTACAGTAAAACAGAATCAACACTTGAGCCATCATCATTTTATTGTAAGACATATTCTTACCTATACCATTCGTTGACATGTCAGTGACGAAACATGACAAAAAGTGAAGATTTGAAAAGCTGCAACCATACGTTTAAACGTGCTGTTAACTACTACAGTCCTTCGAGCAGTACGTCTGTTATCTGCTGTGTGCAAATATGCATACTAAATCCCCATGACAGCATCCACCAAGTGTACTTTAACGCATGGTTAATTACCAGACAACAATGATGAAAATGACAAGAGACAACGCGGAAGGTGAACTATAACTAACATCAGCAGAATTGGCCTTTGGCGAAATGCAAGAAATGGTACTGGAAGCTACAAACTGAACGTGCACTGTGTCATGCAGCCAACATCTCAAGGACGCAGTCACCATGACTAGTCATGGCAGAGATGTCACGGCAACGTTGACACCTTCCGACTGTCCCATCTAGTATGTCACACCATGTAAAAGGATGCACACCCTATTGGTAGGGAATGCCCTTTGACTCATAGCCCATCATAAGCTTCTTCAGCTCGGCAATGGCAGCACCTGGATTCAGGCCCTGAAAGCAAAAGAAAATGCCATGAAATATAAGTAGTGTGAACAGAAATTAATTACAATTTGTCTGACAGTTTATCTAAAAAAAAAACATTTTATTTTCTGGTGAAAAGAAACCTATAAATGTGCTCACTGCTCTGTTAATATCATATATAAACAGTCACATTTCTTTAATTCCCTGACTCTTAATTAAGCCTTGAAATATCCAGTGAGTAAGATTTTTTAAATTTTTTGTAAGTTTATGGAAGGCAAGATACTTCAAGTGGAAAAATTATATGCCACTCCAGGTGTACCTTCAGAGGTGGCATACAACAGTCAGTTGTTCAACTGATTTACAAATTTTCAGCGGATAAAATCACGAAACCCAATATGAACATTGAATAATTGAAACTGGTGCAATTTCAAAGTTCTTGTAGTTGACATGGTAGTGTCGTTTTCGTGATGGTGTGACAGTATGTGGAGTGGACAGACTACAGACCTTGGGGCAGGTCTTGGAACAGCTCATGATGGTGTGACAGTATGTGGAGTGGACAGACTACAGACCTTGCGGCAGGTCTTGGAACAGTTCATGGTGGTGTGACAGTATGTGGAGTGGACAGACTACAGACCTTGGGGCAGGTCTTAGAACAGCTCATGGTGGTGTGACAGTATGTGGAGTGGAAAGACTACAGACCTCAGGGCAGGTCTTGGAACAGCTCATGATGGTGTGACAGTATGTGGAGTGGACAGACTACAGACCTCGGGGCAGGTCTTGGAACAGCTCATGATGGAGTGACAGTATGTGGAGTGGACAGACTACAGACCTCGGGGCAGGTCTTGGAACAGCTCATGATGGTGTGACAGTATGTGGGGTGAACAGACTACAGATCTGGGGGCAGGTCTTGGAACAGCTCATGGTGGTGTGACAGTATGTGGAGTGGACAGACTACAGACCACGGGGCAGGTCTTGGAACAGCTCATGGTGGTGTGACAGTATGTGGAGTGGACAGACTACAGACTTCGGGGCAGGTCTTGGAACAGCTCATGATGGTGTGACAGTATGTGGAGTGGAAAGACTACAGACCTCGGGGCAGGTCTTGGAACAGCTCATGATGGTGTGACAGTATGTAGAGTGGACAGATTACAGACTTCGGGGTAGGTCTTGGAACAGCTCATGATGGTGTGACAGTATGTGGGGTGGACAGACTACAGACCTCGGGGCAGGTCTTGGAACAGCTCATGATGGTGTGACAGTATGTGGGGTGGACAGTCTACAGACCTCGGGGCAGGTCTTGGAACAGCTCATGACGGTGTGACAGTATGTGGAGTGGACAGACTACAGACCTCGGGGCAGGTCTTGGAACAGCTCATGATGGTGTGACAGTATGTGGGGTGGACAGTCTACAGACCTCGGGGCAGGTCTTGGAACAGCTCATGATGGTGTGACAGTATGTGGAGTGGACAGACTACAGACCTCGGGGCAGGTCTTGGAACAGCTCATGATGGTGTGACAGTATGTGGAGTGGACAGACTACAGACCTCGGGGCAGGTCTTGGAACAGCTCATGATGGTGTGACAGTATGTGGAGTGGACAGACTACAGACCTTGGGGCAGGTCTTGGAACAGCTCATGATGGTGTGACAGTATGTGGAGTGGACAGATTACAGACTTCGGGGTAGGTCTTGGAACAGCTCATGACGGTGTGACAGTATGTGGGGTGGACAGACTACAGACCTCGGGGCAGGTCTTGGAACAGCTCATGATGGTGTGACAGTATGTGGGGTGGACAGTCTACAGACCTCGGGGCAGGTCTTGGAACAGCTCATGACGGTGTGACAGTATGTGGAGTGGACAGACTACAGACCTCGGGGCAGGTCTTGGAACAGCTCATGATGGTGTGACAGTATGTGGGGTGGACAGTCTACAGACCTCGGGGCAGGTCTTGGAACAGCTCATGATGGTGTGACAGTATGTGGAGTGGACAGACTACAGACCTCGGGGCAGGTCTTGGAACAGCTCTTGATGGTGTGACAGTATGTGGAGTGGACAGACTACAGACCTCGGGGCAGGTCTTGGAACAGCTCATGATGGTGTGACAGTAGGTGGAGTGGACAGACTACAGACCTTGGGGCAGGTCTTGGAACAGCTCATGATGGTGTGACAGTATGCGGAGTGGACAGACTACAGACCTGGGAGCAGGTCTTGGAACAGCTCACGATGGTGTGACAGTATGCGGAGTGGACAGACTACAGACCTTGGGGCAGGTCTTGGAACAGCTCACGATGGTGTGACAGTATGCGGAGTGGACAGACTACAGACCTCGAGGCAGGTCTTGGAACAGCTCATGATGGTGTGACAGTATGTGGAGTGGACATATTACAGACCTTGGGGCAGGTCTTGGTGCAGCTCATGATGGTGTGACAGTATGTGGGGTGACAGATTACAACCTTGGGGCAGGTCTTGGAACAGCTCATGATGGTGTGACAGTATGTAGAGTGGACAGACTACAGACCTCGGGGCAGGTCTTGGAACAGCTCATGATGGTGTGACAGTATGCGGAGTGGACAGACTACAGACCTGGGAGTAGGTCTTGGAACAGCTCACGATGGTGTGACAGTATGTGGAGTGGACAGACTACAGACCTCGGGGCAGGTCTTGGAACAGCTCATGGTGGTGTGACAGTATGCGGAGTGGACAGACTACAGACCTCGAGGCAGGTCTTGGAACAGCTCATGATGGTGTGACAGTATGTGGAGTGGACATATTACAGACCTCAGGGCAGGTCTTGGAACAGCTCATGATGGTGTGACAGTATGCGAAGTGGACAGACTACAGACCTTGGGGCAGGTCTTGGAACAGCTCACGATGGTGTGACAGTATGCGGAGTGGACAGACTACAGACCTTGGGGCAGGTCTTGGAACAGCTCACGATGGTGTGACAGTATGCGAAGTGGACAGACTACAGACCTTGGGGCAGGTCTTGGAACAGCTCACGATGGTGTGACAGTATGTGGAGTGGACAGACTACAGACCTTGGGGCAGGTCTTGGAACAGCTCACGATGGTGTGACAGTATGCGGAGTGGACAGACTACAGACCTTGGGGCAGGTCTTGGAACAGCTCATGATGGTGTGACAGTACAGTATGCGAAGTGGACAGACTACAGACCTTGGGGCAGGTCTTGGAACAGCTCACGATGGTGTGACAGTATGCGGAGTGGACAGACTACAGACGTCGGGGCAGGTCTTGGAACAGCTCATGATGGTGTGACAGTATGTGGAGTGGACAGACTACAGACCTCGGGGCAGGTCTTGGTGCAGCTCATGATGGTGTGACAGTATGTGAGACAGACAGACTACAGACCTCGGGGCAGGTCTTGGTGCAGCTCATGATGGTGTGACAGTATGTGGGGTGGACAGATTACAGATCTCGAGGCAGGTCTTGGTACAGCTCATGACGGTGTGACAGTATATGTGATGGACAGACTACAAACCTTGGGGCAGGTCTTCGTGCAGTTCATGATGGTGTGACAGCGGTAAACCATCCACTTGTCTCGCATACGGTCCATGCGCTCCTGGTGGAAGTCATCACGTGAGTCCATTACCCACCTACAACCATACACTGTCAGTGAGGTCAACAGTCAACACCCTCCTCATTCAGTCAACCGTATCCTCAGGCGAGGCAGAAGTGCGAGTCATAGAGATGTCTGCCATCACTCATGTTTTAGTGGGTTAGGGATCGCAATCACAACTCTGCGAGTCAACAGCAGGTTACACATTTACCCCCTGTATCGGGTCTTTTAATTTCCTGGCATAGACACCAGGTAGAAGGGATCTACTAGTATTAGTCACATCCGAAAGATACATACTTATTATTGAATCCAACAAATATGTCCCACAGATCATGGAAAGGATAAATATTAACAATTCTCATTTTAAGAAAATTCCAGGTATAAACTTGTATGGAAGGCATTGACAACATTTAACATGATTACCATTACGTATCAACATTAGAACCACTGGGAACACAAATGCCAGTGTGACCCCAGCTGATCAGTAGCTGTGTTACCTGTAAGCCTGCATGATGACCGCTGGCCCCAGGTACTTGTCTCCATTCCACCAGTAGCTAGGACAGGCGGTGCTGCAGCAGGCGCACAGGATGCACTCGTACATGCCGTCCTGCAGGACACACAACACAACCAGTAAGTACACCAGTCAACCACGTGTCTGACACAACACAACCAGTAAGTACACCAGTCAACCACATGTCTGACACAACACAACCAGTAAGTACACCAGTCAACCACGTGTCTGACACAACACAACCAGTAAGTACACCAGTCAACCACGTGTCTGACACAACACAACCAGTAAGTACACCAGTCAACCACGTGTCTGACACAACACAACCAGTAAGAACACCAGTCAACCACGTGTCTGACACAACACAACCAGAAAGTACACCAGTCAACCACGAGTCTGACACAACACAAGTACACCAGTCAACCACGAGTCTGACACAACACAACCAGTAAGTACACCAGTCAACCACGAGTCTGACACAGCACACTGGGTGCCCGGGGTACTCCCTATACTGAGGTATACATGTATGTGCCGTGCAAATGCCCCTGTTTTTGGCCGTTTTTCTCTCTGTCCGAAGAAAAAAATGTAAATTTTCTCTGTTTGTGCCCCAATTAAACCTGATAATTCTCTCTTTCATCGAAGAGGAAATTTCCCAACGAAAACGTTCCGCCCGGGCTTACCTTACACTTATAGATATTAGATAAATTGTTCAATAATTCTCTCTCGGTGACCATAAATTTCTTGATCTCTCTCTCTCTCTCTCTCTCTCTCTCTCTCTCTCTCTCTCTCCTCTCTCTCTCTCTCTCTCTCTCTCTCTCTCTCTCTCTCTCTCTCTCTCTTCTCTCTCTCTCTCTCTCTCTCTCTCTCTCTCTCTCTCTCTCTCTCTTCTCTCTCTCTCTCTCTCTCTCTCTCTCTCTCCATGGGGCTCTGGCGGCACACCCCCACCGCTTTGGTATGGCAATACCCCCCCAGGACTGGGTGGAACATGTTCAAATGTGTGAATAATCTAAGTAATATGTTCAGTTGATTTAAAAAGAGTGCATACTTTTGTTAAATTCATTGAAAGAATTGACTTCAATCGTTTGATCGGGTAATAGTATGTAGAGGAGAAATTTTTTCATGTTTTGCTAATTTCTTACCATATCCAGACAAAAATAATGTAGCAGTTTGTCTGATGAGTTCATGAAAACCAATAAAAAAATTGCACAAGTGAGTTAGCAGGTCATGATACGTATTAGTAGGTTTGATATTTGTGTGAACTGGTTTTGAAACAAGACAAGCAAACAAGTTAAACTGAGGAGGGAGTTTTGAGTGTTAGCACTGACCAGCTTGTCACGGTCTTCGGGTGACTGCAGGAACTGTGTGTTGCCCATGTCCGCGTCCTTGACGTCCTTCTTCTTGAGCCATGGCTCAATGAATCGGTACTGCGCGTAGAAGTTGTTCAAGTCCTACAACAGCCCAGGTCACCCTTGTCAAAAGTAACAAAACATTGGCTTTCTAAAATCCAGGCATTTATTTAAAAACAAGTACATTAAAACAATACAAGTACAGTAGAGTGCATTAAACAGAGTCAGCCATGTCATTTAGTAGAAATACTGGTAGTTTAGATTTTATTACAGTATACTGATGTTTGTCGAGCAACTTCTCAGCAAAGTGCACCAAAAATATATGTCAGTATGAGCAATCTTCCTTTCACAGGCTAGAGACAGTACTTTCTGCAACATCAGTCAACTTGTAGGCCAACACATACTGCCACTTTTTGAATTAATCTTTGTCACAATTAATGAACGAACACAGTCAGCCATTTTCAGAACCAGCATTTTGACACATTCCTGGACCATTTTGTGAGCAGAAGCCAGTGAGAGTATGTAGAAGACAAGACTCACAGGGACGAGATCCTTGATGACAAACATGTGCGGCAGTGGGCGGATGCTGGTCTTCTGGCTGGTGTTCTGGTTAATCTTGCTGCAACAGAGACAGATCAGTCAGAGAATGCCTTAAATCGGCACAGCTTACTGTCTGCTCTGGTTCGTGACTGGGTATTGTAAGCAGGTCTTGAAAAAACAGATGAAAAGACTGGCATCATGGTGTATCAGAGGTTACCTGAAATAGCATATTGCTAATCGAGAACGGCACCAATTTTTGCCCAAGTGGCGGCACAGTGGCGATTAACACATTTTATATCTATGAGAGCAAATCACTCTTTATGGAATAAATTTACATGGCAACATGTTTTTGAAATATTTATTACTTTGTAACTTGAAATACTCGTAACGTAAGCGTGCTTTGAAGCTGCTGCAGCTCGGGCAATTTGTGTCCTATCTTTTCAACTCGGTCCCACTCCGTATCTACTTCTAATATATAAACTGGCACAGAGCCCGGTATTAAATTTAATACATAATATATAAAATTAAAGCTAATACATTACATTCATTAAATGAAGATTTGATTATGTGGTACGGTACCCGTAAATACATTAGTATAAGAATGTGTACATACAACTACCAGTATTTCAAATGAGGTTCATTTCTTTGGCCTGTGTGTGCTTGGCAGCATCACTGCCCCAGTATAAAATGTATATTGCAAAAGTGTAAAATGGGCATTGCAAAACTGGATTAAACCAAAGATATTATGAAAAAAATTGGCTAAACCATATATATAATTTAGCTAAAGAAAGTAGACTTAGCCAAATTGACTAATTCATATGGAATTTAGCTAAAGAAATGTCATGCCTTTAGCCAAATTACGTCACTGTCTACCATATTAATAAATATACATAATGGGTATGTCACTGAGTCATTCACCAGAGACAAGCTAGTGTGTTGACCCCGTCGACTGTCATCGAGCAGGAGCCACAGATGCCTTCACGACACGACCGTCGGAAGGTCAACGTTGGGTCAATTTCATTCTTGATCTTGATGAGTGCATCCAGTATCATTACACCGCAACTGTGCAACACCACAGACAGTGAATGGTCAGTTCATATGGCAGAACAGTCACACAAGACAAGTAATATAGCCTAAAATCAAGACATGGCATTACTTTATGAACATTATCGGAGAACTAAACCGAGAAAATATTTTGGAAAACTATGTTTTGTTAATAATAGTGAAGTAGGAATCACCATTCCCAATTATTATTTTCCACATTCCATAAATAGTGTTATGTGTGAGATATTATTATTATTATGTGTGAAATAATGCAGTTATTGAACCATGTTAAACAAAAATAAATCATTTGAAATAGTTTGAATATTTAGATATTAATTTAAAAATTTACATGCAAGTATGCTATGAAATAAAACATTTGATTAACTTTTTGCAACTATTTCTTGGCAATATATTAAATGAAATGTCAATGGAATGGCAAAAACTTTACATCATAAGTATATGACTTTATAAATATATGACCTCACGTAAACACAACAGTGTCAGCAATTACAATGAGTTGCTACTCACTGGCTAATATCCACTTTATACTCCTGCATGCGTGGCTTGTCTCCAGGCTTGTCGGGGTCCTGCAAACACCACATGTTCAAAATGCTTACTTGTAGGTGTAACGTTTTCAACAATAATTACCTGCACATCAATCGAATTGTATTGAATGAACAAAATAGCAAGATATAAGAAACATTGTTGCAATGATAAAAAGCCCCTGCTGATTATTGTCATACATCAATTAATATAAATATTTGTCATTCCCGACATGCTAAGCAATGAATGCAACTGATGAAGTGTAAAACAAATTACAATATAATATTTCTCAACAAATGTAATCACAATCTTTGCCAAATAATCAAAATGGATTACACTGCTAATACAATCATAATCACTGATTATTGTTATGATTGTAAACAACTTACCATGGTAATAACAAATTAATTATGTCGCTTTTGGTCACTAAAGATAACCATAATATTGTGACTTTGACAATTGTAATATGAAAACTCACATTTGACTACATTAATAATTACTACTACAAGATTTTCCTGACTCACCCATCTGTAGACCTTGAATGTCTTTATGCGAGGGGCAACAGCTGCAGCCGCAGCCGAAGCCATTCGCAGAGGCTGCAGCAATACATAAAGAAACATCAATGTGTAATTATTATAGAAACTGGTTCAAATGGGGCAAGTGTGGTATCATTTGAAAGATAATATTCCAAATTTTCAGATATCACATTAATTCATTTTCAACAGATGTCATGCAATCATTTATAATTAATGCAACTAATGACATGACAATGATAGCGAAAATATTGTGTGACAGATGCCTTTATAATATTTTTTCACTATATCTACTTTAATATATAAGTATGCTTATTAAATTTTATGGAGTTTCATCCCATACATATACTTAGTTGATTTACAAGATATAAAAATGTTAGGTATATTTTAAACTGACTTTTATTAATTAAATTAGTAATGAGTATGTTACTCATGTACGTCCGATTACAAAAAGTTACATTAAAAAAAATATCTACTGATATTGGATGGTTGCAAGATTTTATTAACTGAGATATAATGTTAATTTTTTTGGTTTCAACAAACAAATAAATATTTTTATTGATTATGCAATAATTAACCGGCAGTTGTTTGCTGTAAAAAATGTACGCCCGAAACCCCATATGTCCGACACCATACGCCATGCGGACTGGGTTAAATTTTTTAAACAGAATATAAGTGTTTATGCAATTTCTGCATGATGTTAATAAATATGATCACTATCATAGGAATTCTGAATCCATACAATTGGATTAGCACATTTGGAACTTATTATACCGACTAAACCCAAATTAATTTGGGGCACAACAAAAGACCATTGAACTAGACATTAAAAACTTAGTAAAGGGGTTTGAAGCAGCAAGAACCAATCTTATTCTTCATAATATCACTAGAATTTGCTCCGACATTATTTCCTGTAATTTGGTGGGCAGTGGCCATCTTTCTTTTGACATGTGCGGATTGTCAAATTATGCCCAACCCACACCTTTTACTACCTATGCAGCATTCAAATTTAGCGGGAGCCCAGGGCCCACTTGCCCCTGGATTTACTGCTGGGCCCCCAAAAGTTCCAACTCTGAGGGTCAGGCTGGCTCCCAGATTTTGCGCTATAAATACTGATATCGTTGCATCACAAAACAGATGCAATGTCACTAGGCACTACCGCTACTGACATATCCTACTTCATTTCTCCACCCTAGTGAACACGAACAGACATCTGGGGATGTCCGTGCGCTACCCATGGACAAATTATGAACTAGCCAGGCCAAGACTTGAAAGTTGTGGGAAAGCGTCTTTAATTTTTTCGATCACAATGGCCAATATTCTCAAGTATATGACTGGCAGGGACAACATCGAAATGTTAATGCTATATTAATTATAAGCTTTCAACCCCACAGCATGTCTGCACATAGCTTATACTTTTAAAATGTATATCAAAACAACTATGGAATAAGGTATATTTTAGTTAAATTTTCTAGTATAAATTGTTTCAATTCAGACCTGTTTCATGTAAAGGTAATATAATCCATATTATAGTAATTAATGTGTGCATATTGTTACATTGTAGGCATGGGTCATCTATCACATCATTGACCTGGCCAGACATCCACAGGCTGGAGGGAACAAATATCCAAATATTGCAGCTTTCTTCGATCTCCTCCTGACCCTCCCTGCAAGCTCTGCAGTTTGTAAACAAGGGTTCAGTGAAATGAGGAAGGTGAAGACAGACTGGAGGTCCATATGATGATTATTAACTAGGCTGCTGCAAAGCCACATTCCCCGCACCTGTTGTGTACAAATTAAACAATTTTGTTGAACAAAGTTACATTATGGCTTTTTCGTGCAACTATTTCTTGGCCCCGACTTTTGGTGAAAGGCCCCTAGATTTTAGGCTAAATTCTAACCCTGCTACACAAGCACAAATAGTGGAATCACTGAGTCTCAACAGTCGGCACTATGCCTTTGTCCAGGATGAATTACAGCATACCAAGCTCAATGTGTTCGTGGATACATTTTTCAGTGCCGTTCATTGGTTTATCGATGTGGAAAAAGGACACCCCATGCTATTTTGAGGCAGACAGCAGACGAATTTACTTCATACTGGTGATACTAAGGAAGCAGACAAACCGATTGACAATATAATGTGTCAAGACATTCTGATTAACATATTTGACTGTGATGTTTGACTTTGGAGGCATCGATTTGGAGTGAATCCAGGATGGCATCCATTTTCACCAACTGCGCACAAAACACATTTTTGTCAGCATCAAACCTAATATTTCTTTCAACGACTGTAACTATTTCACAAATAAAATTCATATTGAAATGTTTATTAAATTTCATAACTTTATTTTATTGGTTTGGTAGTTGTAAGAAGTGACCGACAACATTTTGCGTGGTTTAAATAACGTATTCTGTAATTCCGTACAGAAATATTTTATATATGTAGAAAGTTATTCTGCAGTACTGGACATTAAGGTTTTTGGCCACTTGCCCACTGGCATGCTGTGTCAAAACTTCAGTAACACTGCTATGTTTGATCAGGCAAATGCTACACTGACTTAGCAAAGTGAGCATGCCCATCCGGGCAAGTGGTGGTCTATGCTAGCTTGCTTGATGGTACATTGTACTTGCCCCGGGCAATTGGGCAACTGTTAATGTCAAGCCATGTTTTGATCAGTCTTGGGTTCAAATACAAAGTTGAAAAAGCCGCATTTGCATTTTTGGAATACAAGACGTTTGCATCAAAAGATTTGCATTTTGGAAACCAAAACATGCGCATTTGCGTTTTTAATCCCAAACACTTGCATTTTAATAAAAACACTTGCACTTGATTAAAAAGCATTTGCATTTGATTAAAACACATTTGCATTTGATTAATAAACATTTGCATCAAAATATGACGATTACGAAGCTCATAAGCCCATTGTTGAACCTGCAAACTGGTTTTCCAATCTTGTCTTTAAATCCACCTCATTTTACAGCAAGTCTTAAATGTAACCTGTGAATCCAGTTTAACACCATCACATACAATATGTGCTGGCTATTGACTCTGTGGACAGACTCTGTTGAGCAGTGCATGAAAGGCTGGAAGCCATGGATGTTTAGTTTGACCTGTGAAATGCTACGCAATTAACAATACTATTATGGAACCTGCAAATCTAGTTTAACACCACATCACATACAATTTGTGCTCCTTATTAGCTCTGTGGACAGACTGCTGAGCAGTGTTTTTCATCATTATGATGTGCTGAGTGCATTTGCATAATTTAAAACACTTGCATTTGCATAATTTCAAACATTTACACTTGCATTTAAATGCGCTGACTTGCATTTGAACCTAAGCCTGGTTTTGATGGGTCAGAAAGCTACCAAATCAACACCGATGGTTATCATATGTAGATATAATATATATTACAATATCTCATTTAAAATGTTTTTTTTAATAAAAATGAATTTAAGGCTTGTTTGTAAGAGATCGTCATCACGACAAGGAGTAATTAGCCAATGTGCTTACTTGTTATCTAAATAATAATTGCTAATATTACGCACATTATTTCTTGAGATACATCACAGAGAATTTTTTCAAAGCACGATTAGTTCAGCAGAGTGATAAGTGATGAAATGGAAATACACTCAGGACTAATATTTATGCCTGTTCAAATTAGAGAATTTTCATTTTACATATCCAAGGTGTGTTTATTATCTGGTAGAGGCTTTCGTCAACGTATCACGTCGACTTCATCTGTACCGATGAGGCTGAATGACGTCATCATACACGTGAGGCAGTTCGTACTTGCCTTCGCCTCTGTTGATGGGTGTTCTGGTTTTCCTGATCCAGATGGCTTCCTTGATATGCCGGATTCTTCAGCTGGGTACCTTGTCTACAATTTTCACTCCCTTCCAGTCTATGATGTGGTTTTCAGTTGTCACATGGTCTGTAAGGGCGGATTTATCTTTTTCCCCCCACTCTTCTGTATTTCCCATTTTTCGTGTTGTCTACGTCCTTTCTGTGTTCCTCCAGTCGCGTTTTAAGTAGTCTTCCTGTCTCTCCAATGTACTCAGCACCATAGTTCTTGCATGGTATTTGGTACGCCAAATACTGCCTCACGTGTATGATGACGTCATTCAGCGTCATCGGTATTGATGAAGTCGACGTGATACGTTGACGAAAGCCTCTACCAGGTAAATTAAACACACCTTGGATATGTAAAATGAAAGTTCTCTGATTTAAAAACGAACTATCCTGAAGAATGTTCAGTAATTTATTCCTGTTGTTTTGCTGTATCTACTGTTTTTGTGGGCAAATTTGAGCTACCTTGCACACCTTCTACTTTGATGCACTAAGGTGCATAAGGGTAAATTTGAGCTACCTTGCACACCTTCTACTTTGATGCACTAAGGTACATGAGGGTAAATTTGAGCTACCTTGCACACCTTCTACTTTGATGCACTAAGGTGCATGAGGGTAAATTTATACACATTTAAAAAAAAAAAATATGTATAAAAAAATCTTATACTTTTTGTTTATTCGTTGCTTCTGGTAGCTTATTTTGGTGGAATGAACTAGATATATTTTTGGAGGACACTATAAGAATTAACAGACTATTCTATTGTAGGTGGCATGACATGTTACAAATCCATTGCCTGAAAAGGGGCATCCCAAGAACTAAAATTGTTGACTGAAAAAGAATTTGAGTTGTGCAATAAAGTTGTCTGTGTGTCTCAAGTAATACTACAGTCCAATCTTGGGCTAGCGAGGAAGTTTGGACCAATGTATGGCTTTTATAGTGTCTCTTCCGAAAGTCACAGGCAAAGTGGGGTGAACGAAATTGCCCAAGCTTTGAAACAGAAAAGATGGAATCAAACCACTATCCTCTTAAGGTAGCTGGCAGGCCTTGACATTAAGCTTTTGTACCCAGTGGCCTGTTGGGCCAGAAGATGTTAAAAATTACTGGCCTGAATTTTTTTATTTTAAAAACACTATTTTTGCAATACATCTAATTACAAGTTGAAGGATGCGAGTTTGGCCGTTATTTATTTTGCCGTAGTGACGTGATGCGGACTTTTTTGTGAGGCTCATTCATACATATGAAAACAAGATGGCAACTATACGAAGCGACAACACGAAATCAGATATGATGAAGATTGTGTTTAATTCTAGCGCCGGGGTGGATGGCAAGGACAAGTGATTGAAACGATGACCTGTGGCTGTGACTAATGGGATAAAAACGATCTGAAACTATGTTGGCTAATTCTAACTAATTATTCAGCATTTACACAATAACTGATGTGAATAAATCATGCATGGTCTATTACTAAAATGTTTACCCATTAGCATAATATATTATTTTGACTCAGCTAAATCTACTGACCTTGACCTTTGTCATTAAAACAGTGCCTGGTAAAAAACTTACGAGTGTCTAATTCAGACCCGACATTTGTAGATCACAATCAATAGCAAACACCCAGAGGCAGAGTCATTCTTATGCAAATCGTCATCACCAAGAAAGTTACTTAGAATTTTTACCAAAATAAGTTGTTTTTGTGCAGTGTAGTCTGAAAACCGTTAGCCTTTGGCGTTTCCAACTTAGCGTTGCCGTTGTATCTCGTGCGACATGCGTTATCACAAACACGTTCATATGGCATGCTAATACGGTGGAAAGTAAGAATTTGCTTCAAATCGTTATTTTGTCTGGGTAACCTTTGTCTGACGTTTAATTCAACACCAATACATATATGAAATAACAAATGTATAGAGGATATTTGGCAAGAAAAGCTGTCAGTGTCAGATCATTAGAGGTGAAGGTCAACGCTGCCGGCCACAACCAGAAAACATGGTAAAGGTCGTTTATATTTCTGCGCTCATCACTGTATACCGAACTTGTGCGATTCGCTACAACAAGAACATAGCATGTTACACTCGTGCACACTGTAGTGTGGTAACCAACCTGGATTGCCATAAGAAAGCCATGTTTTGGCTGGAAGAACTTCGCTAAACCAAGTGCCGAAGCCATTGTTGATGACTGACGAGCGCATGCGCAACATTAATGTTTGGCGTTAATGTTTTGTTTAGACGAGCCTGGGCCAGACTATGCATGGGCCACCACGTACACCTCACACCAAACACAACAAGTCAAGTTTAAATTTATAGCAGGTGACGAGTTAAGTTAATACAATACATTGCAATTATTTTAATATTTAAAAACAATTTGTGTCAACAAGATTTGTTTTGCGATTTTGCATAATTAATCTACCAGCAGTCGAGATTTTTTAAATATTAACACATCCACATAATAAAATTATAACAGATTACAAAGACAGAGTATTTTGCAGAAAACAACTCTATTTACAAGAGGATTTATTACTGGTACTATTACCAGGATACATATTCTCTTCTCCCTCCACTTGCACTTGTCAACCTCCCCTGCCGTTTTACATCCCTCTTTATGCAGTCCTCCCACCCAGTTCCAGTCGTCCACTTTTCCAATGGCCTGGCTGTTTCACCGCCTCTGCTTTCTTTGGCAGTCGGCCCTCCTCCATTGAGTGAGTGAAGTGACCTGCCCACGTCGTCTGGCTTCTGACTATTCTTTCTGTTAGGCTGAACTGCATCCCAATCTCTTCCCTCTGGTAGTCAGCCCTAGCTCCTCCATCCGCACCAAGTGAGCTGGCCACATCATCCGGCTTCATGCCATCCTTCCCGTATGGCTGAACTGCATCCCAATCTCTTCCCTCTGGTAGTCAGCCCTCCACCATCCGCACCAAGTGAGCTGCCCACATCATCCGGCTTCATGCCATCCTTCCCGTATGGCTGAACTGCAACCCAAACTCTTCCCGTACGTCATTCCTCCTCCTTCTATCCACCCTTTTTGTTCCTCTAATTGATATTTAAGTATATATATTATTGGGTCATTATTAACTATTGCTGAATATCAATTAACAATGTGGTGCACTTTGCTTGTGTTAGGAATGTGTGGTAGTCATTCCCTTATGAAAATATACCATGGTAAATGCATGGTATACCATGGTGTTTTGAAACAGGTAAACCATGCTAAATCATGGTAAATACCATGGTATGCCATTGTATACCATGGTATACTATAGAATACCATGGTATTTTCATAAGGGTGGCGTCTCTGTCTATAGCTGTAGGGCCTAGGCGCTACTCTATATACCCATTAGTTATATTTGGGGTGTACATATTGTATGCCAGAGGCATTCGCTGGTGCCATCTAGGTGATGTTTGCAAGAAAACTACATTCCTCCCCAAGTTGCTTATATACTGTTATTAGTATAATATAGAACAGACAATTTCTAACTAGTCAAAGAGATGGTCACTAGTACAGACAATGTCTGTCAAATCCAAGATAATCACAAGTGACTGCATATTATTACTAGATTGTCACACATAACGGTAGTAATTGTCAAAATAGATTTGTATTATTAATGTTCGCTATTTGGCCAGTTCTTAAACATCTAACACTCTTTCGTCATCAATGTCTATTGGAGGGACATATCTGCTGTGAGAGGGTTAACATAACCTAAAGAGAATGATTAGTGGTTCAGGTAAAAATTCTTTGAAGGTGAAAGAGCATTATGAAACAATGACCATCAGTGTCTATTGAATGCATATGAAAATATACCATGGTAAATGCATGGTATACCATAGTGTTTTGAAACAGGTAAATCATGGTAAATTCCATGGTATACCATAGTATACTATGGAATACGATGGTATATTTTCATAAGGGTAGCCAACACCACAAAAGGGAGTAACTGGCTCTTGTTAATCCTGCAATGCTACACTGAGCAGGTCACAAACTTATCAGCCAACTAGTCTTCTCGTGCTGTTTGAACAGCAGTTTATCCAGGGTCTGAACATTGTTTACAGCTCCCTGGCTGTTTTATATGTGTCCGTGCGATGTGTTTGTATCAGTTAAATCCACTAGGCCATTTCAGTCTCTAGAGCCAATGCTTAGCCGTGTTTTCCTCGACACAAGCTGAATGAACTTGAACAAAGTGGACTGAACAAAATTGCCCATGCTTTGACCCCAGCAAGAAGGCCCAATCCCACACTCCTGTTAATAGAGTTTGATGTTCCACTGCAATACTTCCGCATCCCACACAGCTGTCAGTCTTGTTAATTTGAACTCCAATTATCCTTCTGAGGAATATGCAACCATGCATTCGCTGGTGCCATCTAGGTGATGTTTGCAAGAAAACTACATTCCTCCCCAAGTTGCTTATATACTGTTATTAGTATAATATAGAACAGACAATTTCTAACTAGTCAAAGAGATGGTCACTAGTACAGACAATGTCTGTCAAATCCAAGATAATCACAAGTGACTACATATTATTACTAGATTGTCACACATAACGGTAGTAATTGTCAAAATAGATTTGTATTATTAATGTTCGCTATTTGGCCAGTTCTTAAACATCTAACACTCTTTCGTCATCAATGTCTATTGGAGGGACATATCTGCTGTGAGAGGGTTAACATAACCTAAAGAGAATGATTAGTGGTTCAGGTAAAAATTCTTTGAAGGTGAAAGAGCATTATGAAACAATGACCATCAGTGTCTATTGAATGCATATGAAAATATACCATGGTAAATGCATGGTATACCATAGTGTTTTGAAACAGGTAAATCATGGTAAATTCCATGGTTTGTATCAGTTAAATCCACTAGGCCATTTCAGTCTCTAGAGCCAATGCTTAGCCGTGTTTTCCTCGACACAAGCTGAATGAACTTGAACAAAGTGGACTGAACAAAATTGCCCATGCTTTGACCCCAGCAAGAAGGCCCAATCCCACACTCCTGTTAATAGAGTTTGATGTTCCACTGCAATACTTCCGCATCCCACACAGCTGTCAGTCTTGTTAATTTGAACTCCAATTATCCTTCTGAGGAATATGCAACCATGCATTTATTTGCTTTTAGAGAACCAGAAACCTACAGAGATATTTCTCAATCAATCTGGCTGTGGTCATAGCCATATAGGTTGTGTTGCAAGGGAACAATTCTACTCAATAAAAACTCACCATTGCATAAAATTACTAAAAATATTAACAGCTATTACCAACAAAGCAAATTGTGGATTTGATTTATGTAAACTAAAGTAAAACAACCCAATGAGACAATTAAGTAAAACAACTCAATGAGACAATTAAGTAAAACAACCCAATGAGACAATTAAGTAAAACAACCCAATGAGACAATTAAGTAAAACAATCCAACGAGACAATTAAGTAAAACAACCCAATGAGACAATTAAGTAAAACAACCCAACGAGACAATTAAGTAAAACAACCCAATGAGACACTGTACAAAATTACAATGTTATTTACAAACACACACGCAAACAAATACATTTGGCCATGTACAGGACAAATTTTGGGTAATGCAAACATGTTTAAAAAATCACTAACAACCAAGAAAGCTAACTCAAAAACAGAACATATCTACAACAGACAGCAGATTTGCAGCACCATTCAGCTGACATATTTTCAAGTAGAGAAAAACTGACCAACAACAATGTATTGCTAATGAAAAATGTGACTTGTGAGGTAAAACATCAGTTAAATTTGTGCACAACAATCAAGAGCGTGACTCTTAGTACATTTTTATAAATAGCTCATCATTTTCCAACTAGGTCAATAGACAGCAGTATAGTATATCCAATGTTGACTTGGTTAAATAAATCTGCTCAAATGGTATACAGACTACTGTGAGTGTAGACACGTGCTTCCAAGCCAATGTTGGTGACACGTCTTTAAATTGTTTGTAACTCACAAATCACAATTAACACTTAATTGTCATTTGACAGCATCAGCTGCAATTTGTCCTTTCTTTGTCCACCGTCCTTTCTGTCACATACTGTAGTAGTTGCTTGGTGTCTGACTTGTGATTATTCACGCGATGACACATTTACCAGAGTTAGAGTTGCGATCACTTTTCTTAGAACATTTTAAAATATATCTTGTGGTCATCAGAGTACATGATGTTCTTACAGGAGTCAATAAAAATGTGTAGTTTTTGTGCACATGTAATGATCACTAGAGTCTGCACCGACAGCCGGAGCACATGCTGATGACTAGGGTCTGTAATGGCCATTTAAGTCATAGATTCCATAGCGATGACTCGGGTAGTTACTGAAGTTTTCTGGTGATCATTCAGGTATGTGGTGATAACTGGAGTCTGTTGTGATCACTGGAGTCTGTCATGATCATGATCACTGGAGGCTGTTGTGATCACTGGAGATTGTTGATGATCACTGGAGTCTATAGCGATCACTAGAGTCCATGGTGATCGATGTATACTGTGATGGTCAATGGAGCCTGATATGATCACTGAAGTTTGTTGTCATCACTTGAGTCTGTAGCAACACTAGAGTCTGTCATGATCACTGGAGTGTGCAGTAATCACTTCTGTACCCTGTAGTGATCACTAGTCTTTAGTAAACAATAGAATCCAAACTGTTATTTCTTCTGTAACATCCTCAGAGTGACGACATGACTCTGGGTGACAGCTGTAGTGAGTGAACATAGCCAGAGTCAACAGTGAACACCCTATCTATTGTGATCACCCACATCTAGTGTGATCACACATATCAATTGTGATCACACACATCTAGTGTGATCACACATATCAATTGTGGTCACACACATCTAGTGTGATCACACATATCAATTGTGGTCACACACATCTAGTGTGATCACACATATCAATTGTGGTCACACACATCTAGTGTGATCACCCACATCTAGTGTGATCACCCACATCTAGTGTGATCACCCACATCTAATGTGATCACCTACATCTAGTGTGATCACCCACATCTAGTGTGATCATCCACATCTAATGTGATCACTTTTTTCGTTTTTCTTTCACCCACTCATTGATTTTCTGCTTCAAGTCAGTAGCTGGAAGAAAAACAAACACTCAATAAATAAACAAATCAACATTATTATTTTACTTTTGGTTGTGACTAATGCACAAATGACCTGCTAAAGTTTTCTGACACTTTCTTACTCACAGATGGTTTAATTACCTACCTGTATTATTATTAACATTTAGAAATCTTATTAAACATAATAATAATAAATATTTAATGAGATATACCTAGACATTTTGTAACCATGTACTAAATACCATTGTTTGATTTGCCGTGATTTCGGAGTTTGCACCGTAAACAACACATACCACGATGCACTGAGGACAACATATCCCATGATGCACTGAGAACAATAAATCCCATGATGCACTGAGAACAGTAAATTGCATGATGCACTGAGGACAACATATCCCATGATGCACTGAGAACAATAAATCGCATGATGCACTGAGAACAATAAATCCCATGATGCACTGATAACAATAAATCCCATGATGCACTGAGAACAATAAATCCCATTTTTGTACTGAGAACAGTATGTCCCACAATGCATCAAGAACAAGAGTGGTCACCTGGCTGTAGCTGGTTCTCGGTCAGAGGCTGGCGGTTAAAGGGGTCAGTCTGTGAGTTGAGGAGATGGCGTAGTATGATCTGCTTCTCCATGACCGTGCCGCTGGGAAGAACCACGGGGTCTGTCATCAGTGTGTCCATCAGGGGGTCTAAACAACACCGCCATGTTACAGCTAAGTCTCTGGTTATTTTGTTAACGCCAACATTGGAAGGTTTTTCTAAGTACAAAACATCATTGTTTTACACATTCATTGTTGTTGCTGTTCAATGTATGACAGCAACATTATCCTTAGTTAATTAAAAAATTTGTGTACAGTTGCCCATGAAAAGAAATATACAAATATGCAGGCATTCATTTCTGCTTCAGTATCTTTTTTTACGTAGGATGACAACAGTGCAATCACTCCTCAGCCTTACAATTGAAATAACAGTAATATATTGGATGTGTAAATGCAAATCTAAACGTCACAGGAAACAGCACAACGTGAATAAAACTAATGTAACTCAAGAATGGATCCAGCTGATATTTGTCAGTCAAACAAATACACGTGTATTGGGTGGCGTGCCAGTCACCTGGTGCGGGAGTAGATGCTAGATGGCAGTGATGTAAATTTTAATAGACGACAATGTCAAATAATAACGTAACAGGGACACATGGAAGTCTTCGTCAGGGCGAGGGACCACCCAGGACTTAAGATGGAAATACAATTTTCTTGGAGAAAGGTATTTATAGTTTCAGAGGATTTTAAAGTGATGGGGAGTTCATTCTAGATTTTTTGGGCACAGCCACAGAAAAAATGTCCTTGCCCAGGTTAAGCTAAGTTATAGGAAGAAAACGTTATTGTGGGATATATCGTCCGAGCTGCCTGGGAATATTTGAAGGTATACAGCCACCGCTGACCTCTGAACTCATCAGGGATGTCGCCGAAGTCTTCCTCTGCTTGATTCTTCTCAATCAAACGCTGCTGCACCTTCTCCTCGATGCTGCGGAACCGCTCAATCTCGCTCGGCGTCTTGATGCGTGCACGCACCATGCGTCCGACTGCATCCTCGAACAACTCCACTCGGCATGATCTCTGTCAGGGGAGACATGTGGGAACAACAAATATTAAATTAAATTAACAATATATAAGCACATTCGTGATGTAAATTCATGACAGTAAACATTTGTTTAATTTGGAATAATAACTGATTAGTATGTTTTTTGTCTAATAATACTTCGACTGTGAAACGATTTGCCCAACATTCAGTGTTACTCGGTAGTCCCCAAATTCCCTGCACAAGTGTTGTGGTTTCATTAGCAAGCAGCAGGTGTTTAGTTTTCTTCCAAAACTGAAGCAGTTTGTTATTTGTGATAAAAAGTACAAATTCCAATAATTCCTAATTTCCTATATATTAAAAGTCAATTTGGTGTGTCACCATCCAGTGCTGCACAGTAAATCAAGTAAACTTCTGAAATGCTGAAACTCTGCCATGTTATTGCCAGCAGTCACGCGAGCAATGGTCGATAGCAGGGGCTCCCAAACTTTCTCAGTTCAAAGCCCCACAAAATGTCCACCTTCTGGTTGAGGCCCCTGTAATTTTCTGATAAAGTCGAACAGAGTTTGCACCTTTAAGGCTGTGTACCAACCTCGTCATTTGCAACGGCTTCGGCAAACTTGTCACTCTTGTCGAGATGCAGGTAGATGTCTGTGAGTTGGTTGAGGAGTTTCTTCGGTTCCCAGCCGTACTTCTCTGGGTTGCGCACTTTCAGGTTGTTGCATTTGGGGCCACAAAGCTGCTGCAGGTTGAAGTTCAGCATCGCAGCCAGTCGGTCAGCCAATGCCTGCAAATCACCGTTGATAGACACATTGTGGATGAGACGACACAACTAACATTGGTTAATAGCTTTGTAAGCATCAGAGCCTCATAATAACAAATATATACCATACCCAGAGTCATAGACACTAGCGGAAAGTGATAATATAAATAAGGTACATCAAGCATTAAAACAATTATACAGAACAAATAAAATAATTAAATATTTGAATAAATTGTAAAAAATGTCATATGTTTGCCTGTTTAAGTAAGAACAGGTGGAACATAACGGTTACATAAGTATGTTATTAGTACATAAGTATGTTATTAGTACATAAGTATGTTATTAGGCAATAATCAGATGTTCTTTTTAAACACAAATTAACCTCAGTGCTGTAACTGCAATGGTACATTCACACAGTGGTTTACGGGAAATGCCAAAAGACTGGACAGATGCAATTACAAATACAGAAAGGTTTTTTCTCAAATTGACTACTATAGAATAAGATTTTAAGTATATGTATGAGGACTAAGATACAAGGAGTATTTTTTCTCAGTTTGTACTACTTAGTCTTGAAAATATGTGAAAAACAGCCACTGGAACCATTATATTACTTTAATCTTTGGCTCTGAAATACAGAAAATGTAAAAAACTCATCACAAAATGTCCACGCCCTTTCAAACTGCCATAGCCTGAAGACTACTAGTGCTAGCACGCTCACGTTTTGGTTACTTGTTCATCTTACCAAGGGCATTCACCAAACTGATTCATTAGAAAAAATAAGAGGTCAGTGCAACAATATAGCACATAGAGGGGTGAAGACTATAGTACATAGTGGGGTGAGGACTATAGTACATAGAGGGGCGAGAACTATAGTTTATAGAGGGGTGAGAACTATAGTACATACAGGGGTGAGAACTATAGTACATACAGGGGTGAGGACTATAGTACATACAGGGGTGAGGAACATAGTACATACAGGGGTGAGAACTATAGTACATACATGGGTGAGGACTATAGTACATACAGGGGTGAGGAACATAGTACATACAGAGGTAAGGACTATAGTACTTACAGGGGTGAAGACTATAGTACATACAACGGTGAGGACTAAAGTACATACAGGGGAGAGGACTATAGTACATACAGGAGTGAGGACAATAGTATATACAGGGGAGAGACAGTAGTACATACAGGGGTGAGGAATGGATCTTGGATACGTTCAGTGAGGTAGTGGAACATGTCGACTGTCTCTGTGGCCAGTGTCAGGTACGACCGACACTGTCGCTCTTCCTGGGACAGCTGCTTCTGCTTCGCCTGCTGCTGCTCCTGTAACATGATACACAACACACATCACTACATACACTGTATCTGAAGTCAGCTACTGCTCTTGGAACATGATACACAATACACTTCACTAGATACACTGTATCAGAAGTCAGCTGCTGCTCCTGTAACATGATACACAACACACATCACTAGATACACTGTATCTGAAGTCAGCTGCTGCTCCTGTACATGCAACATGATACACATGATGCACATCATTATCTGTATATGTTGAATTGGTGATCTTAATTGTTGGGATGTGGGTGTATTCAAGGTTGGTGGGCATAAGAAGTGTAAAACCTATGTAGGGTTATTTATGAGACCGACAGAAATGCAGAAGCATTAAATATACTGATGCTACTGACGGCACGCAAGTTAGTGACAGGATTATAATTATATCTATATTTGAGTTATATGAAACATTTGGAGATTGGGGGCAAATTCTTGGTAATGGAATTAAACAATTTTATCAATTTATTTGTGTTACCAAGTAGTCTGCAATCAAAGAAAATCTTGTGATGGGAATTTAATATAAATAGTTGTCTGTACTTAGTACTTAAATGGCTGATCATTATGAATTGCATTTAGAGGCTGAACAACTATTTAGCATAACCATCATCAAATGACAGAAATTAATATTGGCTAGCAATCTGCACAAAGACACAGTGGTAAACCTGCAGAGCATTCAAAACATGTTGAGGGTAGAAGTTAACAACTTGTAGCTGTTCAATGCAGGTAGACCCTACTGGACAGAAGGGAAGTGAAGTGAAGTTTATTTGTTTAGATCATACATACAGAGTCAAATAACAGTTTGTACATATTTTACATAGTTTTGATGATCCAGGGAGCCCTGCTCTAAGGCCTGAGAGATCGCTATCGTACCAGCCTCCCTATGACTACGTATGGTGCAGTAATCATTATTACTGCTGTTTGACTAGAGTACATATATAAATAGATGTGGAGTTGCTAACTTTGCCTACAAATATAACAATGCTAATAATACTAATAAAAATACATATAGTGCAAATAATGTGAATACTATTTTTTTCCGTGTGTATAAATGTGAATAAAATGTGAATCGAATATAATTATCAATATTATCATGTAATAATTACAGAGAAGTTAAATAATACAGAAAAATTATAAATACATTATACTTATAAAAATACAATTAAAATCTTGACAGTAAAATAATACATTAGTTCAAAATTTATTATTTATAAATTATATTGTGAGGAACTCAAAAACCAACTGTTTTGATAATAATTATAGTGATAATGTATACGCTTAATGTATATTCAGTATAATATTATATTACAGAGCTATGAATTATGAATTAATGTAGTTTTTCATGATAATGATGACGAAGGTATACCATACATTTCTAGGCTTCAGCTGGCATATTCTTTTTGCAGATGTAGCAGTTATTAATATTACATTCCAAGTCATATTTACTTTTGATAATTTTTGGAGTAATTCACAAAGCCTTGAAACGAATTGGTGTTAATTTTCTCCATGGCAATTTTTGGAAGAAAGTTTTCTTGAAGTAATTTTGGTATTGTATGTCTTGCTGAAGGTGACACTGTTCAATGCAGGTAGACCCTACTGGACAGAAGGGAAGGTGAAACTGTTCAATGCAGGTAGATCCTACTGGACAGAACGGAAGGTGACACTGTTCAATGCAGGTAGACCCTACTGGACAGAAGGGAAGGTGACACTGTTCAATGCAGGTAGACCCTACTGGACAGAACATAGGTGACACTGTTCAATGCAGGTAGACCCTACTGGACAGAAGGGAAGGTGACCCTGTTCAATGCAGGTAGACCCTACTGGACAGAAGGGAAGGTGACACTGTACCTGGGAGAGTTTGTCCCACTCAGCCTTGTTCTCCTGGAGTTCCTGCAGTTCCCGGATACTCTTCAGCGTGTCCATGCTCTCGTCCAGCAGGAATGTAGTGTCATTCATCAACATGTTCACAAACTTGACAAACTGTTGACCAGAGCTGCAACATCAGTGACGAGAGTGAGGAGACGTGGTGGTGGAATAGGTAAAGACAAAGGTAAGTAATTATATAGTGTGGCATCAGTTGTTAGGGTGAGAGAAATGGGAAAAGGTGTAGATGGGTGTAGGGATTAGTGGGTTCTGGTGGTAGGGATAGAAAGAGGAGAGCTCATGCAGGGAAGACAGGCACAAATATGGAGGGGCCTAGATGAAATAACCGAGGGAAGAGCATAATGAATGCAGAGGGAAGTGTATCTTAGTGGTGGACAGACAATGCATTGACAGAGGTGTAGTGGACTCCGCTTAAAAGAATCACTTTGGGCTCAAACAATCTGATTCTATTAAGTCGCTATTTTTTTAAGTGGCCAAATCGAACGATTTTTCGCATATTCTAAAATAACGGCAGCACTTCCAGACACCCTATTAACGCTAATTATTATTACATTTCCTCATGAATGTTGACGTTCAATACCTTGCAACATTACATGTCAGGTGCTTAAGTTGGCACAAGGGCCACCTTTTTCTGCATAACTGTTAAGGTTGTCATCGTTTGTTGCCCTCCATTGGGTGCTTGTGGATAAGTTTGAGCCTAGTGGACTAGCAATCAACATGGCAGCGCTACATCAGCTGACATTTCGTTTGATGTCGGGTCTTGGCTAACAAAACTTCAGAACAGCTCCACTTGTTTTAAATAAGTGAAGGGATGTTTCTTGTCAATTTATGTAGGATTTGCCAGGGTGCGTTGACTAAATTTGTGTGCGCCAAATGTCAGAATTATGCACCCTTCGGGCCAGACCTGGGTCTGAGTACATTTTCATGAGTACAAGTATGAGTACATTGGTGATGGCTGAGTACGACTATGAGTACATTGCTAAAAGCTGAGTTTTAGTACAATTACATTTATATGAGTACGAGTACATATTGTATGATATAGTAAATTATTAGTAGTAGCATATTTAAAAAAATTAAACTTGTTAATTAATTTATATAATTCAGGAACAATTGATTATGCAAAGGCAGTTGATCAGACATGTGGCATGATATATGTAGGGGCAGTCTGATAACCCACCTTTGAGTCACCGACATACTCAGCACATGTGCACTCACTTAAACTAATCACTACCTAGGGTTACCATCTCAGAAAAACCTAGCCAATAAATCTCAAATATTTCTACAATGATCTCAAAAGAGTGGGTAACTGTTTAATCTGCTCAGTGTTAAGCAAGTTATAAAATAAAGAAATTAACATGAGGTCTGAGACACCAAACCACTTCTCTTACATCTGCTCTCTCAACCCTAGATGTAGTTTTACTAGCACCTGATTGTTAATTGCATTTATCATCTGACCACCTTCTGGTTTGTAGACTATGTAGACAGCCATGATCTGCTCACTACAAAACACTTTTACCAAGAACATGTTGTGCAACTGGATTCACAAATTAGACAATGTAAATGTAGGTTTACTCCGCATAGTCCACAATATGAGGCTTATTAAGCAATACTATAAAACAGTACATCAGATGCATAATCTAACAATAATAATTTATTTATTACAGTAACAAATATAACCATTAGACAAGTACTTTAACAGACTGCATTTATTGGTCTTGAATCAGTATTACCCATGTAATCAATGTAGTGAGTCTACTAGTGAGAAGATTTGTCCAAACTCGAATAAAGGGTTGTGTGCTAATTTGAATAAAGACTAGTGGTGCTGTGTGACTTGAGTCACCATAAAAATAGATTCAGCTAGTTTTTAACACTGTCCTTTGTAGGAATAACAAAGGCATTTTAAGGCTAACTGATGAATGGCCCCTTCATTATGGACTTCCTGGCTTAACTAAACAAACACAATAATTATAGCCCCGAACTGGTTACTAGCATAACTGTTTGCTTAAGGCTAACTATGGGTTTCTGACTGGGAAACGATGCTGCCTTTAGTGAAGCCTTTGGTTAATTTTGTTATATCAATCAGAAATAATGTATTTGAACATTTCAGATACTTTATGAAAGTTTTCAAATAAAAATATTTTCATTATATTAACTACAAATACAAATACTACTACTGTATTTAAAATAAAATCATAAATAATTATCATAGCATCATATTAAAAAAATTACTGTTGTACTCAAAAAATTTGAGTACATTGAGCATGAGTACAAGTACGAGTACATGACCCATAATTTCCATGAGTATGACGAGTACTTCAAAAATGTACTCAAGTACACAAGTACCGAGTACATCAGCCCCAAGTCTGCAAGTTCGGGTGCATTCATGCGATTCAGTTGCACCAATTTAAAAATATTGCATCAATGGCGCAAAGGCGCATCCTAGATTGAACCCTGAGCCAACATATTTGATTCTACTAAACAGCTGATTATGTTGAGTTGAGTTCAGTGTGTTGGCAGAAGAATGAATCGTGCAAGAGTCAAAGAAGCAGACATGTACATTAAAACCAGAAAATCATAAGAAAAAGAAAATCAAAAGTTTAAAATGTATGTACGTACTTTGCTTCCTGGATGATCTTGGCCTGGTGCACTGGGATTTCCCAGAGGGTGCGGAAGATAATACTGATGTGGTAGCGAATGGTGAACTTGTCATAGAACTCACTGCTAGAGCCGGTCGTCTCAATGTCTGTGACACAACAGCTTTGTTGATACATAATATGTAACTAAACAGTGATTACATGGCATAATATTTTATTAATTGATTTAATGTTTTTTGCCTGCACATATCTATTGCATAACTGGCAAGGTACAAACAAACTAATATGTATAAAAATATAATGAAATTTACAGTATAAATATAATAAATGATATGCAGCTATTAAAACAGGCAATTTAAAAATAAAATAATTCATAAACACATAAATTAATTCATACAGCTGTGTATCTGAAGAATCTAGCTAACCATTTCTTGTAATGTCCCATTACTCTGTGGTAGTGAGTAGTGACATATGCAAGCAGACTAGCTACTGGTACAATATATTCTACTTTATTTCCCTATCTTTCTTGGTTTCCATTACTGCTTTGCAATGATGACTTTAAACAATAAAAAACACATATAAACAATAAAAAAATATATGAACAACAAGTCAATATATAAAAACAATAATTTAAAATATACAAAAACAATTTTACGTTCATATAATTTTTTATATATAAACAACGTTTTTACATTTAAATAAACATTAAAAAAATATAACTAAAGATTACATAATTTAGTGTCACTTAGTCTTACATTGTGTTATACAAATAGGCAACTTTTTTATCGTTATAGGGGTGATGAAACTTGATACTTTCCCTGCCCCACCTACCTGTGTAGAACTTCATGAGGGCAGGCTCGAGGTGCCCTAGAGCTAAGGGATGGTTCAGCAGCATACTGTTGACTTGCTGCGTATTGCGCTGCACGCCTGGGTTGAGTATATAGACGACCTCGACAAGCTTGGCAACTAGATATGGGTTGTTGATGTAGTGCGCATTGCAGATAAACACGATGAGTAGAGTCACAAAGTCCTCGATGCTCGGGTCAGCCAGAATGCCCGGCTGGTATCTATGGATAAATTACATCAGGTGATTATAAATGATCAATATTCTTAACCCCAAAGTAATTATCATTATTATGTCCATCTCCGTTGCTGCCCCAACATTGTGGGCCAGTCTCCTGCATGCTCTTCGCCGGGCTCCCTCGGCTGATGCTTCAAGAAAAAATTGAAGACACATTTGTTTAGTCGGGCATCTTAGATGAAATTAGTTTTAATGACTTTTTAGAGGTGGACTGTACAGTATGTAGGTTGGAAAGGGCGCTATATAAATATACGTGACCGATTGATTGGTGAAATTTTTTTTTTATAATACACTGCATATTTGGTCAATACAAGATGAGTGGCTTTAAAGATGTGATGTATACATTTCAGAAGAGCCTTAAGAAAGAAAAAGGTAAACCAGGGAGGAAGCACAATATGTGTGAATAAATGAAAGCCACATGCGGCATCACAATTGATATATAGCATTGAGTGAACTTACTGTATACAGAAGAGAATGAACTCAGCAATATCCTCCAGGTAATAGTCAGGTAGTGTCGCAAATACCATCGGAACCTCCTGCGGCAACGGCAGACTCAGCCTACGTGGAAAACAACCATTTCTCCATAAACTGTGCAATCACAAACTGATGAATGGTCCCTTGCCTGCAAGCTATAGTTTAGCAGTGAATTGTAAATTTGCTATTACAATAATTCGGCTGACTCTACGTTACTTACTGCAGCCAGAGACACAGTTTAGAATATGCAGTCAATTGTATTGTGATTCTTGATTTAACACCATTTGACTTTGAAAAAACTAGTGCAGTTTGCTATAAAAATCCAGTTTTCATAAACTGTATGGACATCAGCATCTAAGCATTCAGTTAATGTGCTGAACATTAATGAATTAATGGTCAATTTGGAACATGTATAGTTGTAAAATGTTCAAATAAACTAAAATCAATGACAACACATTTTCTTGTGTGGCCATCAATACATATTAATATTTACATGTTTAATTTTTTATTATAAATGTCCCATTACCAATTAATATCAGTCAGATAGTTAATTTGACCATTCACCATTCAGGCATGACACAGATCACCCATCTTCAACTACAATCAACACCTGAATATGTTAATAATAATAATACAAAACTTCTTTTGTACCTAAATCCTCAGAAACCGAAATGCAGAGGCGCATCAGAACAAACAGGTTTAGTAATCTCAATATCAGTAAACAATATTAAAGTTGTCAACAGATAGTTGGATACACTAGGGAGATAAAGAGGGAAGGCATGGGTTAAACAGATAAGTCTTCAGATGACGGTGAAATTGTATTCTGCTTTCTACTGACCTTACACTAACAGGGAGTGAATTTCAAAGAGTTGATGCAGCAACTAAGAAAACTCTAGTTCCAATAATATTATCATGCAGAAGTGACCTGAGGCCTTACTGTTTGTTGGCCGGAGTGACCAGTTTGACCAGAAGCTGGGCGGCCGTGGCGTAGTACTGCAAACACTTCTGTAGCAGACACTCGTCCACCAGGGCCGAATCCACGCACAATTTTGCTTTTTGTAATCGCTGAAACAAACACAAAAACATCAGTCAAATCAAGAATGTTTCCATTTTCTATCTAGCTTAGATTGAAACAATAAATTCATGTCCTTACAGGTTATCTCCATGATCTTGTCCATACCATTGCAATATTATGCAACATTAGCACAACAGAAAATTGGTAATTTATTTATTATTTATAGATAGCTTAATGCTTCATTATCAGGGTTCAAATTTAGCAGGGGTCCGTGGGTCCACAGGCCCCTAGATTCACTGTTGGACCCCCAATAGTTCCGAATCTTGGGATCCAGCTGGCCCCTAAAAAAACTACGATATCTGTGCATATCGAAGCCACAACACATGTGCATTACTTGATTTTACGAATCCCACTAAGATGCATTACCAGTGATGTCTTAATTTTTTATGAGAATCAAAAGTTTTGGTAAACAAACCTATTTGTGAGCCACCATTGAAACTTACACGAGAGCTGAGAAAGCTTAAACTTGATTGGTGAACAGTTAATTTGGTCATCCAATGCCGCTTAACAATAAGAAATAAGCGTGTATATGATGCAAAATGCATTTTGATTGGCTGACTTACGACCGAACAACCAATCAATGGCTGCGATATATAATTTATCGTCTAGCCAAGCACATGGCGATTATCTGAATGTGCCATTGATTTGAGGCCTACGGAGATAAGAAAAACTACATCGGTTGAGCAAGCTACAAATGGGAAGAAATGTACTGAGGGCAAGAAGGTTGGGTTACAACGATCAAATTGTACCTTGGCTTAGGATCGGCATTCAGAATTCTCACAGCTACCCAATCCTCTGTTAGAGTCAAACAATGTTTGTGGACTGGCATTCTTCCTATACTTTTATTCTTTAATGTTTGTGATAACTCGTGATAATTTGACTGATTGATGAATCAAATGTAATTACATGTAATAATAATTACTTCTTTTTCTCAGTTGTATTCTTGGACTTGTACGTTTTGTGGTTGATAATTATACTAGGCTTTCATAATTATTAGTCATGGATTTCACTTGTAATACTGTCATTAGCAAATGTATTACCTTAACATTCTTAAGACACAAGTATTTCAGTATTTTCAGAACTTCACATCTAATTTTCAGTTGTAAATTGAAAAATTACATTCTCTTCCCTGGTTGTCCATATCCACGAGATTGGGCCATTGGCAAAAATTATTTTTATTTTATTACTTATTTAATCAAGGATATAATTTTTAATGGCTAATATGCCAGGTGGGGATACACAAATAGGAGGCGGCTAAACAGAAATATACAAGTCAATAAAATTTATATTATAATTTTTTTCATGCAAACAGCTTTGGGCCCCCAGTTTTGGTGGTGGACCCCTAGATTCTGGAAAGTGGGGGTCCAGCTGGCCCCCACTAATTTTAGGTTAAATTCTATTCCTGATTACCATCACAGATTGAATGAGACTGTATTATCATTACATTGAAAATATACAATTGGTCTTACTACCCTGTATTTCACTGTCCAATAGTCTACAGAACTGAGGATCAGTTAATAGTTTAAAGGCATAATTTCTTCAATATACTGGAAACTTTACACGAATGCAAAAAAATCATACTTCAAACATCATAGCACACGAACCTTGACCTGAGATTTCCACCTCTTAAGCAGTTCTTGGTTGCGCAAGGCAACGGGCGAGTCTCGCCACTGTGGCTCAAGGGCCTGCATCTCCTCAATGATGCGCTGTAGGTCACGGACAGCGCGCAGTTGGCGCTGGTACTTGCGGATGATGGGGAGGATGCTGAGATGGTGGCAGTGTAGGGTGAGGAAGTAGCACTCTGTCGGGAACTTGGGAGCCTCCCACTGGTGGCCAGGGGCATTGTCTGAATGGGGTGTAGAAGATATTTATTACATGTACATTGCATTTTATTTGTAATTAACACAGGACCTAATTATCTTTTATATTCATATGCAATTTAATGCTCTTCATTTAATACTACCTTATATTTTATTTATTTATATCCAATTTACTCTTTTTAATTTAATACATATCTATATTTATTTATATGCAATTTAATGATCTATTACTTTATTGTATTTAATTTTCTAAACTTCATTATTTGTTATTATTTATTTATTACACTCCACCCCCGTCAGACCTTACACTCCACCCCCTGGCAGACCTTACACTCCACCGCCTGGCAGACCTTACACTCCACCCCTGGCAGACCTTACACACCACTCCTTGGCAGACCTAACACTCCACCCCCTGGCAGACCTTACACTCTACCCCCTGGCAGACCTTACACTCCACCCCCTGGCAGACCTTACACTCCACCCCCTGGCAGACCTGTTCATTCCATCACCAACTCAACTTCAGCCACACTACAATTACTGTGTGGAAAATATTCTTTCCTAGGTATCGACCTCTGTCTATAGGTACACATTTATACAGCTGAATGAACTGGAGCAATGTGAAGTGAACTAACAAACTCTATTAAATTGCTCCATTCAAAAAGCACAAAACCTAAATGCCAATATTTTGATTAAAAACGACTAACGTACTGAGTTGGTTGATCCACTCGGTGACCTGGTTAGAGGTCGAATGAAGACGAGAGTCGTCCTTGATGTTGAGGAAACACCGAGGATGGTTCGGGTAATACGGGTCGACCTTGTCAAGCTTGATCTTGACGGAGAGGCGTTGTAGCACGGAAAGGAAGTTGAGCATGAAGCCGTCTCCACAAACCAATCTCTCATCCGTCTATAAACATAAAGAACAACAGTTCTAGAACACCAAACCAAACACCTGTCAAAGTTGAGCATGAAGCTGAAGGGCCGATCACATTTGTACGAGTCAGGTAATAACATCCACCACACTTCTGGAAATGATTAACCACCACCGTAAAAGGTCATATATATTCATTCAACATGTCATTCAATCAACACTTCTACAGTGGTTCATGTTTTTGTTGGGTCAGAGACCACAACTATGCCAGCAGGTTATACTTTCATCCACTGTGTGGGATATGTTACTTCCCCTGCTATAACTCTAAGTAGAAATTACCTATGGTTTTAATTGCCCCATCAAATGAGACATATTATTAACTTCCTTCCCATGCACCATGTGATCAGTGAGTCAGTTTTACTAGGAAACTAGGTGGACTGGTCTGAAGTGCACTAACAGAATTAGCACTTATCTACTGTATCAAAATGGAAAATACAAAATGTGAAAACAAAACACAAAGTTTAAATAACCAAGAACTGCCAGTATGTATTAAAAAGGGAAACAAATGAAATGTCCATGCTCGAGACTGAGCCAGGAGGACTTGCTGGTGAAGAACAATTCTTATTATGGTTATTTATTCTACCACTTACCTGTATTTGAGACCTCTTGTGATTCCTCTGTACGCCAGCCATCAAGTAAGACATAGCTGCGTCTCTCGTTTCACTGTTCACTAAGATCGTGTGCATGATTTTGAACAATTCCTCCTGAAAATTGTGACAGATCATATACATAGACACAAACACACAACCATATAACACAATCAAACAGTTAACAATGACAGAATGTACAGAATGTATAGATCCAATGTTCGAAATCCATAACATCATAAACCGAATGAAACAAATTATTATATACCAACAAACAAATGATTTGAGTTTTTACTCATCAGTGGCTCGAGTATGTGAATGGTCAAACAGAATTAGTTTCTAATGCAGGTTTACACTCGAGTCTCTTCGGGTATCTAACAGAATGTTGAATACCTTGGAGTCTTCAGGAAGAAACTACCTACAGCTCACAGACAAGTTTGTAGGGGGCTAAGTAACTGTGAGAGTCTTCAGGAAGATATATATTTCCTACAGGAGACATGTTTATTTTTTATGACGGCTCACAAAGAAAGTAATAAGTACAAACCCTGGTGAACTGCATCGAGTGCTGCAGGGTATCGTTGATGAGGCGAGCATTGGCTGTAGACATCTGTGGGTTACTGAAGAACTTCTCTACCACCTTGGTCTGTAAAACACACAGCATTGAGACAGTTCCACAGGCAGGACACACAATTGAATCACCAAATTTGTCATGGTAGTTCACTCAGACAGTGAGTTGATATGCAATTTTCATCACAAGAAAAAATCAACGTTGAATTCCTACTATCACCTTAAAACCTGATTTTTTCTAATCACAAATTTTAATTATTAATGTTAATGTTCCATCATCATATGATAAAAACATAAGAATCTGCTGACTGAGAACTTCCTGCGAGCAACATTACCATCAAAATATGGTTCTTGAAACAAATGCCAGAAAGATCCATGAATACTGACGACCAATCCTGTAGCTGCATATAACAAATATCAACAAGTTCACACATGCAGTCACACACACACTTACATTGTCTTCAGCAAAGACGGAGAGACCAAAGAACGGACCAAGGAAGGACAATTTCTCCAGCTCCATGCCAATCGCCTGAGTGACAGGTTCTGGTAGCCAGTTACTCTGACGGACAATCTACAGAACAATACAGGATAAAACAGATTTGTTATCATTGTAGGTACAATAAGTAAACATGGAAAGTGAGCTAAGTAATGTATTTTCTGAATAACACTGAATTCACATTATTCTTGTTTGAAAACTGAAAACAGCATGACAAAGAAAGATCAACATTCAGTCCTTTATAACACAGAAAAACAGTAAAATAACTGTATGCAGAAAGTATTATTTAAAAGTGATATTATCTGCATTATATGTACATACACTGATATATTTCTACTACAGGTTAATAGTTAAAACTGATTCTTCAGTAAAAATATTCAAAATGAACACGTTATTCTGAACTGAATGAAAGAAAACATCACTCTGTCAATCTATTATCCTACATACTTATTTTAATACAAATGTATATAACAGACATAAACCTTTACAACTAACACTTACCAAATTACACAGCGGTCGAGTATTTCCTACTTTAATATCACACAGTTGGTTGAGGACCATCAATGGCTGTTTGTAGTCGTGAGTATCAAATGACAGATGTCGCATGGTCAACACCAGACCATGAAGTATTGGCACAAAAATGTGCTTGAAGGTGTCCGGGTCGTCGGACGTTCGGAAGACAAGCTCCGAGAGAAAGGCAGGTGGTAGGTTGTCGTTGAGCAGGAAGGGAAGGAGTAGGGACATGGACCTGTTCCCTATCCTGGGAACACAAGGCATTATATAATATTAGTGATGAGTCATCACTATTTTTACATTGATACTTACATACACACAAACATATATATATATATATATATATATATATATATATATATATATATATATATATATATATATATATATATATATATATATATAATCGATTACATAGTGATGTTACAGTGGAAGCCTAAGGTAAGCCAACCCACCAAAAAAAAAAACAGACAGCAGAGATTGTTTAAAGTAACAAACATTTCTGCATAACTATTTTTGGACTTAACAATTTTACAGGTGGTAGTAAACATTATTTCTTCTGGCCAAGTTAAAGATGTCACATCACACATGTTATGTCCTGACTCATGCAGAGGTCTCAACAGACACTAAACTGCTGACATTAAAATACCAACTCTAAAATACTGACAAAACTAAATATTACTATAGTCAATAGATGCACAATTTTGATAGTAACAAAGAGTTTGGTATCTTTAGGTGGGCTGCACTTGCCGGTCCTGGGAGAACCTTCCATGAAGGACGAGGGTGGCGTGTCCCACACACTGTCCCCTTACTTCTGATAGCAGCTCACACATCCCTGGTCCACTCGCAGTCTGTGGACAGACAATGACAACATTCTACAACTGTATAACACCACGTGCTAAACTTCTCACTCTGTTGTAATTATTTCTACCACTGTCCACAGTACGTGGTGCACTGCTCTGCATCTTATTGTTGGGAAAGAGCATAATTTTATGAGTTAACGTGTCACCCTTATGAACTATAAACCAAGATGTCCATATGCACACAGATGCACTCTGGTGAATAAGATTTTAATATAATTCATGTTTTTTTGGTAAAGAGAGTTATGGCACAAAATCAATCAGTAAAAGTCCAAAAAATATTCTCATTGTTTCAACAACAACAAAACAACAACAAAACAACAACGAAACCAATCATGGGTTAATATTTTGTCAAGAGAGTGAACTGACAGAAATGTTTTTGAAAATGTCCAACATTATTTCCACCACTGACAACACTGTTTGCATCAGATACATGAGCAACTGTGTTTCCGTGGACCCACCTTAGGAGAGTTCCTTTCCTCCAAACTGACTCTTTCATAGCAGTCAAGCAGATAGTTGATCATGTCTGTTTCTCGACACTGTTTGGGCTGGAACTTGTCAAATGGAAACTGTCGACTCGACAGCAGGGAATTGTTTCTGCACAGAGAAAGCATCAGCAGTTGAGGAATGTACAGTCCACAGAGCAAACAGTCTTGTAGGTAGCAATGGACAAATGTATCAACTTTTCCTTGTACAAATTACCTCCACTATTTATTCTTAGTTATTGTTATTAACACTGGATGCTACCATAACTCTTTATAAATATTTTTTTCTCTCCAAGAGATGTCATTCATCTGACAGAATGGTTGTTGTCTAACAGAATGACATCTCAACTTCCAGTGGATGTGACCTTCCCATGCGAGTATACCTCATCAGAGATCGCCAATCTTAATAACGTCGAACACAGCTAACTGCATTGACACATTCATTGTGTGCAAGTCTAAAGAAACATTTTGTCCAATGTAGCGTTGTTGATTACTACTTGGTAAGTTCACCTGTGCGTGTGTGTGTGTGTGTGTGCGTACATTTGCATCTCCGTGCCTGTTCAATGCATGCGATTGTACAGTGTCACTGGTGTGTCTAGTGTGTGTGCATATTTGTATCACTGAAAAATACCTCAAAAACATGAACATTAAAAAAAATTTTTTTAATGTTATCTAAAACATGAACATTTTATTATCTCATATCTGTGAGATAACAACAAACATCTTAACTTGATTCTCACAAAAGGCAATGAACCTCAAATACACAAAACAAAAATATAAGTGACAAAAACAAGCATATTGAATTCTGTAAAACACCACATGCTCAACTTCTTACTATCACTATAATTTTACTCAGATGCAACTGAACGCAGCATAAAGACGGTGTAGTATCTCACCCATGATTGGCTGCATACTTGGACGGCGAGGTGCCCGAGTAACCGACAGGACGACGTAGATCTTTGAGAGGATTCTCTGAGCTCTGCTGCAGCAGGATAAGGACCTCTACGAGGATCTCACTGAGCAGGTCCTTCAAGTCCTCGTTATCTACACACAACAACTGAGGGTTAGGAGTGAGGCAAACCTACTGACAATGGGAGGCTATACTGTCAGTTATCATGAAATCTTATCAGTTTCTTCTGTTTTAGTCTTGTCGTGTTGCACTCAAAATCCCTTTGGCCAGTGAACATTCCCTGGTCTGCCTTTCAGCACTGATAGTGCCAAAGCCATCATGTTGTAGAACTGGCCATATCCAGGCACACCAGTGAGTATTGGTTGTGATTGTGGCCGGTTGGTCCCTTTGATGGTACACTGTATTAGGAGGAATACCCTGAGTTGACAAAGTTGATAATTCGTACGTACGTACGTACGTACGTACGTACGTACGTATGTACGTATATACGTATGTACGTAAATATGTATGAATATATGTATGTTCCGTCCTATACATGCATGTGTCCCTCCTATACCGGGTGCATGATAGTAGCTAGCAGTTCTTACTAGGTATCCAAACTGCATGGCACATCCAGTGAACACAGCCTAAACTGTAAGAGTAGTAGACAGGTGTAGACAGTAGTAGACAGTAGTAGACAGGTGTAGACAGGTGTAGACAGTAGTAGACAGGTGTAGACAGTAGTAGACAGTAGTAGACAGGTGTAGACAGGTGTAGACAGTAGTAGACAGGTGTAGACAGTAGTAGACAGGTGTGGACAGTAGTAGACAGGTGTAGACAGTAGTAGACAGGTGTGGACAGTAGTAGACAGGTGTAGACAGGTGTAGACAGTAGTAGACAGGTGTGGACAGTAGTAGACAGGTGTAGACAGTAGTAGACAGGTGTAGACAGTAGTAGACAGGTGTATACAGTAGTAGACAGTAGTAGACAGTAGTAGACAGGTGTAGACAGTAGTAGACAGTAATAGACAGGTGTAGACAGGTGTAGACAGGTGTAGACAGTAGCAGACAGTAGTAGACAGGTGTAGAAAGTAGTAGACAGGTGTAAACAGTAGTAGACAGTAGTAGACAGTAGTAGACAGTAGTAGACAGGGGTAGACAGGTGTAGACAGGTGTGCATTGTTTTGACAACACAAACAACTACTTAGTGTGTTTACATTACGTAAAAAAGATGGAGTAAAAGAAGAGAGAAGTCAGTCATGAGATCTAATGATCTGTCATCTTATGGTCAATCATGGACATGTTTAGAGAGAAGTCAGTCATGAGATCTAATGATCTGTCATCTTATGGTCAATCATGGACATGTTTAGAGAGAAGTCAGTCATGAGATCTAATGATCTGTCATCTTATAGTCAGTCATGGATATGTTTAAAGTAAAGCACCTGCAAAATGTAACAAGTGCTTTGGTTATTTTTGATGACGGTATTACTGTTATGGTGTAGCTGGCTTCATGCATGTTTACAAAGCCTTCTTTTGCCAAGGTGGTTCTGCTGCACTGATCTTATAACTCGAATCATCACTTTCCCAGGAAGTCATGCCTATAAGCACATATGGCTGTTGCCAAACTAGGGCCTACATTCCTATATTTTAATTTGAACGCATACATATTTGATGTAATTTGTGTATGGTCCACGTGTGCAAGTCTCTCTGTGCACACGTACACTCATGTGCATGTGTCGGACTGTACATGCATGAGACTGTATCTGGGTGCCAGTATGCCTGCGTGTAACTGGGTGCCAGTATGCCTGCGTGTATCTGGGTGCCAGTATGCCTGCGTGTATCGGGGTGCCAGTATGCCTGCATGTATCTGGGTGTCAGTATGCCTGCATGTACCTGGGTGCCAGTATGCCTGTGTGTACCTGGGTGCCAGTATGCCTGTGTGTATATGGGTGAGAGTATGCCTGCGTGTATCTGGGTGTTAGTATGCCTGTGTCTATCTGGGTGCCAGTATCACGGTTGAAAAAAATAAAGATTTAAAAAATTTTAATCTGATAAAAAAAATGTATTTATTTATTTTATTTTTTGGAAATCTGGTATATAAACATTTATACAGATGTTTATATTTATAAATTCTTTCAAACGTGTTCTATTCAAATTGATTTGAGTACTTGTCTTAACAGAGGGTACACGATTTTTGCTTATATAAAGACATTAGACAATGTCCACAATGCCACACACCCTGTAGTTGCATAATGTGTCTTGGAAAGGAAAGCATGCTGTTTGTCTGTGGCTGTAGCAGTGATAAATATTGTTTGCTGAGAGGGTGGATTAGCACCTGTCCTGGGCTCTGTGTACTCTAAGGGTCTCTAACCAGAGGGCAAACTGGTACAGTATTAAACAGTTGTAGCCCAGACTGTCTCACTTGAGTCAACATACTGAATTGGTAACAACTAGCACAAGCTCTAAGTGAACTTTAACTCAGGGCTTCCGACTTTAAAAGATACTTCCTCTTGAAGACAAGTTTGTGTGGCTTCACTGCATTCAGAAAGGGAATAGCTCAAACATACACAATGTCATAAAATATTTGACTATCAGGCTATCTGGTTACAATACAACTACACAAGTGTGCGCACATTGTGCTTTTGTATATCAAAAAACATACAAAACTTTGTTGATCTTGATGCTTGTAAACAATTTTCATTTAAATCAAACAACCCTGGCCAGTATGCCTGTGTGTATCTGGGTGCTAGTACGCCTGCTTACCCGTGTTAAGCTGTAGATTCTGGAGGTCGAGTCGATCGGGCTGCCGCTCCCCGAATGACACCTGCAGTATGCGGCCTAGCATGCTCAACACCTGCTGCTTGGCGTCATCAGTGCACTGGATGGGGGTACGCAGCTACAACAGCACACCCAGGACACGCTGATTGTAATTTTAGCCTTATTAAGAAAGTTTTTTATTTAGAAAAATAGTTATTGCCAGATGTTACTCGGATATCTGAACTACTGTATTTTAAACCATAATATTACTGACTACAATATGCTAGATCATTTGTGCAAATTTGTAATTCAGTCTTGCTGAAATCATCGGACAAACTGAAAAATTAATTTTTTTTGGGCCAAACCAAAACACTGCAGAAAAATGCCACCGCATACATACGTTACATATATATCAAGACACATACCCGTTTTCGTTTCGTCTCAGCCCTCTGCTGATCGACGTCATCAACTTCCATTGTGTCAATGCCTGAGTCAACATCCACTTGTGACTGTTGCCTACAGAAAGAGCCACCTTGGCATCTTAGCCACTCAAACATATTCAAAATCACATACATGCTGTACAGGTGTAACAATATGTTAAAAAACATTAATGTCAACATTTTATTTAGTAGATGGTGTTCAGTATACAGCATATTTAGCAAATCAGTAACACTGATGGATGGAGATACAAACTCACGTTTTCTCTGACGGTACGACATCAGTCTCCATGCTCTCAGGTTCACCTTTCTGGGAGGCTGCAGGTGCAAGCAGTCCTAACAAGTGCACATGTTATACACTTTAGTTCAAATGTATTCAATTACTGGCCAAATGGTAACAACACCTAGGCCATGTTGCAACTGTCTCATTAATACACACATCAATCCCAGGTACTGATATTAGGCATATACATATATAAATCTTCAATTGACACTCTAATCAGTGGATGAGTCTTATCTGGACAGTCTATGGTGCATGAAATTATATTATTTCAATGTAAAACTCTCTCTCTGATGACCTCTCATGTAGGAACCACTGCATATACTGTATGTAACTGAATCAACTCCAGCTATGATATTTATATTTCTAAATGTTATTTATTAAACTGTGTTAACTGATCCAATTTATGCAAATTACTATACACTTCTTAAAGTCCACTCAATTTATTTAGCCCACCGTGAATAGGTTTAAGAAGAGAGTGCATACTTTGGTTAAAATCAAGGAAAGAATCCACTTTGATCATTAAATCAGGTAACTTGTGACATTGGGAGTTATAGTAGGAGATTTTTGACTAAACCCGGTCAAAATTAATTAATTAATTTGATCAATGCTTTCATCAAAACCAAATGACACATTTGCACAAACGAGCTAGCATGTCATAATGGATACTTGATAGGTTCATACTTTTTCATGAAATGATTATGAAACGAAACGATTGGAAACATCTAATTGAGGAGGGACCTTTAAATTCTTGTTCCATGAGCATCAATATTGACCACTGGGAACTTAGACTGGTATTGTTATTGTGCATGAACAACACAATGTATACCTGAATGTTCAGGTGTGTCGCCGGCACTTCTCTGAGTGTCCATGGCCACCTGAGGCAGGGAGGTACCTCCTGTGTCCATGGAGGTAGCGTCCAGGGATGGAGATGTCACGGGCTGTGAGACCATTGCCATTGATGGGCCAGGCTGTGATGAACTGGACATGGGGGCACTACTGCCAACCGCCAGCCGAGCTAGCCGCCGCCGTCGTATCTGAACAGTCAAAATATGATGATGTTTTGGCAACTGTTTGCTTTCTTCTAATAAGTTAACTAACTTATCATACTCATGTACCATCCTGACCTGAGTGGTGTACAGCTGTGAAACTGGTAACTTAAATCCATAAGACTAAACAAATGTGTATGCTAATTTACATGTGCTGGATTGCTGCACATGCTCAATAGGAGCTCGCCATGCAAACTGGGATTGGATCTCACAAGCCTTTGGACATTCACAACTGATAAGAGTCACTCTTTGGACATGTTCTGAACTGCTGAACTTGCACGCAATTTGACAAATGCGGGCCATATCCTGTAATAAAAAAGCCTCACTCAAAATGCACAAAACCATATAAGGAATATTTTCGTTTCATTTCAGTAAATCCGTACTTAGTGAGTTTTGCTAAAATTCGGCATGTTTCACTTATTATAAGACAATAGGCATATTCAGCCACATATCCTGTGGCCTGCATAGCCAATAGACTATATATATATATATATATATATATATATATATATATATTACACACACACACACCCGGTAGAGTTGTTTACTAATACTAGTATTTTTTATTCATTTACATGAACAAATGTGACATGAGAGCAACATAAATTCTCTGAAAACATACTACACGTCATATGATATAAGCCATAAAATTAACACTATTTTCGAATTTATGTGAAGAAACAAGTTCGATTCTCTTCTTTTGTAAAATTCGAAAGGTTTAAATTAAGAACCATATACTATAGTTTATTAGTTACGCAATTAACATCACAACTACTTTATCTTATCAGTGCACTTGTGCACTGAACTGCGACTGAACAACAACATTCAATAGTTAGTGTCTGGTCTCGGAGTCAGTACGCACTGCCACTGAGTCGACTGACAAGTGCAGCTGGACATGTCATTGTAATTTGTTGTTGACGGCATTGAAAACCCTGGCTGAAGCTAAGTTCAAAGCAGGAGAGTTTGTATGAAAATCCCCAAATTTGACATGTCATACCCACCTCTTCTGGGGTGAGTTCACTCATCTCTAACTAGACGTAACGATGCTTTATTAAACAAACAGAAAACATTCAACCCCGTCTATTTCTATTCCTTGTTCTTGCGCCGCCTGTGACGCTGTATTGACCCGGAAATAAAACTTGGGCGGACCACGACGTGGCTTCCGGTGGGCAGGGCAGATAGCGGACGACACGAGAGTTTTGAGTTTGGTACGTATAGCCTACAGGCATTATATGGTTTTACTAGATAATACATTATTGGGGTGTAATTAATTTATGAGAACCACTGTCCTACGTATACGTTTAGATACATATTCAAAATGTATAACATTACACGTCATTTCAAAACCGGTTGCAGTGAACATGATGATCGAATGTTAATGATTAGCGGAGGAGTTTCGTCTCGCTTCACTGGACGGAGTTATCAAATAAACGTGTCGGCTTTGCGTGCATAGTCATACTAGTACGTTTGAATTTAAGTAGCTTTTTTGTCTCCTGTCTCAAAAAACATCACAAACAAGTCAAGGGCTAGGCACAGCCACAGGGTCAGGACTAGACTAGGTCTAGGGAGTAGGGGCGGGGGGGGGTGCATTTCGTCTCAAATAAAAAATCTTGTTGCACTCACTTACTCATACATACAGTTCTTCCTGACGGGTACTGGTCATAACGGCGACAGATCCAAAACGGCGACAACCAAAACGGCGACAACCAAAACGGCGACAACCAAAACGGCGACAAATCCAAAACGGCGACTAACCAAAACGGCGACAATCCTAAACGGCGACATCCGTGGTCAAAACGGCGACAAGTCGAGTCGAAACGGCGACACCCAATGGTCAAAACGGCGACAAACCAAAACGGCGACACAAATAAATAATCATCGTGTATAACTTAACGGCCTGAACATAAAAATGGTGAAATATACTGCTGTAGTTAATACAAAATGAGCACTAAAATGGCTGCACGAAGCCTATGAAAACAGTTAAAAAGTAAAAATTTCGAAGTAAGAGAAGATTTGTACACTTTAATGATTTGTACACGTGTTTTCCTGCATTAAAATCAATAGAACATTCCGATCATCATTGGGGCATTCCGACCAAGCGGTTGAGGTATTGCGACGGTGCTGTCAGTAATGTAATACCAGGCTATGTAATTATCAAACATATTGGCTCTATTGCACACAACTCGCTTAACATTTAACTGTTATATTTGCCATAATCACAATCACTTACCACATCTCCTGCTGGTTCCTTGTCTGCTACCTGGCGTCCGCAGCACACACTGCACCGCCAAACTGTTGCTGTCATCGGCTACCATGCAGCTGCCTGTACCGGCGTTGACTGAGCCCTGTCTTACATACCCGATGTTGCCACCGGTCACAATCATCGCACTGCAGTGCCTGTTGTCGAGGCCTGACCAATTTGCAACATACCACACAGTTGTCTGTGTCGTCGTTTGGCATTGTACAATTTAACAAAATATATATAGAGATTTCACAAAATGCACGAACGATATAACACGATTTTACACACTTATATGAGGAAACGTCATGTAAAGCAGAGTGACTAGACGTGGAGGGAGCACCGGTTTTATACCTGTTCCTCTTAAGCCACTTATTGGTGGACAAAAGAGTGAAACCTAACTTTGATTTGAAGGTTTTGAACTCGTGGCATAAACTGGGGTGACACGCAACATCTACTCAGTTGATCATTTCCTTTCAAACCATTCATGGGTTAGTTAGTTAGGGTATGATATCATGATGGCATTTTTATTTCCAATAGTAATACCCACAACATATAAAATTAATATAATATTATAATATTTATGCAATTCATTAACCGTATAAAGTTACAATTATCATCTTCATTTATCTGGTTTGTTGCCGTTCCGTTGTCGCCGTTTAGGTTTGTTGCCGTTTTTGTTGCCGTTTTGACATACACAATATTTGTCGCAATTGACCAATGGTTGTCGCCGTTTTGACCAATGGTTGTCGCCGTTTTGACCAATGGTTGTCGCCATTTTGACTTATGCCTTGTCGCCGTTTTGACCACGATTGTCGCCGTTTTGGTTTGTCGCCGTGTTGCCTTGTCGCCGTTTTGGATCTGTCGCCGTTTTGGTTGTCGCCGTTCTGACCTGTATCCTTCCTGACCATAGGCGGTAGCCTCAGCGTTAAATCTTAAACTTTTCCTTGAAATGCTCTACGACTTCCTGGCAAGATGGCTTAATTTATAGTTGTAGAGAAATATCAGTGTTTATATAGAGACAGTTTTTAAACAAGTTGACATTTGGGGAAGTTACATATTTTTTTATTCAACGAAAATTTTACCAAATAATGTATAGGTAAACAAAACCATACGTGAAACTATAGGTTGATAGCTTAAAAAGTTTCTCAGTTATGGCTATTTAAATATTTGTAGATTCTGTCATTTCTAATTTTCTGAATTCATATAGATTCCTTGCTCTATTTAAAATACTCATAAACTATCTATTACTATATCTACATATATAATGCAGAATAAACATGCCAAATCTGAAGAGTTCTAGCACAGTTTTTCTATTTTTGATACAACTGATTATAATGGGAAAGTAAACAGTCATATTTGTGAATGTAAAGATGCAGCTATTCACTATATTTAATTAAAATTTGTCTTTCATCTCGGCTTTACACAACACACAAACAGTGCTTTTAATGAATACACTTGAGAAGATGTTATAATACTAACATTTTAATTAAAGAAACAATGTAATAGAAAATATTTGATCAGTGCTGTATAACTTTCTTGCAGACACCAAGAACAACAGTCGGAAAACCAGCAGGTCTGAATCTAAAGATGCACCAGTGATGCTAGAACTTACTACATGGCATTTCACATTTCTTTTTTTTAAATTCGCCAGTTGGTTTTCATAAATAGTCCATGATTTCACGACAACGGAGGACTCGTTCATGTTGATGACATCAACCTACACAGTTATTGAGCGTAGACCTATACCATTTCATGCCGACCCTTTCATGACAGCAGAAATGTCGTCAGGCCATCACCACATGGTACACAGTGCCTCCAATGTGCTGTCTCTGAACTATGACGAGGTCGATGGACAGACAGAAGTCAAGCCAGTCCCACAGCAGGGAGAAGGACACCGCCATGTGAGACTGGGGGAAGACAAGGGGTTGTTTACGGTGAAGGGAATGTCCATCGTATGGCTGTGGTATTTCTTCAGTTGCGTCACCCTCTTCCTCAACAAACACATCCTCTCGACACTCAAATGTGATGCCACAATATTAGGTGAGTCTTCAGTTCATTAAAGTTTCCTCTTAAATAAATTTTTTTCTGCTCATTTCAGAATGATTTCACTAGTTATCCAACCTAATTAAATGATCAAAGTCAATTTTTTTATTGTTTTAACGAAAGTATCCTCTTTTATTAAACCGACTGCCCTTATTATTTAGACTGTTGATAATACAGATTGGAACGTCAATTAACCTGAAAAACAAAAATTAGTGTTTTGTGCAATTTATTTAAGAAATGTGTGATTCTGAAAATTGTGGATGAAACAGTGTCTTTTGTTTTTCTGTGTATTTCAGCAACAGTGCAGATGATAACAACGTCGTTGTTTGGCTTCATCAACATACACTTCCCATGTGGCATGTACAAGCCAGTGCGACAAGAAAGCAGTGCTAAGCCGCCACATTTCTACAGAAACATGAGTCTAGTCGGCCTTTTTAGGTGAGCATTGCAATTGCCCACATATTTTAGACAATGACCTTTTCTCATTCAGCCAGTAAGACCAAAATGCATATAAATGCATCCAGTTTATTTCTTCACAATAAAGTGAGTTTTCCCCATGAATATATGCTATGCTTTTGTATTTTTCTGGTTAAATGCTGCACTCTGAATGAGTTTGAAAGGTAACTGTGAATGCAGTTGACATTTTCATTAATTGTGCCCATGGACATCGATCTAATAGATGGATGTCCGTGGACCCAAAGCCCGGCCCGCGCAGGGCACTACCATCTATACAATTTATGTGCAGTGCAGTACAATAACCAACATGTGAAATGTTGAATGACCCCCTTTGCCTTTATTAATGTGAGTGTGAGTATAAATAATAAGTCCAGCGGTATTTATGTACAATGTGTGACTAATGAGAGGACTCACGGGTCTTACATAGCAATGGCATAGAACCGTGGCCTGCATTGTTCTCAGATTGCTCTTAGTTTTTGATAGCCTATTTTTCATAATTTTAGACCTATGAGAATATTTTTATTGTATTCATACGACCAATTCTTTAAGTTCATTATATAAACTATGTAATTAAGCTACTAAACTTAAATTGCTAATTTTTTTTATATAAGTAACTAGACACATTTTGCTTTGTTTTGAATATTTCTACCTGATGTTGTGTTAGAGTAAGTAATAATGTTTTGTAAAACATCTTAATTTAAATGACTTCAATAGGAAACGTAAGTGGGTCACAATACATCGTGATATTTCGCATTAGTTAAGCCATTTGGCAACCACTTGAATGACACGCATTATCGCCCACCTAGTTACATTATTGTTTACAACTAGTTTATCGGCTTATTACAGCTTTATTTATTGTATTATGGCATTATAGCTTCAGTTCTGTGACATCAATTACATATCAAACTCAACCACGCAACAAAAAGGAGCCAGGCAGCTTTTAACAGCAGACACATTTTAAACGTTATCTTCGAAGTTCAATCTGGAATGTTATTGTCGAAACCGTGGTGTTGTCTGTTGCGGTTTTTCAACTTTATATGTCAGTGAGGGACACCTCGTACAAAGTAACTGTAAAATGTTAATTGAATATATTCAATAAAATGGTAAGCGTTAATGGAAATATTGTTATACCTACATTAAAATGTAATTTGCCGAATAGCAGTGCAGTCATCCCGTACCAACTTAACGTTAGTTTGGCCTTGGGCCTGGCAAAGGCCAGACATCTTTATGGTAACAGGGCTAAGCTTACTAACATAACTAGGTAAATAATAATAAGAAAACGCGTTGATAGTCGTACTAGGTACTAGGTTTTATCTGACAGTACATCACACAGGATGAGTCGTACTGTTGCAGTGTTATTTATTTGGATAGTTTATGGTGATAAAACATTAACTTAATGCTATTAGCTCTATTTTATTTCCACAGTGTTTAAGTCCTACATATTTATATTTCCTGACCATTTTTGACAGTTGTTTATGTCCCCTATAAATGATTGTTTCATATGGCAAGTGGACAAGGAAGCCATTGACTTATCGAGAGGCCAACAATATTTCATCTGTGTGTAGCCTGCGCTTATCAGATATAGATATGTCAATTTTGTTTTTAAATATTCACACTGCTAGCATTAGGGAAGACCTGGTCCATCCTGTATGAAACCAATTTCCACATTTATTACAATTTGGCTGAATACTTCCCACAAAATAAAGTTGCTGTTTGGATGAACATGTCCACCAGAGGGTGAATTGTATAGCATTTTTAAACCTCATACTGTGCTGTATGACTAAAATGATACTATAATGTGTCATTAAACTAAGATGTTTTTATGTTTGCAGGTTTCTGACAGTGTTTCTTGGCCTTGTCTCTATCAAGTTCGTGCCGGTCTCGTTCACAGAAACTGTCAAGAGCTCAGCACCAATCTTCACTGTGGTTATCTCTGGTGCCCTACTGGGGGAGAAGAATGGAATGTATGTGCTTGGGTCGTTGGTACCTATCATGGCAGGTCTTGCCCTTTGTAGCGCCTATGAACTCAGATTCAACATGCAGGGCTTCTCAGCGGCGCTTGCGACGAATCTCGCAGAGTGGTAAGTTGGATATCACTTTATATGGGTCAGGCAAGCTGACTTAACAATGTATAACCCATGTAGATTGAAAAGGAAACTACTGGATTTATGTGTTATTGTTGATTGGCTTTGTAAACCGCCAAGTCTGTTTCTTCACAATAAAGTGAGTTTTCCCCATGAATATATCACACTGTATTCTTGAGCCATGCAGTCATCATGACATTGGTCAACTTTATCGTATTTTTCGAGGAATACTGTGTGTGTGTTCATATATAATTTTTGCTATTCCTGCTTGACTCACATCATAATAATAAAAACCAAGATGGCTGCCGATATGAAATCAACAAAATATTAACTTTCATGGCAACGTGCAAGCTAGCATGTTGTTTGAGCCTATTTTTCATGATCAAGGAATTCCCAGTTCTATTGATAAATTGATTGAGTATCTGTAAAAATTAAAAATGTTTACTAAAATTGTAGGTGTGCTATAAAATGTGGCTGTGATAAAGAGAAATATTATGAACAATGAACCGAGCATGTCTGGCCGGGAAATCATATTAGAAGCTTGACATAGCATGTATATTGAGGTCCAACTGTCTCACACCTGTTGACGATAATCGGTGGCGTACCAGGTACTCCGTGTGACTAGTGGTGCAGTTGGCTGTGACCCTCATATAAGTTTATTTTCAGTTTGCAGTTTGTGTATTCAAAGCTCCTGATCAGTGGGGAAAAGTACAAGAGCAGGTGAGAGAAATAACGTTACTGAGAATAACTTCTTCAGTAATTTCAATCCATTCTACAGATATACCAGATCTAACGACTAAAGTCAGTTCTTTCAATGATTTGAACAAAAGTAGGCATTTCTTTATTAAATCTACTGCGGATGTTAAATAAACTATTCACACACTACATATTTAGACACCAATGAACTGGATTTGCAATAGGCTAAATCAGATGAGGTAGCAGTTTGAAACTAGATAATACTGAATTGAGGAAGGACCTTAAATATGAATGTCACAGAGATTGGTATCAACTGACGTGCTGATGACCTGTTGTTTGTGTCGCAGTCCGGCCGAGTTTCAGTTCTACACAAGTATTGCATCTGCGGTCATCCAGATCCCATGTTGTCTCATGCTAGTGGACATGGTCAAGGCTCAGGACAATATGACCTGGACGGTGTTCTTGTGTCTTATTGTCAGTGGCATATCCTACCACTACCAGACGATGATGGCGTGGATGCTGATGAGTTTCGTCTCACCGGTCACCCACAGGTCAGTCTATGATTCATCTCAAGTTATTGTCAGGGTGCTTTTAGAACTTGCAGATTGGGTTATTGGGATTTGACAAGTGGGTGCATTCTCTCATGCCTCTCTCGCAGACATGCAAGGCATACACACGTATCTACACACACATCGGCACACACACCCATACGCATGCATAGATGTACACACGCACAAACAAATCGACGTACTACATTTTGAATTTCCAACCAAATTAGTTTTTGTGTTGTTTTCAAGTTTTCAATCGCATATATATATAATCAGGTTTGTCTGCAAATGGTTTGTTTATATCTAAAATACATTCTGTTATGTGGTAATACGCTTGGTTTCCAATATTTCATAACAGAATGTATTTTAGATATAAACAAACCATTTGCAGACAAACCTGATTATATCATTATTATATATATATTATTATATTATATACAACTTTGTTATTGTTTCGTAATAAATACTGTGTTTTTGCAAATATATACCAATGCTTTTAAAAGACACGTTTCATAGAGGTTAGACAAGAATTAGTTGAGCCCTCGAAAGACATGTTCCATAAAGGGTATCAAAAGTATCCGTTAGGTGGTTTTGGATTAGAGTTTATCTCTGTAGCCATTACTGATGTAAGTTGTGTGTTTTTCTTCAGTGTTACGAACGTCGTCAAACGTGCAATGCTCATCTGGCTGTCCGTGCTGTGGTTTGGGAACCCCGTGACAGTGCTCGGAGCGCTGGGAACGATCACAGTCACCTGTGGCGTGCTCTGCTACAACAAGGCACGGGAATACGAACATCACCTGGCAGAGATTGCAGCAGGGAAGTCTCACAGTGATGTTGACATTGATGAAGTCAAGCATGTATAATAGCGAACAATGACGCAACTAGTCTATATTTATGAGCTTGCATTCCAAGTCAGAATCTCCAAAGTTAAGTAGTTTGTGTCAGACCGTGGATATTTATCTCTGCTTTACAAGGTCGATAACTGAGCTGGTTTTCACTGGGCAGTGTTCGCCAAGGCTGTTCAGTTACAATGGTCAATTACAATCATGCAGCATCGTAAAGCTCAATTACAGTTAAAGTGACAACACTTAAAAAAATAAAATACAATTACATCAATAAAAAATCAGTAAAATTACATCGCTTACAAAAATCAATTAAGTGCTTCACAAAGGGTCAACTACTATAGTTCACAGGTTGAGTACAATTTCATTGTTTTATAAGATTACATATACACCCTGTACCGTCACTGCTCATTGTTAAACAAGGTTTTAGTTTTTGTGATTTGTTACAATCATCATCAATTATAATTACACATTCACATAAAAGTTTAATTACATTGTTCTAAAAATTCAATTACAATTACACTAGTTGCAATTATAAATTACATAATTACAGTCGAATCCAACCCTGGTGTTGGCATCAGGATTTCACAGGCAGACCCAACAGAGGTCTGATATTTGACCGACTGATGATGCCATTATTGTTATCATTGGGCTACAAATCTGAGGGGCCACAAAATCATGGCCCCTGAATCTGTGTAATGGTGTTACACTGTAGATAAAATTTAATGTAAAATGTGCATCTTGGTTTGAGTCTGTCTGTGTTCATATATTGACAGAGAGACAAAAGTTCAAATAATCCAAAACAGTAATCCACCAATTTGTCATATAACTTGAACGGTTATGATTGTAATTAAGAAATTATATTGGTAATTTTATAATATAATTAGACTTTCTTAATCATTGTAGTTAACTCATGTAATTGATCAAAGGATTTTAATAATGTGACTTTCATGAAACTTCAAATTCAGTGTGAACTGCAATAGTTATGCCCAGTGGTTCTAATTTTGATGGACTGATTTGGTGTATCCACAAGATGCTGAGCCATTCGGTGAAAAACCTTTAAAATTTATTTACTAGTGCTCATTAGTGCCTACAGTTTTTGACAACAAAATGTTAAGTATTGTTTTACTGTTTCAACTTATGATTCCATGTAGATCTCAAATGTTGTGCTCCTGCAGTGTAGAAAAGCTGAATATATTAATATAAATGTATATAGATAGTTCTCAAACCAAAGAATGATATACTCTTAAATGGGACACATATATCAGTTCCATGGATGGGACCAGGATTGTGGAAATGGAGGCGCAAGTAAAATGTTGACCGTTGATGGGTGTAAGTGTTGATCCCAGCTGGATGGGTGTATAATGGGGGCCACATTCCTGAGGATAAACTGTTATGATTGTTGGCATTACATAACACTGTATGTTAAGTTTGACATAAAATTTTATTTAACAAGCTTTTAAAATTTTAACGTATGAGTAGCTTTGAACGTCAGGTTAGATAAGAGTGAGCACAATGAATGTATCATATTCGTATTTCCCTTCCCTCCAGTGCTGTCCGCTATAATTCCTTTCCCGTGTCGGAGGGAGGGAGAATGTGTAATAACGTATGGTGGTGCTGTTTGTTTGTGATACAAGGGCTGGGTAATATATACAGTGTATTGACGTGTAACAATTAGGGTGAGTGCCTTCTCATTCAGCTCATTGTCCAGATTGTGTTGTTGGCTGAATTGGTTTATAACTCTGGTAAATATAGCCACTATGGTACGATACTACTATTGCAGTTAACATCTTGCCAACGTGTATGGTGAGGGATTGGTGGCATTTGGATAGTTTTGTATTTGAATCAACACAGATGCTTACCCGGTACACATGTTAGTGGCAAATTTGTGCAGTGAAATAGGCTGACAAGAATGTTTTGTTGTGCATTCAGAACTGTTACTTGGAAGCAACATCTCCCATGTATACGTCGTTGTTTTGGATGCTGTGTAAGAAATTTATTATTACATGTGTGGTGAAAAGCAGAACCTAGTGTAGTAAATGTTGTCAATCAGTCCTTAAAATCACACAATAACACTAAGAAAGCGAAACCTAAGTTCTGTGTAGCTTTACGCAGGCAGGAATATAATTTCAACAAGCATATTCTGTATCTAATGCCATTGTAGTCAAGACAGTTTGTACTAGTGGCATTGGTACTTTACAAGGCCACATGGTTGTTTCGGTATCCCACTATTCCATGTGATGAAAGGGGGAACCATGTATTCCTGTCAAAGGTCATGGACATATACTCATTAGTGGTCATCTATATGAGCGTGTTGGTATCTGGTAGGCAGCTTTGTGTGAATTAATAGAGGTGCTTGCAGACATTATCAAGGCAAGGGTATGTAAACTGTGTAATCCAGGGATCAGTCATTTCATAACAGTTGTCTTTCTTGCTAACGTTACTATGTATAAGCTGCCATCATTTGATCTAGCGTCATAAGTGGAGCAAATTAATGTTTTTCTTGTATCAAACTTCACTGCATAATACTCGTTTTATATTTATTTTCAAACCAAAAATATGTTGCATTTGTGAAAATGAAATGACTTGAGCCAATGCTGCTGTGTAATGTATGTATAAGTATTGCAAATGTTCTACTTAGATATTGCTTCCACATATCAGTATCCAAAATAATACCAACTTTGTCATCTACAATATGTAAGTACAAATACCTTCAGCTTTCAGAATGTGTAACGTTGATGTAGCATTCAAACCTATTAAGGGCCCTTAATTGTCAAACATTCCAGGGTCATGTGACCAACATTTAGGTTACATGGTGGTCACGTGACAACAAATCATGACCACTATAAAGGTGAATGAGAGGTATCTGGTAACAGATAACTGTTTAACTTCAACGTTCAAATATAGTGTTGGTGATTTACCAATGATGGAAGCATCCCTTGTGCTTGAGCAAACAAACACTGGGAACATCTTCCAATTAAATTCATATAAAAAAGTAAGGTTTGATGAAAACTACTGGATATTGCTGTCTTTGTTGACAAACTACAAAATATTGTTTTCGTAATTATTTTGTATGCCGTGTGGACTGTTGTGAATCACTTTAAACATTGGGAATATTAGTAGTATTCCGTTGCCATCAGCTGCATGTGGGAACAGATAATTATTGTTTCCCATAGGCAACCATGTTAACATTTTTTTTTTATTTATGCAAAATAATGATTCGTATTTTATCACAACGGCACATGTTGATACCTGTCGTGTCACTCGCCTGCTGCAGATTGTTCATCAAATCCTACCATTTTATTTTCAAAGTCAACATGGAAAATGTTTTGACACATGTTGCCAAGACAAGATTTGTTTCTACGCAGTACATACAGAGGGCATCCTTCCGTCACTGACGCCCACATGCTGCCCACCAGACACCAGTAAGCCTCGGACCAGCGCAAGCAAAACTGTTTTTCTCCTCAAATATGCCAATTCCCCTGTTCAAAATTATTTATTCTGGAGCAAAAATCCCCAGTTTAAAAATAACAGGCACTTACTTGTACGCAATGAACACAGAAGTAAAATGATGGCCTATCCCCCTGTATATATTGCCATGTCAGTCTGCCATTGCCACAACGTGTCCTCACTAGATAGAACTTTAGCTGTGATGACAGTCTTGCTGTGATATACTGCCACTGTGAAAGTATTTCACAAGCTCAAAAAAGGTGTCGGTTAACATGCATTGTTTTCATATGTGTGCGCACGCTTGCAAGCACATGTGCCAGCCTGAGAAACAATTGAAATTTTAGAATGTATTTAACAGTATCTGTGAGTCTGTGAAGAATACATGTACAGTACAGGGTTTGTATGTACTCATGGGGGTTATGTGTGTGTGGGGGAATTTGGGTATCTGTCTTAAGAAATAAACCAACAGTATTTTTTTTAGAATTCTTGTTGATTATTTGTAATATTAAACACCTTCATTTATAGCTCATGACTGTATTAGCCACATATAACATGAGACGAGAATATTGTTGAGCTGAGACATTGACATTTAGGAGGAATACTTTGAGATTACAGTGAAATACACATGGAAGTTTAGTTATGTTAGACATTAACCAGCTATTAAAATGTCGCAGAATAAGTGATTATGTTCAGGGAATAAATGTACAAATTCAGTTATATATACACATACGTAATTCCTATAACCATAAACCATATTTATGGTTACGCAATTACTGGTATAACTATATAACCACATTCATGGTTATGCTACATGTCATGATCATGGTTATGCTGACTTTGCTGGCAGTATACCATTCAACCACATCCGTGGTTATCCTATAACCGCACTAGCTAATTCTTTGTTTATCATTGGTAGTCACATAATCGTCTTTGTGGTTATATTTATGCAGTGCACAGCAGGACCTCATAGTATGTGACCAGCTGCACCTTTGTCACTGTCAGAGTTATTTGAATAGAATTTCACAAAGAAAGAAATTAACATCCATCTAGTAAGCAGGCCTACATCAACATACATGTTCTGTCTTTCTTGGGTTTATAAGGTTTTTACCTGTTATATTTTCAAACAGCTAACACAGGAGTTTCATAACGGTTATGCTAGTGGATTATGATCAGACCACCAATTCGGAGTTTGTATTATGAGGATATACTCCAGACAACCCTGTACTGGGCTAACAGTGCCTAACACGAGTTTGTTTTGTAAGTGGGTTTACAAATAGTGACCACCAGCTTTGCCAATGACAGGTAAATTACACATTTATCCTCGGTGTGGGTTATTTTCTGTCGCCTGTTAGAAGGAACTGCAGCTTTGTTTCATCCGAAAGACTGTAGACAGACGTGTAACTTCCTATACCATGATCGTGGAAGTGCTAGCAGCGTGAATATATCCTAAAAACAAAATTTACAAATATCTTAGTAATATCGGCACCAGGGTTGTTTGATTTAAATCATTGATTTAAATTATGATTTAAATCACTCCAAAAAAATCATTGATTTATGATTTTTTTGACTTCCGGTTTTTTTTAATCGCTGATTTATATGAATTTAACACAAATAATTGTTTACAAGCATCGAGATCAACAAAGTTTTGTATGTTTTTAATACAAAACACAAAGTGCGCACACTTGTGTAGCTGTATTGTCACCAGATAGCCTGATAGTCAAATGTTTTATGACATTGTGTATGTTTGAGCTATTCCCTTTCTGAATGTAGTGAAGCCACACAAACTTGTCTTCCAGAGGAAGTATCTTTTCAACACAGAAGCCCCGAGTTAAAGTCCACTTATAGCTTGTGCTAGTTGTTACCAATTCAGTATGTTGGCTCAGTTGTTTAATATTGTACCAATTTGTATTCTGGTTAGATACCCTTAGAGTACACAGAGCCCTGGACAGGTGCTAATCCATCTCAGCAAACAATAATTACCACTGCTACAGCCACAGACACACAGCATGCTTTCCTTTCCAAGACAGATTATGCAACTACAGGGTGTGAGGCCTTGTGGACATTGTCTAATGTCTTTATATAAGCAAAAATCATGTACCCTCTGTTAAGACAAGAACCCAAATCGATTTGAATAGAACATGTTTGAAAGAGTTTACAAATTTAAACATCTATATAAATATCTATATACCAGATTTTAAAAAAATCAAATAAATCCGATTTAAATAAAAAAAAATCGGATTTTTTTGATTTTTTAAATAAAAATCGGTTTTTTTTTCAACCCTGATCGGCACACACGAATATATATTATTATCCACATAGACCTTGCACTCTCGATAAACTTCCTTGTCCACTTGCCATCTAGGGTTTTTCTCATATGCCTGGTTTTTACCATGCAGTGGTGAGTCAGACACCTTTGCCTTGGCTCTGCGTCACGCGTAGGCTTAGGCAATATAAAACAAGCTCGCAGACCTATGGTTTCACAACGGCGTGTATAGTGCACCTAGCATGCGCTTAGCTTATGCAGGCCTACAAATGTCATGGCTTTATACACCGTAGTCGATGGCGTGTGAGCATACCGTGCGCACTAATTAAGTTTGGCGTCCCACACATAAGCCGAAATGGGACAGCAGTCATACGCCAAGGACGTCTTGGGGTGCCAAGTCGACACAACCATCGTCGTTGGCATTACGCTCAGCATCGCCATCGTCGTCGTCATGATGAGTTGGCTATATACACGGTCGGCGCACCTCGATGTGGCGCACCTCAATGTCAACGATATCGACCGACTCCGTCGCTTGCTATGTTTCGGCTCGGAGGAGGCAAACCGTTATGTTGCTGAGAGCGTAGGCCAAGGGGATCCCGGCATGCAGAACGCCGAGTGTGTCAACAAGCTAATCGCGGCTGGTCGTGGGCAGGAAGTTGTGAAAGAACTCGTCTCGTTCAGCGTGGACAGTCGAGCAGCCAAGCAGGCCAGTCTGTTGTACGTTCTGGCAGTGTGCGCGCGCTCTGATGACCCGTCGACGAAGCAAGCAGCGTACGAAGCCTTGAACAGAGTTTGTCGTATCCCGACGCATCTGTTCCAGTTCATTGAACTGTGCCAGAAGTTGAGTTCGGTCGAAGGCACTGCTACTGGCTGGGGACGGGCGCACCGCAAAGCTATCAGGTAAGCTGTTCTCAATTGTCGTAGAAGAGATTATGTTATTGAGTCATGATGGGTATCCAGACATGTCGTTTAGTGTATTACCTGTATCCAATACAGCACTATATCATGTATTTATATTGATTTGTTTCAAAGAAGTGCGGAAATTCGCTAAGCAGAAATCCTTCGAAACCTAGCGGAATTTGTTCGACGATGGTTTATTTCGTAACCTGATAGATGGCGACACTAGATCGGAATCAGGCCGGTTAATCAATGAAATTGTTGTACCATTCATTGGATTAATTGTTCTATGCAAACAAGCTTGGACGTCAATTGATAATTGACAATTGACACAACGTCCAATTGTTTGTCGTTAAATGTTGAGCTTGGCACATGTCAATATTAATATTATTGTCCAGTATTATAAATATATATATATATACATACATACATACATACATACATACATACATACATACATACATACATACATACATATATATATATTATTGAAGGTTAGTTAGATGTAACTTGTTGGCAGGACTCTATGGACTTTGATTTAAAAAAAATTCTAATGTAAAGTTCTGAATAGAACCTAGTTTCATAGGTTGAATTAATAGTTCTGACCCAACCCTGTTAAACAGGATTTAATTTCCCATGTCTTCAGTTCTTGACCCATGTGGGCTGAATCATGCATCATGTTATGTACACGCTTGGTGTTTGTTCCATGTAGTCATCTGGCATTCTTCTAAAAAAGACAGGTTTTCATCCGCCCCATTCTTCTTCCTCTTCCTTTGACCCATGTGGGCTCTTCCTCCTCCTTTGATCTTCCCCGCTCTTAAAAAGGTTCTTTTCAAATATTCTTTTGGCCTTCCAGTCGAGTGTTCCACCTAAGTGCTGCTATTACTAGTATTCTGGTTACATGCTCAGCACATGGCCCACCTATATACGTCCATTTCTTCTTTCTAATAGTTGTTGAGACGTACTCCTGTTGGCATTCTTCTCTGACTTCTTTCTTCGTTTTGTGTTCTCTCCAATGAATTCCCGTTACATTTTTTAGTATTTGTGTACATGTCATGTCTGATGATTGTCAAGTGCGATGAATTCCAGATGCATTCTTCTGCTTACAGTAACTGGTACCAGGGCTTCCGAGATGATCCATTGAAGTTGGCGCAGCTGGTCACCAAGTACCGCAAACGGAACAACTGGAGTCACAAAGACGTGTTGCGACTGGCCCACTTGAATACCGAATCCGCCTGTGTCGGAGTGGTGGTGAAATATGTAATGAAAGGTTTAATGGCAGCAACAAAAGTTTACCCCATTCAAGACCACCCTGCCGTCGATATTGTCCAGACCCTAAGCTTCCTGAAGGCATTCGAGGAAGTGAAGCAGCTCATAAACATACCGGACGATGTGCAGCGAGTGTGTGAGTTGATCCGCAGTCACAACCTGGTGCAAGAACATGTGCCAACACAGCTGCTCAAGGTCGCCGAAGTCTGGAAGGCCTTGCTAGCCAACATGCCGCTCACTGCCTTAATTCGCAACCTCGGCAAGATGACGTCGATGGACATACTCGGTTTAAATAGTCAAGAAGCATCTTTCGTGATTGGGAGATTACGCAATCAAAAGTCTCTGCAGTGCGCTCGCATCCACCCCTTCAACGTGCTGCTGGCGATGTCCATATACCAGCAGGGTCGAGGGGATCTCGGCCATCTGACATGGCAACCGAACCAGGATATCATATCGGCCCTCAACGATGCCTTCTACATGTCCATCAAGTACGTTGAGCCGACCGGCAAGCGCATCTTGCTCGCCATCGACGTCGGTACTTCAATGACCTCGCTTGTGATGGGGAGTAATGTAATAAATGCCTGTCAGGCGGCTGCTGCACTGACCATGGTCACTGCAAGTAGGGAACAACTGTGTGAGATTGTCGGCTTCAGTGACACGCTGGTACCGATAGATATCAACCCAAACATGTTGCTCCACGAGGTCACTGATATCATCGAGATGGTGCCCGCAGGTCGTACTGACAGTGCCCGGCCGATGCAGTGGGCACAGAGAGAAAACAAGGAGTTTGATGTATTCGTGGTCTTCACCGATTCCAAGACAGAGATCGGCAGCGTGTCCCCAGCACAAGCACTGAGCGAGTATCGCCGTCACTCGGGCATCTGCACAGCCAAGTTGATCGTGTGCGCCTTTGCAAGCAATGGCTTCACGCTGGCCGACCCTGACGACCCGGGCATGCTCGACATGGCTGGCTTCGATTCCAATGGCCCAAAAATCATGCACACTTTCATCACAGCAATGTGATACAAAATTACAGTGGCGACTTGAACGGCAAAAGCTAGAACACTGGAATCAGATATGAAAAGTTGTCTTTCTCCTTCTCATACATGACAATGAAGACCCAGGTTGAGTGGTTTGAGTGCACGTAGTTGGTGTCATCACCTGTAGTTGTACACGTGTTGACTGACCGCTCGAGCTATACTTGCTGTTGCACAATTGACTAAACTCTGCATTTAACTCGGTCTACGTCAGTGACTATATTATTCTTGTAAACGCATTAACTGTGCATGTGTCTTAGTGATGGTGATGATGTTTAGTGGGCTTCCTCGAATCACAATGGCCTTCGTTTTGGCTCAACGTTGTGATTTTTCAGTTGCTATGACTACAGTGACCGCAACTCATACAGTGTAGTTTATTAGTCTTTCTTTCACCACAGGTTACACATTTATCCATTATCTTTTACATCTGCTGGCATACACACCAGACTGAAGGGGCCAACAGCTTTTAGCATATCTACGTGAGACATGGTGGCGTATCGATTAGAACATCGGGGGGCGCGGTGGCGTATCGATTAGAACATCGTGGGGCGCGGTGGCGTATCGATTAGAACATCGTGGGGCGCGGTGGCGTATCGATTAGAACATCGTGGGGCGCGGTGGCGTAGCGGTCAGAAGGTTGGGCTCTCAATCGAGAGAACCAAGGTTCGAATCCTCTTGCTACCATTTCGGAGTTTTGGCTGTTTTGTTCACCCCATGTTGCTGGTTCATGTTTTGTTGACTCATCTACACCAATCACCTGTTAGCTGATTTATGTAAACTGGTTCATGTTTTGTTGACTCATCTACACCAATCACCTGTTAGCTGATTTATGTAAACTGGTTCATGTTTTGTTGACTCATCTACACCAATCACCTGTTAGCTGATTTATGTAAACTGGTTCATGTTTTGTTGACTCATCTACACCAATCACCTGTTAGCTGATTTATGTAAACTGGTTCATGTTTTGTTGACTCATCTACACCAATCACCTGTTAGCTGATTTATGTAAACTAGTTCATGTTTTGTTGACTCATCTACACCAATCACCTATTAGATGATTTATGTAAACTAGTTCATGTTTTGTTGACTCATCTACACCAATCACCTATTAGATGATTTATGTAAACTAGTTCATGTTTTGTTGACTCATCTACACCAATCACCTGTTAGCTGATTTATGTAAACTGGTTCATGTTTTGTTGACTCATCTACACCAATCACCTGTTAGCTGATTTATGTAAACTGGTTCATGTTTTGTTGACTCATCTACACCAATCACCTGTTAGATGATGTCATTTTAGTTGTACACGTTAACTACACACGCTATACTTGTTGCACAATTGGCTACAACCTGCAAGGAACTGACAGTGGTTGTATATGACTAACTACTTTAGCTCTGCTTATGCTTAATAAATATGAACTGGTTTATGTTTTGTTGACTTGTTCATTTACGTTAATGTGAACACAACTATTTGAATGTATTTTTAATGCCATTGTATTTGCTTTTGACGTTATCACATGCATTTCCATTTTGTGAAGTTGTGTAAGATATATAAGGACCTGTACTTAAAGTACATTTTGAAACAAAAGATGCATCAGAGAACAGCATAAGAAGAATGCATAATCGTAGACAGTAATCTTTCTTGTCAGCTAACCAGTTGGTAACAATAATTTTCATTAATTTCTATCAAGACTAGTCTATTCCTAAAGGCAATTATCAATTAATGGTGTACCATCTGCTGTCATTTTAATGGTCCCCATACCAAAGAAGAATTTTTAATTATTGTTACATCTAATAATCACCCACTGATGGCTAACAATCATGTCAAAAGATCCACAACAAAGTTCTTAATTAGTTAAGCACATGGTTTACTTTTAATAAGCAGCACAATACAATTGTTGAAACAGTTTTCGTCCTGGGTACTAATGTGAACTGGCATTAAAAATATTAGTAAAGCTGTGGTTTTGTATCTATTACCAAGTATTGCAAGTACAACAGTGGGATTAAATTACAATCATACGTTGACTTCAAATCAAAGACATGTACTAAACAACTAAACAAACATAATAGATTTCTCCAGTAAGAAGTAGAGGTAATGAAGAAATCATACCTACTTCCAAATTCAACAGGTCAGAGACTTAATAAAACAGGATATTTCATGGCACACAGGACAATAGCACAGATAAACAATAGCATATATAGCTGTATTCTCCATTAACAAGCCCATGCTACATCGATATTTCAGTTATATAAGGTATCTGATTTCTCCAGTAAGGGGTCATTCATAAAGTATGTCATGCTGGGGGTGAGGGTGTCTGGGTAAGCATAACAGAGTGGTACATCGGGAAAGGGTGTCTTGGTGACCGTTATGTAACAATTACAGAAGATGTTTTTGTTCATTTAGCTGCCAATATCAGATTGATAGCATTAACTGCTATGACAGCGCGTGTCTGAGTTTGATGAATGTATCAATACAAATAAGAACTTCCAAGGGCTTCACTAGATGTGTCATTACACTTATTAAACACACATAAACATGGATATTTGATGTTATTGTTTATTATTAATTATATAGACCTATGTTCCACCTGTTAACTATGAATCAATACAAACATGCAGCGAGTATAAAAACAGATGTCGGCCCAATGCATGATAGATTTATCAAAATGATCATATTTTAGTGGGGGGAGGGTGTACAGACCAGCATTACGAAGCATTTTAAGGGGGTGGGGGAAGTCTCAAAGATGTCAAAAAATAGCATGACATACTAGTCCCTAACAATTAATGGTTATGTTAATATTTTAGTCACATTGATCAGGTCAGAATGGAGTAACACACCGTTGAAACATGAACCAACAAGACCTTCTTGTACCTCAGGCAAGACGCCAGAGACAGTCAATCGATGCCATGACACTGTCCAAGTTCAGCCGACTCAGAAACTGATTTTTCAACCGGTATTCAACCCCTGGTGGTGACATGTGACACCAACGTTGAAACATGACCTCTGCACTCAGGGTCAGAAGCCAGCGCATGACATCTCGTCGTTTCGGAGGTGGAGAGCCGGATTCCAGATTTGTCTGCCACTGTTTTGGGCCCCAGAGCAGGACATGCAAGATGTCAGCAACGCACACTGCACTGGGCCTCTGAAACATGGCAACAATAACAGTCTTACGCACCTGAATGATGCTGGATACGGACAACTGGCAACAATGTTAACATTTTTAATGTTGTTCGCAAATTTGTATTTTGAATGTTCTGAAAATCAACTACATTAATATTTATTTTTCCATCAACCTGAATTCATCAAATTCTGACAGTTTCTCTCTAAAGAAAAGATGCTCCCCCTCAAATGGCGTCCAAAACAACTACGTCACGTCTTCATGTGCAAGGGATCCTACAGTCACTGGCATGTGCATATTTTGTAAGTCACCCAATAGAAATGTTAATTTGGGCATCACTTTAGTCTCGTAGTCCTCAAATATGGTCAAAGTTCTGTTCAAATATACATAGCAAAAATTGTGCAGATGGGGTACCGTGTCGAAACCACCTGTATTATATTTGTATGCAATGAACCCTGGAAGTAAAATATTTGAAAAAGTTTGCCTAAATTTTCAATAGTCTTTTGGCACTTCTGGGGAGCCAGTTTCCTGTTCCCCAAGAATCTGTGGCTAACTTTATGAAAGATTGTAGATTATATTTACCCCCTAAACATATAATTGGCTTGGATACTTCATTGGATAACCTCTGGTGATAGTATTAATTGATCCACTATGAAAAGATAATTATTACACAGCCTTAGAAGCATTAAAATATTTCCCAATTTTCAATAACTACTTCATACAAGAGTCAACTAGACAATTTAATGTTCTGCTTTGTAAGAAAACTGATCTTCCCATTATTACACAATACCAGAAAACAGTGCAGTTAATTAAAACCTCAATGGCATGGAGCAGTTGATTTTGCTCAACAACACAGTGAAATAATCTTGTGTGTAGATGTAATGAGAACTTGATGTTCCATATCATATTTTGTTTCCTAGGCTTTCAGTACCTAGCAACATGTCTATAAATGTCTACAATTAAGCCCCTACCTTAGCTGGGTCTCTTTGCAGCAACATTTTCACTATGCCTTGCATGTAGGAAGGCACTGATTCTGAAAGAAATATATAAAATGTATGAGAACAGGTTTACATTTAAAAAATGAGAAGACTTTTGTTTTAAAAAGTTTGGCCTGGTTGAATTATGACTCTTCATGGATTGTTCACGTTTATAATTACTCTCCCTTGTATCTGTCTGCTTTGCAGAACTTGAATCAAGAATCAGATAATTATAAAATTTTATTTTCTCAAACCTCCTGAACAGTTCTTTTACAATACCTATACATACATACAAATACAAATAATTATCTTGAAATTCATGCCATTTCAACATTTCTTTGTATCTCATCCCTCATATTTTGAGGTAATTTGTTCTGCCTGATAGATTCTGGTGCTTCCAGGCAACCACTGATTTTATGAATATTTATGCATAAAATAATCAATCTATGGGAACACTCAAGTAACTTTACACTTCACCCTTTGGCAGACCTTTTCCTTTACACTTAACCCCCTGTCAGACCCATTCCTTTACACTTCACCCCCCTGGCAGACATGTTCCTTTACACTTCACCCCTGGCAGACCTGTTCCTTTACACTTTAACCCCTAGCAGACCTGTTCCTTCCAACACTAACTCAACTTCTCTGGGAATAATTCAGCCAACAGTTACTGCAGGAAAGCCATTCGTTCACACAGCCACCACTGTCTATAATAGCCAGGTACTTATACATACGACAGAGTGAACTGGGGCAATGTGGAGCGAACAAAACTGCCCAAATAGCAACAAGAGGGTATGAACCACGGTCCTCTTAATTATTTATTCTTTTTATTTTACATTTGAGATAATGTGTTATTTAGAGTTTTAGCATCTGGACATTATATCACATTTAAAAATATTTTAATGTGAAGTGAATAGAAATGTAGTAACATTGTAGTAACATTGTAGTAACATTGTAGTAACATTGTAGTAACATTGAGCTGTTATTATTTTTACAATTGTATATATACTTTAAATTAATTTTAAAATTTCACTGGTGATGGATAATTATTTACCTCAGTTCTTCAACTTCAACAGTGCCTTCCTTACCTGGCAAATCTGGAAGATCTTTCTCGGTGTAGCTGTCGTTCTGCAGTTTCTTGCCAGGTGTCGCCACTCGCCCGTAGAACGGGTTGGCACAGCCAAATATTTCATATGCCAGTGCACCAACGGCCCAGACATCCGACTTTGTGTAGTCAAGAAACGAAAAGAAGCCAGGATGGGCCGAAATAATCTGCACAGAAACGTGAATAATAAATGAGGTGTAATAAATGATATCAGGAACTGGACAGTAAACACAGTGAACATTACAGTCATGCTAAACATAACCTTCATAACGTTAGATATATGAAAGAGTGCTTAAACTCCAATGCATGCAAAGTTACACTGCGGTAATATATTATATACCTCTGGAGCCATTAGTGCAACATTTCCACCCTTGTTGATCTCATCTGAAGGGTACCACAGTCGCAAGCCGAGGCTACCTCCTATGAAACTGCAGCCAAAATCAGCCACCACTAGGTGGGGACACTGTCCATCATCCTCCAATAGAATGTTGTCGCTCTTCAGGTCCCTGTAAAATTCAATGAAAAGAATCGGACCTAAATTAGACGTCATATTTTACTGTCGCCCAACATTTGATAACAATGTCAAGTTGAATGTCATGATTCTCTATAATCCACCTGTTTTTGATTTCATACAAATATGGCAGTTAATTTACACAACTTTACTGGTCATTTTACAACATGAGACAAGAAGGGATTCAACGGGAAATCCTGGAGGGAAGAGGATGGGGATTGTGAAATATGATGATCTGGTCAGAACGGCTCAATGCAGACAGGAGGGGTTATCCATGACAGCCGACCTTCAATGACGACACCACATGATGACACTATACGAATTTGCCAGGATCTATTCTGTGATACTGCCATCCTTCAAGTATCACATACCTGTGAGCAATGTCATTGTCACCAAGATGGACAATTGCTTCCATCAGTTGAGCGAGGAGGACGGTCGATTCACGTGTGCCAAGACAATGAGTCTGCAGATGCTCCCTCAGAGTGCATGTGTACCTGGCCACAGAAATAAAAGTTCTACCTCAATTTGAATGTTTCGCTCGGCTTGTTTCAGACTATCTAGTATCCACTACGACATGCTAGCCCGATTGTGCTCAGTTTTGGTGAAATCATCAGACTAACTATTAAATAATTTTCTAAATTAAGAGGTAAATAAGTGGTAACGTTGAATCTTTGACCTGTACATTGAGTAGGGCTGAAGGACAAATGTTGTTTTAACAGTATGGTACTCTACAATCTTTATTCTATGCCTAATAATCTTTATTCTAAGGTTAACAATCATTATTCTAAGGTTAACGATCTGTGTACCAGGCAGAACTGGGGCCAAGTACATTTTCATGAGTACAAGTACGAGTACATTGGTGATGGATGAATATGAGTAGGAGTATGAGTGCATTGCTAAAAGCTGAGTACAAGTACGAGTACAAGTCTCATGAGCATGAGTAAAAGTACGAGTAAATTTTTTATGACATTTCCATTCCCAAACATATGGTTACCTTTTACGAACCCCTCCCTTTTACAAACCTACAGACATGGTATGACTCGCAAATCAGTTTTTGTTTGGATTCCCTTTTTAACTGCAATTAACAATTCATAAACCACATGCTTTGACATAATAATACCCATTAAACCAATATCTTTGTAGTTAGTCTACCAGTGACTAAACATTACCCCCCCCCCGAACATTTACATCATTTGAATGAAGGCGGTAAAGTTGAGAAGATTTGTCTTAATTGGAACAAAGGAGACGTGTGGCAATTTGAATGAAGTTTGTTTGTCCTTGTTTTTAATAAAGACCACATGAGACCAGTTTACATGATACATCAGTTCAGTACAGAGGAAGACTCAGCTGGCAGTTCTTAGCAGTTAGCACTGTCAGCCAGTGCCCAGTGGCATGGTCTCCTGACTACATCACAGGCATTCCATGGCTCACTGATGGGTTAACTGATGAATGATGCTTTGTGGACATCCTGGTGGCTTAATTAAACAAACAGGGATTATGGCCTGAACTGGTAGTCTACAATTGTTTGCTTAACTGGGTGTTTCTGACTGGGAAAAATGTCTGTTGCCTTTTTTGTGTATCTTAGTCATGGTCATGGGAGAATGCCACCATGGGGGTGTAGGGATGGTAAGGGGGTAACCGTCTCAGGAGGTACTGAGACTTGGTGGTATCATATTCATATTAATCAGAAATAACAAATAACAAAGTATTTAATAAAAAATAGTTGAACATTCAAATACTTCAGGAAAGTTTCTTTTTGTTAACTACAAATAAATTTATTTCACAGCATATATTGAGAAGGTACTCAGATGTACTCATAATGTACTCATTAAATGCGAGTACATTGAGTATGAGTACAAGTACATGACCCGTAAGGTATACGAGTACAAGTAAGAGTACTTCAAAAATGTACTTGAGTACACAAGTACTGAGTACTTCCACCCCAAGTCTATTAAAACGTCAACAATCTATATTATAAAGACCTTTATTCTAAGGTTAACAGTCTTTATTCTAAGGCTAACAATCTTTATTCAGTTTTTCTCAAGCACACAAGTTTATTCTTAGATCAATAATGATTATTCTGAAGTTAACATTCTTTATTCTGAGGTTGACAATCTTTATTCTAAGGTTAACAATATTTATTCTAAAGTTAACAATCTTTATTTTAAGGTTGATAATCTTTATTCTGAGGTTAACAATCTATATTCTACAGTTGTCAGACTTACCTCTTCATAACAATAAACATTGTTTTGTTTCTCCCGCAACCCATGGGATTGAGCCTTGTGGGAAGGGCAGCAGGGTATTCAGTCACATCACCGGGCAAACTGGGAACATCATCGATGAAACATCCCACCATGTGGACAATGTTTGGGTGTGGAGGCAGTCGTTTCTTCTTCGGTCGTCTCCTAAGTAGACAGTGCACTGACATTTTATTTACCAATTTCCTGCTGTAAAATATAAATCAAATACAAACAATGAAATACACACAATGATTTAAGAACTGTCTAAATCCTTACAAGATTTTTTATTACAGAAATGTTGACAGGACAGGAACATACTTTTCTTAAAATGAAATTCAAATAAAAAATAACTAACAGTGAACAGAATATAATTTAAACAAACCACGACCTGTTGTATGCCCACAATAAAAATATTGGGTGTCCATCCATCTATTTGTCAGACAGATTCTTCTGAAAGCGCAATTATGTACATATAAACCGTCAGACTCCTTGTATGTTCTGGTGACAGCCAGTTTTATATTAAGTATTTTGTTATATATCTCACCCATTCTGCCACATAATGGCGCCTTCGTCGTGGCTTGCCTCCTCAACTGGCAACAATTCGCGCTCCATCGCACTGACAATAGCCCCGGCCGTCGACTCAACCGCGTAATTGAACATCATCTTCACCGCAAGCTCAAACTTATCCAGCGTCGCGTTGTCTACATCAGGCAAGTCTACACCAGTGCGACATCTAGTGGTGCCTGTAGAAAACACAGGTGTCATGTTGATGCTCTTAAATCTGGCTTCAGCTGGGCCTAATCATGTTCGGTTACAAATTAGAATAGCTGCCTAAATTGTTTTATACAGTGACACATCAACATTTACACCTGTACTTAACTACTGCATTTCTGTGAAACGAACTTAAGCATGCACATAAGGAGTTCTGTATAAATATTAAGTCTTATTTATAATTAGCAGTAAACAATTGTTTTCACCTTGTTGCCTAAACAATGATTTTACAGGCAGCTCAAGTTTCGTGTCATTCCAAGAGCAGGGTAACCACCTTAAGTCAGTGACTACATTTTTTTGTCAGCAGCAGTGGCGGCAGCAGCAGCGGCGGCAACAATGTTGTAGAACAAATCTCACCTTTATCAGTACCCTCTACTGCAATGTCATCAATTGGGACTTGACTGGTCACTTCAGTGGCTCCTTCATCATCGCTGGTGTCTTCCTCGCTCTCACTGACCACCATGAATGACTCACAATCACTCTCATCATCTACAAGTGGACACAGACTCAACTCAACTAACAGACACAGCGACACAAATTGTCTGTCGTTTTTCGACCCTCTAAAATGATGCACATTTTGGCAGGTTTGTTTCACAATTGCTACTTTGTTTTCCTTGAAATTTACATTTTACATCATACGTTGAAGATTCAAACTGCAAAAATGGTCTTAAAATATTCCCCTTTCTTTCAAAATAATAAAAAGTAACTACATTTCCCAGTTTGCAGAATCAAGTGCTGGGAAATAACGAATATCAACCATGTCCGCTTAAAAAAAAAAAATTCAAACATGATATATATTATATATATACATATATAACATATATATACATATATAATATATGCTGGAACTGGAATTTCTTTATTCGACAGAAATAAATATATACAATTTTTTCTTGAACATAAAAACACTTTTCCATGTGCATACATTGCCTACAACATGTTTTACGTCATTGTCAACATTTATTGTCACAGTTTATTGGAAGTTAGGACATGGTGATCATTTGTAGCTTAAGTGCACATGTAGCAGTTAGTGTTTGTGCAGGAGTTTTTGTAGTGTTAGTAGGCATTGCTTAGTGTATGTAGAAAAACAATGAAGACTATGCATATTAATTTTATCCACAATGTATGGTGGCATTTTTCTAAGTAAAGCTGGTAAGTGGTATCTAATTCATTTTCTGGCTCTTGAAGTATGACTGTATGGGATAATGATTTGATGACATTGCTTTATGGGAATATCATGATATGCAGCATTTTGCAAAAATAATGATTGAAAAAATATAGGAATGGGTTTATGCGTAAATTTCTGAAAAAATGTCAACCTTGCATTGATACGTGAAAATGTCTTAAATTTTTAGTAGGTTGAGAGATTTCATTAAAGGTACCATGTGTGAGTTGTGTGAGTTACTACAGGACATTATTCTGTTGCCCTTTTCTGTAGTTTGGATAATCTATTCGTATCAAAACCCCACGATAAAATACCATAGTGAATTGAATTTGTGTACATATTCTATGGGTTGACCATCTATTTCTACCGCTAATTTTATATCTGAAATGTGAAATTTACTCTCGATGCACATTTGAAATTTCAGATATAAATGAAATTTTATATCTGAAATGTGAAAAATGGAACGTGTATTTAGTTTTACTTGTGTTTATGGAAAGTTTGTTTACTGATAACCATTCATTGATATGGTTCAGTTCAGTGTTAATGTTATAGTCTTGCATATTACTATTAGTACTGCATTTGAAAGAACAGAGTAGTCTGACAAGAGTGTTATCATCAGCATATAGTATCGCCTTGATTTAGCTTTTTATATATTTCTTTGTGATCTATGGTATCAAAGGCTTTTGACATATCTAAGAAAATTTATATGGGGATTTTTCTGTTGTATATATATATATATATATATATATATATATATATATATATATATATACACACAACAGAAAAATCCCCATATCAATTATATATATATTTATATATATATATATATATATATATATATATATATATATATATATATATATATATATATATATATATATATATATATATATATATATGTGTGTGACCCACCTTAACAAAATGAGTCACATGTCCCAATTTTAACATATAGAGTTATTAGTATTATTGAAAAGAGCAGCATCTCATCAAACATCTCATCAAACATCCAAATATCTCAATTCTAGCCGAAGCTACATTTCACTAAACATGTATGGGGTAGAAATCTTCAAACTGAGAAATCAGCCATCAAAGTTTCTTACCAAAGATACCTTAGTTACCATGCATATGTGTGGACCACTTGAAGATAAAGGCAGATTAAGGACCACTTGAAGATAAAGGCAGATAAAGGACCACTTGAAGATAAAGGCATCCTGCTAATTCTACTGATATAATAACATGATCTTTGTGAGAAAAAAATATAGACACAAATAATTGCCTTGTAATTAGCGAATTAGTGACAGTGACACCTCAAAACAGTTAATCATCTCTGGGACAGCGGCCACATCCTCTCTTTCATGACGTCGGCAAGAGTACAGATGAAGGGGATAGCTAACGGGCTCGACGACCTCGCGCCCTGCCCCCTTCCCCACAAAACAACTATAGTGTCTCGCTCAATGTCCTGCTGGTCAGACAGCCCAGCAATGGGGACAGTCTCAAGCACAGTCGGACACGTCTTGCGGGCTTGACGACCTCGTCCCCTGCCCCGCAAAATGACTATCGTGTCTCACTCACTCTCCTGCTGGTCTTCCTCTAGTAAATACTCATCTAACAAAGTGTTGATCTGGTCACAATAACTTTGGGCAGGATATCAATAAACCCGCTACATCGAACGCCATTTTTTACTCAATATGTGGGGTAGGTGTGTGACGTGGTGGAACTGCATAGTGCACATGCATACTGCGCCAATAAAATAATTTTCCTGGATCACATGGTAGCAACAAGCCAGGTTTGTTTACACAACTGGACAAACAGTGCCTGCCCATCATGTCCTCCTATTTGACACATCCATAATATATGTTATTTCGATGACCATATATGGAAAGATGAGATGCAAAGCTTTGCAACGATGCCACATTTGTGAGGGACCATCCAAAAATTATGGACAAAAAAAGCGATTAATTATCGGCATTTTCAGGTTAGCATTATTTACATCTCAATACTCTTGCTACATTGGACTACTATGGTACCGAAGGTAATGTGGCTCCATCTCCCGACTGACTTTGAAATAAAATGTGCATCGAGAGTAAAAAATTAACTTCGAAAAGGTGAGCATATATTAGTTTTCACACCTTCTGATGTAACGTCTGTGTGCGTAAACAAAGTGATGTTGGACAGTAGTTTGTAACGCTTCAACTAACCGAGGCACATGGGCGGTGAAATAAGTATTTAAACAATGAACGAAGAAGGTTTGAAGAGCAAAGTTTCACTAGCTTTGTTGATATCTACGTTCGGGTTCATCACTGTGTGATCCGCTATATTGGACCACGTTCCGGTGTAACGGGCCCAGAGTAGTCCCGTGCCGAAAGTCTGCGGAAGTATGCATTTTGCGTATTGCGCATGCGCGCACAAACACAGTGGATGACGTGCAACCCGCGTGAGCAATGTGACCTCAGGTAACCCGATCAACTTTGACCCCGTGCGAGAAGCATGCAGACTCTGCTGACCCATATGACCCCACGATGTTGACCTTATTTTGTCAGCGAACTCGTAACACTAGCCCTTTTTAAGAAAGGTGTAAGTGATTTGATTAGAAAATGGAAAGTGATGGAGCATCAGAAGAAATGTAGCCATTATTTGGTAATACCCATTATCTAAAATCACTAGTGACCAGGTGTAGGAGCGCAAGCACACAAATGAAATGTTAGACAATTTGTATTTGAAAGAAGTACGATTATCAAACGACGAAAGGACGTGGCTATTCGCACAGCTGCTCTGCAGGCCCATCTACTGATTGCCAAGTGTGGTTGTTATTATTTGCAGAGCTGCACTACCTTTTGGCATTGCAGAAATAGTTATTGCTATTTGCAAAATTACCATATTGGTATGTTCATTAATGATAACGTTAATGATATGTTTTGTCACTTGTGGCTTCTTACTTGAGGCTTGTCTTGCTGTTCCCACATAGTAAAAAATTAAATGGCTTCACTTCTTGTGTAACAGTCCATTAAGCTACTTCTTGTTCACTGGTTCAGTAGTGCACATGTATTACTAAGTTAGAGCAGAATTGCTGTGTTACAGCTTTACAAAGTTTACCTCTACATGCTTCGAGACTGAAAAAAGAGGAAGAAATCCCTTTCTTCCAGGCGTCCCCTGTTGACTATCACAAAAAATATACATTTAATTAAATAATTGCTATTTTTATTGTAATTGCCCTTATTGAGTAGTATGTTTATATTGTTATTTTGGATTTGGCCATCTGGACCATCAAACATTGGTTACGTTTGTGACACTGTATTTTTTTTTATTAAGGGTAGCTGCTAATGTCTCGGCTTTTGTGGTCGGTTCGAATCCGACTGGTAAATGCACTTTGTGCAAACATACCCCTGGCATGGGCTTATTGACCGATACATTGCATCTCCTCTGATGATTATTTTGAAATTGAATGAAAATGCACTTACAATGATCCAAAGTAGTTAGCATATTAATATATACTTAACATCTGATCCATCTCATGTTAGCTTTATTTACCAAAGCCCACAAAAAAACCAGCTCAACATTTAACAGCATTTATAGTGCTAAACTTCATTGTGGAACTAATTTAACAAGCATGTAGTTATGTCAAGCTGTCAAAATACAATGATGACATTGTTTGATTGACTTATACTTCATAGGGGCTATATACCTATACATCAGACAGGTGTCATATGGAGTGCCTATGATGAATTTATGGAAACCTTTTGAACTGCTGAAATCGGCTGAATATATATATATATATATTTTGGTTCATGTTTGGTGCTATAGAAATCTTCTTTATTGAATTGTACTTCCTACCACACATACAACTCCACACAGCCTTCCTACCACACAGACAAGTCCACACAGCCTTCCTACCACACATACAACTCCACACAGCCGTCCTACCGCACAGACAACTCACATAGCCTTCCTACCTCTCAGAAGACTCCACACCTATAATATATTGTGCTTGCTTGATAAGAGTTAGATTGAGCATGTAGAAATGTGCTCTGCTAAATGCTTCAATTAAGCCAATTTTATTTTTTAACATTACTATACTACCAAATTGGTTTGTGTAAAGTATTATTATATCTCACAGAAATGATGAAGAAATATTTGACCTACAATTATATTAGGGGATCATAGTAAAATTTTCAGATAAGTGTGTTATTTATGTAAGGAAATGTTAATACTAAAAATAAAAAAATGTGTTTGATTTAAGAATGTTCATCTATATTCCAGAATGCAAAGGCAATCAGTAATTGGATACAGCCATGCATCATGCGTCAGTGTCAAGTTGATGCATTCAGAAAGGCAGTCTTGGCGCAGCTCCTCCAGCATCAAGAATAAACTATGTATCATCATCTCAGACAATGATGACAGTTGACTACTTGCTTGTTTAAATGTCATGTTGTGGCAGATTTGTTGAAATAGGTGTTGTCTGCCAGCACATCATTAAACAGAGTTTGGATTATTGTACATGTTTGTCACTCTTCATATTAAAAACATTTATTTTGCTAATGTTATTTGAACTGTTCATGTGTTTAAAATCATACTTGCACACAGAAGAAGGCCATTTACTTAGTCTAGCTATTTGATGTTTAAGGAATAATGTTGTTAGAAGGTTCACTGGATATTCAAGGTTAATATAATCACAACCACAGTTGTTATAATTGTTTCATGGGGATCTCCTCAGTTTAATTTACTGTCTACTAAATAGTTCATAATGCGATGTAAATACAGCCTGTATGTGTGACCAGAAAAGTGTGTCTATGTTATCTATGAGTTAATTATTAATGAAAAAACATAATTGTATTTTTGTATAATTGGATGTTATTACTTGTTTGATTAAATATTATGATAGACCATATTTGCATAAATGTTGTGATTTCTGCCAGTGCAGTATTATACAAAGAGCTATATTGTTTGGATCATTGTACATGTATGACAATCATATATATATATATATATATATATATATATATATATATATATATATATATATATATACTGACAAAGACGGAAATCATGCGAAAACGGAAAATGTTGAAAGGTAGTGCAGTCTTCCTGAATGACCAGAAGAATAATGAACTGTTTGCGGAGGCCCGATGGCTCAAAAAAGAATGGAAAATAGTTGGCACATGGACGATGAACGGCAACATCTTTGTGAAAAAGATGGAGCAGACCAATAGAGTGATGATGAAATGTAAAAACGATTCGGACAAACTATGAGATGGCAGTATTTGGACAGAGAGTTTACTTATGGTCCATGAAGATCATGTGTGTTGTGAACACAGTTATATGGACTCTTTTATATTTTACTATCTTGTGTCTTGTATTGCAAATTCTGCAAACTTTGTGTTTTGTAAACACAGTTTTATGGACTCTTGTATTTTATAATATACTATTTTACAATCTGCATATTCTTAAAGTACCAGATTAAGTCAAATTAAAAACTGCTGTAATATTGTTTAAGGCATTTCACTATGTGTTACAAATTAATGTACAACAGTTGTTAAGAATATATGAATCAGTGTATTCAACCAGACATAAATGTAAGTTTATACAAAACTATGCAGGTAAAACTTTGGAATTCAATGGACAGTTTACTGATTAGTTATAGAAATATTCACCAGTTCAAAAAGCAGTACACAGATAAAATATTGAATAGCTATGTGTTAGAGTCATAACTTATTCTCGCCGATTACGTAACATCAACAAGACAAATGAAATGACCGTTCAGCTGAATGCAAACACGTTGTTTAGTGTTGTTCTAGAAATGTTCTGGTAGTTTAGTTGTTTATTTTTTATCTAACCTAATATGATTATGCGTGAAAATGGTGTTGTTGCACTTTGAATTTTTTTTCTTGCACTTTCATTCTAAACATCTATTGATGTCAAAAAGCAATTAAAAGGGTAAACATTATAAGTATTGCACTTCTTTTTACCCTTTTTCAACAATTTGTGTTTTCATTGATAGATGCACTACGTTAATAATGGCAGCAATACAGTTTTAGTTCTGTAAATCTTGACCGCATGACTCATTTCCGTAACTGTATTATTTCAAATGTTTTATCCTATGAATCGGGCGGAGATGTTTGCTTACAACAACACCGGCAGTGTGCATAAACAGCACGTGCAATACACAAAATGCATACTTCCGCAGACTTTCGGCACGGGACTACTCTGGGCCCATTACACCGGTATATTGGACCACTGGTATTGCGAGCTGCGAACCCCCATCTGTGGGAAAATGATGGAGGTTGACAAGATACTTGATGGCTAACAGTGACACCTTCATTGAATAAAGTTCTATACACTTATTGTAGCCAAAACTTGTATTTTTATTAGCAATTTTATTAATGAATCCATTGATTACGCATTTGTGGGAATTTCAGATCATTATACAATGTATAAATCCTTCCAGACAGAGATTCGTGACATTTTGATTGTTATTCCCTACGTTCCCATATCCCAAACCAACCAGCAAAGAAAACAATATACCCACCGAAGAGATCCGTTGAATTGACCACCCGGTCCAGTATAACGTAAAATGGTGGTCCATTATAGATGAATGGTCATCTATATTGGACCGGTATGCCATAATCCAAATTTCTAATTTTCTCCCAAGTGCCTGGTCGAATAGTTGCCATATTGTACCTATCGGTGCCTATCACTGATGTGTATCAAATTAAATAGTGGATAGTGCAACATTGATAATTTCTTTTGATATATTGGGCCATGTTCATAAGTGGTCCAATAAACCCGACTTTCCCCTATCTAAAATTTAGAATCAAATGAATTTCAGCATACCTGCAGTCACTTTGACAAAGCTGTCGTCATCAGAAATATTGTCACCAATTTCACTGCTTTGAGACTCAACTGACATCTGAGAATTGGTGTCATCCTGCGAGTACGTTCCATCCAAGCTGCCATCTTCCTTAGTGGATTCTGCTGAGAGACAATCAGAAATGTACGTTATAAATATTAATGTCTAAATTTTTTATTTCAAATGTATGTGTAAATAAATAGAACTGATGAATTATGGGACAGGAAATTTGCCGAAAATTATTAGGGCTGGGTCTAATTACACATCTTTTTAACTGATTAGAAACCAAATGCTGTATTTGCAATTTATTGTTGTTATGAAAGCAAGCTCAGAAATATAATTGCAACAATTATGATTAATTACTCTAAAATTATGGATAATTTAAGTATTTTTGTCATATCACAAACTTTACCTGAATAAACCTATTAAATGAACTGTCTGATATTTTTATCAAGATTTTTTTGTGGACAAAATATAAAAATTTAGCAACACATATGCCATAAAATAAACAAATACTTAATAAACACATATTGCATATGTAATTGAAATGGTGTGATTGATTTTAAAATGTTAGAAGTGCAATTGTAACTGAAATTAAAAATAATTGTAATTGACTTGATTTTGTGTAAGTGGACACAGCCCTGTTTGGAGTACAGCTCTTGGTTCAGATTTATTAAAGTTAATAGTTGGGACATACGTAGAATATTTTTACATAAACATCCAAACCATCATGCCACTGAAAAGAACTCACGTGGAAAAATGCTATATATATAAATAAACAGTGAAGGTGATTCACAGCTAACTCAGCACTGGATGAAGCAAGCCATGTGTGATAACTCACTTATCATGTAAGACAGAATTACCTGAGCTCTGGCTGATACTGGCCTCGTACACTGCAGCGTGGCAGCCCTTGGCAATCAGCCGACCAAACGTGTAGTCAGCCACACCTCCACCCAGGGCCTCTCTGTCCACCGAGGCCTCTTCCTCCACATCCCTTCGCTGTATGAACAGACCCTGAAAACGCACAGATCAACGTAGCCATTTGTAACATAAAATATGGTTTAATTTCACATCCAAAGGACATAACATTGCACTGGATGTCTTGAAACATTTTATTTTTAGTGAGTGCAGTTTATAATTTATTTATCAAAATGAAAAATATTTCTTTACATTGAGTTGTTTTGGTGCCGATATTTCCAGTTAGTATTTCCTTTTTAGATTTGCCATAAGTCTGAATCCTATTTACATCTGAAGACCATTTAATAGAGTTTGTAATTGTGATCAATGCTGGAATGAACAGGTTTGCAAGGGAGCAATTAAAGTGCTTTGAGTGGTTGAGGAATTATAGAGACATGGACACACTTGTATCAGAAAGACTGTTACTGTGCAGAGAATCTAGATTGTCAACGTTTAAGCCACACCAATTAATATTTCCCTGGACATTGCCATGGCATTGGGCTTGCAAAGACAGCATGAACCCCTTATTGTCTGTAATCGTCAATGCCCAGTACCAAGTGTGTATAACTGCGTAGTTAGTTCAAACTGGGCTCCATTGGCATTGGCATCATGATTCATGCAACTAACCTTGATGTGATCACATACAGGGTCGTAGCGATCTTGCTCACTACTCTGTATCCCGACCCCTGCTGCGAGACCGACACTCAGAAAAGCGAACAGTGGGAGGGGCTTCCCAACTCGGGACGCGCCCCCAAATATGCGAAAGGATCCAGACTGGAATTGAAGGGCAGCTTTCCTGCGTAATTCTGCCGCCAGACACTGCGACGTATACCGGGTGACAAAACGCCCAAACACCGACAGATTTTTCTTGCCGGACCAACTGGATTGCAGAAGCCGGTTTTGGGACACCTCGAGCTGCGTGAACCGGCGCAGCTCGCGCGCTGGCTCCGGGCGTTTGATGACGCCCTCCAGCACTTGGCGGCCATGTCGGAAAATTCCAGAGACGATGCGTTTAAACATCGTCGTTGTTGTGTCGTTTGCGGCGAGGGCCAACCGCGGCCCTGCGCCTAGTTGAAACAACAACTGCTTCACTTTGTAGGTCTGCTCAGCAAATCAAATGTAAAGTATTCTACAGAGAAAAACGCGCACCTTTCTGTATGACGAAATTCACCCTGCGCCAATGTTTGTAAATAGTATATAGCGGTGGCGCATGAAATCAACGCTATAAATAAAATGAACAATTGCGCCACCTGTCGGTACCTGAACATCCAGCAATATGCAGCAACACTCCTGACGATCAGAATGTCTGACGAGTGGAACAGATTAGTCGTGCTTTCGGTGTAGATCGCTCTCTACCCTGGTGTCTATGCTGGGAAGTGAAAGAGATAGATGTAAATGTGTGAAAAGGGTAAGTTATATAGCGCAGATCGGTGGGACGTCTCAAAGCAGTTAAATGTACACTTCACCACAGCTCCACTTCTCTAGGAAGCATTCAGCCACACTGAAGTTACTACGCGAAGACTATTGGTTCATGTATCCACCGCTGTCTACACTTATAGCCAATAACTCATCTACACAGCTTAGTGAACTGAGGTAATGTACGTATGTGGAGAGAACAAAATTGCCCAAGCATTGAAACTTCTATGTAGCAGGTTTCAATCACGGGAAATAAAAACAAGGAGTAAATGTGTAACCTGTCGTGGAGAAAGCTGGCCGGTGGTCTCTATAAATCCACCAACATAAAACATTTCTATAGGTCTACATGTTAGCCCTGGACCAGAGTTCTTGGGAAAATAGCCTTATAAATATAGATTGACCTGATGCGTTAGCTGTTTCAAGTATAAAACCTTATATATAATATAAGGTTCTTATCAATATTATAAATAACATAAAACAGACAGAAAATTCTTTCTCGAAATTGCATTTCAGTGGCATATTTAGGGGGACTTTTGACCACCACCCTTTTGGCTTAAATTTTAGATTTTTTTCGTATGTAACCTGTTGCGCCACTGCATGGACTCAGAGTCACAGTCAGCATTGACTATTGAGACTCTAAAATATCAACAGTTTATCACATTAAAATAGTTCAGATCGAGAGCCACACAGTTATAGCTGATCACATTTGCCATCGCTTACTGTAAGGTTCTGCTCACCATTCCAGTTCGCAAATAACAACGATGACGATTATGTGCCTATCAATAACAGACTAAGGTTATAGCAGGACCACGGACATGGTTGAATGGTTACACTGCCAGCAGCGATTCATTGCCAGTGAGGTTATATAGCGTAACCACGAATATGGTTAGAGTATCATAGCTAGTGTGGTTATAACATAACCATGGATATCGTTTATGTTTATAAGATAACCATGACTATGGTTTTGTGTTTATAAGATAACCATGACTATGGTTTTATGCTTATAAGATAACCATGACAAGATACAAGATACTTTATTGAATTTCTCAAAAGAGAACTTTGTTTTGTGGTCATATAAAATACATGAAAGCAGTACATAAAACAGTACTTAGGCAGTAACAGTAGGAATAAATACGACTCATATCCCACACATTCATCTCCTCTCACTCGTACATTGATGATGGTGGTGGTGACAAGGAGAAATAAAAGATATACAACAAATATAAAAATAGACCGATTATTAACATTATTATGTATTATGAAATATATGAAAAAATATATACAAGGCAAGCAATGGATAATGTTTATACATTATTACTCAGTGACTACATGAAACAAAATAATTTACTCTATATAAATAATATACCCACTAAATTATAGACTGGTTCCGTTCAAATAATTTAAGATTTGTTGATAATCTTGATGGACATTGGAACAAAACTGTTCAGTGTATTCGTCTTTTTGGCAGTGAAAGCTCTTAGTCTCCTGCCTGATATATATAGTACTGTGAAAGGATGTGACAAGTCACTCGTGATTTGCAAACCCTTTCTCATGGCTCTTTTCTCATACAGCTCACTTAGTCCAGTCTGTCTCACTCCCACAACCTTACTTCCGCTATTGACAATACTGTTCAACCTGCATCTATTCTTCACACTCAAAGTGCAAAACCAGTAGACAAAAGAAGATGTCAAAACAGATTCAATAAAGCTGCAATAGATATTACCTAACATCTGTACATAATAAAAACAACAATAATGGCTGATCTAGTGAAAATAGTATGGTGATTTGCTGCCTAAGTAATTAACTATTTGTTTTAACCATCTTGTGAATACACCTAATTTTAATGTAGCAAATGGAAGCTCAGGAGCTCAGCCTCAGACTTAGCAATCAAATATAAAGGTACACCATTTTTGTAGACAGAACAAGTAAGTAAGTAATTAACTAAATAATACAAAATGTATTAACAGTCCAAGTTTAAATATTTTCACTGTGTAATATGTTGAAAGTTGAGTAAAAAAAAATATACAATCTGTATATAATATGGTCATTTTCATAGTATTGAGGAAGCAGTGTCTCAGGAGGGTAAAATATTTATGGCAAATTTTTGTATCCTATTCAAATGTGGGTTGCTATATCTAAGTTTATGAAATCCATTAATTTGGGCAGAATGACAAATTAAATTATTCTGAAAGCATAACAATGTTAAATAAATATATATGTGCCATTCTTGCAAAGTGAACATTTCAAAATCGATAAAGTAATTTTTCAGATATGATTTTCGGAGATGGCAAATTTAACCCTTTAACCATAAATATGTTAAACTGTTTTATATTTCAGGTCAGTTGTACTAACTAAAAGAAACTATGCAAATAAATAAAATTATTTTGCAAGAATGGCCCATATAACCTTACTATGTGAAATGTCAGACTCACGTGCCAGTTTGTCAGTGAAGTTAATTAAATAATTGTTGCCTCTAACTATCCTGGTAATATCTTCAATGTTTTTTTTACTGTTTTGCTTACTGGCCACAAGAACCCATACAATACATGTATACCTATCTCAGCAACCCTTTAACAAATGTACTTGTATAAATAAATGTTGTCATCATTTTCTCCAGTGTACTATTTTTACTTCGTTAATAACATTGATTATGAAATAAATAATATGTAGAAACATAATAATAATGCTAATTTTCTTCGATTTACCATAAAATAGCACTGTCTCCACAATGAACATATTGGTAATTAAGTAAATTCATTTAGCCAACTTTAAAATGAGAATTGTGCTATAATAACAGTTTAGACATTAAAATACATTATAAATACTAAATTACTGTTTAAATTTTTACATATCTTAGTCAAAAGTACATCCCTTCCCTATGGCAGCATTGATCTCAAAACTTTCACACTGGCAGTCAAACCAGGCTCTTGTCGACAATTTTACAAAACCATTTTATTACATATTCAAATAGAGGAGATACACAGCTTTAAAATGACACCAACGTGAACAGTGTATCTTACTCCTGGACCAAGATATTACACTTTTAGTGTACACGTTCTTGGAATAACAGTTTTGAGAAAATCAGCTTTAAAAAACGGCATTGTAAAATTGCTTCTCCCATAGCAACCATGCACTTATAATGCTCCAAATGGAATGACATTTTGTATATTCCTCCAGTAGATGTGTATAAGGAAGATACATAAGTATAAAGTGGAAAAACGTAATATTTATTGAATGCCACCTCATTTACTACCAGTACCAGGTTTGGTATTCCCGGAGACTACCGCGAGCACTGGGAGCCGAACCCCTAAAATAAATCCCTGAACTATCTGAAAATAAAACATTATTTACACATTACATACATACTAGCACTACACAATGTCAGTTTCCCCAATTTGGAAAGTTCGCTCCCGCTGGCGCTGAGCCAACCAGTGCAGGCTCAATGTGGTCTCCCCCGCCCCTGCCGAGGCGACTTCCACGGGCTCCACGCGGCCTTCGAAGTAATTTTCAATCACGGCAGCTAAATTGCTGTCCTCGAGATTGCACCCCCTCGCACGATCCAACTCTGTAGCTAAATAAGCTTCTTTCGATGCTACAGTGCAATTCTTTAACGAATCGAAGACGAAAACAGCGTGCGAAACTGGCGAACAAAGACGAAAGGAATGTGTAAATAGCAACAACAACACTTTGTCACTTTGCTGCTGGATAAATTATGTATAATAGGAGCTGTTCCATTGGTCTAGAGTAAGAGATTCCCAATCACACGTGTAGTTGACGTCATAAGCTTTCCCGCCATGTATAACATGTGGGGTTTCCCGCTTGTAAGCGAGCGAAGACAGTTGATCAAAAACGCGTAAAAATGGCTGTGTTTCAGACTTCTCAACCGCGACGCTAATCAGGGGCTTCAATAAAGTGCTAAATATTACTAGTTTGAACAATCTTTCTGCTTATATAAATGGGTTTATGGAAAGATGGATAATTTCGCTGATCGATTCCGTCGTTAACCCATTTTTGACAATTCGAAGGTACACTTTTTAGGCTCCTGCGCCGAACTAAATCTAGCGACAAGCGCCTGGTTTTGGCGTGGTGAATCACAGATCGTTACAACATATGGTTACATTAACGTACAACAATTATGTCAATTAACTCGTAACGCAAAAATAATGATCTAACTATGTATATATATATATATTATATATATATATATATATATATATACACATATTTCTTTCAGCCGTATATAAACTTCTGTCAGTGTTTTATTTCTTCTAAAACACTAATACTACTACAGTAGCGGAAACGCTAGTCTCGCTTATCCGACTCTCTCTCGGCTTCGTGAATCCGCCGAGAATGCGACAAACGGTGGCGCCACATCGCGGAGCCTGGATAATCGAGGCTAGGTGGCGCTATATGCAAGGTGGGCGGAGCGATGGTTATACTGTTTGGGAAAACCACATACCTAAATAGAACATAATTCGCGTCCTGGGTGACCCCTCTTCATGCATACTCATGTGGGCATTCCGTAGCGTCACTGCTCAAAATAATACAGCACGTGGGCACATAAACCGTAAACATGGTCATGGTTATAGTAGACTGACGATATATAGCGTCGGTTCAGTCGTAGTTACTCAAAGTAAATCGTGTACGCGTGCTGAGAGTTTAGTGTGCATGGTTTGAAAACGTTGACAATCAAGTGCTAGACCTAACTGATCAGCAGTAATTACGATACTTACAAGACGGAATCAAATACGACAAGGAATCGCACATGTCTGAGATCTCGCACATGGCAGGCCAGTCGGACGGCGAGGGAACCGTGAAACATTCAGTCGACGACATGCACGTACTCCGGCGCTTCCTGTGTCTCGGTTCGGAGACGGGAACCTGGCATGCTAAGGACGTTCACAGCGAAGCCACAGAACACGCTGAATGTGTCAACCGGCTAATCGCGGCTGGTCGCGGGCAGGAAGTTGTGAAAGAACTCGTCTCGTTCAGCGTGGACGGCCGAGCCGCCAAGCAGGCCAGTCTGTTGTACGCTCTGGCAGTGTGCGCGCGCTCTGACGACCCGCTGACGAAGCAAGCAGCGTACGAAGCCTTGAACAGAATCTGTCGTATCCCGACATATCTGTTCCAGTTCATAGAAATGTGCGAGGCTTTAAGGTCGGCGAGCGGCTCAGGTTGGGGAAGAGCCCACCGCAAAGGCATCTGGTAAGCTATTTTCCGTATGTGCAAATCATTTAACAGTCTAATCAAACGAGCCTAACATTAATCCAACTAAACCGCAACTAAATATCAGAAAACATTCTAGCTTTGTATTCATTGTCAAACCGACGTCAGTGCCCACTTGCCTTGCTGCATATGTTAATTTAAACTGTTAAAGGAAATATGCAACTATTTTTATTGGTTAAATGATACGGAGCTAGTCGGGGTTTCATATAATAAAAATGTCACAATTCTATTTTTTTTTATCTCATCTAAATTAATCATTAATGTCACATACCTCATATTTTGATCTTTATTGATGTACTATATTTACCGTCAAAAATTGCATAATTTGACAGATCATTAAATCACCCGAATAGACATGTTATGTTCCACCTTCAAATGTGTACATTAATAATTTTATTGGTCTTTTTATAGCCGTACAACGTTATATGTCGTAAAACTGGCATATTGTATTTCTTCTCCAAATCGGTTATTTTCTAAAATATTAAAACACGATAGATCACGATTATAACACGCTTAGTATGGATATTATTTTTAAACAATCGATATGTTTTAAATGTTAATACATTCAGTGTCGCAATGTGCGTAAAACAGTCGATTTGTTAACTAATGACAATCGTTGTTCATTCCTTTAACAACTGTACAACTTGACATCCTTGACAACCGGGTAGGGAGCAAACTTTCCGTAGTGTGCTATATATAATATATGATGTCATTCTTTCATTCAGCAGAGCGATAGGGCCTACATAAACATAGTGAGTGACCCGAACGTGAACCCCCCATATTTCATTTAAATTTAGTGAAATATTTGATGATGACCAAATAATAATGGATTTATTATACATATAGCAATCTAACGAAATCGTATTCTTATATATCAATGTATTATTTTATAGAATAATGTAATATACTCATACATATGATATTGAACAATACGCAGTATTTCCCACGATACACTCACAAATCACAAATAACTGTTTTGAATAATACCAACATATATTAGTCGCACTCCATTCCATTAAAGAAAGGTCTTCCTCCGCTTTATTCTTCTTCTTCCTCCGCTTCATTCTTCTTCTTCCTCCTCCTTCTGCTACCCTCTTGCGACCAAGGAAAGGGCACAATCGCATGACCTTCCCCTCTCTTAAAGGTGCATCCACAATTCGATTTTTTACTAGTCTCATTTCAAATTAATTTTGCGAAAAACCAAACCTACCTAGTGTCCACTGCAACATGCTAGCTCGTTTGTGTTTTGTCTGTAGTTTTTGTGAAATCATCAGGCAAACTATTATTTACTTAATGCTTGTTCAAGCATGAAGTGAAGTGAAAACGAAATGCTGAAAAATCAGGATTTGCACCTTCGGTGAAATTTCTTTGTCGTGTGATCGGCGAGAGGATTGAAGTCATGCCCATGATCGGCGAGAGGATTGAAGTCATGCCCATGATCGGCGAGAGGATTGAAGTCATGCCCATGATCGGCGAGAGGATTGAAGTCATGCCCATGATCGGCGTTGACTCGCACAGTGTTTACCATTTTGGATATCCACCATTTTGATCCTTACCAGATACAATGACTGAAGTCAATTCTTCGATGATTTGAACAAAAATAGAATTGTTTTTATTAAACAGACTGCGCACATTACATAAGATTAGTGTAACACTACGCATCTGGACATAAATGATCCGAATTTGCGATGGGCTGAACCATTTTAGGAAGCACCTTTAAAAATGTTATTTTCAAATATTCTTGTCGCCTTCCTCTTGTCGCCTTCCTCTTGTCGCCTTCCTCTTGTCGCCTTCCTCTTTTCTATTTCCAGTTGGGTTCCACCTAAGTGCTGCTATTAGTAGTATTCTGGTTACATGATCAGCACATGGCCCACATATATACGTCCATTTCTTCTTTCTAATAGTTGTTGAGACGTACTCCTGTTGGCATTCTTCTCTGACTTCTTTCTTCGTTTTGTGTTTTCGCCAATGGATTCCTCTTATATTTTACCATTTTGTACGTACATGTCTGATGTTTGTCAAGTGGAGATGAATTCCAGATGCATTCTTCTGCTTACAGTAACTGGTACCAGGGCTTCCGAGATGATCCATTGAAGTTGGCGCAGCTGGTCACCAAGTACCGCAAACGGAACAACTGGAGCCACAAAGACGTGTTGCGACTGGCCCACTTGAAGCCTGCTGCACCCGGCTTGGCGGTTGTGTGTCAGTATGTAACGAGAGGTTTGGTGGCAGCAATAAAATCATGCCCCATTCAAGAGGACACTCCCGTCGATGTGGTCCAAACCTTGAACTTTCTGAAGGCCGTCGAAGAGGTGAAGCGTCTCGGAAGCAACCCGGACGATGCGCAGCGAGTGTGTGAGTCGATCCGCGGCCACAACCTGGTGCGGGAACACGTGCCAACGCAGCTCCTCAAGTTCGCCGAAGTCTGGAAGGCACTGCTTGTCAATATGCCGCTCACTGCCTTAATTCGCAACCTCGGCAAGATGACGTCATTAGAGAACATGATGGAGACTGGAAAGGAAGCCTCGGACCTTGTGATTGAGAGATTACGCAATCAAAAGTCTCTGCAGCACGCTCGCATCCACCCCTTCAACGTGCTGCTGGCGATGTCCATATACCAGCAGGGTCGCGGGGATCGAGGCCATCTGACATGGCAACCGAACCAGGATATCGTATCGGCCCTCAACGATGCCTTCTACATGTCCATCAAGTACGTTGAGCCGACCGGCAAGCGCATCTTGCTCGCCATCGACGTCGGTACTTCGATGACCTCGCCAGTGATGGGGAGTACTGCTGTAAATGCCCTTCAGGCGGCTGCTGCACTGTCCATGGTCACTGCAAGTAGGGAACAACACTGCGAGATTGTCGGCTTCAGTGACACGCTGGTACCGATAGATATCACCCCCGATATGTTACTTCCTGAGGTAATCAAAGTAATCGACCGGGTACCCGTCGGCGATACTGACTGCGCAGCGCCGATGCAGTGGGCGATGCGAGAGAATAAAGAGTTTGACGTATTTATTGTATTCACCGATTGCAAGACAGAGATCGGCAGCGTGTCCCCAGCGCAAGCACTGAGCGAGTATCGACGTCACTCAGGTATCGACACAGCCACGTTGATCGTGTGCGCCTTCGCGAGCAACGGCTTCACGCTGGCCGACCCTGACGATCCGGGCATGCTCGACATGGCTGGCTTCGATTCCAACGGCCCTGAAATAATAAACACTTTCATCACAGCAGTGTAGAACGATAGATAGACAGATATTTGATGGACTTGTTGAACTACTTTAGTTTGTTATTTCAATTTCTCTCTTGTAACTGATTATGAAAGTATCTTGAAAGAGTTAAACAAAGAACGTAGCCTATATATTGAGCATACCATACTTATGTTGATGGCTGTACGACATTGTTGATTTAACTTCCCTTTCCTAAAGATTCACGAGGCTTGTGTTCTGGGTGGCTATCTTAAATTCTCGTTAAATTTTAAGAATACTGTAATTCTGCTATGCCAAAATCGTGTGTTGCTATTATATTGTAGTACTTATGTTGAATGTGTAGCAGTGGCGAATTTGCGGTGGGGTGTTTTACTAGACAGTGTGGTGTGTACCTAGTCATTTCTCAAAGTTGGTAGCTTAATCAAAGTGTCAACGTATACGAAGCATTGTTTTAATTAAAAAAAACGTGTTGTACATTTGCGATTCTACATAGAAGTGATATCCGATATTTTCATAGCATCATGCTCACTTGATCGCGAGCTAGTTTTCAACTGTCACACATACGATGTATGCTCGCACGCACGCACGCACGCACGCACGCACGCACGCACGCACGGACGATACACACTTTTCTCTATGCTGCCACCAAAAGTCTACGTTTCGGTGAATTATCCCCATATATACATATTGGCCAAAACCCTGAAAACACTTAAATCCAGGATTCCATCAACGCCAAAGAAACGAAGCATACTTAATAGAATCATATTAATTCAAGAGTTAAGAACACAGAAAAGTATACCCACTTAAGTTCACATCTTATTCCAAGTTGAAACTCAATTAACTATCCAAGATGAGTAATACCCCTTCCCCCCACTAGGAAATGGCCTTTTGTCCATAAACTCGTTCATAATTGGCATTTGTGTTAATGCGCAAAGCTCACACAGTTTTGACGAAGTAGCAACCATTTCCAAAAAATCACGATGCTAGTCATAATATTATTTCGTCTCTCTCCAAGCCTGTTAAGACATAGCTGGTCTAGAGCTGGAGTCAGTTTCGTTCATTAGATATTATGTGCTGTTCAAATGGTCCGCGTGGTATCTATATTAATATGCTAACTTTTTTGGCGGGGGTTGGGGGGCAGTCTGGCAGTATCTCCTCCGAGACGCCGACGTCCACTCGTCTGTGCTTCGCCTCCTTGCACCAGTGACCTCTGACGTACCAATTGCCGATGATAAACATTCACTCATAAATTTACCCATAACTCGGCTTCGTCACTATCTCATGGACTCTTTGTGTGGGTAATGGCGGACGGATCGGATAATACTAGATATGGTCTGTGGTCAACGAATACCAGAGTGGTTCAACGCTCAAACCGCCCATGATGTCCGGCTTTATCTGATACGTAGAAAATAACTCTAACTACCTTCGTGGTTGTTTAATGGGGGAATTTTGTCCGAATACTTTCACATTGGATACGTTGGTAAAGTTAATGTTTTCTTTATTAGTTCATTATATATTTCATTCGATGGCAACAAACCAACATTTCTCAATCATTCACCTGGCTGGGCCGAAATTGTGTGTTTTTCTGAAAGTTTTATGATTTTGTTGTCTTACAAAATCGTAGAAACGTTATAATGGCAGCCTATTTGAAAATCAAATATGGTTAGTTAATGACAGCGAAAATTAATTGCAGCCATCGATGTTTAAGTATATTCGTTATGATTGGTTCGAACTACTCACCGTCTTGCTACTTACACTTGACAATTCAGAACCTCGTGGTTACTCGCTTGTCCTGCAGAGAATAAATACTTACACTTGACAATTCAGAACCTCGTGGTTACTCGCTTGTCCTGCAGAGAATAAATACTTACACTTGGCAATTCAGAACCTCGTGGTTACTCGCTTGTCCTGCAGAGAATAAATACTTACACTTGACAATTCAGAACCTCGTGGTTACTCGCTTGTCCTGCAGATAATAAATACTTACACTTGACAATTCAGAACCTCGTGGTTACTCGCTTGTCCTGCAGAGAATAAATACTTACACTTGGCAATTCAGAACCTCGTGGTTACTCGCTTGTCCTGCAGATAATAAATACTTACACTTGGCAATTCAGAACCTCGTGGTTACTCGCTTGTCCTGCAGATAATAAATACTTACACTTGACAATTCAGAACCTCGTGGTTACTCGCTTGTCCTGCAGAGAATAAATACTTACACTTGACAATTCAGAACCTCGTGGTTACTCGCTTGTCCTGCAGATAATAAATACTTACACTTGGCAATTCAGAACCTCGTGGTTACTCGCTTGTCCTGCAGAGAATAAATACTCAATTATCATAAGTCTTGCTTTTTAAGTTTCATGCGTGCCAAGTGACAATTCCTTTTAAGCTGCCGTCGACGAAATGCAGACTCTAAAATATATAAAAGCTTTGCCGTGCTCAGTGATTTGTGTGACACGAATTAAGTGCCGCGAGACGCCTAAGGTAATGAGTTAATAGCCAAAGCCCAGTGGCGGTGATTTATTTGAGAATGATGAATTTCCCGTTGTGCATTCACTGGTCGCGCTCACCAGACGACGCGTCTGATTTTCATCACCCAACGCGAGCGAGTTTTGTCCGATTTGTACACAAATAGTATAAATATACAACGACGTACCCTGGATGCCCGCCGAGTGTCGGTTCTCGGTGTAGCCCACAGTGGGCGATTCCATAGACTAAACGATTGCTAAAAGAGTGTACCGCGTCAAAATCACTGACACTTGTGACATGAAAATATCAAACATTCGTTGATTGTATGAAAACGCAGTCGGCGGTCGATGTGGTTAATTACGATCGCTGATTTCAAAGAAGAATGTGTTATAAGCAACTAATATATAGTATAGCAACAAAACAGTGTCTAGTCTACAACAAGTATATATTTATAGATGTGTGACGGACCCCCCCTCCGAGAAGCACCATGGCAGAATTGCTGAAACTGAAATGCCTGTGTGTCAAACCTTGCATGTCAACAAACCTAGCATCAACTTTTGTCGCTCTCGGTTGTGCAAGGGACTACACTAGCTAGGTATGTTGGTCTCTTCTTTTTGAAGTCCCAGGTGAGGCTTACACCGACACTAGTCCTCAAAGTGTCACTGGTTCCGCTTCACTGCCTTCTACTCTACTCCGAGCGCATCCGCTCTCCTTATATATATATCTATATATATATATATATATATATATATATATATATATATATATATATATATATATATATATATATATATACACCTATTCCTTTCCTTATGGTTTACGGTGATATCTATCTTCACTGTTCTTTTCATTGTCATCTTGAGTGAGTATATTGCTACTATGTACGTACCCATTTGATGTACACGATTAAAATCGCTTCGAATTTAGAGAATAATGCGTTGACTACACTTCAGTAGTACTCTATGCACGCATTAAAACGCATCTACATATGTGAGAAATGCCTCCCGGACCAGCATTTAACTTTGAAAGGTATCAGAAAAGCTTTGATTTTATGGCTGAGCCCAGCAAACACAATAATGTTTTAAAAACATAAGAACTTTTTTTCTGAAATGTCATTTTGTCCGATTTGTACACAAATAATATAAACATACAACGACGTACCCCGCCGAGTGTCGTATCTCTGTGTAGCCTACAGTGGGCACAGTACACCAATGACTTTTCCACTGAGATCATCGCTAAAAGTCGGTCAGGCAATTCCACCCTCTGCGCAAAATTACGATTCCATAGACCAATCAATTGCCAAAAGAGTGTACCGTGTCATAATTACTGGCACTCTGTGCGAGTGACATGAACGGGTCTGAAAGAATCAAACGTTCGTTGATCGTTTGAAAATGCAGTAGGCGATCGATGTGGCAGCTTGTACAGTAGTATTACCAGTGACTTATGTCTACATCACCGTTAGTGTATACATAAGAACTGTTGGTATTTGAATGAAGCAATTATACCATCACGTTTTTGAGGTAATTATACAACCGATGTGCGAATGTTTGCATTCAAAGTGTACGAACCATTGTTCCAATAAACACAAATGTATTGCACATTTCCGATTCTACAAAGAAGTGATATTTCGATATTTTCATAGCATTATGCCCACTTGATTGCGAGCTGTCACACATACACGCATGTAAACACTACCACGCATGCACGCACGCACGCACGCACGCACGCACGCACGCACGCACGCACGCACACATATCAAAGAATGGACTGAGATTTAACAAGATTTAACAAGAATGCCATCCCAGCCACAGGCCCAGATGGCAAGTGGACAAGGAAGCAATTAGCTTATCGAGAGTCCAACAATGTTCATCTACGTGCAACCCGCCCTCCTGATATATGTGTCAACCTTGTTTTTAAACATATTCACGCTACTAACATTTACACAATCTGTAGATAATTTATTCCATTCATTTATTGTCCTCTGTGAGAAAGAGTACTTCCTGATATATAATCTACACTGATCCTTTACTAATTTTATCTCATGTTCTCTAGTTCTGCTATCTTTCTAGAGTGAGAAAAACATTTCTATTAATATTTTCATACCAATTCAATACTTTAAAAACTTCAATCTGATCTCCTCTTAACCTGCTTGTCTGTAGGGTTGTTAAACCACATTCTTTTAGGCGTTATGCATAACTAAGATCTCTCAGTTCTGGAATAATTTTAGTTGCTCTCTTCTGTATTCGTTCAAGCGTATATATACCCTTATTATCCTTCTCTACGCTTGTACACATTATTCTGAGGTTTAACTATTGCTTTATACAGAGGCATAAGTAGCTTGTTTCTTTGTATGATATGCTTCTCCTAATCAACCCAACAATTTGACTGCCCCTTGAAGTTGCAATACCACTTTCATATCAGCACTTATTGTTATTCTACAGTAGTACCTAGAACAGTATCTCCTACCTTATGGCTTATATTAAAGTTCCCGTGTCCTGTATGTAGGCATTTACATTTCCCAAAATTTAATAACATCAGCTATTTTTCAGACCATTTAACTAATTTGTCTAGATCGTTTTGTGTTGTTTATCACCATCTGTGTTAACCTTTCTAAACACTTTTGTGTCATCCGCAAATTTCAGTATGTTGCTTTTTATATTGTCGTCCAAGTCATTGATATATGTTAAAGATAATAAGGCTCCTAATACTGATTCTTGTGGTACCCCACTCAAAACTGATTTCCGGTTTGAAACCTCTCCATCAACTGTAATACGCTGTCTTCTGTCAGTCAGCCATTGCTCTATCCAGTCAATTATGCCATCCCCAATACCATGGGCTTTTAATTTAAGAAGTAATATTTGATGTGGCACTTTAGCAAAAGCTTTCTGAAAATCTAAGTAGATAATATCTACTGGTGATCCCTCGTCTTAGTGATTTCTTCCAAAAAACATAACATATTTGCTAAGCATTACCTCGCTTTTAAGAATCCATGTTGAGTTGAATTTAATAATGTATGCCTATCAAGGAAGTCTTCCATATGGTTTATAATTAATCTTTCTACTAATTTACAAATCACTGACATTAAACTCACTGGTCTGTAATTCTCTGACTTATTTCTCGAACCCTTTTTAAATAATGGTATGATGTTTGCTTCTTTCCATTCAAACGGAACAACTCCCTCTTTTAATGACAAGTTGAATACTCTTGCAAGTGGTATACTGATTTGTTCTACTCTTGCAAGTGGTAGACTGATTTGTTCTACTCTTGCAAGTGGTATACTGATTTGTTCTACTCTTGCAAGTGGTATACTGATTTGTTCTACTCTTGCAAGTGGTATACTGATTTGTTCTACTCTTGCAAGTGGTAGACTGATTTGTTCTACTCTTGCAAGTGGTAGACTGATTTGTTCTACTCTTGCAAGTGGTCTACTGATTTGTTCTACTCTTGCAAATGGTAGACTGATTTGTTCTACTCTTGCAAGTGGTAGACTGATTTGTTCTACTCTTGCAAGTGGTAGACTGATTTGTTCTACTCTTGCAAGTGGTATACTGATTTGTTCTACTCTTGCAAGTGGTAGACTGATTTGTTCTACTCTTGCAAGTGGTAGACTGATTTGTTCTACTCTTGCAAGTGGTCTACTGATTTGTTCTACTCTTGCAAGTGGTAGACTGATTTGTTCTACTCTTGCAAGTGGTATACTGATTTGTTCTACTCTTGCAAGTGGTATACTGATTTGTTCTACTCTTGCAAGTGGTAGACTGATTTGTTCTACTCTTGCAAGTGGTAGACTGATTTGTTCTACTCTTGCAAGTGGTCTACTGATTTGTTCTACTCTTGCAAGTGGTATACTGATTTGTTCTACTCTTGCAAGTGGTAGACTGATTTGTTCTACTCTTGCAAGTGGTAGACTGATTTGTTCTACTCTTGCAAGTGGTATACTGATTTGTTCTACTCTTGCAAGTGGTATACTGATTTGTTCTACTCTTGCAAGTGGTATACTGATTTGTTCTACTCTTGCAAGTGGTAGACTGATTTGTTCTACTCTTGCAAGTGGTAGACTGATTTGTTCTACTCTTGCAAGTGGTATACTGATTTGTTCTACTCTTGCAAGTGGTAGACTGATTTGTTCTACTCTTGCAAGTGGTCTACTGATTTGTTCTACTCTTGCAAGTGGTATACTGATTTGTTCTACTCTTGCAAGTGGTAGACTGATTTGTTCTACTCTTGCAAGTGGTAGACTGATTTGTTCTACTCTTGCAAGTGGTATACTGATTTGTTCTACTCTTGCAAGTGGTATACTGATTTGTTCTACTCTTGCAAGTGGTATACTGATTTGTTCTACTCTTGCAAGTGGTATACTGATTTGTTCTACTCTTGCAAGTGGTAGACTGATTTGTTCTACTCTTGCAAGTGGTAGACTGATTTGTTGTATTGTTTCCATTAGTAGTTTTGGAGGGATTCCATCCGGTGATTTATTATCCTTCATTGCCTTTATTTCCTTAGCTACCATTTCTGGAGTTACAATTAACTGCCCTAAATAGTTAGAGGAAGGACGCTTTCTCCATGCACGCGTGCTGTCACCAAATGTCTACGTTTCGGCTATCCCATATATACATATTGACCACGAAAACACTTAAATCCGGGATTCCATCAACGCCTAGGAAAAGGAGCATACTTAATGGAACCATATGAATTAAAACCCACTCGAGTCCACAACATCTTTTTCCTAGTCGAAACTCAATTAACTCTCAAATATGGGCAATACCCCTTATCCCACTGGGAAAGGCCTTGTGTCCATAAACTCGCTCGCCACAACCATTTCCAAAATGTCACGATGCTGTTCATATTTTTCTCTCTCCAGGTCTCCAGGTGGCGCATCTGGTTGTCATCACCCAAAGCGAGCGATTCCCAGCAAACACGTTTTTTTTATAATATTTGATAAAGGTTATATACATGTTATAACGGAAACATTATTCAATAACATTTTCTAGATGTAAATAAAATGTTATGTAAAACTTCAGAAACATCATACAGATGTTTTTAAGATAACGTAATTTTACAATTTTCCGTGATGTTTTTAAAACATCATCAAAGCATTCCCAGCAAACACAATAATATGCCATCGTGGAAACATTTGAAAAACATTGTTGAACAAAGTTTTATTAAAACATATATATATATATATATATATATATATATATATATATATATATATATATATATAACATCATAAAACACTTTTGGCAAAGGAACAGAAATATGAAGAAAACAATTTTTTTAATGTTTATTACAGCATTTTACTTTGAAAGGTATAAGAAAAGCTTTGAATTTATGGCTGAGCCCAGCAAACACAATAATGTTTTAAAAACATAAGACATTTTTTTTATGTCATTTTGTCCGATTTGTACACAAATAATATAAACATACAAAGACGTACCCCGCCGAGTGTCGTATCTCTGTGTAGCCTACAGTGGGCACAGTACACCAATAACGTTAACATAACATAAAATAACATAATATAACATAATCTTTATTGCTTCTTTAAAGAAGAATTCTTCTTACAACATCAAGATAAATGTCAATGCCAATGCCAATATACATATATCAGATATTGAAACAGGTAATCATAGCATTCAGAGAGATCATGTTGGTGAACAACAGATGAGCGGGTGGATGAGATGTGAGGGTGTGAGTGATGAATGAACGAACAATAAATTATTACAACAAGCAGGAATGCATACATACACATATTCAGACTGCGCATACTGGCTGATATCACAAGTGTCTAAGGAATCACCGACTGTTGTAAAGAGATATGGCACTATGTAAGAATGTCCTTTTGTATCTCTCTGTTCTGGCATACGACGAACTGAGGCACGTCCCTGAGGGCAGGAGCTGGAACAGGTGATTCACTGGATGAGATTCACCACCCATGATTGTCTTTGCCTTCTGTATGGTTCGTTCCGTGTACAGTTGTTCTAAGGAAGGGGAGATGAGCCGATCATCTTGCCGGCGACAAAGACAATCCTCTCCTGTTTCTTCCTGTCTTTCACTGAGAGTCCAACATACCAATTCAGGAGTCCAAAGACCCGTGTGCCCTCTACTGCTGCTCTATAGAACAGCATGAGAATGTTATTGTGTTATTGCTGACATTAAACTTCTTGAGCTGCCTCAAGAAATAATTTTTTTGCTGACATTTGTTCAGTGTGGAGACACTGAGATCATCGCTAAAAGTCGGTCAGGCAATTACATCCTCTGCGCAAAATTACGATTCCATAGACCAATCAATTACCAAAAGAATGTACTGTGTCACAATTACTGGCGCTTTATGCGCATGACATCAACGGGTCTGAAAGAATCAAACGTTCGTTGATCGTTTGAAAATGCAGTTGGCGATCGATGTGGCAAATTACGATCGGTGGTTTCATAGAAGAATGTGTTAAAGGCAACTAAGCTATAGTATTGCAACAAAACAGTGTCTATTACAAAACAAGTGTATAACTAATATTGCAATATAGGTGTGACGGACTGAAATGCCTGTGTGTATCAGCAACAAACCTTGCATGTCAACAAACCTAGCATCAACTTGTATCGCTCTCGGTTGTGCAAGGGACTAAACTAGCCAGATATGTTGCTTTCTTCTTTTTGAAGTCCCAGGTGAGGCTGACACCGACACTGGTCCTCAAATTGTTTATTTTCCTTCTCCCGTCACTGGTTCCACTTCATGGCAGTCTCCACCCTGTCTCCACCACTTGTCTCCACCCCCTGTCTCCACCCCTGTCTCCACCCCCGTCTCCACCCCACCCCCCGTCTCCACCCCCTGTCTACACCACCCGTCTCCACTACCCGTCTCCACCCTCCGTCTCCACCACCCGTCTCCACCCCCCGTCTCCACCCCCTGTGTCCACCCCCTGTCTCCACCCCCCGTCTCCACCACCCGTCTATGTTCATCCCAGCTCTCGCTCTCTTACTCCACCCCCTGTCCATCTGTTACGGTTTTTATTTTTATGTCAACACTCTTAACGAAAAACAACACTACATTATTTTGACCTACAGGGAACTAATCTACTTTCCACATAGCCAAATCAATGAATGAAATAAAAACGAACGAACGCTCAGTTCGAACGAATTTTACCGTACCATAGTAACGGTAAACATGTAATTTATTCGTCATATAGAATCTACTATTTAGTGATTGATGTTCTATGCAAAGTTCTAGTTTTATAGTTCGATATTTTACCAGAGTTAAATACTTTATCATAAAAGGTTCATTATTTACTTATTAAATTGTCGGTATATCGGATACGACAAAACTTAGTTACATGAGACTTATTTAACCGATTAACGAATGTCGTTAAGGGCCGGGTGCAAAACGCACATAAAATTCCCGCAAACACCAGTAGTTTACACTTGAAATATGACGTAGGGATGTTGAAATTATCAAGGGATACGATTTGATTGGTCAGATCCAAAAACCTCCAAACCCGTTAGTAGCGTCAGCGAGCGTCATTCGGAGTTTTATCTTGATCGGAGAAAGACCTAAATTTATTTCTCCCCGCGTGTGTGCGCCACTCGTTTATTAACGATGTGAAGTTCAAATTAGGGCGAACAATGCCCTGTTTAGTTAATAAGTTGATATGTTAAGTTTATAGTATTCTAAAAAGGATGAATTAATCCTTACAAGATGTTACGGTTCTGTAGAGTAGTAATCTTATGATAGAAATGTAACGCTTAGCCTTAGGCTTAGCCCAGATTTATTCCAAGTCTTCAAAATTCTACATGTGAATGAATATACCGAAACGTTCGACCTGATGATCGCGTGACAATCAAACTTCTACGTCTACGACGACACTTTGAATTCCGACCATGAGCTACAAATCGTTCGTCCTGATGATCGCGTGATCCTCCTACATATTCCGCTCCGTCGACAACACGCCAGTCATTCTTCAAATTTCGATCGTCAGTGTTAGAAAATCCCTGTGACGACCCAGGGTAGGAGTTCTTGATAGGTTATTTGATTGATTTTCCCACATCTAGGGATAAGATGTGTGCACAGTTTCGGACCTTGTATTTATATGAACGCTATTTCCGGTAAGCTCCATAAATTGTTAGTAATTAGATTTTTAGTAGAATATTCCGTGTAAATGGTATTAGGGAAGTAACATAACTGTTAGAGAAACATATTTGTTATAATATATGGGTGTTGATGTTACGAATACATATTATAATATAATATATAGTGAGACTCATATTTGTTATAATATATGGTTGATGATGTTACAAATGCATATTGTAATATATATATATATATATAAGAGAGGAAGGTATTTATAATAATATATGATTGACTGTGACAAGAACATATTGTTTCATTGTTTATGTAATAAATGTGCAAACTGTTATTGCGTGTTATAGTCTCTTATATATATCGTGTATATTTGCCATAGTATTTATAGATTAGTAGAACCCACAAACGAAATAAAGTCACGTCGGCCCATCCACCGTTATTTATTTACCCCTAGACAAACGAAACTTATCAGATTTTATAAAAAATCGTGACACCATCCCAGTCCTCCCATCTCAGTCTTCTTCTCCTCCTTCTACCCTCCACTCTGAGCTCCTCCGCTCTCTTCATTGGCCAGTATAAACAATAAACAAATATACGTAACATACAACTATCTTGTGGTGTATGAATTGATGTAAGAAAGAAACCGCTGGTGAAAGGAGCGTGGCAACTATCACCAGAAACTATTCACGCCTCGCCCACGCGGCCACGTTGATGTGGCGACACCGTGTACCGAGGCCCTACCTGCGCGAATGGGGCTCAACACCCGCGCGGTGAACAAGCGAATATGACATATTGGAAATACCCGTGTGTCGCAGCTATTTACAACAGAGTGTTGTGGCACGTCGGCGCTTCCTTCGTCAAACAAATTGTCGTATATCATATCAATATCTGGCCGCGTGAAGCAGCAAAAGTCAAACACAGTTGATTCATTACAACGTTTAATCGCACCGATGCTTTTTTCGCCGCCTTTTACGATAACGAACTATATCTCCACATTTCGTGGAAACTAGACGATTGAGTAGAGATATTGTTAATCACGACCGAAAGATGTGAAAGCTATACTCCCACAAACCGAACATTACACGAATGAATGCAGTAACTTCCCTACTGTACTCGACACGAACCGAACATTACACGAATGAATGCAGTAACTTCCCTACTGTACTCGGCACAAACCGAACATTACACGAATGAATGCAGTAACTTCCCTACTGTACTCGACACGAACCGAACATTACATGAATGACAACAGCTGTAACGTCCCTACTGTTCTCGGCACGAACCGAACATTATATGAATGACAGCGTTAACGTCCCTACTGTTCTCGGCACGAACCGAACATTACATGAATGACATCGGTAACGCCCCTACTGTACTCGACACGAACCGAACATTACATGAATGACATCGGTAACGTCCCTACTGTTCTCGGCACGAACCGAACATTACATGAATGACAGCGGTAACGTCCCTACTGTTCTCGGCACGAACCGAACATTACATGAATGACATCGGTAACGCCCCTACTGTACTCGACACGAACCGAACATTACATGAATGACATCGGTAACGTCCCTACTGTTCTCGGCACGAACCGAACATTACATGAATGACAGCGGTAACGTCCCTACTGTTCTCGGCACGAACCGAACATTACATGAATGACAGCGGTAACGCCCCTACTGTTCACGGCACGAACCGAACATCACACGAATGACAGCGGTAACGTCCCTACTGTTCTCGGCACGAACCAAACATTACACGAATGACGGCGGTAACGTCCCTACTGTACTCGACACGAACCGAACATTACATGAATTACAGCGGTAACGTCCCTACTGTTCTCGGCACGAACCGAACATTACATGAATGACATCGGTAACGTCCCTACTGTTCTCGGCACGAACCGAACATTACATGAATGACAGCGGTAACGTCCCTACTGTTCTCGGCACGAACCGAACATTACATGAATGACAGCGGTAACGCCCCTACTGTTCACGGCACGAACCGAACATCACACGAATGACAGCGGTAACGTCCCTACTGTTCTCGGCACGAACCAAACATTACACGAATGACGGCGGTAACGTCCCTACTGTACTCGACACGAACCGAACATTACATGAATTACAGCGGTAACGTCCCTACTGTTCTCGGCACGAACCGAACATTACATGAATGACATCGGTAACGTCCCTACTGTACTCGACACGAACCGAACATTACATGAATGACAGCGGTAACGTCCCTACTGTACTCGACACGAACCGAACTTCACACGAATGACAGCGGTAACGTCCCTACTGTTCTCGACACGAACCGAACATTACACGAATGACAGCGGTAACGTCCCTACTGTACTCGACACGAACCGAACATTACATGAATGACAGCGGTAACGTCCCTACTGTTCTCGACACGAACCTAGAATTACACGAATGACAGCGGTAACGTCCCTACTGTTCTCGACACTAACCGAACATTACATGAATGAAAGCGGTGACGCCCCTTCTGTACTCGGTACGAACCGAACATTGCACGAATGAAAGCGGTAACGACTCTAATGTACTGGGCACAAACGGAACGATACATGAACGAAAACAGTAACGCCCGTAATATACCATAACATAATATACCATAACATAATATGCCATAACATAATATACCATAACATAATATACCATAACATAATATACCATAACATTATATACCATAACATAATATACCATAACATAATATACCATAACATAATATACCATAACATAATATACCATAACATTATATGCCAAACCTTGGTTCAACAATATAAAATACATAAATGCATCATAACCAATAATGACGAATATAATTGATCACTATAAACGTTCTGAACACCGCCGCTTAGGTTAGATGTTTACAATTATAGTTAAACGTTCTGAACACCGCCGCATAGGTTAGATGTTTACAATTATAGTTAAGCAAATGAGCGCTTTAAACATATTACTGATAGCTTGCACCTCTTATGGCGAATGTAGATGCCACTGTCCAACAATAGTAGAGTATTGTCGATTTGTTTTATGGGAACTTCTCCACTTTACGCTGTGTCAAATGTTGAAGACGCCAAGTGTCAAAGCAGGATTTCCCAGAATTCACATGAACAGTTAGAGGCTGTTCAAGAGAATAGTTGTCTCGTCACCTATTGTTAGATTGGAAGTTGCGAATGACCCAGTTAATTAGTCAAACGACTTAACGACGTCACAGGGTGACTCTGTCGCTGACAGCGCTGTGAACGTGACACGGACGGCGACAAAAGAACATATCACGGACGACAGTGGCGGCGTTTTTACGAAAGGTACTGTAGACGCAGGAGTAGATGACGATATTGATGAAGCTGTTGCTGTTTCCCAGCCACGTCGAAACAAAACGAACCACTGGTGACACCTGGTGGCTGTCCATGATCGCAATGAAAAACAGATTGACGATAACATACGGCCCCCAACTGATGAAGAACGCAAGGACGGTTACAAGGAGGAGCGTCATCATTTTCATTTCTTTCCGCGCCATATCGGCATCCGCCAGAATCTGGCTTCGACTTGTTGCCGGAGTAGCTTGCTGCGGACGTAGCCTGGTCAGGTTCCCGGCTGCAATGTCTGCGTCACCCGTGTGCGTGGTGTCTTGAACGAAACCGATGACATTGCTACTGTTTGCGATATTGCGGGTTCCTTTCACGTGTTCACGTATGCTTGTCGATGGTTTGTTCATGGGGTCATTATGCGTTCCCGAATTTGATTGACTCGCCTCGTCAGGATAACCTCGACTTTTGTGAATGACCTTTGCAATGTTCTGCAAGTTCTGTTGTAACTTGTCCTGAACAGTGTTTATGTCAGCAACGTCTGTTTCACTGTTGATTCGTTGACGTTCTGCCAGCGTCATATGCTTCGGTAGCTCGTCCTCTTCTAAGCACGGCGTACACCATCGAGTGTCATCAGTTATAGTTTGTATACGGATCGATTCACACGTAGCCGCGATCGAATGCGAAACTTCGTTGTTACCCGGACGCGCGACACTAACGTCTCCCTTAGCGGTGAGCGCCGGCGACGTCCCTGTTGAGTTGGCCGGCGCCACGCCGACTTTGTTCAGGGCAGCTACGGCTCTACGGATGCCACCGGCAGTGAAGGCGAGGACGCCGCCGGACATGATTGGGACGAACAACCCGGTTACGATGCAGAACCACGGTTCAGCCCAATGCAGGCCGCACATCACCTCAGAGTCGCTGTATTCGTAGTAGATGAAATTGTAGAACGGCAGAGGCGCGGCGTACGTGACAAGCGCCACGAACCACATGGCTGCCAGGACGCGACCACAGCGCTGCTCGGTGACGTAGACGTAGTAGTGTAGAGGGTGCGCCACGGCCACGTAGCGGTCGACACTGACCAACGCCAAACTCCAGATGGACACTGTCACGGACACGCCGTGAATTATCCCGGCTATCTGACACCAGGTGGCGCCAAACGGCCAGCGTCCGGTGGCTGCCGGGTAAACGCACGGTGCACACGCCACAACACCCACAACGAGATCGGAGCAGCTCAGGTTGAACAGGCACATGCGGCTTATCGCCGGTATCTGTTTGGTCATACGAAGTACCCGCAAGCACAGCACATTGCCAAACGCTATCATCACGCTTATGCCGACGACGACGAATGTTCGGAATATCGGGTTAACAGCGTTGCCGATTTCATCGGCTGCGCTTGCAGTACCGTTTCCTTGTTTCATGTTGTTGAAATTCACTTTTAGTGCCGCACAACTCAACGATTCACAACTGTATTGTCTTGAATTATTAGTAAAAATGTGCGTCAAATATTCATGTACATTGAATTATGATACAGCACTTTATAGATCACCCATAAAGATGATGACATGCTCGTAATATATTCCGTGTGTGATGTTCACGGAATGTGTCGGTCCGCACACGTAAGTTTCTCGTTATCTAGACGCACTGTCAATGGCCACGCCGCGTGCGCGCCTGTAATTATCCGACAACTGTAATAGCGTCCAAATGTGTTGACGTGGCGTCCGAGGTAACTAGAGAAGGGACTGTTATGAAGCTGTACGTCGAAGCAGCGAATAAACAGCTGCAGTTGAAGCCGGCCTAGTCCCCTACTTCTCGGAGAAAAAAAGGATGCAGTAGCCGCTCACACGACACACGACACACGACACACGCCCCACACGTCGACTGCGAGGAATGCAAAATATTTCGTCAGGCAGCAGGTGTCACTTAAACTGTGTTGGTCTGGCACAAGACTGTGTTGGTCTGGCACAATACTGTGTTGGTATGGCACAAGACTGTGTTGGTATGGCACAAGACTGTGTTGGTACGACACAAGACTGTGTTGGTATGGCACAAGACTGTGTTGGTATGGCACAAGACGATCCTTGTCAAGGTTTGTGTTGATCATCTCATGAATACCGTTCTGCCTGCGCTCTCACATCTTGGTTGACGCGTTGACATTAACGGCACCGATAAGAGTACGGAAGACACACGACCTGTATACGCCAGTTGTCGGTCACTTGAAACAGGCCGCGCAATTGCCACAGCAGCAACGACTCCCAAAAAGAACATTCGATTGTTGCGTCTGCAAATATCATATAATCGTCAACATCATGAAATACGATGTTGCGATCAGCAGGCGAAGTCTTGCCACCAACAACCGCGATAAACAAGATGTTTTTTTGTGAATGCAGATGCCGACTGCGATTAGCAGACATCAGTTACTGCGATCAACAGCTACAATTTCCTCGGATTAGCAGCCAAGTGTTTGCGATGGACAACGTTCACGTCCTGCGAAAATCACAACTTCCTGTGATCACAATCTCCCGTTCCCGCTACCAACATCCTTCAATTCCTGCGATCAAATGTCTCTATTTTCCTGCGATTAACATTCTGTATGTAAGACCAACAGCCACCAATGTCTTTGACCAGCGCTTCCAGTTTCTGCAATCGTCAACAATCAGTGAATACACCAACAAATAACGACGAAATGTCTCAGACAATCAACGAAGAACTGCTTCATGATTTAGCGAACTGACGGAAGAACTCAGCAGCGATACAACATTGACGCCGTCTGTCACTGTCCCACGCCCATCGATCCACTGAAGACCTCGCAGCTCGTTGGCTGACGCACAGACCATCCACTTCGTTGAGGGACGTGGATTGACGTCAGTGGCGACAGCAAGATACATCTGGTTCAACGAACAACAGCAGCGCCATCTGCTGGATGCTGTGGCGCTTCGCAACACGAAGTCATGCTGCATCTTCTCCTTCTTCTTTCCCTTTCTTCCTTCTTCTTTCTTCTTATTGCTGCTGTGTGCATATGTAAAATGTTGCTTCACTGAGAGTAGCTCCTCTACTTGGAATGGACAAGTTTTTAACAATATTTAAAACTGCTTTTGAGACGGTTTTTGGATTGAATAAAGTGTGTAATTTAACACTTCGTGAATCATGGCGTGTCTTGGAGCCGTTCTCGACGGCACACATGTCTGCATTTGGAAATAAACATTTCCACTAAACCTATTAGTTTTAATTTTTTTAATTCGGAAGCCTCATTGTGACAAAACGCTGTAGTGTAGTTTTATTGTAGTTACTGAGCAATCATAAATATAAATAACCCGTTGTTATAAAAGATTTGTGGACACTTCAAACACCGGTTTCTCAAAACTTTAAATATTGGGGTGGGTCACTTCAACTATTCATAACTTTGCACATAATTGACGTACAAGGATGACAATGGTACCAATTTAAAGCTTAAATGTTGTCAACACTGACGCCTGTCAGTCACACAAAACGTAAGTCACCCATCCTTAGCGCCAGCGGTGACTGACATAGTGTAGAAGTTCGGTGACTCAGGATGATGTGACACAAGAAGTGAAAGATAATCTTCCAGATGAATCGGTCTTCCAAGATGGATTCACACGCGGATTGTATGCCCCAACGTCTGAGTCATAAGCCAGAATTGGAATAAAGCCTGTCTATTGAGAAAGTCGGTCTTGTAAGACACCCCGAACAGACTTGTAAGACACCCCGAACAGACTTGTGAGACACCCCGATCAGACTAGGCTTTCACCACTGGATAATGGCGGCGGCAAAAGTGTTGTATTGCAATCGATCCCATGACGCTTCCCCAGCAAATGACGTAATGGTGCTGTCAGGTTATTGAAGCGCCAGGCGACCTTACACAAGTATTGTGAGATATATACGAACACGATTTCATACAGATACACCGGGAACTAATATTAATTATATTATATTATATTAAGTTAAATAAATATACTTACATTCAATAGCGATCCACAGAATACAACTACTGGATAGTTGTTCTCGACAGCACGCAACTACTGGGAGCTGTTTTCGACAGTATATAACTAATGGGGAGCCGTTCTCGACAACATACAATTACTGGGGAGTCGTTCTCCACAGTATACAGTTACATGGGAGCCGTTCTCGACGGCACAGCAACCGCGAAGCCGCTCTCGACGGCATGGCCTCCGGTAAGCCTCTCTTGGCGGTATACAGTCACTTGACGGTATACAGTCACAGGTGAGCTTCTCAGAGATCGCAGCAGGTTGTGCAGTTGATGTTTTGTGAATGCCACTTCATGTTTACCAATTCTGATCACCATTGTTTACTGGTAGTGGGAGAAGGTTGTCTATGTTGACCCCCCAACACTGAGCAGAATAAAATCTAGACACTCACAGTTAGCAATGCTAAAATACGTGGATTCGATGTATATTATAAGTGCGCAAACCCATCCCCAAAAGGGAAACATTCGGTGAATTGCATAGGCATGGAAACGAACCTTTTAAAAATAGAGAATCGGTTAAATTTAGGAAAACTGGATTCTATTTTGAACCGCAGTCACGCAGCGCTCTGTAACCTATACTTATAATGTGACAGTTCTTTCTCTTCTTACAAACACCATGCTTTTGCAGTATATTACAATCCCGATGTTACGATTATACGTGTGTGTAGGCCTACATGAGATCATACTTCATACTATTGCCTTAAGTACACACAGTACATAACGCAATAACCAAGTTACTTATATATGTGTGTAGGCCTACATGAGATCATACTTCAAACTATTGCCTTAAGTACACACAACCCATAACGCAATAACCAAGTCACTTATACATGTGCGTAGGCCTACATGAGATCATAGTTCAGACTATTGCCTTAAGAAAACACAACCCATAACGCAACAACGAAGTCACTGTTGCCAGACAGAGGCAACAATTAACGAATTTCCTACTTGTCGCTTGAATCACAATGACTGATGCACAGACTGATTGTCCTGGGGAGCGCCTCGTGAGACCGCATTTAACACTCAGAGCATTGAATCCTCACCTCTCCGGACCTGCAATTCAAGTACGCTTCTCTGGGCCTGCGACGTTTCTTCTTTCTTCTTTTTTAGTGAAAAAATCCTTCTTTACATGTTTCTCCGAGACGAATAGTCGTTTTTCTATTGTTCTTCGAGTGTGACTTCTGGTAAGGGCTGGATTTCAGGAGTTCCGACTGCGTTTAGTGTGCTTCTTACGGGTAGTCTCCGGCAGCGGCGATACCATGGTATGATGAATGTAATAGCTGGATCGGGATGAATTAAACAATCGTAGTGTCCAACATCCTTCCCAAGTTTCGTGTAGCGTACAGTCAGCGGTGTTCTAGCTTGACAATCTTCTCCGTACTTCATCACACCAAGTTTCGTGTAGCGTACAGTCAGCGGTGTTCTAGCTTGACAATCTTCCCCGTACTTCATCACACCGCTCCCAGCAATGACATGGATTTGGCGACTGAGTGCATGTGACATCCAGATGATTTCTAATTCCCCGAAAATTTCTGTTTGATGTGCCATGCTTTCAATCCTCTCAGTTAAGGATTTTAACTCCAACCACGCGAAAGATCTGCATTAAGGGCTTCTACAGAAATGTATTCTAATGGTTTAACATTGACACATATATAGCTGATAAGTTTCGCCCGCAGAGAATCAGCTTCATATGTTTCGTATTCCTTCAGGTAGGATGAGTGAATAGTCCGAACTCATCCCGTTCACCTTCCTGTAGCCAATCGCCAGGCTTCTGAATAAGAGTCGTCCATCAGGATATGCTTTCACTATTCTGTGTTGCATGTCCTCACTGGTAGAATGGAATATTTCGTTTATAGATGAAGTAGGTTTAGATTCACCATGCGCATTGACGTTTCGAGTAATTTCACCGTTTCTGAGCGTTCATCAGCACCGATGTCAATATTGCTCAGCGGATCTTCGCTGTTGTCCGGAGGGCCGCACATACCACTGAGCGTCACAAGTACCACTGTTGCATGGAGCGTCACAAGTACCACTGTTGCATGGAGCGTCACAAGTACCACTGTTGCACGGAGCGTCACAAGTACCACTGTTGCACGGAGCTTCACAAGTACCACTGTTGCATGGAGCATAACAAGTACCACTGTTGCATGGAGCGTCACAAGTACCACTGTTACATGGAGCGTCACAAGTACCACTGTTGCATGGAGCGTCACAAGAACCACTGTTGCATGGAGCGTCACGAGTACCACTGTTGCATGGAGCGTCACAAGTACCACTGTTGCATGGAGCGTCACAAGTACTACCGTTGCATGGAGCGTCACAAGTGCTACCGTTGCATGGAGCGTCACAAGTACCACCGTTGCATGGAGCGTCACAAGTACCACTGTTGCATGGAGCGTCACAAGTACCACTGTTGCATGGAGCGTCACAAGTACCACTGTTCATTGGAGCGTCACAAGTACCACTGTTGCATGGAGCGTCACAAGTACCACTGTTGCACGGAGCGTCACAAGTACCACCGTTGCATGGAGCGTCACAAGTACCACTGTTGCATGGAGCGTCACAAGTACCACTGTTGCATGGAGCGTCACAAGTACCACTGTTGCATGGAGCGTCACAAGTACCACTGTTGCATGGAGCATAACAAGTACCACTGTTGCATGGAGCGTCACAAGTACCACTGTTACATGGAGCGTCACAAGTACCACTGTTGCATGGAGCGTCACAAGTACCACTGTTGCATGGAGCGTCACAAGATCCACTGTTGCATGGAGCGTCACGAGTACCACTGTTGCATGGAGCGTCACAAGTACCACTGTTGCATGGAGCGTCACAAGTACTACCGTTGCATGGAGCGTCACAAGTGCTACCGTTGCATGGAGCGTCACAAGTACCACCGTTGCATGGAGCGTCACAAGTACCACTGTTGCATGGAGCGTCACAAGTACCACTGTTGCATGGAGCGTCACAAGTACCACTGTTCATTAGAGCGTCACAAGTACCACTGTTGCATGGAGCGTCACAAGTACCACTGTTGCACGGAGCGTCACAAGTACCACCGTTGCATGGAGCGTCACAAGTACCACTGTTGCATGGAGCGTCACAAGTACCACTGTTGCATGGAGCGTCACAAGTACCACTGTTGCATGGAGCGTCACAAGTACCATTGTTGCACGGAGCGTCACAAGTACCACTGTTGCATGGAGCGTCACAAGTACCACTGTTGCACGGAGCGTCACAAGTACCACTGTTGCACGGAGCGTCACAAGTACCACTGTTGCATGGAGCGTCACAAGTACCACTGTTGCATGGAGCGTCACAAGTACCACTGTTGCACGGAGCGTCACAAGTACCACTGTTGCATGGAGCGTCACAAGTACCACTGTTGCACGGAGCGTCACAAGTACCACTGTTGCATGGAGCGTCACAAGTACCACTGTTGCATGGAGCGTCACAAGTACCACTGTTGCACGGAGCGTCACAAGTACCACTGTTGCATGGAGCGTCACAAGTACCACTGTTGCATGGAGCGTCACAAGTACCACTGTTGCACGGAGCGTCGCCAGTACCACTGTTGCACGGAGCGTCACAAGTACCACTGTTGCATGGAGCGTCACAAGTACCACTGTTGCACGGAGCGTCACAAGTACCACTGTTGCATGGAGCGTCACAAGTACCACTGTTGCATGGAGCGTCACAAGTACCACTGTTGCATGGAGCGTCACAAGTACTACCGTTGCATGGAGCGTTACAAGTACTACCGTTGCATGGAGCGTCACAAGTACCACCGTTGCATGGAGCGTCACAAGTACCACTGTTGCATGGAGCGTGACAAGTACCACTGTTGCATGGAGCGTCACAAGTACCACTGTTGCACGGAGCGTGACAAGTAACACTGTTACATGGAGCGTCACAAGTACCACTGTTGCACGGAGCGTCACAAGTACCACTGTTGCATGGAGCGTCACAAGTACCACTGTTGCATGGAGCGTCACAAGTACCACTGTTGCACGGAGCGTCACAAGTACCACTGTTGCATGGAGCGTCACAAGTACCACTGTTGCATGGAGCGTCACAAGTACCACTGTTGCACGGAGCGTCGCCAGTACCACTGTTGCACGGAGCGTCACAAGTACCACTGTTGCATGGAGCGTCACAAGTACCACTGTTGCACGGAGCGTCACAAGTACCACTGTTGCATGGAGCGTCACAAGTACCACTGTTGCATGGAGCGTCACAAGTACCACTGTTGCATGGAGCGTCACAAGTACTACCGTTGCATGGAGCGTTACAAGTACTACCGTTGCATGGAGCGTCACAAGTACCACCGTTGCATGGAGAGTCACAAGTACCACCGTTGCATGGAGCGTCACAAGTACCACCGTTGCATGGAGCGTCACAAGTACCACTGTTGCATGGAGCGTCACAAGTACCACTGTTGCATGGAGCGTCACAAGTACCATTGTTGCACGGAGCGTCACAAGTACCACTGTTGCATGGAGCGTCACAAGTACCACTGTTGCACGGAGCGTCACAAGTACCACTGTTGCACGGAGCGTCACAAGTACCACTGTTGCATGGAGCGTCACAAGTACCACTGTTGCACGGAGCGTCACAAGTACCACTGTTGCATGGAGCGTCGTCAGTACCACTGTTGCACGGAGCGTCACAAGTACCACTGTTGCATGGAACGTCACAAGTACCACTGTTGCACGGAGCGTCACAAGTACCACTGTTGCATGGAGCGTCACAAGTACCACTGTTGCACGGAGCGTCACAAGTACCACTGTTGCATGGATCGTCACAAGTACCACTGTTGCATGGAGCGTCACAAGTACCACTGTTGCATGGAGCGTCACAAGTACCACTGTTGCACGGAGCGTCACAAGTACCACTGTTGCACGGAGCGTCGCCAGAACCACTGTTGCACGGAGCGTCACAAGTACCACTGTTGCATGGAGCGTCACAAGTACCACTGTTGCATGGAGCGTCACAAGTACTACTGTTGCATGGAGCGTCACAAGTACCATTGTTGCACGGAGCGTCACAAGTACCACTGTTACATGGAGCGTCACAAGTACCACTGTTACATGGAGCGTCACAAGTACCACTGTTGCATTGAGCGTCACAAGTACCACTATTGCATGGAGGGTCACAAGTACCACTGTTGCACGGAGCGTGACAAGTACCACTGTTGCATGGAGCGTCACAAGTACCACTGTTACATGGAGCGTCACAAGTACCACTGTTGCACGGAGCGTCACAAGTAACACTGTTACATGGAGCGTCACAAGTACCACTGTTGCACGGAGCGTCACAAGTAACACTGTTGCATGGAGCGTCACAAGTACCACTGTTGCATGGAGCGTCACAAGTACCACTGTTGCACGGAGCGTCACAAGTACCACTGTTGCATAGAGCGTCACAAGTACCACTGTTGCATGGAGCGTCACAAGTACCACTGTTGCACGGAGCGTCGCCAGTACCACTGTTGCACGGAGCGTCACAAGTACCACTGTTGCATGGAGCGTCACAAGTACCACTGTTGCACGGAGCGTCACAAGTACCACTGTTGCATGGAGCGTCACAAGTACCACTGTTGCATGGAGCGTCACAAGTACCACTGTTGCATGGAGCGTCACAAGTACTACCGTTGCATGGAGCGTTACAAGTACTACCGTTGCATGGAGCGTCACAAGTACCACCGTTGCATGGAGCGTCACAAGTACCACTGTTGCATGGAGCGTGACAAGTACCACTGTTGCATGGAGCGTCACAAGTACCACTGTTCCATGGAGCGTCACAAGTACCACCGTTGCATGGAGCGTCACAAGTATCACCGTTGCATGGAGCGTCACAAGTACCACCGTTGCATGGAGCGTCACAAGTACCACTGTTGCATGGAGCGTCACAAGTACCACTGTTGCATGGAGCGTCACAAGTACCATTGTTGCACGGAGCGTCACAAGTACCACTGTTGCATGGAGCGGCACAAGTACCACTGTTGCACGGAGCGTCACAAGTACCACTGTTGCACGGAGCGTCACAAGTACCACTGTTGCATGGAGCGTCACAAGTACCACTGTTGCACGGAGCGTCACAAGTACCACTGTTGCATGGAGCGTCGTCAGTACCACTGTTGCACGGAGCGTCACAAGTACCACTGTTGCACGGAACGTCACAAGTACCACTGTTGCACGGAGCGTCACAAGTACCACTGTTGCATGGAGCGTCACAAGTACCACTGTTGCACGGAGCGTCACAAGTACCACTGTTGCATGGATCGTCACAAGTACCACTGTTGCATGGAGCGTCACAAGTACCACTGTTGCATGGAGCGTCACAAGTACCACTGTTGCACGGAGCGTCACAAGTACCACTGTTGCACGGAGCGTCGCCAGAACCACTGTTGCACGGAGCGTCACAAGTACCACTGTTGCATGGAGCGTCACAAGTACCACTGTTGCATGGAGCGTCACAAGTACTACTGTTGCATGGAGCGTCACAAGTACCATTGTTGCACGGAGCGTCACAAGTACCACTGTTACATGGAGCGTCACAAGTACCACTGTTGCATTGAGCGTCACAAGTACCACTATTGCATGGAGGGTCACAAGTACCACTGTTGCACGGAGCGTCACAAATACCACTGTTACATGGAGCGTCACAAGTACCACTATTACATGGAGCGTCACAAGTACCACTTTTGCATGGAGCGTCACAAGTACCACTGTTGCACGGAGCGTCACAAGTACCACCGTTGCATGGAGCGTCATAAGTACCACTTTTCTATGGAGCGTCACAAGTACCACTGTTGCACGGAGCATCACAAATACCACTGTTGCATGGAGCGTCACAAGTACCACTGTTGCACGGAGCGTCACAAGTACCACTGTTGCACGGAGTGTAACAAGTAGCACTGTTGCACGGAGCGTCGCCAGTACCACTGTTGCACGGAGCGTCACAAGTACCACTGTTGCATGGAGCGTCACAAGTACCACTGTTGCATGGAGCATCACAAGTACCACTGTTGCAGGGAGCGTCACAAGTACCACTTTTGCATGGAGCGTCACAAGTACCACTGTTGCACGGAGCGTCACAAGTACAACCGTTGCATGGAGCGTCATAAGTACCACTTTTCCATGGAGCATCACAAGTACCACTGTTGCACGGAGCATCACAAATACCACTGTTGCATGGAGCGTCACAAGTACCACTGTTGCACGGAGCGTCACAAGTACCACTGTTGCACGGAGTGTAACAAGTAGCACTGATGCACGGAGCGTCGCCAGTACCACTGTTGCACGGAGCGTCACAAGTACCACTGTTGCATGGAGCGTCACAAGTACCACTGTTGCATGGAGCGTCACAAGTACCACTGTTGCACGGAGCGTCACAAGTACCACTGTTGCACGGAGCGTCACAAGTACCACTGTTGCACGGAGCGTCGCCAGTACCACTGTTGCACGGAGCGTCACAAGTACCACTGTTACATGGAGCGTCACAAGTACCACTGTTGCATTGAGCGTCACAAGTACCACTGTTGCATGGAGCGTCACAAGTACCACTTTTGCACGGAGCGTCACAAATACCACTGTTACATGGAGCGTCACAAGTACCACTGTTACATGGAGCGTCACAAGTACCACTTTTGCATGGAGCGTCACAAGTACCACTGTTGCACGGAGCGTCACAAGTACCACCGTTGCATGGAGCGTCATAAGTACCACTTTTGCTTGGAGCGTCACAAGTACCACTGTTGCACGGAGCATCACAAATACCACTGTTGCATGGAGCGTCACAAGTACCACTGTTGCACGGAGCGTCACAAGTACCACTGTTGCACGGAGTGTAACAAGTAGCACTGTTGCACGGAGCGTCGCCAGTACCACTGTTGCACGGAGCGTCACAAGTACCACTGTTGCATGGAGCGTCACAAGTACCACTGTTGCATGGAGCGTCACAAGTACCACTGTTGCACGGAGCGTCACAAGTACCACTGTTGCACGGAGCGTCACAAGTACCACTGTTGCACGGAGCGTCGCCAGTACCACTGTTGCACGGAGCGTCACAAGTACCACTCTTGCATGGAGCGTCACAAGTACCACTGTTGCACGGAGCGTCACAAGTACCACTGTTACATGGAGCGTCACAAGTACCACTGTTGCATGGAGCGTCACAAGTACCACTGTTGCACGGAGCGTCACAAGTACCACTGTTGCACGGAGCGCCACAAGTACCACTGTTGCACGGAGCGTCACAAGTACCACTGTTGCATGGAGCGTCACAAGTACCACTGTTGCATGGAGCGTCACAAGTACTACTGTTGCATGGAGCGTCACAAGTACCACTGTTGCACGGAGCGTCACAAGTACCACTGTTACATGGAGCGTCACAAGTACCACTGTTACATGGAGCGTCACAAGTACCACTGTTGCATGGAGCGTCACAAGTACCACTGTTGCATGGAGCGTCACAAGTACCACTGTTGCACGGAGCGTCACAAATACCACTGTTACATGGAGCGTCACAAGTACCACTTTTGCATGGAGCGTCACAAGTACCACTGTTGCACGGAGCGTCACAAGTACCACTGTTACATGGAGCGTCACAAGTACCACTTTTGCATGGAGCGTCACAAGTACCACTGTTGCATGGAGCGTCACAAGTACCACCGTTGCATGGAGCGTCACAAGTACCACTGTTGCACGGAGCGTCACAAGTACCACTGTTACATGGAGCGTCACAAGTACCACTTTTGCACGGAGCATCACAAATACCACTGTTGCACGGAGCGTCACAAGTACCACTGTTGCATGGAGCGTCACAAGTACCACTGTTGCACGGAGCGTCACAAGTACCACTGTTGCACGGAGCGTCACAAATACCACTGTTACATGGAGCGTCACAAGTACCACTGTTGCATGGAGCGTCACAAGTACCACTGTTGCACGGAGCGTCACAAATACCACTGTTACATGGAACGTCACAAGTACCACTTTTGCATGGAGCGTCACAAGTACCACTGTTGCACGGAGCGTCACAAGTACCACCGTTGCATGGAGCGTCATAAGTACCACTTTTGCATGGAGCGTCACAAGTACCACTGTTGCACGGAGCATCACAAATACCACTTTTGCATGGAGCGTCACAAGTACCACTGTTGCATGGAGCGTCACAAGTACCATTGTTACATGGAGCGTCACAAGTACCACTGTTGCATGGAGCGTCACAAGTACCACTGTTGCATGGAGCGTCACAAGTACCACCGTTGCATGGAGCGTCACAAGTACCACTGTTGCACGGAGCGTCACAACTACCACTGTTGCACGGAGCGTCACAAGTACCACTGTTGCATGGAGCGTCACAAGTACCACTGTTGCATGGAGCGTCACAAGTACCACTGTTGCTCGGAGCGTCACAAGTACCACTGTTGCACGGAGCGCCACAAGTACCACTGTTGCACGGAGCGTCACAAGTACCACTGTTGCACGGAGCGTCGCCAGAACCACTGTTGCACGGAGCGTCACAAGTACCACTGTTGCATGGAGCGTCACAAGTACCACTGTTGCATGGAGCGTCACAAGTACTACTGTTGCATGGAGCGTCACAAGTACCATTGTTGCACGGAGCGTCACAAGTACCACTGTTACATGGAGCGTCACAAGTACCACTGTTACATGGAGCGTCACAAGTACCACTGTTGCATTGAGCGTCACAAGTACCACTATTGCATGGAGGGTCACAAGTACCACTGTTGCACGGAGCGTGACAAGTACCACTGTTGCATGGAGCGTCACAAGTACCACTGTTACATGGAGCGTCACAAGTACCACTGTTGCACGGAGCGTCACAAGTAACACTGTTACATGGAGCGTCACAAGTACCACTGTTGCACGGAGCGTCACAAGTACCACTGTTGCATGGAGCGTCACAAGTACCACTGTTGCATGGAGCGTCACAAGTACCACTGTTGCACGGAGCGTCACAAGTACCACTGTTGCATAGAGCGTCACAAGTACCACTGTTGCATGGAGCGTCACAAGTACCACTGTTGCACGGAGCGTCGCCAGTACCACTGTTGCACGGAGCGTCACAAGTACCACTGTTGCATGGAGCGTCACAAGTACCACTGTTGCACGGAGCGTCACAAGTACCACTGTTGCATGGAGCGTCACAAGTACCACTGTTGCATGGAGCGTCACAAGTACCACTGTTGCATGGAGCGTCACAAGTACTACCGTTGCATGGAGCGTTACAAGTACTACCGTTGCATGGAGCGTCACAAGTACCACCGTTGCATGGAGCGTCACAAGTACCACTGTTGCATGGAGCGTCACAAGTACCACTGTTGCATGGAGCGTCACAAGTACCACTGTTACATGGAGCGTCACAAGTACCACCGTTGCATGGAGCGTCACAAGTATCACCGTTGCATGGAGCGTCACAAGTACCACCGTTGCATGGAGCGTCACAAGTACCACTGTTGCATGGAGCGTCACAAGTACCACTGTTGCATGGAGCGTCACAAGTACCACTGTTACATGGAGCGTCACAAGTACCACCGTTGCATGGAGCGTCACAAGTATCACCGTTGCATGGAGCGTCACAAGTACCACCGTTGCATGGAGCGTCACAAGTACCACTGTTGCATGGAGCGTCACAAGTACCACTGTTGCATGGAGCGTCACAAGTACCATTGTTGCACGGAGCGTCACAAGTACCACTGTTGCATGGAGCGGCACAAGTACCACTGTTGCACGGAGCGTCACAAGTACCACTGTTGCACGGAGCGTAACAAGTACCACTGTTGCATGGAGCGTCACAAGTACCACTGTTGCACGGAGCGTCACAAGTACCACTGTTGCATGGAGCGTCGTCAGTACCACTGTTGCACGGAGCGTCACAAGTACCACTGTTGCATGGAACGTCACAAGTACCACTGTTGCACGGAGCGTCACAAGTACCACTGTTGCATGGAGCGTCACAAGTACCACTGTTGCACGGAGCGTCACAAGTACCACTGTTGCATGGATCGTCACAAGTACCACTGTTGCATGGAGCGTCACAAGTACCACTGTTGCATGGAGCGTCACAAGTACCACTGTTGCACGGAGCGTCACAAGTACCACTTTTGCACGGAGCGTCGCCAGAACCACTGTTGCACGGAGCGTCACAAGTACCACTGTTGCATGGAGCGTCACAAGTACCACTGTTGCATGGAGCGTCACAAGTACTACTGTTGCATGGAGCGTCACAAGTACCATTGTTGCACGGAGCGTCACAAGTACCACTGTTACATGGAGCGTCACAAGTACCACTGTTGCATTGAGCGTCACAAGTACCACTATTGCATGGAGGGTCACAAGTACCACTGTTGCACGGAGCGTCACAAATACCACTGTTACATGGAGCGTCACAAGTACCACTATTACATGGAGCGTCACAAGTACCACTTTTGCATGGAGCGTCACAAGTACCACTGTTGCACGGAGCGTCACAAGTACCACCGTTGCATGGAGCGTCATAAGTACCACTTTTCCATGGAGCATCACAAGTACCACTGTTGCACGGAGCATCACAAATACCACTGTTGCATGGAGCGTCACAAGTACCACTGTTGCACGGAGCGTCACAAGTACCACTGTTGCACGGAGTGTAACAAGTAGCACTGTTGCACGGAGCGTCGCCAGTACCACTGTTGCACGGAGCGTCACAAGTACCACTGTTGCATGGAGCGTCACAAGTACCACTGTTGCATGGAGCGTCACAAGTACCACTGTTGCAGGGAGCGTCACAAGTATCACTTTTGCATGGAGCGTCACAAGTACCACTGTTGCACGGAGCGTCACAAGTACCACCGTTGCATGCAGCGTCATAAGTACCACTTTTCCATGGAGCATCACAAGTACCACTGTTGCACGGAGCATCACAAATACCACTGTTGCATGGAGCGTCACAAGTACCACTGTTGCACGGAGCGTCACAAGTACCACTGTTGCACGGAGTGTAACAAGTAGCACTGATGCACGGAGCGTCGCCAGTACCACTGTTGCACGGAGCGTCACAAGTACCACTGTTGCATGGAGCGTCACAAGTACCACTGTTGCATGGAGCGTCACAAGTACCACTGTTGCACGGAGCGTCACAAGTACCACTGTTGCACGGAGCGTCACAAGTACCACTGTTGCACGGAACGTCGCCAGTACCACTGTTGCACGGAGCGTCACAAGTACCACTGTTACATGGAGCGTCACAAGTACCACTGTTGCATTGAGCGTCACAAGTACCACTGTTGCATGGAGCGTCACAAGTACCACTTTTGCACGGAGCGTCACAAATACCACTGTTACATGGAGCGTCACAAGTACCACTGTTACATGGAGCGTCACAAGTACCACTTTTGCATGGAGCGTCACAAGTACCACTGTTGCACGGAGCGTCACAAGTACCACCGTTGCATGGAGCGTCATAAGTACCACTTTTGCATGGAGCGTCACAAGTACCACTGTTGCACGGAGCATCACAAATACCACTGTTGCATGGAGCGTCACAAGTACCACTGTTGCACGGAGCGTCACAAGTACCACTGTTGCACGGAGTGTAACAAGTAGCACTGTTGCACGGAGCGTCGCCAGTACCACTGTTGCACGGAGCGTCACAAGTACCACTGTTGCATGGAGCGTCACAAGTACCACTGTTGCATGGAGCGTCACAAGTACCACTGTTGCACGGAGCGTCACAAGTACCACTGTTGCACGGAGCGTCACAAGTACCACTGTTGCACGGAGCGTCGCCAGTACCACTGTTGCACGGAGCGTCACAAGTACCACTCTTGCATGGAGCGTCACAAGTACCACTGTTGCACGGAGCGTCACAAGTACCACTGTTACATGGAGCGTCACAAGTACCACTGTTGCATGGAGCGTCACAAGTACCACTGTTGCACGGAGCGTCACAAGTACCACTGTTGCACGGAGCGCCACAAGTACCACTGTTGCACGGAGCGTCACAAGTACCACTGTTGCATGGAGCGTCACAAGTACCACTGTTGCATGGAGCGTCACAAGTACTACTGTTGCATGGAGCGTCACAAGTACCACTGTTGCACGGAGCGTCACAAGTACCACTGTTACATGGAGCGTCACAAGTACCACTGTTACATGGAGCGTCACAAGTACCACTGTTGCATGGAGCGTCACAAGTACCACTGTTGCATGGAGCGTCACAAGTACCACTGTTGCACGGAGCGTCACAAATACCACTGTTACATGGAGCGTCACAAGTACCACTTTTGCATGGAGCGTCACAAGTACCACTGTTGCACGGAGCGTCACAAGTACCACTGTTACATGGAGCGTCACAAGTACCACTTTTGCATGGAGCGTCACAAGTACCACTGTTGCATGGAGCGTCACAAGTACCACCGTTGCATGGAGCGTCACAAGTACCACTGTTGCACGGAGCGTCACAAGTACCACTGTTACATGGAGCGTCACAAGTACCACTTTTGCACGGAGCATCACAAATACCACTGTTGCACGGAGCGTCACAAGTACCACTGTTGCATGGAGCGTCACAAGTACCACTGTTGCACGGAGCGTCACAAGTACCACTGTTGCACGGAGCGTCACAAATACCACTGTTACATGGAGCGTCACAAGTACCACTGTTGCATGGAGCGTCACAAGTACCACTGTTGCACGGAGCGTCACAAATACCACTGTTACATGGAGCGTCACAAGTACCACTTTTGCATGGAGCGTCACAAGTACCACTGTTGCACGGAGCGTCACAAGTACCACCGTTGCATGGAGCGTCATAAGTACCACTTTTGCATGGAGCGTCACAAGTACCACTGTTGCACGGAGCATCACAAATACCACTTTTGCATGGAGCGTCACAAGTACCACTGTTGCATGGAGCGTCACAAGTACCATTGTTACATGGAGCGTCACAAGTACCACTGTTGCATGGAGCGTCACAAGTACCACTGTTGCATGGAGCGTCACAAGTACCACCGTTGCATGGAGCGTCACAAGTACCACTGTTGCACGGAGCGTCACAACTACCACTGTTGCACGGAGCGTCACAAGTACCACTGTTGCATGGAGCGTCACAAGTACCACTGTTGCATGGAGCGTCACAAGTACCACTGTTGCACGGAGCGTCACAAGTACCACTGTTGCACGGAGCGCCACAAGTACCACTGTTGCACGGAGCGTCACAAGTACCACTGTTGCATGGAGCGTCACAAGTACCACTGTTGCATGGAGCGTCACAAGTACTACTGTTGCATGGAGCGTCACAAGTACCACTGTTGCACGGAGCGTCACAAGTACCACTGTTACATGGAGCGTCACAAGTACCACTGTTGCATGGAGCGTCACAAGTACCACTGTTGCACGGAGCGTCACAAATACCACTGTTACATGGAGCGTCACAAGTACCACTGTTACATGGAGCGTCACAAGTACCACTTTTGCATGGAGCGTCACAAGTACCACTGTTGCACGGAGCGTCACAAGTACCACCGTTGCATGGAGCGTCATATGTACCACTTTTTGCATGGAGCGTCACAAGTACCACTGTTGCACGGAGCATCACAAATACCACTGTTGCATGGAGCGTCACAAGTACCACCGTTGCATGGAGCGTCATAAGTACCACTTTTTGCATGGAGCGTCACAAGTACCACTGTTGCACGGAGCATCACAAATACCACTGTTGCATGGAGCGTCACAAGTACCACTGTTGCACGGAGCGTCACAACTACCACTGTTGCACGGAGCGTCACAAGTACCACTGTTGCACGGAGTGTAACAAGTAGCACTGTTGCACGGAGCGTCGCCAGTACCATTGTTGCACGGAGCGTCACAAGTACCACTGTTGCATGGAGCGTCACAAGTACCACTGTTGCATGGAGCGTCACAAGTACCACTGTTGCACGGAGCGTCACAAGTACCACTGTTGCACGGAGCGTCACAAGTACCACTGTTGCATGGAGCGTCACAAGTACCACTGTTGCATGGAGCGTCACAAGTACTACTGTTGCATGGAGCGTCACAAGTACCACTGTTGCACGGAGCGTCACAAGTACCACTGTTGCATGGAGCGTCACAAGTACCACTGTTGCATGGAGCGTCACAAGTACCACTGTTGCATGGAGCGTCACAAGTACCACTGTTGCACGGAGCGTCACAAGTACCACTGTTGCACGGAGCGTCACAAATACCACTGTTACATGGAGTGTCACAAGTACCACTGTTACATGGAGCGTCACAAGTACCACTTTTGCATGGAGCTTCACAAGTACCACTGTTGCACGGAGCGTCACAAGTACCACCGTTGCATGGAGCGTCATAAGTACCACTTTTGCATGGAGCGTCACAAGTACCACTGTTGCACGGAGCATCACAAATACCACTGTTGCATGGAGCGTCACAAGTACCACTGTTGCATGGAGCGTCACAAGTACCATTGTTACATGGAGCGTCACAAGTACCACTGTTGCACGGAGCGTCACAAGTACCACTGTTGCACGGAGCGTCGCAAGTACCACTGTTGCATGGAGCGTCACAAGTACCACCGTTTCATGGAGCGTCACAAGTACCACCGTTGCATGGAGCGTCACAAGTACCACCGTTGCATGGAGCGTCACAAGTACCACCGTCGTTAGCATCGTCCTCGGGGTTGACGAACAGATCTGATCCAACATAATCAGAGTCGCAGAATATGTCACGATTACACGGCCAAATTCCACATTTCTGGAAGCCAGCTAGAGCGTTCGACATCGTTGCAGTCTTTTCGTAAGTTTCCCCGAATATTGCGCAAATTTCGAATGGGGTTATACCGTGTCCTGAACGGTTATGCGTCTATTTATCAGCAACTTGGTTATACTTGGACATGAGTGGCCCAAAGAAACATCGATCTAACTGTTGTAGTCTGTGAGTAGTGTGTGGAGGAAGTTGCAACATATGTATGCCGTTTTCACGAGCATCCTGGATGGCCGAAATGTTCTGAGTGTGCGAGTGTGAGCAACGCGGAACGCTTGTGGGTTGACTGCACATTGGACTTGCCATGAAAGCAGAGGAAGCAGCACGTAATAGAAGAATGAAAGAAGTGTATGATATTACAAAAAAAAACCAGTAATGACAAACGTAAGACAACAAATGCAGTGAAAGACAAATGTGGAAATTTAATAACGGAAGGATTGGCCAGAAGGGAGCGATGGAAATAACACGTTGAAGAAATCCTTAATAGACCTATCCCTAATGATCCTGTAACAGATGTGGAGATAGATCCGATCATAAATGAAATCAGCACTGACCCAATAACAAAAGCAGAAATTAGAACAGCGCCAAGGAAGATGAAAAACGGGAAAGCAGGGGGCAAGGACGAAATTACAGCAGAATTATTAAAAGCAGACATGAATACAACAGTGAAATGGCTTGTAAGCATATTCAGGACATTTTGGGGACAAGAGAAAGTGCCAAAACATGGAAGCAGGAACTGATCCTTAAAATACCGAAGAAAGGTGACCTTACAGAGTGCGGGAATTGGAGAGGAATTACTTTGACATCTGTTCCTAGTAAAGTATTCGGAAGAGTACTCATTGACAGAATAAGAGATGGAGTTAACAGCAAGTTGAGAGACGAACAAGCAGGTTCCAGAAGTGGGAGAGAGGAATAGTAGAACAGATATTTATGTTGCGAAATATTATAGAACAGGTAGTGGAGTGGCAGGCAACTCTATACACCACGTTTGTGGACTTTGAAAAAGCTTTGGCTCAGTGCCCCGAAAGAGTCTAAATCATGGAGGTTGAATGTCAAAACCGGAGTTAAACAAGGTGACGTGATGTCTGGATTTATCTTCTTGATGGTAGTAGACTTGATAACGAGAAACACAACAGCAGGAATTAAGACAGGGATAAGATGGAACTTCACGTCAAAGCTAGAGGACCTGGACTTTGCCGATGACATAACACTCATGTTATCATGCTACACACATATGCAAATAAAGACAAGACAACTGAATTAATTTGCACCAAGGACAGGACTAAGAATAAATAAAAAGAACATTCAAGTATTGAGGATAAACAACAAGTGCAAAACAGAATACTAATTGATGATCAAGAGCTAAAGGAAGTGGACAAGTATAACTACCTGGGTGCTAACGTTAGTAAGCAAGGAGGAGGCGGCGATGACATTGTTAACATAATTCGTAAAGCTAGGGTATCCTTCATGAAGCTAAAACAAATGCGGAGTTTTAATATATATACACATTGAGATCTAAATTGAAGCTTTTAACACACTTGTTAAACCATGTTGTTGTATGGAAGTGAAAAATGGAAAATAAACGAAGGAGACAACAGAAAGTTAGATACATTTTTTTTCAAGTGCTTAAGACGAATCTTACAAATTAGATGGCCATACGTTGTATCAAATCAAGATATTCTTGCAAAAACAAAATTGAAGACAATCAGCGCCGAGGTCAAGTTAAGAAGATGGAAATGGGTAGGACATATTCTATGAATGGATAAGAACAGCAAATGTGAGTGAGGCGGCGTTGACCTGGACGTCCGAAAGTAGAAGAGAGGTGGTCGACCAAAGACAACGTGGCGATCAACTGTTGAATATGAAAGACGCGCACTGGGTGGAACTGCTGGAACGAAGCTAGACGTGTAGCAGCTGACAGAACGAGTTGGAGGAGATGCACTTCGGCCTTATGGGCCACTGGGCCCGAAGAGAATAGGTATGGTGAGGTGAGGACTGGACGTGATGGATCCAGGCGATGAATGAATTATGTTCCATCCAACCACTGTCGTTATTGGTAACGAGACTTCCTGGTGGTGCACCTTCCTTCAACATATCAGACATACGTTTTCTTTTGAATATCACAATTGGAGTGACGTATCGCCCGGACGAGTCGTTTGGCCCCTTTCTGCACTGGTCACCCTCCTACCTGTTATTCCCTTCATTGAAAGTACCCTACCCGGTTCCTGTACGGATGTCAGACCGGACTCACACAAACCGTGTTCCTCGATAGCTTTCTCCAGGAGATCGAAAATATTTTGTACGTTAAGTTAATTATGTTAAACCCTGTCGTTCATTATGCATGGTGATTTCAGTAAAACTAATTTATATGTACACTAATTGCTAATTATTGGTAATTTCAATGGTTCCACGTGTGACAGTTGTATTTAAATTTTACGTAAATAAAAGTATTACATAAATAAAGCTGATACGGCAAAACATCACCAGTTGCTTACATCATTGGACTGCACTTCTAAAGAAAACGACAATACTCTCACCTTAGATAATAATTAACGCACCACAACAGAAGGGTAATGCAGGAGGTCCTTCGCCCAATCACTGTGCGAAAGGCCGATGATGTTGCAGTAACGTGTCCAAGCGTAATACATATAGCTAAACCAAAAGCTGTTCTACCGGTCGCATAATCGATTATTGTCGTGTAATAATAGTATGGAGTTGTCATCACTGGCCGTCTATCTAGGCCTTATCACGGGCCGCAGGATATAAAAGGACAACAAGCGGCAATGTCCCGCGGAATACGGAATATATATATATATATATATATATATATATATATATATATATATATATATATATATATATATATATATATATATATGGTTAAGGTCAATCAAGTACAATGAACAGCACAGTGAACAGCTATGACGTGTGGGGATTAGCCAGCGCCCGCTGTCTATGGCCACATTTACTAGTCCTGCTTGGACAATGACGTGCTGACATGGATTCGAACGGAGAGGTAGGCCTATTTACTAGTTCTGCCTGGACAATAACGTGCTGACATGGATTCGAACGGAGAGGTAGGCCTATTTACTAGTCCTGCTTGGACAATAACGTGCTGACACGGATTCGAACGGAGAGGTAGGCCTATTTACTAGTTCTGCTTGGACAATAACGTGCTGACATGGATTCGAACGGAGAGGTAGGCCTATTTACTAGTTCTGCTTGGACAATAACGTGCTGACATGGATTCGAACGGAGAGGTAGGCCTATTTACTAGTTCTGCTTGGACAATAACGTGCTGACACGGATTCGAACGGAGAGGTAGGCCTATTTACCACTGCGAGTTTATATTTCCAAAATTTATCTTCAGTGACAAACAACTGAAGCACATCTTGCTGCACGAAGTCTACTACATGTTGTACCAAGCATTGAAAGCATGGGGGGGTAACTCGTCTTTCACTACGCGCAGATGGACGTTTGGTCCTCCAACATCCATTGTTAACACACACATCCTGCCGCTAGCGCTATACAAATAGAATGCTTCATTCCTGCACCAGAAAGGTAAACCCATTTGTGTACAAAGACGGACAGCTACGGAAAGTGCGGCATGTGCACGAATATGCACGAATGTCTCGACATGTGCACGAATGTCTCGACATGTGCACGAATGTCTCGACATGTGCACGAATGTCTCGACATGTCTACTGTAATGTGTTAATTGTGAACACATGCATGCATGCGTGCGTGCTTGAGTGCGTGAGTGTTTGGGTGTATAGGCCCTACAGGCAGTGTGCATTTGCACACACACCACGCACGCACGCCGCACGCATGCAAGCACGCACACAAACACATCATAATGTTGGCTATAGAAAACAAGATTGATATCGTAAATGTAAATCATGCCTAATAGTTTGCACAAAGATATGAACGCACGCACGCACGCACGCACGCACGCACGCACGCACGCACGCACGCACGCACACACGCACGTACGCACGTACGCACGCATCCAAGAACGCATATAAACACATCATAATGTTGTCTATAGAAAACAAGATTGATATCGTAAATGTAAATCATGCCTAATAATTTGCACAAAGATATGAACGCGCGCACGCACGCACGCACGCACGCACGCACGCACGCACGCACGCACGCACGCACGCACGCACGCACGCACGCACGCACGCACGCACGCACGCACGCACTACAACTACCACTAGAACTACATAAACGACATGATAATACCATGTTTCTGCACTGTCCAACGTCGTACGGTGATAAGGCAGTTTTATGGCGATTATGCGTTGTAAACTCTCCATGAGTGGCTGTATGCTATGTCACTAATTGGCAATGCCATCGAACGTTTTCGTTGCCAGCCAGTGTGTCTCATACGTGCGCCACAATGAGCAATCATTGCTGATCTCACTCGATCATGCACATATCAATTGAAAGTATTATATTTAGCTAACAATAATATTCCGGCGCGTTCAACGTGAACATTGAATAGACGATATTGCCGTTCACGGAACCGGATGTGTTCAGGCACTTAGGCCTGTATATGCTCAGTGTGGAAATGTATTGACTTGCTTGATCATGGCTTGCGTGGAATGTATATTAGTTTTGCGGTTTGTTTATAAGTTGGTGAACTTACATATGGTTTATTCTGGTCTGCGTGAATTTGCCAGTCACAATCACTGCGTCATTTTAAGCTAGTCTATTAAAGGGAAACCAAAGTCATGCACATAAAAGCTTTAATAAAACATAATCATTTGCAACGACAATGAAACATATCACGATAGTGGTTAACTAGGAAAACCTTGTTGGACACACATTATCTTTATTACGTCATACCGGGCCATATTTTTAAATAACCCTACGTCACGAGTGCTCGTAGTCTTGCAATATTCGCTCACCACATGAAACTCTATTTGTAAACACCTAGTCATATTCTCGCCAATAGGATATGGCCACGGTGTTTGTGTCTAAGCTGTAAACTTATGCAACATATTTTGGCTTTTGCTTAAACTTCTCCCTTTCTGACTTAGCAGCTCTCTTGATTGAGAGTTTGCATTGCGTTGCTAATCTATACCTGTCGGCCCTTTGATTTCGGTCAAAAGCACTTTACGCGTCACAGCGGCAGTCTAGTTGCATCTATGTTCTACAGCCACGTTATATTGTTGATTGTACTTGCAAATGGTTGATTTTTATTTACTCTATTGACTGTTTACTGACTTTTGTTATGCCTTAATGATCTCATGTCTGTGTTTATCGTTTTCATGCACGCACTAGTGCAGTTGGTATTGTATATGTGGACTACTAACAGGTAACTATAGCGTTACATATGTGGACTACTAACAGGTAACTATAGCGTTACATATGTGGACTACTAACAGGTAACTATAGCGTTACATATGTGGACTACTAACAGGTAACTATAGCGTTACATATGTGGACGACTAACAGGTAACTATAGCGTTACATATGTGGACTACTAACAGGTAACTATAGCGTTACATATGTGGACTACTAACAGGTAACTATAGCGTTACATATGTGGACTACTAACAGGTAACTATAGCGTTACATATGTGGACTACTAACAGGTAACTATAGCGTTACATATGTGGACTACTAACAGGTAACTATAGCGTTACATATGTGGACTACTAACAGGTAACTATAGCGTTACATATGTGGACTACTAACAGGTAGCTATAGCGTTACATATGTGGACTACTAACAGGTAACTATAGCGTTACATATGTGGACTACTAACAGGTAACTATAGCGTTACATATGTGGACTACTAACAGGTAACTATAGCGTTACATATGTGGACTACTAACAGGTAACTATAGCGTTACATATGTGGACTACTAACAGGTAACTATAGCGTTACATATGTGGACTACTAACAGGTAACTATAGCGTTACATATGTGGACTACTAACAGGTAACTATAGCGTTACATATGTGGACTACTAACAGGTAACTATAGCGTTACATATGTGGACTACTAACAGGTAACTATAGCGTTACATATGTGGACTACTAACAGGTAACTATAGCGTTACATATGTGGACTACTAACAGGTAACTATAGCGTTACATATGTGGACTACTAACAGGTAACTATAGCGTTACATATGTGGACGACTAACAGGTAACTATAGCGTTACATATGTGGACTACTAACAGGTAACTATAGCGTTACATATGTGGACTACTAACAGGTAACTATAGCGTTACATATGTGGACGACTAACAGGTAACTATAGCGTTACATATGTGGACTACTAACAGGTAACTATAGCGTTACATATGTGGACTACTAACAGGTAACTATAGCGTTACATATGTGGACTACTAACAGGTAACTATAGCGTTACATATGTGGACTACTAACAGGTAACTATAGCGTTACATATGTGGACTACTAACAGGTAACTATAGCGTTACATATGTGGACTACTAACAGGTAACTATAGCGTTACATATGTGGACGACTAACAGGTAACTATAGCGTTACATATGTGGACTACTAACAGGTAACTATAGCGTTACATATGTGGACTACTAACAGGTAACTATAGCGTTACATATGTGGACTACTAACAGGTAACTATAGCGTTACATATGTGGACGACTAACAGGTAACTATAGCGTTACATATGCAAACAAAACCATTTACGAAATACGACTGTAGATACAATCATTGGATAATCTCTTCGTTCCGCCGAAATCGCCACCTTTGTGCGCGTGGAACTGTAACACGAGTCGGGCGACAACATCACGACACGGGCGACAACGTCACGACACGAGCGATTACATCACGACACGGGCGACAACGTCACGACACGGGCGACAACGTCAAGACACGGGCAGGTCACGTCACGCACTACCGCCTTGGAGAAGGTCCATGATGACCGGCGCATTCCTCGCTCCGACGACGAACTCAGACTCCGACAGCATTCCGTCGCCGTTGACGTCGAGGTCGCGGAAGATCCGGCGTGCTGCCCTCTCGGCCGACTCGCGGTCACCGAGGCCTCGCAGACGATGGATCGACTGCGGGAGAATGATGTCTAGTTAAAGGGGATGGACAACGATTTTCATTGGCTAACTGGTACACAGCTAGTTGCGGATTTCGTATAATTAAACTACCCAAATACTCTGCATATTTCGATCTCAATGTTCATCTAAATTAACAATGTTTGCTTCATTTTAATCTTTTTTGCTATAGATTTTTACCGTCAGAAATTGAAATTTGACAAAACAAAAATTCATCCAATGATGACCTTTCACCTTCAAAAGTGAATATTTATTAGTCTCCCTGTTTATGTCTTAAAATTGATATCATCGCCAAATCGTGTATTTTCTACAATGTTGAGACATCGAAGACCATGATAGTAACAAGTTATTTGTAAACAACCGAGATAAATACTAATACATTTAGTGTTGCTATGTCCCAACCTCAGTGGCAATGTCCCAACCTCACTGGCAATGTCCCAACCTCAGTGACAATGTCCCAACCTCAGTGGCAATGTCCCAACCTCAGTGGCAATGTTCCAACCTCAGTGGCAATGTCCCAACCTCCGTGGTAATGTCCCAACCTCAGTGGCAATGTCCCAACCTCAGTGGCAATGTCCCAACCTCAGTGGCAATGTCCCAACCTCAGTGGCAATGTCCCAACCTCAGTGACAATGTCCCAACCTCAGTGGCAATGTCCCAACCTCAGTGGCAATGTCCCAACCTCAGTGGCAATGCCCCGTAAAACAGTCGTTCAGTTACCAATGAAAATCGCTGTACATTCCCTTAATGTGCAGGAGACGCATAAGAAGACAGAGGGTTCCAAGACGTGTTCAGCTTTTGCCCACCCCCAAATTTCCGCGTTCCGGCTGAGGCCCCCAACTTTGTATTTCACGCGTAATGGGTCATTTTAAAAAAGGATCCCGACTTCGTACTTCGCTGCTTGGTTCTCGGTCCCAGGTTGGGAACCTCACATGTGGACATAATTAACAACAATTTTATTAATCTTCCAGTGATCCCTTATGACAAAAGCTTTGGCACGTGTCTAGGATCCGGGCCGTTCATTGTGCATTTTGTGCCTTTATAATGGCGGATTTGTGGTGAGCCCGGATTCTAGACAAGTGCCAAATCTTTAATTTGGCCTACTTGTAGGGAACATAGTTTAACAATGCATAAAACAGGGAAATTAAATCATTGTAAAACCAGCAGTCACCATTCCGAAGAAAGAAATACACAATGTACGCGGTGATTGGTTCTTAGAATGACACAAACTGACGAGAGTCTAGTTTACTTACTGTGAGAATCTCCGTCGCTTCTTTGAGAGACACCTGTCCATCACCATTGATGTCGTACATGGCGAAAACCCACTTCAACCTCTCGTCCACAGCGCCTCTCTCGGTCACACTCAACATGCGTATGTAGTCGACAAAGTCGATCTCTCCGTCACAATCGATGTCATTGGCATTGAACATGTATTCGGCGTAACGCTGAGTGTCACAACAATGTCACAATAACATTCACTAGCGATTATGCAAATACACTCAAACATTGTGTACAAAAACATACAATGGTACAAGAGTCTTCCCGTTTGAGTCAAAACAGAAGAAGTACGTTACGTTTAAAGTACCATTAAAGTACAGTACCATGAATACTGCTACAAAGGTATCAAATTGATATATCTAGCAAAATGTTTACCACACTCGTCCATAAACAACATTAGGTGTGTTCTGCTTCAAAACAAATCAGGACAAACTATGAAATTTGGCGAAAGTGTGCAAAGGTAGCTCCGCTTCTGTATACCACAACATAAGACGATTTACACTTTCTAGCGATCAAAATCAATTCTTTTAATAATTTAAAAAAAATGCGAACTCTTTTATTAAACGAACTACACTATTCACGCATAGCATATTTGAACATCAACGAACCTGATTCGTGATGGGCTACTTGAATTGAGGAGGGAGTTTAACGATGATGTTACGTACAACTGTGGTGTTACGTGCAAATGTGATGTTACGCACAAATGTGATGTTACGTACCTGGACGTCGGCTGGCTGACTGACCGGGAACGCCTGGCGATAGGTGTCGAGGAACTCCTTCGGACTAATGACACCGTCGGGGAAGTCCTTCAAGAAAGCATCGTAGCGACTTCGCACTTCGCTGCTGGAGAAATGTGTGTTCTCGCTGAGTCGAACCAACTGCTCGTTGGTCAGAGTCGCAACCATCTCAACGGTCTTCAGTGACAGCCAGACGTTCGCCCAATGTCGGTTTAAGAACCGGGGACGCCTAACGAGTAGGCCTATAGCTAGCGGTAGCACGCAGGCGTGGATTCCGGATAGCCAGATATAGCCTTTTATGTGATCAGACAGTCCGCTATTTAACACTGATACTATCGTAATGAAACACTACCTTATGATTCCGTTTACACAATATAATGTTATCTTTTTATGCAGTGGCGTAGTTTAGCGAATCGTGCTTACAATGTCTTGGAAGACTGCGCACTGTCAGCGAACTGCGCTTAGAAATCTGTCTAAGCGTTTATTGAACCCTTGCTGTGACGTTCTACTTGGCAGCTCTGTGCACTGATAAGGCTGGCTTATATAGTCAGCCACACCACAACAATAGCCTTTCGTTCAACTCGACAAAGACGTAGTTTCCAAAGGCACCATGCCAAAAACGTAGTCTGGACATATTTATGCAACCACTCGTTATTAATGGACGTTCGTCAGACATGTGCGTTCGCGTCTAAATAACAACACTACTTGTTTTAGTTTCACAACCCTTAAAGGTACAGAGTCTGATCGGTTTATGTCGTAAATCGTGATATATAGTGTTACATCTGGGGCAGTTTTCAGGGGGACAAGTATAGTTTTGGTGGGACAAGTAAACATGACTCGCTATATGTCTTACGGGACAAGTGCCTTCTAGGAGTTAGTGTAGAGCCACCGTTTACCTGGCCATTCACATGGGTGCAAGTTTGCTTTCGGTGGTAATTTGCTGTGTTCTTGGCAAACTACACAACTACGAACATTGACTGCTAAAGTTTTCATTCGCACGATGCCAGCACGGCATTCACGAAGTTCGTCATGCAGCGTTTCTCGACCTGGTGCTGGAATAACGACACGAAATCCCCACAACAAACATCCTTACTCTACGGATAGTTCATCCTTCCTTCTCGTGTAAGGTGCACATTCATTGCCCACATCATATAGCCAGCCTGTCTTCACGAAATTCACAACCTTCGACAACACTGGATCTCGGGTTGTGTAGCATTTCTGCTATTTTTTTAATCGGAATACTACTTCCTGTTTCTTTCTTTATTAGTTAAACCTTTCCAGTATGAATGAATGTATCGGCCTTTGTTGGAGCCGACCAATATCATGTAATTTGTTTGCTCAAGCGACTTAAGTGGCGTTTTCTTAGTATACTAGACCAGGATACTGTGATTGGTGAACTAGTGTCATGTGTTATCTCAGAAACAAGGAGTATACAAGGAAACTAGATACATGTGTGATCATCTCGGCGAGGTGGACACATAAGTAGAGTGGACATAGAAGTAGAGTGGACACAGAAGTAGAGTGGACACAGAAGTAGAGTGGACACAGAAGTAGAGTGGACACAGAAGTAGAGTGAACACAGAAGTAGAGTGGACACAGAAGTAGAGTGGACACAGAAGTAGAGTGAACACAGAAGTAGAGTGGACACAGAAGTAGAGTGGACACAGAAGTAGAGTGAACACAGAAGTAGAGTGAACACAGAAGTAGAGTGAACACAGAAGTAGAGTGGACACAGAAGTAGAGTGGACACAGAAGTAGAGTGGACACAGAAGTAGAGTAGACACAGAAGTGGAGTGGACACAGAAGTAGAGTGAACACAGAAGTAGAGTGGACACAGAAGTAGAGTGGACACAGAAGTAGAGTGGACACAGAAGTAGAGTAGACACAGAAGTAGAGTGGACACAGAAGTAGAGTGGACACAGAAGTAGAGTAGACACAGAAGTAGAGTGGACACAGAAGTAGAGTGGACACAGAAGTAGAGTGGACACAGAAGTAGAGTGGACACAGAAGTAGAGTAGACACAGAAGTAGAGTGGACACAGAAGTAGAGTGGACACAGAAGTAGAGTGAACACAGAAGTAGAGTGGACACAGAAGTAGAGTGGACACAGAAGTAGAGTGAACACAGAAGTAGAGTGGACACAGAAGTAGAGTGGACACAGAAGTAGAGTGAACACAGAAGTAGAGTGGACACAGAAGTAGAGTAGACACAGAAGTAGAGTGGACACAGAAGTAGAGTGAACACAGAAGTAGAGTGGACACAGAAGTACAGTAGACACAGAAGTGGAGTGGACACAGAAGTAGAGTGAACACAGAAGTAGAGTGGACACAGAAGTAGAGTGGACACAGAAGTAGAGTGGACACAGAAGTAGAGTGGACACAGAAGTAGAGTGGACACAGAAGTAGAGTGGACACAGAAGTAGAGTGGACACAGAAGTAGAGTGGACACAGAAGTAGAGTGGACACAGAAGTACAGTGGACACAGACGTGGAGTGGACACAGAAGTGGAGTGGACACAGAAGTAGAGTGGACACAGAAGTAGAGTGGACACAGAAGTAGAGTGGACACAGAAGTGGAGTGGACACAGAAGTGGAGTGGACACAGAAGTGGAGTGGACACAGAAGAAGAGTGGACACAGAAGTAGAGTGGAACAGAAGTAGAGTGGACACAGAAGTAGAGTGGACACATAAGTAGAGTGAACACAGAAGTAGAGTGAACACAGAAGTAGAGTGGACACAGAAGTAGAGTGGACACAGAAGTAGAGTGGACACAGAAGTAGAGTGGACACAGAAGTAGAGTGGACACAGAAGTAGAGTGGACACAGAAGTAGAGCGGACACAGAAGTAGAGCGGACACAGAAGTAGAGTGGACACAGACGTAGAGTGGACACAGAAGTAGAGTGGACACAGAAGTAGAGTGGACACAGAAGTAGAGTGAACAAAGAAGTAGAGTGAACAAAGAAGTAGAGTGGACACAGAAGTAGAGTGGACACAGAAGTAGAGTGAACACAGAAGTAGAGTGAACACAGAAGTAGAGTGGACACAGAAGTAGAGTGGACATGAAATAGAGTGGACACAGAAATAGAGTGGACACAGAAGTAGAGTGGACACAGAAGTAGAGTGGACACAGAAGTAGAGTGGACACAGAAGTAGAGTGAACACAGAAGTAGAGTGGACACAGAAGTAGAGTGGACACAGAAGTAGAGTGGACACAGAAGTAGAGTGGACACAGAAGTAGAGTGGACACAGAAGTAGAGTGGACACAGAAGTAGAGTAGACACAGAAGTAGAGTGGACACAGAAGGGTCGTGTAGCCCAGCGTGGGCGCCCGGATGTCAAAGGAAGGGCAGGTGTGAGTCAGCCACGTGGAAAGTAAGACGTTGTGTTTGTCGGTAGAATTGTATACTCTCCACTAAAATTTAGCAGGAAAAGTAGTGATCAAGTACACGACTGAGAGGCGCAACGTAGATAGAAAGGGGTAGATGGACGACCGTCCACTGCGTCTGTACTCGTGAGGCAACGAAGCGCACGACGACGGCTGACGGCGCCCGTAGCGGAGCAGACGGTACGCTCTTCGGCGGCCAACGGTATGCTCTTCGGCGGCTAACAGTATGCTCTTCGGCGGCCAAAGGTACGCTCTTCGGCGGCCAACGGTACGCTCTTCGGCGGCCAACAGTACGCTCTTCGGCGGCCAACGGTACGTTCTTCGGCGGCCAACGGTACGCTCTTCGGCGGCCAACGGTACGCTCTTCGGCTGCGGACGAGACGCTCTTTGACTGCAGACTACCGAAGTGCGACGTCAAGCGGCAACAACCTTCCGTTCACGATGACCAGTAAATCATCTCCGTCTCCCATGTAAAGACGGGCGGTAATGTGGACACGCCGCCACACAAAGGGCTATTCTAGAAGCGTTGATTGGCGTCCCATTGACAATCGAAAGAGAGAAGATTGTTTCCCCTGGCACTGGAACAGGAAGTGTCTTTGTTGCTAGAGCTAGTCTGCTGAAACCATCCGCATTTGAGTTCTGTGTACCAGGTTTGTAACGAAGGCGATACTGATAGTTCGACAACGTAAGAGCCCGTCGTTGAATTCTAGGACTTGCAAGTGGCGATATCAGCCTGTCCTCCTTAAGCAAACCAAGAAATGGTTTATGGTCTGTTTGAATAACAAAGTCTCTGCCTGAAACATATTTGTGGAACTTTGTGACCCCGAATACAACTGATTTGGGCATATTTCTTCTCAGCTGGAGCTAGAGTCCGATATGCGAATTCCACAGGACTGTCTGTTCCATCTGCCATCTGTTGCGAGAGCACATCTCCAATGCTATATGGTGATGCATCGCAGCTCAGCACCAATGGTAATTTTGGATTGTTATGCACCAAAACTCGAGAGGATTGGAACAACATCTTCGACTCCACAGACGCGTTTTCTTGCTTTGATCCCTAGTGCCAAGACGTGTTTTTCTGCCATAATTTGTGGAATGGCGCCAAAACTGTGCTGAGGTTCTTCAGGAAGTTGTGTTAGTGTAGGCAAGCCTCAAACCAGCTGTATGTAGTCTACTCAGTACTGTCACAAGATTTGCACGAGCTTCTTCAGGAGTGCGGCTAGACAATAGGACGTCAAGATAAACTGTATTCCCTGCCCAATTGTTCCATGGCACGCTGGAAAATTCGTGAACTATCTTCTGGTATGCATGACTCAAGTCCAGTTTGGAGTAGGGCACACCTCCCGATAGCTAGATAAGTTTGTAATCGCCGCAAATGCGTACCTCCCCATTCACTTTCAATACTAGCACAATTGGAGCAGTCCGAATGTTATATTGGTTTAGTCACTTCTTCAGCTTGTAGCATGTTGAGTTCAGTTTCAACTTTAACCCTCAATGCTAGAGGAACAGGACGAGATATCACTTTGTCGTCAACGTGCAGTGTTGCATCTACACCCTTCAGTGTTCCCAGACCTTCACTGAACAGCTATGGAAATATTTTGACATATCCCTCACTATCCATGCGATGCACTGTTGACCAGTCTAGTTTCAGATGTTCCAACCAGTCTCTACCAAGCAGACTTGGACCTGGGCCTCTTACTACCAAACATGGCAGCTGGTATAATTTCTCCTGGTGATACACATCAACAGTCAAGTCAGTGGACACCGAACTAAAGAAGATGGGCTACACCTGGAACGAAATAACAACGATGGCACAGAACAGGACATAGCGGAGGAGAGCTGTTATGGGTGGCCCAGGCTCCCAGTGAGCAAACAGGCGTTTGTGATACGATTTGTGATTCAAGTAAAAGAGCTGGAAATGTCAACTCCTCCTAGACGCATTGCATATCGGGCGCCAAACTTTAAGGGATTCATCTATGACCTCACGGCCGGGTCGTCTCAGTTTCTATTACCGTTTGTACAAACAATCAAATTACTCCCGTAGTTATTACATACAATTGTACGCAACGCTATGTCAATAGTTACGTACAATTGTTGACAACGTCGTGTGTCTTTTCTTCGATTGTCCGAAGGTACGTCACGCAAGGTACGTCATGCAAGGTACGTCATGCAAGGTACGTCATGCAAGGACAAAGCGTCGCTAAACGTTATTATAACTGCTAGTATTACGTCGAACTTATATTATTATGCTAAATCCAAAATTAGACTAACTGACACCTTCGCGATGTGAATCGCCAGTGAATCGTACCGCTCTCCAAACAGAGGCTCGCTTCCGGTTCCGGTCCTCCCCCAACTCATATCTGCCAGAGGTGCCTTTTATCTCGCTTTTCTGTCCCCTACGCGCCCCAACACAATATTTATTTATTTCCAAAAAACATAACTTCTTATTCCAAAGATTCTCAAATCATGCCACTAAGATGTAAGGACCAAAACATTTATTTAATGTGGTAATTTTATAAGAACAGTTGACGAGGTTTTGTACAGAAAATAGTTCCGCCGTCAAACGTCTGCACCAGTTCTTTCGTACGGTAGGGTGAGGCGGGGAAATAGGCCTATATGAGGCAACAGTCCCGTGCCATTTTTCGCACGAACGCGTAATGCAGTATATAACATTTTATGCTTGTTCGAGTGCTGCCATCTATCGCTTTCTTGACACGTGCGCGCTACGGTCGATGTACGAAAGTAAGTGTGAATATCAACGTGTTATGTTTTTCTCCATGTTTATGTCTAATTTAATGTCCACCTTTGTGTTAATAAAGTCAGGGTAACTAATGATGCTGTTTTGTAACTAGGCATATGTCATCACAAGTAACTTGTAAACACATTAGCAGCATCGATTGTGGGTGGTAACATGAACGCTAGTCTGACACCACCTATTGATCAAAATAGCACTATTGGAGCGAGACGTCTACCAGTTAAGGGGGCAATACGCCTATGTAGGCGTTTCGCCCCGCCTCAGGGGTATGTTAACACTTTGCAAATGTGGACATATTAGATATATAATCTGAACAGACACACCTTCAATAATTATTCTACTACTACCAATCTATGTGCAACACTTAATAGAAAGGAAGCAACACAAATGCATGATTTTATTATCGTGAATATATTATACTTTCGTTACTGTTAGTTATCCTTAATATTAATTTTGCAATAAAGTCATGGTCAGGCACTACAAGAAAAGGGCAAACAGGGGAATGCGCGGTGATGGCAAGTTGCAAGATGCGTTGTGTTTAGCCAAAGACGGCATGTCGCTCATCCGTGTCAGCAAGGAATTGGGAGTCCTTGCTCGCACAGTTCGTAGATACCGTGATGACCAAAAGTTAACCAGTTCTTTACAATCTTCAAGGATCTACTCAATGGCCACGATTACCTACCGTCCAAGGTGTGGAATATGGACGAAACTGGGATTACTTCATGTTCACCAACCAGGCAAGGTCGTGGCTTCTAAGGGGTCCGCCAGGTAGCGAAGATGACCAGCGGCGAACGGGGGTCAACCGTGACGGTGATCTGTGCAATGGGTGATGCCAGGGCCTAACTCCCGCCGTCCCTCATCTTCCCCCAAAAACGAATGTTGGACCAGCTGATGCAGTGTGCACCGCCACAGTCCGTCGGCTACACAAGTGCAAGCGGTTGGACATATGCGGGCCTATTTCTTAAATGGCTGGAACATTTTGTGCAGTACACAAACTCATCTACGCAAAATCGACATGCGATAATACTGGACGTTCATCACAGCCACAAAACGCTTGATGCTGTGGGGTACGCGAGTGCGCACGGCATCGATCTTTTCACCCTTCCACCGCATTGTTCGCATAAGATGTAGCCGCTCGACAGAGTTTACTTCAAGTCTCCGAAGAGCGCATACAGTGTATAGACAATTGGATGACATCTCACCATGGAAAGAGAATATCATTCTGCGATATAGCAGGGATCTTTGGAGCTGCGTTCCTGCGAACGACAACTCCAGACAAGGAAATCAGTGGATTCAGAGCATGTAGACCATGGCGATTGGATGAACATATCTTTCAAGACGACGAGTTCGCTACTGCCGCGATGACAGAAGAAGGGCCTTGGAAGGTTGGGCAGCCCGACGTTGCTACAGATGCTAACGTCGAGGTCCATGCAGTCGATGAGCCGATTATTGCCAGCCGAGGCCATCTGGACAATCCAGCCTTCAGGGTGGTGCTTTGACTCCACGCCAGTCTCTTTCCATAGAAAGTGTGTGCACTACGTAAACTCATGCACTATTTACTTTGGGATATATGTCCATCAATGTGCACATAACACATATTTCGACACCTTTCCCTTACACGTGAAAAATGGGTCATGTGTCAGCTGCGTACGAATTGGGCCCACGAGCAGTGCACGCCCGACTACATGGGGTTTATTTGTCCCAACTGTGAATCCTGAAGGCTGAAGCTGGTTATAAATGCGTGTGTTTAAATGTAAGGAGCATAGTAACTAAGAAAAACGATTTACACATTATGGTAAAAGATACTGACCCTCACATAATTGGTATAACCGAACCATGGGCCAACACAGTTCCTTATCCAGCACGTGCTAGAACCAACCAGGGGAGAGAATGTACCAGATATAGTTTTTCATCACAAACAGGATTAGCGAACAACGTAAAAATACATGAACCATTGGGTAACAGTAACATAATCAAATACAGTTTGACATCAATGTAAAATCAGAAAGTAAAAAACAGGAGAAACTTCCACAAAGGTAACTATAAAGATATGAGAAAAAACTCAGCAAAGCAAGATTGGAACAACATGCTGAGGAATAAGACTGCAATTGATTGTTGGAACATTCTGAAATATGAATATGAGAGTATCATTGATACATTTGTTCCCTTGAAGAAAAAAAGGAGAACGATCTAGAAAGAAACACTTGTCAAAATAAGTTATTATAAAAATAGTGTCTAAGAAAAGTGTGGCGGGTTTATAGGCGTACCAGTAAGGACAAAGACTATGCAAATTACAAAGAGGCACTTAATACAACTGAAATTAGAAAATGTAAAAGAAGCTATGAGCAAAAACTAGCATGTAACATAAAAATGACAGCAAGAATTTTAATGCATATGTCAGGAGTAAACAAAACGTACGAGACAAGGTCGGACCACTAGAAGACAGTGCTGGAAATATAATACCACAAAGGCTTTTTAATGGCAGAATACCTAAAAGGTTACTTCAGTTCAGTGCTTACCAGAGAGGATATTAGTTCATTAGTAGACATTACCAGTTCCAGATGCTAAATTTCAGGAGGCTAAATCTGACTATTTAGGAGAGTTCAAGATCATACGCAAATATTCCAGAAATCGTGATATATGATAACAAACAGTTGTATTAGTAGTTTGCAATGCATTAACAAATAATGTTATTGGCTACTCTTCGAAAAAAACTAATTATGTTAGTGGCAAAGACGCCCCAAGCGATTTGACATTTCGTCCGGCAGTGTCCGTACGGAGTCGCGTGTGACGTCAGTTTGGCCAAATAAACGTCAACAAACATTGTCATTCCATAGAAACGCAAAACATCTGCATATGTTAAAAGTTTACATGTTCCAATGAGGCAAGGAATAATGAATTTGGATGTGACATAAGTTTCATTATTTGAAACACTATTAAAACACTGCAACCTGTATAGATTTTAAATAATACCTAGCGTGGACCGAGAGGCACTTTGTGCACTGTGCTTCGACAAAATCGCAAATTTATACCAAGGCAAAGGGCAATGGAAAGGCGATATAGCTCTACTCAAAAATTAGATCGACACTGTTGTTAAAAATTGCATATATCAAGATATTTCGGCAGTAAAATCATACTGTCCACATATTTCCCCACGCGTTCCAATATTTCTAATCAAACCACCGAGTAACGCAAAGACAAAGTAGGCCGCTGGACCAACTTTCAAGCCTAGGCTAGGGCCAGGCTAGACTCGACGACTGTGTCTACTAGCTTATTTAAAGTAAACATGGAATTTAAGAACAGTTTGATAAATAAATACGCAGGGCACTACCAAAACAACACTCTTGTAAATACATTTACATTTGTTATTTTTGAGGTGTTTGGTCCCGGGCGTTTGTGTACTGCGGCGAGTCTCCGGCTGTGTATTTGTTTACTGCGGCGAGTCTCCGGCTTTGTATTTGTTTACTGCGGCGAGTCTCCGGCTGTGTATTTGTTTACTGCGGCGAGACTCCGGCTGTATATTTGTTTACTGCGGCGAGACTCCGGCTGTGTATTTGTTTACTGCGGCGAGACTCCGGCTGTGCATTTGTTTACTGCGGCGAGACTCCGGCTGTGCATTTGTTTACTGCGGCGTGTCTCCGGCTGTGTATTTGTTTACTGCGGCGTGTCTCCGGCTGTGTATTTGTTTACTGCAGCGAGTCTCCGGCTGTGTATTTGTTTACTGCGGCGTGTCTCCGGCTGTGTATTTGTTTACTGCGGCGTGTCTCCGGCTGTGTATTTGTTTACTGCGGCGTGTCTCCGGCTGTGTATTTGTTTACTGCGGCGTGTCTCCGGCTGTGTATTTGTTTACTGCGGCGTGTCTCCGGCTGTGTATTTGTTTACTGCGGCGAGTCTCCGGCTGTGTATTTGTTTACTGCGGCGTGTCTCCGGCTGTGTATTTGTTTACTGCGGCGAGTCTCCGGCTGTGTATTTGTTTACTGCGGCGAGTCTCCGGCTGTGTATTTGTTTACTGCGGCGAGCTGTGTATTTCAGTGTAGACGGCTTTTTGTTTTGATTCGAACGCATTCGTTGTTCGACCATCAATATGCCCTATTGCTGGGCAGTGAGTTGCAACAACGGTACCGGGTCAGGCAGAAACTTTTACCTGTGCCCAATAGACGATAAAAGAAACAAAATAATGGGCAATCCGCGTAAATTTGGACGGGAGAAACATCAGTACAAATGATGGAGCTGACAAATAAAGCTCGCCATGCCTTCAGAACCCTACGCCCAGTGTGGCTCTCTTCCCAACTATCCAAAGACACCAAGATCCACATTTTCAAGACCACCGTTAAAGCAATTCTTCTCTAGGGCTGTGAAACGTGGAAAACTATTCAGTCTCTCAACAACAAACTCCAAGTCTTCATCAACAGTCGCCTCAGATACATCCTTAAGGTATGGTGGCCTAACAAAATAGCGTACGTTTAACCATAGCAGAGGTTTGAATGAATAGGAATGGTGGTCAGATTATTAACGTATGAGGACGTATTGCGTATAATGCGAAGACTGGGCGTTGTTAAAACTAACTTAGTTGACTTGTCAACAAATTATACGACGAAACAATATCTCCTTCAAAGGTAAAGATGGATTATTATGTATTTAATTGCGGTAACGCATAAAATTATGTGTTTGTCTTCAACAAAAATATGTAATAATTAGTGAATTGCTAGAATTGGAGGATTAACTATTTTTTATGCGACATCTATTATAGATTAATTGTCATGCGTGATTTATTTATCTAAGTTGTTTATGAGGTGATACACTATGTAATTGGTGTCAGTCATAAAGTCATACATGACAAGGTGGCTGCGTCGGCTGTTGAGTCCATTAGTACAGGTGATTCCTTGTTTGTCTCTGTTGCGGCTCATAACTCTCCTACTATTATATATCTCATAACTCTCCTACTATTATATATCTCATAACTCTCCTACTATTATATATCTCATAACTCTCCTACTATTATATATCTCATAACTCTCCTACTATTATATATCTCATAACTCTCCTACTATTATATATCTCATAACTCTCCTACTATTATATATCTCATAACTCTCCTACTATTATATATCTCATAACTCTCCTACTATTATATATCTCATAACTCTCCTACTATTATATATTTCATAACTCTCCTACTATTATATATCTCATAACTCTCCTACTATTATATATCTCATAACTCTCCTACTATTATATATCTCATAACTCTCCTACTATTATATATCTCATAACTCTCCTACTATTATATATCTCATAACTCTCCTACTATTATATATCTCATAACTCTCCTACTATTATATATCTCATAACTCTCCTACTATTACATATCTCATACCATCCAAGTTATATATTAGCATTTGATTCAAAGGGCACTGAATGATTTACTTCCATTTCCCAGTTTATAAATGGTTATACAATAATTTGATGTAAAGAAAAAAAAACAGAATCTGCAAATATGCACAGTTTCGGGTCGGCATTCCAAGATTTTCTTCTAAGCTACGCAGATGGGAAACTATGATTACTGTGTCCAAACCCAGGATCCATCTATCACTTACCTAACGTATTGAACTATTTATATACGCACACACACACGCACGCACGCACGCACGCACACACACAAACGCACACACACACACGCAAAACTTGACATGTCCAACTCATTTACTCGTATCACAAATCGTATCACAAACGCCTGTTTGCTCACTGGGAGCCTGGGCCACCCACAACAGCTCTCCTCCACTGTGTCCTGTTTGCTCACTGGGAGCCTGGACCATCCACAACAGCTCTCCTCCACTGTGTCCTGTTTGCTCACTGGGAGCATGGGCCACCCACAACAGCTCTCCTACGCTGTGTCCTGTTCTGTGCCATCGTTGTTATTTCGTTCCAGGTGTAGCCCATCTTCTTCAGTTCGGTGTCCACTGACAAGGTGCTCATGGCGCTTATTGCACTATCAGAACAACAGTTTCGGCAGCAGCTATTGCAACAAGCATGTTTTTTGTAGATCGAGACCACTGGATCTGCCCTTTACGTTTCCCTGTGTGGGTTCTTTTACGTCCCCTGGCGTATTCACCAGGTAGAAGGGACCAACGGCTTTTAGGGTCTCTTCCGAAACACACAGGCAAAGTGAGGCGAACAAAGTTGTCTAAGTTTCGAACGTCAGCGGATAGATTCGAACTCCGGTCCACTCGACGGATATTCCGACGCTCCAGCCTCCCCGGCTATCACACCACGATGAAAGGTTCTTTTTAAAAACAGAGTAGGCCGTAAAGAAAAAGCATACATTTCCTTTATGATCCATCTGCAGGAATATTAAATATCCCAGACAACCAGCTACAATTCACTGAATAAATTATAATCATAAAGTTTTACAAGGCCGTGCCTCTCAATTACGAGGGCTTTTATTTGTGAACATAATTTTTTTCTAGTCTAGCAATACATGTTAACAAAATTAATCGGCTGGACGTAATACGTGACAGACGTGACATGACCGTAACGTAAAGCTCCCCTTTTGTGACCCCCACTTGTCAAAAGTGCGCACCAAACAATATGGTTGTTTGCATCTTATTCCAAAAGTATATACCAATGTCTGGTAAATTGGGTAACGGACGGGGAGCAATACACAGTGCATAGAGCTATATTTAAACAACACGAACATTAAATGAATAATTCCTTGTATGATGATTGTAACGGAGTAAACTTGTTGTTATTATCATCATCATCAATTTGAAGACACTGCTTACTTGTGGCGCCCTTTGCTAGCTACGGGCATGTGTGACATGTGTGACAAGTATGACATGTGTGACAAGTGTGACATGTGTGACAAGTGTGACATGTGTGACAAGTGTGACATGTGTTACATGTGTGACATGGATCCACGTCATATCAATGTGGTAATACTGCACTCCTAAAAAAATAATAGGCAGGGAAACTTAACAATTTGTGCAATCTTTTTTCCAGAACATGCAGAAGCCATCTTTGTTGGTGCTCAGGCAGTTTTGTGCATAGGTGCACCATAAAGCTTGTGAAGACTGTATAGAAATGTACACCGAGCCTACAGTGTCCAATGGACATCGACACATTACACATGCATGGATTTATTAAATAGTGAACTCTGATTATGTGTACACTTAGCCGACAGTATCATGTGAACATTATAAACACTACTTCATGTTGAAGTGCATGACATTAATTTGAGACATTGAAATATGAATATGTCTGCACTGAGCCTGCACTGCACTGAGAACACTGACACAAACACTGGCATGGAAAGAGTGAAATGTGAATACTGCTGTACTGAGACTTCTTCCTTATAGTTCCATTTATAACGAGGTGAAGCCAACTAATTCTTGTACTGCTGCATTGCTTTGTGTGTTGTCCTTTTGCATGTCTCCTTATCAGCTACTGTAAACAATATATAAACATCACTTCATGTTGTAGTGCAGGACATTATTTCATGAAACAGTAAAATTGATGTGCCGAACGTGCAGTGTACTGTGAACCAGTTTTGACACAGTTAACTATAAATGTTGTTGCATTATGCATGCAGAACATTTCAAAGCTCCCTCAATGTATAATAAATTGTGTTATTTTATGCAATGACAGTGTTGGTTTTTCTAAACAATTATTTCGCCATGTAAGAATATATTGTTCTTTATAATTATGCAGTAAACAATACAGAATCTATGAATTTGTCAGCTTCACATGTCACTTAATTATATATAGTTAGATCATTAATACCTGTATTTATTTTTATCAATTGTCGCATTACAATAAATTATGTCCTCAAAATATCATACTGTACTAAAGTAAATTATGTACACCATTTCTTAACATGGCTAAGTAAATTTACAAAGAACACTGCCATGCACAATTACTTATGGCTGAAATAGGTAATTTATTAACATAAATCGTTCAAAGGTCAATGGAGGTCAAATATTCAGGTCACTAGGGTAACTATTATGGTCACCAATGATATAGCCTCTGTTGACTTAATAGCATCCCAATCCAGACTTAATAAAAAATAAATAGGCCATTAAGACCCGTAAATAGGTCAAAGGTCAAGTTGTAATAAACTAGGTCATTAATGGGTATTAAAACCAATGTATACATAAATTCTCCCTTAAACCCCTCCCTGATCCCATACGTCATGCATAATTACTTAATCAGGCCATTTTTCAACATAAATAGGTCATCGTAGGTCAAGGTCAAATAAGTAGGTAAGTGCAAGGTCATACATTATCAGGTCAACATCTTAGGGTCCTCTATCTTTTTATCCCACCTTAATATCTTCTTTGGTACACATTATGCCATGTTCACCTACATTCAGTGGCAGCGCAGCCAACAAACAAACCGGTCACAAGAAATGGACTAAATTCCTTAAGACAAAATACACCCTTTTTTAAAGTCAAAAAGTGGAATAACTTCGCAAATAATAAAGATATTGAAAAAAATCAAAAAGGTTGATAAACTGCATAACATACTTAAGAAGATAGAAGTGTTTAAATAATTATAAAACAATTTTGATTTTTTTTTTTTTAATGTAGCCGTAACGTAAACTTGTCAGCGATTCACTATGTAATTTTGCCTAAGGCAATGTTTCTTTTGTCACACAGACTGCACAAAACGTATCCACGACCACGGCAATGGTAAACAAACATGTTTACTCTCATTTAGATCAAATTCAATGGTCAGTGCCGTAACTTTTATCAAATGATTTTCATTAAGCGCGAATGAGCAAAATAACGGTCTGATACTTTTACTGCTGTCAGTGTGTATAGTATGTTCTTTATCAAAGTAATTATGCTGTGCACAACATGTGCCGCCATCTGTTGAACGGAAAAGAAACAGTGTTATACGAAAACACGCCTACAGATGGCAGAACCTATCGACGTGTGTACTGTCGTCTGCTAGAACGCGCGAAAGGTGAGATCCGACACTCAGAAGTATTTCTAAGTTGTTTAGCAATTAATTGTGATATCATATGGATGTTTTATATACATAATTTAATCTATGTAATACAGCAATATTGTAATACCTTATATTACCTGTAGAAATCAATATAATTGAATACACAATGAACCAAAGCTGATTGATGCTTCAAGCGCCCATCACTATCACTGTCAATCATGTTTTTGAAATAAATTAATAGCAGATTTGTTGTATGTTTGATTTATTATTATGTAATGAAACATCTTGTTGTGACACAGTCGTGCATATCCACTTGTAATTTTCAGACATTTATCTCATAAGAAGTATCATACACCATACAACTGGTGTATTTTAAAATGGCACCTGCATCATATTCACGGGCAACTGAATCAACTTGGCCTTGGGCCTTTATAACTAATATATACTAAAGGGTATGCAACATGGAATGACACCACTCACCTTTCAACATCCGTATCTGAGCTTTGCAATGCATAATCCGATTACTACGATCACACACATATGTCCAAATGAATAAACTTTCACTATACCTACTTTTGATTACACATATGTCTGTATTTCTTAACGAAAAGTTACATTTTAACGACTGCGCGCCAAAAGTACATACGACGCCATGTCATCACGTGACAACGCAGAAACACTTTGTTACAGAAATAGTCGACCTAACAAAAAGCCAGCAGCGTCTCTGTCTGACAGCTTCTACGTGCGGTTATATTTTTGATCTATCAATGAAGACGTCGGAAGACATAACCTTTTGGTAAGTCATATATGCAATTTAAGGTTTACGCAACATTTGTCCACTGAAAGTTGTTGTAAATTTATTTTGTTGGGTCGACTATTTCCGTAACATAGTTTGTTGAACCTCACTTTCGTCTGCGTTGTCACGTGATGACATGGCGTCGTATGTACTTTTGTGCGCGCAGTCGTTAAAATGTAACTTTTCGTTAAGAAATACAGACATGTGTAATCAAAAGTAGGTATAGTGAAAGTTTATTCATTTGGACATATGTGTGTGATCGTAGTAATCGGATTATGCATTGCAAAGCTCAGATACGGATGTTGAAAGGTGAGTGGTGTCATTCCATGTTGCATACCCTTTAGTATATATTAGTTATAAAGGCCCAAGGCCAAGTTGATTCAGTTGCCCGTGATCATATTAGTCAACGGAAAACGCGTCACGCACGTGGCCATTGAACGTTTCAACAGTTACGTCATACAAGGACGAGGCGTCGCTAGACGTTATTAAAACAGCCAATATTACGTAGAAATGTTATTATTATGGGCTCTTCCTCCTTGTTCCCTGTTGTACAGGGGTGAGGGTCAAGTATAGTTACCGTATTGTAGAGCCAATCATTATGTTCTTTCTTTCTATAGTTTTTATCGGCAGCCCCCTCTCTCCATCTTTCATCCTCCCTGATCTTCTCATATCCCTCCTCACGCGGTCCTCTCATATCAGCTGTGGCCTTCCCCTTTTCCTGCGTACTTGATGTTTTTCCATCTCTGCTCTCTTTTCTAGTTTGCCTGCTTCCTTCCTTACCAAGTGGCATGTCCATCTCATCCGGCTTCTCGCCAATCTTCCTGTTAGGCTGCATTGCATCCCAACCTCTTTCCTGAGGTCGTTCATCCTTCTTCTGTCTGTTGTTATGCTAAATACTAAATGATACTAAATAGCACCTTTGCGATGTGAATCGCCAGTGAATCGTACTGCTCTCCACCGTGTCCGGCCCTCCCTCCAGCTTATCTCTGCACCGGTGCCTTTTACGCCGCTTTTCTGTCCCCAACGCGCCCCCAACGCAATATTTACTTATTTCAAAAAAGGGCATAACTCAAATCATGTCACTAGGATGTATCGATCCAAAAATGTATTTAGTGCAGTAATTTTATAAGAAAAGTTGACGATATTTTGTACAGAAAATAGTTCCGCGTAACTACAAAGAATAATTCAGTGTGTGAGTCGGCCAATCAAGAAGTCAGCCTCAAGTGTTTTGACATCTGTGAAAAATTGCATGAACTATATTTACAAAACGTTCTTGATAATTGCGATACATACAGCATTGAAACTGAAAGATAAACAACCACCTCGCTTGAAAATAACAAACTTTACACAACGGCTAACCATGCTGATATCCACTCGACGTTTAACTCGATATTTAACATAGGATTCTCAGAACGAGACAGCCGTGCGTTATCTGGATGGATATGTCACAGTAATGAGACGACCTGGTTGGTCTAGAGCATTTTACCGTGATATATTTAGGGAATAATACTTTATTTGTTGATGTTACGAGAGTGTTACCAGCGAAATAACATCACGAGTGTCGCATGCACGAGTGATGTCAAATGGCCGGTGACACTCGAGTGACATCAACAACCGTTGAACTCACGGCAGCCTCGTTCTAAGAATCCACCTGACATTTGAATCATTTTGAACGTGACGGAGTACGCGTGTTCGCATAGACACGTGGTTGTACGATTTACATAATCTGCGTCAGACGGCCACAACAGCTCCTTCGAGCGGTAGGAATGCTTCGTGAAACCGGCCCCAGCTGCATGTTTGCAAACGCAGGAAGTGAAAAAGTATGTTCAAGTGTTAATTAGTCGTTTTATAACGGGAATAACATACTGTTTGTTGATGTCACTCGAGTGTAACCATCCATATGAGATGTTATTTGGCTGATAACAGTGACAACAGCAAACAGTGTACTGTATTATTCTCTAAATAACGATCACGACCGTGGCTCACGTGTGGTCTGCGCGAGCGCCGCACGCCGAGAAGGCGCGAGCGTACGTTTAAACATAGCAGAGGTTTGAATGAATAGGAGTTGTGGTCAGATTATTAACATATGAGGACGTATTGCGTATAATTCGAAGACCGGGAGTTGTTTAAATAGTAGCCGCACAACAGTCAATAAATAAAAACACTAGCACCTCAAGGTCAGTTTGAAAGTAGTCTGTTCACACGTGACAGAGCACTCCCCCTGACAGTGGCGCCACTCAGCATATCACCACTGCCACAAGTTGATTATAATTTCAAAATGGACAGTGCGGAGTGGTATGTTGGCATGGCAACGCCATTGTTGTTTACGACTTGTTACGTCATTGTAACTGTGAACTTGAGTAGACGTAACAGAGTTTCAAACAAAAACTAACGTTATTTTGGTCATATACACATTTTCAACGCAAACATTATCCACAATTGTATGCAACTGAGAGATTTATTTTTCAAAATTAGGAATTTACCAAATGAAATGACGATGTGCATGTGTACATCATAATGTAAGTTGTGGCAGTGGAGAAATCGTGAGTGACTCACATTACATTCACTACGTGGCGCCACTATTTGGGAGTTTGGCGACAGAGATGAAGTTGCAGCAGAGGAGGTTGGCAGGCTCGTGTCATGCGCAGTAGATATTTACATGTTAAGCTCCGCCTACTTGGTAAGTTTTAGGGTTCTTGTGTAATTGCTGCTTGCTATAAATGTATAATGTTTTGTACTGATACGTGGTCATACATCGATTTATTGATAACTAGGGAAACAAACTGTCGCAATCGTCATAATTTTTAGTATCCCTGTGATTAATTTTCGTAAGTTGAACTTGACAAAAACAAGCGCACGTGTTTTCGTAAGGAAAATCAAATTGCAAAATACTCATTAATCATTAGAAATATAAACCATGTTGAAACACCAACATATTATTTGTGAAATATAGTATCTAAATTTTAAAAGAACCAAAAACAGCCGGATGACGTGCCCATTCCTCATTATCGCCCAGGCTTGGTTTGCAGTAACGTATTTTTATTTACAATCAAGTTGCGGCAGTGGTGATATCCTGACTGGCGCCACAGTTGGGGAGCATAGCGCCACAGTTGGGGATTGTAGCGCCACAGTTGTGTGACGTGTGGCGCCACGGGTTATTTCGGGTAAACTATATTATTACTTCAGTATAGATTATCTAATAAAAAGAAACGATATGCAAGAATTGTCTACATCAATATTATATGCCTGCCTGCCTGCCTGCCTGCCTTCCTTCCTGCCTGCCTGCCTGCCTGCTGCCTGCCTGCCTGCCTGCCTGCCTGCCTGCCTGCTGCCTGCCTGCCTGCCTGCCTGCCTGCCTGCTGCCTGTCTGCCTGCCTGCTGCCTGCCTGCCTGCCTGCCTGCTGCCTGCCTGCTGCCTGCCTGCCTGCCTGCCTGCCTGCCTGCCTGCCGGCCGGCCTGCCTGCCTGCCTGCCTGCGGCGGTTAGAGATGTGGACTTTTAAGTCGAGAGGACCGGGTCCGAGTCCACCTGCTACAGTTCACTCAGCTGTGTAAATGGGTACCTGACCACAAGCAGAGGTGGGTAGGGGAGATCGGGGCTAGTTGTTACAGTTTTCAGATAAAGTAATATCTGTGTGAAAAATATGTTAGATGCATTATTTTTATCAACGTATACATTAAACGTATCATTCGTGTTACTAAAATGTACCATGCCAATGATATGCTGTATTATAGTAACGTAGATATGTGAAATTTCCCAGGCGCGGTCGACTGTAACAACTAGCCCCGTTACACACACGTATACACATACGTATACACTCACGTATACACACACGTATACACACACGTATATACTCACGTATACACACACGTATACACATACGTATACACTCACTATTCTCTCACGTATACGCATACATATACACTCACGCATACACGTGTGTGTGTGTGTGTGTGTGTGTGTGTGTGTGTGTGTGTGTGTGTGTGTGTGTGTGTGTGTGAGCGCGTGCGTGCGTGCGTGCATGCGTGCGCGTGTAATGCCATTTCTACTGGATTGAATGATACGCACACATACGCACTCATGGACACACGCATGAACATCCATATTTCAATAAATCATGCAATATTTATTAATTGCTCAAATAGGGTTGTGTCATAAACCAATACTCTATACTTCGTACGTGAAACAAAGCGTTCACAAGTCGTGATTAAATAAACGATTAAACAAATGTAAATATGTCAGTTGTTGTCAGCACACAACCCGCTGTCTGAGCCATCGGTGCGAGCCGCCCGAACGTTGTTACAGTTGTAACAACCCGCTGGCTGAGCCATCGGTGCGAGCCGCCCGAGCGCTGTTACAGTTGTAACAACTTGCCCCAATACAATTGTAACAAGTTGACAGCGTGTCCGCTGGTGGACTTCCAACCAACTACGGTCGATGTGTGAGCTGTATCTTTGTAAAACGATTATGTAACAACGTGCCCCTGTGTACAACTATACCCGGTCTCCCCTACATGTGATACAAAAGTCTTCGCGCAGTAATTGCAACTTGGCTGAAATCGAGCTGCTGGTGGAATGAACGGACACCGCGCAACATGTGTTATCTTTACCTTTGTTGTAATTCACCGGATATATAAAAAAAATGTCCATGAGGATACAAACACGCGCGCGCGCACACATACACACGCACGCACGCTCGCACGCACATCATGATGATCGAGTAGCGCGAACGATAACTAGGTCCGCTGTGTGTAAGCTCAGTGTAAGCTCAGTGGTCTTTGTATTCACATAAACGTGATTAATGCACACAAGAGGACATCGCCGTCTTCCACTAAAAAAAAGCTAAGTAGCAGTGCAAATACTCAGAAACGATCATATTCTAGTCACAGGCTTTCAAAGAAACGGTCAAATGTAGCTAGCTTATAAAGGGACAGCCATTGTTGTCCCTGTGTACCACTCGTCTGATTCCATTAATGGCTCTTAAATGTTGACCCCGCAGGTGAACTAGTTACTGAACTACGAATAAAGATAGCCTAATACGCGTGTAGGCATGGACGTTTTATCACCGCAATGGTCGTGGCACACAGCCAAACACACATGAACACACACGAGCACACACGAACAGACACGAACAGACACGAGCACACACGAACAGACACGAACAGACACGAGCACACACGGACAGATACGAGCACACACGAACAGACAAGAGCACACACGAACAGACACGAGCACACACGGACAGACTCGAGCACACACGGACATACACGAACAGACACGAGCACACACGAACATACACGAGCACACACGAACATACACGAGCACACACGAACAGACACGAGCACACACGAGCACACACGAACACACACGAGCACACACGAACACACACGAGCAGACATGAACAGACACGAACACACACGATCACACACTAGCAAATCTAGGACAGGATCGACGAATACAGGTGCATTACAATAGATTCTTCCCATTACCACCACAGTACGTGGTGGATTATAATGGAACGTAAATAGTTTTGACCAGTATATGCAAAATGTGTCTATTACAAGTTATGTTTAATGCGATGTTTATATTTTGAGAGGACTGCGTGAAGAGAGATTTAGTGAGAGTGGGAGGGGAGTGGAGAATGAGGGTGAGGGATAGAGGGGAGTGGAGACGATTGGTGGAGACGGCAGTGAAACGGGACTAGCGATGAAGAAGAAGGGGATACAAACATCGACGACCGGTATCGGTGCCAGCCTCACCCCGGACAACAATGATAAAGAAGATAACAACAAATTCCCCGGGTAATCAGCCAAAATCCACTGGAAGAATTACATTGACACTGTGCACGGCCACGTGACTATAGAGGGTGTTTTATTTGTAAACAACTGAGAAAAGTGTACATGTTATGTTATGCGTTCAAGAGTGACATGGTCACTTATCATATATCAAATCGTAGCATAAATATGTCACTGCGCCAGGGTCAAAGTAATGTTTGTCTTTGCGTGGTGCACCGAATTTACCCGTGTGTTCTGTTTCCCCAGCAATAAACATAACCACTTGTAATAACTGTTATCAACATTTAATATTACTAAAAACGAGTTAAACATTATGTTAGACGATATTGATACTCACATAATTGGTATAACCGAATTACGGCCCAACAAATACATATCAAATGCTGAATTAGGACTGACAGAATACGAAGAAAGGGAGGGGAGTTATTTTATATATTAAAAAATATATTATAAATAAATATTAGAAAGGGAAGCAGATTGCGATGAAGCTGCTTGGTGCAATATAGTTACATGAAATGCAACAGTAGCTACACCAACAGTTTCCAAATAGAGGATAGCTTCCTTACTCAACACGTGCTAGAACCAACAAGGGGAAATAATGTTATTAGATATAGTTTTATCTTTACAAAATGAATTTGTTACCATTGGTTACAGTGATCATAATCAAGTACATTTTGACATTAAAGTAAAATCAGAAAGTAAAAAAAAATACAGGAGAAACTTCCACAAAGGTAAATATAAGTAATGAGAAAACACTGAACAAAACTAGATTGGAATGACGTGCTGAGGAATAAGACATCAATTGAATGATTGAACATTCTAAACTATGTAACTGAGACTATCGTTGATCAATTTGTTCCCTTAAAAACAAGGAAAACGGTCTAGAAAGAAACACTTGTCAAAAGAAGCTAGTAGAAAAATAGCGAACAAGCAAACTATGTATACAAGCGTGGAGACCATATCGTAAGAAGGATACAAATACTGTATACAAGCGTGGAGACCATATCGTAAGAAGGATACAAATACTGTATACAAGCGTGGAGACCATATCGTAAGAAGGATACAAATACTGTATACAAGCGTGGAGACCATATCGTAAGAAGGATACAAATACTGTATACAAGCGTGGAGACCATATCGTAAGAAGGATACAAATACTGTATACAAGCGTGGAGACCATATCGTAAGAAGGATACAAATACTGTATACAAGCGTGGAGACCATATCGTAAGAAGGATACAAATACTGTATACAAGCGTGGAGACCATATCGTAAGAAGGATACAAATACTGTATACAAGCGTGGAGACCATATCGTAAGAAGGATACAAATACTGTATACAAGCGTGGAGACCATATCGTAAGAAGGATACAAATACTGTATACAAGCGTGGAGACCATATCGTAAGAAGGATACAAATACTGTATACAAGCGTGGAGACCATATCGTAAGAAGGATACAAATACTGTATACAAGCGTGGAGACCATATCGTAAGAAGGATACAAATACTGTATACAAGCGTGGAGACCATATCGTAAGAAGGATACAAATACTGTATACAAGCGTGGAGACCATATCGTAAGAAGGATACAAATACTGTATACAAGCGTGGAGACCATATCGTAAGAAGGATACAAATACTGTATACAAGCGTGGAGACCATATCGTAAGAAGGATACAAATACTGTATACAAGCGTGGAGACCATATCGTAAGAAGGATACAAATACTGTATACAAGCGTGGAGACCATATCGTAAGAAGGATACAAATACTGTATACAAGCGTGGAGACCATATCGTAAGAAGGATACAAATACTGTATACAAGCGTGGAGACCATATCGTAAGAAGGATACAAATACTGTATACAAGCGTGGAGACCATATCGTAAGAAGGATACAAATACTGTATACAAGCGTGGAGACCATATCGTAAGAAGGATACAAATACTGTATACAAGCGTGGAGACCATATCGTAAGAAGGATACAAATACTGTATACAAGCGTGGAGACCATATCGTAAGAAGGATACAAATACTGTATACAAGCGTGGAGACCATATCGTAAGAAGGGTACAAATACTGTATACAAGCGTGGAGACCATATCGTAAGAAGGATACAAATACTGTATACAAGCGTGGAGACCATATCGTAAGAAGGGTACAAATACTGTATACAAGCGTGGAGACCATATCGTAAGAAGGGTACAAATACTGTATACAAGCGTGGAGACCATATCGTAAGAAGGGTACAAATACTGTATACAAGCGTGGAGACCATATCGTAAGAAGGGTACAAATACTGTATACAAGCGTGGAGACCATATCGTAAGAAGGGTACAAATACTGTATACAAGCGTGGAGACCATATCGTAAGAAGGATACAAATACTGTATACAAGCGTGGAGACCATATCGTAAGAAGGATACAAATACTGTATACAAGCGTGGAGACCATATCGTAAGAAGGATACAAATACTGTATACAAGCGTGGAGACCATATCGTAAGAAGGGTACAAATACTGTATACAAGCGTGGAGACCATATCGTAAGAAGGGTACAAATACTGTATACAAGCGTGGAGACCATATCGTAAGAAGGGTACAAATACTGTATACAAGCGTGGAGACCATATCGTAAGAAGGATACAAATACTGTATACAAGCGTGGAGACCATATCGTAAGAAGGATACAAATACTGTATACAAGCGTGGAGACCATATCGTAAGAAGGATACAAATACTGTATACAAGCGTGGAGACCATATCGTAAGAAGGATACAAATACGCTTGAACGAATACAGAGGAGAACAACTAAAATGATTCCAGAACTGAGAAACCTTAGTTGTGGGGAAAGTTTAAAAGAATATGGTTTAACAGCCCTAGAAACAAGGTTAAGAGGAGATCAAATTTAAGTTTTTAACATATAGAATGGGTATGAAAACAGTGATAGAAATGTTTTTCTCACTCAAGAAAGATAATAGAACTAGAGGACAGGAGGTAACATTAGTAAAGGATCAGTGTAGATTGGATATCAGGACGTATTTGTTCTCACAGAGGACAAGTAATGAATGGAACAAATTGTCTACAGATTGTGTAACTGCTAGCAGCGTGAATATGTCTAAAAACAAGGTTGACACATATCTCAGGAGGGCGGGTTACATATAAATGACAAATTGTTCGACTCTCCATAAGCCAATGACTACCTTGTCCACTTGCCATCTGGATATTTGCCTTGGATGGCAATCTTGTTAAACTTGTCAAAGCTGTATTTGGTAAGAGCATCGTTTCGTCATGCCCCTTTGGCACATGACTGTAATTAGTCTTAGCACAAAATTATTAGTCTTAGCACAAAAATATAATGATCTTTTCGTACAGTCCATTAGACAACCACATTCCCAGTTGGTACGTCTGGCTTATGTCTACGGACGACAGAAAAAAGTTTTCCAAAGGCTCAGGCGAAACTGTGGCATGAATCCCGCATAGACGAACGGATTGATAACACAGTTGAATAGGGTAGAAAATAAACCCACTTTATGTAGTTTTGAGCCCAGATCGTAATTAATCACACCCCAGTTTCCCATAAGGTACGCGAAAGCATCGAAACCAATTGTTACAGCGAAAATGCTTGTAAGCAAAACGCCCGTTCTTATGAGATTAGACTGCGCTGAATCTATTACATCTATGCGTGGCATGGAATCAGAAATCTGCCTTCGCCTGAGCGTCATAACCACACGTCCGTACAGGACACAATAGACGCTCAGTGGAATCATGAATATGAAAAAGAACCACACGATGGAGTAGGCTAAAAATATGTCTTTGCCTAGTCGTCCCTGGATGAGGAATTCGTTCAGGCAAGCGCCGTCTCTGAAACTGACCTGCCAACAACCGGGCACAAGAAATGCAACACCGACAAAGTAAATTATAAAAAGGGTGTAGCGGATCTGTTTACCTTTAAATTCTCTATGTCGCAGAGGGTGGCACACGGCTCGGTATCTGTCGAGAGCAATGACTCCCAAGTTGTACACTGACAGGTATATAGCTGCCCAGTAAGGCAACTGGCTGTGCCAAATGTGACAAATAATTGCGTCGATACATTGGTTATGAGTCTTCCACATTGGCGGTTGCAAAAGAGTGATTGGTGCCAAGATGCACACCGATAAATCCACCAGTGACTGGTGTTTCAGGAGAAGACGTATGGCAGGCGAAAACATGTCGCCGTTTTTCATAAGAGTAATGAATGTTACTTTGTTCGCGATAATACCGACCACAGCTACCGCCACGTGACACCACAATAAAGCGTCACACCATGATTCAAGAGAACACTTCGTCGCCCCTGCCGATTGGTTGGTGGGAGCGAAGGTCTCGTCCGTTGCTACTAATCTGGCAGTGGTGTCCGTAACGAACGTGTAGTTCATTGGTGTGGTAGTGTCCTGTTGTAATGTAGTGTCCTGTTGTAATGTAGTGTCCTGTTGTGCTTGTTGCACTGTCGTCAGCGGACGTCTTGTTGATCTTTGCTCGAGGTTCTGTCGAAAGCTTGTTTTGCTACCATCTGTTGTGTTTTCTAAGTTGACAAACGCCGTTGTCGCTCGTATCGAATTAGCAGTTGCATGTGTCTTCTCGTTTGGCACCATCGCTGACAAAACGGTTGAACACAAATACGCACACAACACTGTATAAGTATGTAGCTGCATAGTTTCAATTAGTTACTTCGTTTTATTCACTGTTCTATTTGGTGTTTCCCTCATTGTTCCGTCTGGTTCAGGGAAGTTGCAACGTTCCCTTCACTACTCCATGTAGTCCGCGATAGTTGCAACGTTCCCTTCGCTGTTCCATGTAGTCTGCGTAAGTTGCAACGTTTCCTTCACTGTTCCATGTAGTCCGCGTAAGTTGCAACGTTTCCTTCACTACTCCACGTAGTCCGCGTAAGTTGCAACGTTTCCTTCACTGCTCCATGTAGTCTGCGTAAGTTGCAACGTTTCCTTCACTACTCCATGTAATCCGCGTAAGTTGCAACGTTTCCTTCACTGATCCACGTAGTCTGCGTAAGTTGCAACGTTTCCTTCACTGATCCATGTAGTCCGCGTAAGTTGCAACGTTTCCTTCACTACTCCACGTAGTCCGCGTAAGTTGCAACGTTTCCTTCACTGCTCCATGTAGTCCTCGTAAGTTGCAACGTTTCCTTCACTGCTCCATGTAGTCTGCGTAAGTTGCAACGTTTCCTTCACTGCTCCATGTAGTCCGCGTAAGTTGCAACGTTTCCTTCACTGCTCCATGTAGTCCGCGTAAGTTGCAACGTTTCCTTCACTGCTCCATGTAGTCCGCGTAAGTTGCAACGTTTCCTTCACTACTCCACGTAGTCCGCGTAAGTTACAACGTTTCCTTCACTGCTCCACGTAGTCCGCGTAAGTTACAACGTTCCCTTCAGTGTTCCATGTAGTCCGCGATAGTTGCACCGTTTCCTTCACTGTTCCAACTGGTTACGGAAGCTGCAAAGACATGACCGTGATTAGGCGTTGATTGCATGAACGTTCTTAATGCACGAACACATTGGATGAACATTATACGTTTTAGACCAAAAGTCTAAAAACAAACGAACTTGAATCGCATTTTCACAACGATACGCGTAGACGTTATATGTTCGTTTTCGGTAATTTAATGAACATATTAATTACCACGACTATGTTCACACGCACGCACGCAGGCACGCACGAACGCAAGCACATGCACACATACGCACACACACCCACGCATTCACAAGTTATTTTAAACACTTACGTTGGCCTTGTATTCGAAAGTAGAAATTATATTGTGTAGGATTTACCCAGCCATCTAACCCACAAATTCCAACATTCCATAACATATCACATCTATTAATAATAATTATTCATCGAAAACCCGACACCGTGTCATGTCACAATGCAAGTATTCTGAGGAAACTTATTTCCGATATGTAAACAAAACGCGTGTGAACAAACAGTATGTAAACAAATCTGTAATCAAACCATTATGTTAACAAACCATTATTTTTTTTTCATTTCAAGAGATGTAGCTACGTAAACTTCTCTACCAGTCAACAAGCCCTATCAAAATGTTCGGTGTAAGCACGGCAACTTTTTATACAAACAGGATGCAAGTCAGAAAACAGAAAGATGTTTGCTAAAAAAGTAACTTGAAGTGGTTTGCAACATTTTGAAACCATGAGATTAAGAGGGTTATAATTAGAAGAACTCTTTTTAATACTGAATGATTATGAACACATTGAGAGTATTATATCCGTCAATCGCGAAGACGGTAATAAGGCTAAAGTGCATGATGATGTGTGTATTCCTATGTATGTATGTGTATATTTATGTATGTGTGTATATTTATGTATGTGTGTACAGTGACCTTCTGCTTTTGCTTACAACGACGTATGTTCTCTGAATGAAGTGAATATGATAAACTATACAGAATGTACATAATATTATAAACTTTACAGAATGTACATAATATGATAAACTATACAGAATGTACATAATATGATAAACTTTACAGAATGTACATAATATGATAAACTATACAGAATGTACATAATATGATAAACTTTACAGAATGTACATAATATGATAAACTATACATAATGTACATAATATGATAAACTTTACAGAATGTACATAATATGATAAACTATACAGAATGTACATAATATGATAAACTATACAGAATGTACATAATATGATAAACTATACAGAATGTACATAATATGATAAACTATACAGAATGTGCATAATATGATAAATTATACAAAATGTACATAATATGATAAACTATACAGAATGTACATAATATGATAAACTATACAGAATGTACATAATATAATAAATTATACAGAATGTACATAATATGATAAACTATACAGAATGTGCATAATATGATAAAATATGCAGAATGTACATAATATGATAAACTATACAGAATGTACATAATATGATAAACTATACAGAATGTACATAATATGATAAATTATACAGAATGTACATAATATGATAAACTATACAGAATGTACATAATATGATAAACTATACAGAATGTACATAATATGCATTCAAAGACCTCCTTCAAATTCAACTCAAGTTTACTGTGGTGATTATTTATATAACAGAACTTGTGATAACATAACTTATATCAGATGAACTAAATCGTTTAGTATTCGAACGAATACCTTCCTCAATTAACGCCCCAAGAGAACGACATTTGAGAATAACCTGGCGCCATCTGGTGTGCATGCATGTTAACTTCTGATTTTACAAATGTTAGCACGGTAAACATGTTTAACCCATTAGCACTCGGGGTTACTAAACATTAATAGACAAACGTCTGACACGGACGGGTAACATATATGCCTACTGGAGTTTGTCATTTGAGTTACATATTTATTAATCATTGTTAATTAATTTCGTATAACAAACCACAAGGTATACGACATGTAGCTTAATCGTAACAATATCTAGATACCTGTTAATGTGGGTATTAATACTTGCAATGTAATGTATACTGACTTCTTTGATAGACCGGTGTGGCTTCGTGGCTACCCCGGTCGTATCAGATACACGCTAGGGTCTCTGTACACGCCGCAAGGGTAGAAGCTAATACTGACCGCTCGATCCAAACTTGTCTTTCGGTGATCAGGCCACTTATTTCTGAACACACATTTGCCCACACAGACAAAAACATGAAAAACATCAAAAACTTATACATCACCTTGGTCCGACCCATCATCGAAAACTGCCAACAGGCATGGTGCCCGTATCGTCAGACAAATTAGAAAGTGTCCAGAGGAGGGCCACTAAGATGATCACTGGAATCTCTAAGCTCCCATATTACCTAAGATTGCGAAAGTGTGGCCTCCTGTCTCTACAAGATAGGAGAAAAATGGCTGATATGTTCGAAGTTTTCAAGATTATTAATGGATTTATTGACGTAGACATCAAGAGAATATTCGAGCTAAACCATACCCCTCCACGTCCACGAAGACACAACAAGTCAATAGTACGACACGACATCACAGCCGACTAGATGCGCGCCACAAGTCCTTTTTACAGCGAGTAATCAAGCCATGGAATAACCTACCAAGCGACTGTGTCAATGCACAAACAGTAAACAATTTCAAAACAAAATATATATTAAAATTACTGTCATAACCACTGATTGGGGGTATACATGAGCCAGTAGGCTCCCTGCCCCAAACCCCGTTCAACTTATGTTTATGATATTCAGAGTTATCGTCAAGTCGATTGTACCACAATAAATATCCCGTTTTTGTACCTCTTATATAGTCCGTCGATTACATAACTTTGGCTGTGCTGTGGTTTTCAGCGATTACGTCATTGATCTGGAAATACCATTGCCAACCGATTTATGCATTGCTATTCCCGGAAAAAAAGTCATTGTACCTTGACAACTGTTATCGACGTTTTAAAACATATTCTTTAACACTTGCCTGTAGTCCACTATCACGTTCGCGTCAATCACCTCCCAGACGAGTGACACATTGATGCATATCCGTACGGCTGTTCTAAATCGTGGACAGTACAGAATATTTCTCCTGTTTGACTTTACACAGAATACCACCTGTAGTCAGCGCGAGCTCGCCTTTGTTCTTGATACAAAGCCCCCCG
>OY759267.1:8554424-8589424 GCA_963662155.1 Lamellibrachia columna
TCCCCATCTACTATTATTATTTGTCTTATGTAGCTATATATATCATGACACATAGACCTACCCTTTACTTAGATAAATATGCGCATGAAGATATGAGCACGTGTACAAAAGGAATATTCTTGTTTAAACTAAGCATGGACGAATTCTCCAACGTGATAATGTTTAAATCCCATAGCCAACTGCAAAAATGTTGTCAGGTAAATGTGTCGACGCAGCACATAAATGGCACACGTATGACTATTTCGGGCGCTGTGTCAGACCGCGGTCACATTGAAATAAATGCCACTATCAACTCGGTTCAGGTCACGCGTGTTTATATGAAGAGCGACGCGTACTTTGCGAGCACATACGTCGGGGAATGCGGTTACGTTTTCGTGAAAGTGAACACTTGCATTTATTAGACATACCCAGCATGACAATACAACAGTAAGATGTTATCACACCGTTATTTATTAAACGCGAAATATTGTCAGTGCGTGTCTGTTCAGTCAAGCGTGACCGGCGACCGTGCCGACCACACTTGCATAGCAGTTCACTCGAACTTGACAGTCCACAAGCACAATGACCGACGACAAACGCAGCAGCCTGACGCGGCTCATTGTCAATGCCGGGTTAAGACGATTAACACGTCACCTGCGACGACGAGCTATGCGTAAACACGCCCAATGCACACCGACGACAAGGTCAGCACTGTGCCACGGGATTGGTTTCTGCCTTAGCCGAGTCTCGCAGAAAATAGCCAAAATTAAAATTTACTAAGTGTCGTTTGTCTATTGAATTCGCTAATGCCGCTGCTCTCCCACCGCTCACAATGTTGCCCGACCAAACCAGGCCAACATTAGTCGAGCACACATTATGCAGACCAAACTCAGAACATTCATGCGACGGCAAAACCGTAATCGTCGGAGATCATTATCGTCAAACGCCAGGTCCGGTGAGACTGCGCCAATGTCCACGCCATGTGCGTTCGACAACACTCAGTCGTCAATACAACTCGTTTTTGTAAATGAAGTTCTGACCAAGCGAAGAGCTCACCTGCTCTGCGATTGCCGCACCGCTACGAAAAGTGCCAAACTAATAATGTTTAATAGATTATGATATTCTGATATGTGACCTTTCCAACCGGGTATTGCCGATGAAAAATCAGACAAAGAAATACTAAAGAAATACGTAAAAAATTACACAATCAGTAGAGAATTTATTCAATTTTATCGTTTATCGTCGTCTGTGAGAATGAATACTTTCTTATGTCAAATCTACACTGTGTTTTTACTTTTCATTGTATGCAATTGCCGATGAATCTCCAGTTTCCTTTAATATATCATGTCATCAATGTCATCGATGTGGAGTGACGTCACGAGACGAGGTCATACTTATGGAAGCATGGGCCCGTCAAAAACAAGGAATACCCTCGCGTCGCAATTATATTTCGACATCACGTAAATATTTGCGACCCGTTATAATTATATTTAAGACCCGTCGCAAATAATTACGACGGGTCTCAAATCGAATTACGACGGGGCGCAAAATGGCGCCGGGTCTCAAATCGAATTATGCCGCGACGCAATTCGAATTACGACGCGTCTCAAATAAGTGCGACGGGCGTCACGTACGTTGAGCTGCATCACGATGAGAAACAACATGCCTACTGTATCGGTCAGACATGCGATTGATGGATTTAACGACTCCGCGGGAACGTGCCGCTATTGGTTGACTTGATACCCGGGGGTCATTTAGCTAGCCGTCATAATTCGATTTGAGACCCGCCGCATTTATTTGAGACGCGTCGTAATTATTTGCGACGGGTCTTAAATAGAATTACGACGGATCGAAAATATTTACGTCATGTCGTAAATATAATTGCGACGCGGGGGTATTCCGTGTTTTTGACGGGCCCATGCTTCCATACATCCTGGCGCCAGTTGTTAACAGGCTCAGTATGATGAAGGTCTGATAGGCGTACGGACGAAAACGTGTTGAACCCACGAAGCTGTTGTCACTACGACTGATTACCACATCTATGTTATGCTCAGGTTATTCTGAAGGTAAACTGACATAGAACAAATTGCACCACTCCAGTGCAAACTAAAGACAGACAATTTCAATTTCTGAACCAACACCGCTATCACCAACACCGATATCACTAACACCGCTATCACCAACATCGCTATCACCAACACCGCTATCACCAACACCGCTATCACCAACACCGCTATCACCAACACCGCTATCACCAACATCACTATCACGCCCAGATGTCCATGTCATGTGTTGAATAATGTAACTGGACAAAGGTGACCTCTGCAAATATTACATCGTCTCTGCCCTTCCTCGATCATCTCTACATCTTGTGGCAATCTGAAACGAATATTATTATTCTCAGCAAAGGTTCAGTGTATGACGCATGGCATTGGCGTGATTTGTGTTATTGTTGTTGGGCTTTATTGCTAGTCAATTGTTGTTGCGAATATATGATGTAGCGTTGAAAGCGTGTACTACGATAAGTTGGTGGGAAAATGTAAACAGTATGAATCACAGTATGACGGGATGTATTGGTCAGGAGATGGGAACATAGTCACAGTGGTTCAGATCCTATTACATTTTGCATAAGCTACATGTCCGTTCTGTGGCGACACTACTTATCATAATTTGCAAATATTCAAGAAATCGTTATACACGATAACAAACATTTATATTATATAGCTTGGAATGCATTAACAAATAATGTTATTGGCTACTCTTCAATAAAAGCTAATTATATTAGTGGCAAAGTTGCCCCAAGCGATTTGATTTATCGCTCCGCATGTCCATACGGAGCCAAACGAACTTCTACAAACATTCTCATGCCATACCAACACAGAACAGCTGCGTACGTTTAAAGCTTATATGTTGCAGTGGGGAAAAAACAATGAATTTGGGAGTGACATCAATTTCATTATTTAAAAAACTATTAAACACTGCAACATATATAGTTTTTAAATAATAGCTAGCGTAGACCGAGAGGCACTTTGTGCTACGACAAAATCACAAAGGGCCAATGCAAGGGAGAGACAGCTCTACTCAAAAGTTAGACCGACACAATTGTTAAAAAAATGCATATATCAAGATATTTCGGCAGTAAAATCATAGAGTGTCTGCACATTTCCCAACGTGTTCCTAAATTCCGAAACAAAGAACCGAGTAACGCAAAGATAAAGTAGGTCGCTGGTCCAACTTCCAAGCCTAGGCTAAGACTAGGGCTAGGTTACACTCGACGACTGTGTCTACCAGCTTGTACAAACTAAACATGAAATTTAAAATCAGTTTGATAAATGAATATGCAGGGTACTACCAAAACAACACCGTTGTATATACGTTTACATTTATGTTATTTTATAGGTTTTTGGTCCCGGGCATTTGTTTACTGCGGCGTGAATCCGAAGGCTTCGGCCAATAAATCAGACCTGGTTTGACACAACTCGCTGTCTCTACTGACTGTGACCGCGTTGTTGACTCGTGCATGTGCGGAATGACTTCAACTGATAAATTTATATAAGTTGCAATGTCAGAATCGCCGTCGCTCGACATTTCGCTTGATCTATATCTTGCTAAAAGTTAAGTATCTATGAACCGGCATAGGCGAAGTTGGTTTGTTTGGCCAAAACGATGTCACGCGGCCTGACATCTACCGGCAAAAATCCACAAACTGGTTTTGGAAAGTGGCTTCGGGAAATTTGGTATATCCTCCGTTTTATGACTAAATTAATGTAACTCGTTACAATTTTATGATGAATAAGGGGATACAGTTCTATCCACAACGAGTGAAAACAAGTAAATGTATCCGACCTTTGCATATGATCTTTAAGAAGTTGCCTTCTGTTTTGCAGACATCCACAATGACGAGTTCTTCGCATGTACAAGCGTCTAGTGTGGGTTTGCGGAAGGCATGTCTACGCTCGGGGATTGTGACCATGGTCAGTTCATCTTCTTGTTTTTCTCCCTCCTTCCCTCCCTCCCTCCCTCCCTCTCTTCCTCTCTTCCTCCCTCCCTTCCTCCCTCCCTCCCTCCCTCCCTCACTCTCGCCGTCTCTCCTACTCTCCCCCCTCTCCCTCTCACCTACTAACGGCCAAATGTGCTGGTACAATAATGTTATTCCTATGACTTTGAAGTACTGGAAGCGCATGTTAAAAGACCAGCATTTTCGTGACAGACCTTAAAAATACCAGAATGACTTGTCCGTTTATGACGCCACAACAAACAGAAAGTCGTAACAACGTAATTTTCTGAGATCCGTCGATAAAACGCCGGCCTTTTTGACACTAGGTTTAGTAATTATCTCTTTGGTTTGATACTATATAAATAACACAGATGTCTAAGAATGTCGTGTTGAAATGTGCCACAATGATTCCGGTGTGACATTGTAAATGGACCCCCTGTGAAATATGGACCCCCTCCGTGAAAAATGGACCAGGGTCCATTTACCACGTACGACCATCGTTGAAAATGGACCCCTGTCAATTTTCCACGGTTGAAAGTGGGTCGTGGTAAATGGATCCCGGTCCATTTTACGCTGTGGAAAATGGATCCACATAAAAATGGACCCAATGGGTTGTTACTGTAGCAAAGAAATCCATTTCAATCAACGAATTAAGTTTATTCTCAAACAAACCTTAACAGATTACAATTTTCATCGGTATCGTTGCGTGTCAAAACAAGCAAATAGGTTTCCAGTTTGAAGTCACTATGTAAGTAAGAGTTAATTTGCTTTGAAAACAGTCCATCAAAAATGTTCTAATGCTCTGTGTATCTCTTCATATTTATACAAAGCATGATTTTTAACTGTCAGATATAGAAAGGTAAGGATGTAAAAAATGTAAGTTCTTATATAGCGCGGTATCCAGTCCGTAGGACCGCTCAAAGCGCTTTACACTTCACCCCCTGGCAGACATGTTCATTCCAAGGCCATCTCAACTTCTCTGGGAAGCATTCAGCCACGCTGCAATTGCGCGAAGACTATTTGTTCACATTTCCACCACAGTCTGTATTGCCAGGATGTACATGGAAGGAGGGGTACATTTTCCACGGCCATTGAGAACGGACCCCCTCCCCATGTAAACAACGTAACGACAGCACGGGGTTATGGAAGTTGCAGATATTATAACCAGTGGGTCAATAAATAACAATAAATAATAATCAATAAATAACACAATTTGTTTAAAGAGAGTAGGCACATGGAAGGAGGGGGCACATTTTTCACGGCCATTGAGAACGGTCCCCACCTATTTTTTCACAATTACATTTCCATTTCTACGCCCGGGATTCAATTCCACGACTGGACATTTAACTGCTCATGACTATTTGATGTGAAGTTAATCTACTCGCCCAACTTGGAACGGAGCTAAAAACTGCCCGCGTTAGCCACCACGTGCGAACAACACTTTCAATTGTTTTCTTATGGTCACACCCTTGACATGTCCTCAAAAGAACTTTTTTTTTTAAAGCAGTCCACCAAAAGTCATCTATAGTATCTCTCCGTATTCATACAAAGCATGAGTTTTAACTGTAAGATATAGCATATATATTTGGCCGTTCATTTATTTATAACCAGTCAATTACGGTTCGTACTAATACTACTTACTTATAACCAGTCAATTACTGTTCATACTAATACTACTTACTTACTTAGGCTTACTTAGGTTCTTCCTGACCGTAGGCGGTGGCCTCGGTGGTCAGATCTTCAACTTTCCCTTGGAATGCTCTACGACTTCCTGGCAAGGCAGCTTTGTAGTTGTAGAGAAATTCCTCAGTACTCCAATGTCTATCTAGACGGTTATTAAATGAGTTGACACTTGGGGCAGTTATAACTACTTCCGGTAGATCATTCCATAATCTGGTAACTCTAAGTGAGAAGCTTTCTTTTTTAACATTTGTACAAGCACGTTCTAGAAACAATTTCAAACTATGACCCCTTGTTCCTTCCCTTGTATCACTGTCTTTGTGCAGCTTGACTATGTTAGATACATCACTGTCATGTTTCCCATGGAGCAGTTTATATACCTCAACCACGAGTTCGTCTATATGCAAGGGCAGGAAGTTTCAACCTCTGAAGTCTTTCCTCGTAAGGAATATTCCTCATACCAGGAAGCTGTTTGTTTGCGCGTCTCTGCACATTTTCGATGGCATCTTTGTATTTCTATCTATAAAGGGACCATATTGATAGATGACTCCTAACTAAAGCTTTATATAATGGCACAAAATTATGTTGATTTAGGGTTGTAAAGGACCTTCTAATAACTGCCATGATACTCTTCGCTTTGTTTATTTTTTGGTTGATGTGTTTATCAAATTCTAGGTTTTAATCAATTATAACCCCAATGTCTTTTTGTTCTTCTATTCCTCCTAATTCATGGGCAGTATTATCTATCTTCAGGTTATATTCATACTCTTGCTGCATAGTTTTCCCTACGTGCATTGAATTACATTTATCTGGGTGGAACCTTAATAACCATTTACTTGACCAAGATGTTAAATAATATAAATCGTTCTGTAGTGTATGCTGGTCATTTGGACTAGTAATCGTTTTGAAAACCTTTGTATCATCCGCAAACATATGTACATTCGAAACTATATTCTCAGGAAGATCATTTATGTATAAAACAAATAGGATCGGTCCCAAGACACTGTTATATTTGCCCACTCAGAATGTGTACCTTTTACATTGACCTGCAGTACACGGTCAGACAAGAACGCCTGGATCCATCTTAGTGTGTCATACTCTATGCCATACGATTTAAGTTTACCTATAATTTTTTATGAGGGACGGTGTTAAATGCTTTCATGAAGTCCAAATATACTACGTCTATAGATTCTCCTCTATCTAAAGTTTTGGTCCATGAGTCAATAACATTTAATAGTTGGAGTACCGTAGAACGACCTTTAATAAAACCGAATACTTTATTTCTTTATTTAATACCTTCTTAAATATGGCTGAGATCCTTCCCTGTTTCCATTCCTTTGGTAGTTCACCCACAGCCAGTGAATTATTGAATAGCCTAGCTAGTGGTTTACATAGATTTAATGCAGTATCGGTTTCCGCGGTACTCGCACTCGAGCATTCTGTCTTTCTCACGTGTCCCCTTATTTTTTTAGAGTTTTGATTGGTCCGCTAGAAATGGCTACATTTCCGCCAGTATCTTGTTCCATGTAACACTTACCATATGCGTGCTGTTGTACTAAGAGTACGTGCAGGGGTTTCCAAGGCGTTGTGACTAGTGACAGTGTGCCGTGCTCGACGAGAAAACGTAACTCTGTCCCAGGGCTACTCTGGGTAAAAGACGCCTTGGTTGAAATTGCCTGTTAGTATATAGATGACTCAGGTTGGGAGTGCAGCTTTACCTATGTTATTGCAGCTACGTTATTACTAAATGTTAGCCTTAATTATCTGTGTTGTTTACATTGTGCACCTAACCGGAAGAATGAAAATTTTGGCGGGAAATTTCGAATGGGTCGATGTATAGTTTAAGATTGGATTTATATCGCCCTTTCTCCGCTGTAAACAACCAACAATTAACTAAACAGCGGAGCTCATACGTAAACAGACATCGTAATCGGAAGCTGCCTCGCCATACTAGTAATAATGTTAATTAAATAATACTCATCTACCCAAAAAGAGAACTTTGGAGATACGTGGTAGGAGGAGGGGGGTACACTTTCCACGGTCATTGAGAACAGGCCCCCCCCCCCATATCCAAGCAGTCCATCAAAAGCTATTTAGTGCTAAAACATAAATTAAAATAAAATAAAGCCCCTACGTATTATTGCTTGATATGTACCAATAATAAAACTGAACAGATGGGGGTACGTTTTCCATGCCCGGGGTCCATTTTCCATGATTGAATATGGACCCCCTGGTCCATTTACCACAGTGGTAAATGGACCCCGGGTCCATTGCACGGGGTCCATTTACAATACTACACCGGATACGCTCACAGGGGTAGTATAATATAAACACCAGCTGGTCGCTATGGTAACTGACCCAACAATGTTTCATTCGTCACGTCAAAGCGTATTCAGTTTTATGTTAAAATGTCAATTTCTCCCAGAATGTTTTAAATTACGCCCTCTTCAGACACTGCCACCTTCAAACGTGCTACTTTATATTACCTGAGCGATATCATGTCAATGCGTTTATCCTTTTAGTTGAGGTAAACCAAATTTATACAAATCTATACAAGGCAAACATTCCTCAAAATACTTGTGTGAAATAACAAAATTAAACTGTTTTGTCTCGGAAATTGTTTTATTGCAGACGTTAGTAGTGTCATAACTTTACTTTACACCCACTTGAACACATTACAGCATATATTAGTGTCACAACTTGACTTTACACCCACTTGAACACATTACAGCATATATTAGTGTCACAACTTGACTTTACACCCACTTGAACACATTACAGCATATATTAGTGTCACAACTTGACTTTACACCCACTTGAACACATTACAGCATATATTTGCTTAGCTATGAACATTATTGAAACAAAGCGGGCTTGGGGTCAAAGTAAAATGGCCCCGACCTGGAGAAATCAAATTGATGCTGACTGTCGGGACAGTAAAGTCTCATATTCCGCTGCTGCAAATGAAAACGCACCATGTATAACCGTAAAAACTTTATTTTTTCAAATCTTAGGTAGAAATGTTGCTTTAAACGAGCGACGTGTTTTGTAGTTATGCACACTGGTGGAGATGTGCTTCGCGACTTACAAACTGGTCAAGTTGGAAAAGATCAACTCGGAAAACAAGACGACAGGAACCAGCAATGCAACTGGTACGGATAACTAGTCAATGTCACCAATACGACCATTTAAATGTAGAGCGCATGTTGGTGCACTGATATACCGTAATATGATTCCACTCTTGGTCTTCACAGATTTCATAGTATAATACTGCCACGCATTGGTATCAATGTAGCGCGAAAGAGCATGTAATACTACTGTGCATTGTTATCAAAGTAGCGCACGGTGAACATATACTACTACATTACATTAATATAAAAGCAGTGCGAAACGAATATATTTATAATACAACTTGTATTTGTATCAAAGTAGCACAAAAAGAACGTATATAACTATAACGTATATAACTATAACGTATATAACTATAACGTATATAACTTGCTTTAGGATCGATGTAGCGCGAAATGAACTTACAATACTATATTGGATTAATATCAAATTAGCACAAAATGTAAACATAATGCTACTTTGTATTATCAAAGTAGCCCGGAATTAACACAGTTTTAATACTACGTAGCATTAGTATCAAAGCGAAATTGACGCGATGTTACGGAAGCTTTGGAGTCGATACCGCTGACATGCAAGTGGACACCGGCCATTAAACATTTTATTTTGTACTCTGTCTTTTGATACAGGATATGGAGAGACCATGTTATCAGCTTTCCTCCTATTGCTGATTATCACTGCATTAACATCGATGTTGGTCATCAAAGGTGCGGGTCATGTAAGTAAATCATCTCCCCATAGTACTGTTTGTTTAAAGGTATGCTAACAGAATACCTGTTTCAAAATAGACAATGATTCTTTACAGTACCAGTAATTAGCTTCGTAAACTGTAATTATACGCCTATCTAAAACTACGGTTCGTAATTATTTTGATGTTGTATATGCAACACACTTACGTTTGGACCGTCGTAGGCAACCCCTACAAACGGATCATAAAAAGTACTGTAATAGAAATAATACAACTGTAATGTCGCTTACTATTACAACGTTTTAAAGATTTATATTACCAGATGATGAAAAAATACAACTGTGATTATGACGTTGTGCTGCAGAAGTCGCGGAAGAGCTTATTGCCGTGGCTCCTCAGTATCGGCCCGGTGTGTCTCTACGGCAGCGTCCTCGTAGTGCTGGACTGTGTCGTCTATGTGAGTGTGTCTTTATACTGCATCTGCTGATGTTTCTTAACATGTGTGTGCTTGCGCACATGCATGTGTGTGTGTGTGTGTGTGTGTGTGTGTGTGTGTGTGTGTGTGTGTGTGTGTGTGTGTGTGTGTGTGTGTGTGTGTGTGTGTGTGTGTGTGCGTGCGTGCGTGCGTGCCTGCGTGCGTGCCTGCGTGCGTGCTGGCGTGTATTAGAACAATGTGCGGACTAAACGTAACACATTTCTCACAACACACTACTGCCTTCACGTTTTTTAGAATAGTGGGTTAAGGCAACTTTGGAAGCTCTCTGTTGTCCTATTTGAGTATTGATTTTATCAGGGCGATATGGAGGCCGACATTTAGCACTGTAACCGCCTTATCTTGAGTTAACAATGTTTATCTAGATGTGATAATAACATGTCTATTTTGTAATTATTACGCATGAGTGCTCGCTAAATACCCTCCCTCCCTCCCTCAGTAATCTGAGAGCAGAACATATATATTTCCAACTTCTAATATAAACAGATTACAAATTGAAATACTGGCTTTGTGCACCAAAAGAAGACAACCTGAACTGATGTATGAGTAAATTGGTCTCATGTGTCTTTATTGGACAAACAAACTTTATTCAAATTGCCACACATCCCCTTTGTTCCAATTTGGACAAACCTTCTCACCTCTACCCCTTCAAATGATGTACATGTTGGGGGGTGAGTGGGTAATGTTTAGTCACTGGTAGACTAACTACAAATATATTGGCTTAATGGATATTATTATATAAAAGCATGTGGTTTATGAATTGTTAATTGTAGTTGAAAATGGACTCCAAACAAATGGATTCGTCAAAGGCAACCATATGTTTGGGAATTGAAATGTCATTTTAAAAATGTACTCGTATTTTTACTCGCACTCGTGAGAATGGACTCGTACTTAGCTGTTAGCTTAGCTATCTCCCTCTCCCTCTCCCTCTCCGTCTCCCTCTCCCTCCCTTCTCTCTCTCTCTCTCTCTCTCTCTCTATATATATATATATATATATATATATATATATATATATATATATATATCTGTCTCTCTCTCTCTCTCTCTCTCTCTCTCTCTCTCTCTCTCTCTCTCTCTCTCTCTCTCTCTCTCTCTCTCTCTCTCTTGCGTGCGTGCGTGCGTGATACCTACTCATCGTCTTGCTGTTCTGTGTCTGCAGGGAATGACTTTAGGGAAGGCAGTAGAACTATCGGCGTGGATCGTGTTCGCAGCGGTAGAGGTGAGTCTAGAACTAGCAGTGTGGATCGTGTTCGCAGCGGTAGAGGTGAGTCTAGAACTAGCAATGTGGATCGTGTTCGCAGCGGTAGAGGTGAGTCTAGAACTAGCAGTGTGGATCGTGTTCGCAGCGGTAGAGGTGAGTCTAGAACTATCGGCGTGGATCGTGTTCGCAGCGGTAGAGGTGAGTCTAGAGCTAGCAGCGTGGATCGTGTTCGCAGCGGTAGAGGTGAGTCTAGAACTAGCAGTGTGGATCGTGTTCGCAGCGGTAGAGGTGAGTCTAGAACTAGCAATGTGGATCGTGTTCGCAGCGGTAGAGGTGAGTCTAGAACTAGCAGTGTGGATCGTGTTCGCAGCGGTAGAGGTGAGTCTAGAACTATCGGCGTGGATCGTGTTCGCAGCGGTAGAGGTGAGTCTAGAACTAGCAGTGTGGATCGTGTTCGCAGCGGTAGAGGTGAGTCTAGAACTAGCAGTGTGGATCGTGTTCGCAGCGGTAGAGGTGAGTCTAGAACTAGCAGTGTGGATCGTGTTCGCAGCGGTAGAGGTGAGTCTAGAACTAGCAGTGTGGATCGTGTTCGCAGCGGTAGAGGTGAGTCTAGAACTAGCAGTGTGGATCGTGTTCACAGCGGTAGATTTGAGTCTAGAACTAGCAGTGTGGATCGTGTTCGCAGCGGTAGAGGTGAGTCTAGAACTAGCAGTGTGGATCGTGTTCGCAGCGGTAGAGGTGAGTCTAGAACTAGCAGGGTGGATGGTGTTCGCAGCGGTAGAGGTGAGTCTAGAACTAGCAGTGTGGATCGTGTTCGCAGCGGTAGATGTGAGTCTAGAACTAGCAGTGTGGATCGTGTTCGCAGCGGTAGATGTGAGTCTAGAACTAGCGGTGGGATCGTTTTTCGTAGCGGTAGGTTTGAGTCTAGAATGAGCGGTGTGGATCGTATTCGTAGCGGCAGAGGTGATTCTAGAGTAGGCCACACAGCAGTTATAATATCGTGCATTTTCATTCTGCGTCAGAAAATCTGTTTCACGATACGTAGAACGAACACTTTACTGTGTGACGGTGTGGCTAATCACACCTTGTTACGTCTTGCAGGTGCTGTGCTTTCGAAGAGTTTATCGCTACTACCGACACTTAGCTCACGAGACACATGCCACGGTAAGCACCGACCGTCTCGACTGTCTTGCTTCCGGGCGAGTACTACTACTAGTTCACGACAAAGTACTCGGCAGTTAATTCGCGTACGCTCAAGTAGTCTAGCTTGTGTTCAAGTACTTTGTGAATATACTGTATCCTGGACTATATAAATACTTTGCGAGTTCATACCTAAATGCGGGTCCTACAACATATTGCTATAATCAACACGATTATATGATTATGTTAGCCCCAGAAGGGGCTGTTTGGCGTAAACAAACTGAAGACTGAAGACGATGTATTAGGTCTTCAAAACTAATAAAACTGTATGAGATGTTATTTAGTTTCGCACATAAATGCAATGGAAATTACAATGTAATTTATCAAACTTACATTGAAAACAATATCATTGACGACAAACGGCCTACTGTCTATTTCTAATTATTTTAGTTTCAAGCAAAGAGTAATATTCATATATAATTAGTGAAGTGGTCGGGTCTTATTGTAGGCTGATGGGCGAAGTTTATCCGCTGTGTTCGCGATATCTGGCGGTGGTTCCGGCTTCTTGGCAGTGACGTTATTCCCGCCCACTTACGAGGAGGTCACCCTCGAAGGTTTGTAACAGCCAACCGAGCTGCATGTTTCGTTGTAGTCGATTAATCATTCGTTGAATTTGAAATATGCAACACCACCGGATGTTAACAGTTATGCATGTCATACGTAGACATACATCAACTAGCACATCAACATAACACATCATGTTATGGATTACGTACAAGCCTTTTGATTTAACAGTCAACATTTTTTATACCTAAAAAATTATATTCTTCGCATATACTGTATGGTTTGGGAATATCCCAAATTTGTCGATATTACATTATTTATTATTATTTAGCATAGCTAACAAGCATTAGCACGTAACAGGAGCGTTTATTTGTATTTGGTGAATAAATGATGATAATGGTTATTATCATTATTGTTGTTATTGTTATTATTAGTGACATATTGTTTCAGGAATGCCCCAGTACACTGTGACGTCAGACGGCAGGGTTGTGCCGGGTGACACGAAGCCCCCGGAGTACACTCCGTGATACGTGGAAGCAAATCACCCGGACTACGTTCCGTGACACGTGGAAACAAAGCTCCTGGACTGCACTCGGTGATACGTGAAAAAAAACCCGGACTGCACTCCGCGATACGTGGAAACAAAGCCACCGGAATACACTCCGTGATACGTGACGGGCCGCCCGGGGAGCTGGGCTGGAACTGCATCCTCTCTTCGTTTATTAGTATTTGCTCATTCACAACCTGCGCAACCCCGTCCACTGTTGCAGGACAGGCTTGACTTGCCCGTCCACTGTTGCAGGACAGGCTTGACTTGCCACACGTGTTACTCTGATTTTAACTGCACCATTTTCACGCTGTAAGTAGTCACCAGAGTGCGACAATGTTCCAGATTGGGAGTATGCACTTAAGCGAACGAAACGTGCCTGATCTCTGCACCGAGAACTCATAGACCTGGTCAGCATGCAGAACACTTGTTGGAGCACAGAAAGGTTTTCTGGAAACGCAACACGTGCATCCACATTCACGCATATCGATGAGGCGAATTTATGTTGCCAGATAAAAACAAATTATTAGGGACATATTAAAGAACAGTAAGGGATGTTTTACTGTTGTCCCCAGATTTGTTTATGCAAAAAAATTTTTTTATGACCAAATAACACATGCATTTACATTTTTACTATTGTTTGAGGTTCAACATTTACTAACTTTTACATGGTGTGGTGTTTTGTCCTTCGCAAACCATTGCAGTAGGAATATAATCAGGCATACTACTCGTTACCTCCAAGTCTTGTTTTTTGAAAAGTCGTGATAAATGGTTTACAATTATGCGAACGTTTTGTATTAAAATATGTTGTTACTTACTATTGATTGGTTGACGTATGCAATGATAATCCTCTTTTTTTAATGTACGTGTTTAATGTACGTTTATCGCCGATCACATGACAAAGTTATGAAATTTCACCGTGGGTGAAAGTTTTCAGCGTTTCCATTTTCGCATCAATTAATATAGTAGTTTTTCTGATGATTTCACAAAAGACTACACACAACTTGCACAAATGAGCTAGCATGTTGCAAGTTTCATATTTCGAAAAATGAATTTGTAATGAGATTAACAAAACAATCTGATTGAGGAGGCACCTTTAATGATCACGTACGACAAGACATAGCTTCCACAAGACATGTCCGAAACTCAAGACATCGTTTGACCATAAATGTGCAATGTTTGGCGTTTTTGATCTATGCCGATCACAATCACTGACCACAACGTTGATTGTCAAAATCTGGTAACGCAATGATAACTCTATGTGGAAGTAGCACTTCCAGTAACTTGGATAAATCACTGCTGACGTTTAATCAACTACCAACCGTGATCAGTCAAGTGTATGATATAAGCTCTATTGTTGTGGGGCGCGGTGGCGCGGTGGCGCGGTGGCGCGGTGGCGCGGTGGCGCGGTGGCGCGGTGGCGCGGTGGCGCAGCGATTAGAGCATCGGACTCTCAATCGAGAGAACCGGTTCCGAATCCTCTTGCTGCCGCTTCCAAGCTTGTGCTATTTTGTTTACTGCAGTTCACTCAGCTGTATTAATGAGTACCTTGTTACATGCAGAGGTTTCGCACAGTAATAGCAGCGTGGCTGGATGCTTCCCAGAAAATTCGAGTTGGCGTTGGAATGAACAGGTAAGTGTAAGGCGGGTGCTTCTCAAGAACTGGATCACATGCCATGTTTGTCACACACCTAGTCCGATCAATAATATGGTGTCCTGCCCCGTGCCATGATTATGTCATCCGGATAACTAAAACCCCGTCATCCTTGGCTGAGCTCTCCGACTCCGTCACTTCCCGTCCTTTCGAATTTGGGACGACTACCTAACTGACACGAGGGTGTTATACCTAACTGACACAAGGGTGTTATACCTAACTGACACGAGGGTATTAGACCTAACTGACACGAGGGTGTTAGACTTAACTGACACGAGGGTGTTATACCTAACTGACACGAGGGTGTTAGACCTAACTGACACAAGGGTGTTAGACCTAACTGACACGAGGGTGTTATACCTAACTGACACAAGGGTGTTAGACCTAACTGACACGAGGGTATTAGACCTAACTGACACGAGGGTGTTAGACTTAACTGACACAAGGGTGTTAGACCTAACTGACACGAGGGTGTTAGACCTAACTGACACAAGGGTGTTAGACCTAATTGACACAAGGGTGTTAGACCTAACTGACACAAGGGTGTTAGACCTAACTGACACGAGGGTGTTAGACCTAACTGACACAAGGGTGTTAGACCTAACTGACACGAGGGTATTAGACCTAACTGACACGAGGGTGGTTAGATAATATCAATGGCACTAATTTACTGCAGCCATATTTGATACAAATCCTATTAGCTGACACTAAACACAAGGCTGAGTTCGACAGCAGTGAGATCACCAGTTGCCCTGGTAGTGCATGGACTGTCACAATTTGTCTGGGGAAATATGTTCCTGTATCTGACTCTTACTGGTCATTTACATACAGATGAGGCAGTGTCATTGTTAACACTTTAGTTGATTTCTTCTCTTTAAATGTGGAGATAGACAGACTTCATCACGCACAGAGACACTCTAATCGCCTTGTTGAGCCTGAAAACCAACGTCTGCGAACCAACGTCTGCGAACCAACGCCATTTACAGGGGTTGTGACCATTGCTGTGCACTAGTAACTTCTTGGTGCCATATGTGAGGGTTGGGGCAACAATGAAGACCAGTGCCAGTAGTCCATCCGGGGGTGTATCTGACTGCTGAAACAAAGGTAATACCCCTACACACACACCCGTGTATCCCATGCATTAGTAACTAACGTTGCACTCCATAACGACCCTAAATTGCATCAAAACATCCTGAAATTGTAAAGCAGATAATTTTAGATAACGTAATTACATTCAGCGTGTTCGTGAATATACACTAGACATTGAGAATGGTCAACTCTATCAATGCATATGTTGAAACTGGACTTCGGCAGCAGAAATTGGCGGCCATCTTGAAAACACCTTGCATTTTTATATACATATATATATATATATGCTCCTTTGGATGGGAATATTGACACATTGGGGTATCCAACCAATGTTTCATGCTTGTGTCATATATATATATATATATATATATATATATATATATATATATATATATATATATATATATATATATATATATATATATATATATATATATATATATATATATATATATATATATATATGTATATATATATATATATATATATATATATATATATATATATATATATATATATATGAAACATGTATATGTATATGTTTGTGTGTGTGCGATATTGTTACTCGCTGAATGGCGAATACGTCGACAGGACGTTCTATCAAACGCATATGATTTATGTTTCTTGTGATGTTTTAGAAGCTATGATTATACGAATTTAAAAGCATATTACACAATTACGTGCCGTACTCCGTCAGTGACTGCTCCAACTTCACTGCCATACTTGTAATACAACACTTGTGTTGTATTAGGTACCAGAGGGGCGAAGGATTATTTCGGGTGGCATTTATTCCACCGTAGCAATAATTCTAGTAGCAATAATATGGTAATTACATAAGTAAATATGGTAAATGAGTACATATTTTATCATGTTTCGTTCCATATATACATACAATAAACACATGGTTAAATTGTAGACATGACAGTCACAGTCAACCACTCTCAGCGAGTAATGAAAGACTATAATAAACAACTGGTATAATTGTAAACACGTTAGTACGACTCCTTAGAAGCAACATATAGAGGCAGCGTTGTAGACCGCCTAAGTATTAAGATGTACACGCATAGCTACTAAGTTGTATAACTTCCAATGTGTACCCGATAAGTTCATTCCTTATTCTATAATACGAAGTCCGACTCGTTTCTAAAATCCAAGATGGCGAACAAACGCTGAATAACAGTGTTAGTGATTCGCAGTCTGTTAATCGTACACAATACAGTGTCCTGCATCCCAGACGTTGTGTCTAAAGATCTTGTGGGACACGAAATAGTACATACACAACATTCCTCGTGTGAGATTAGAAGGAAACATGCAGACTAAGTCTACGTCGTCGTCAGTTTCTCGCTGCAGAGATTTGGGGCGGTCCCAGACCAGTTCCTGGGCGGTCGGTCAGGTATCACGGAGTGTATATTGGGGGGGGTTTGTTTACAAGTATCACGGAATGTTGTCCGGGGGCTTTGTTTCCACTTATCACGGAGTGTAGTCCGGGGGCTTTGTTTCCACGTATCACGTAATGTAGTCTGTGGGCTTTGTCTCTACGTATCACGGAATGTACTCCGGGGGCTTCGTGTCACTCGGCACAACCCTGCCGTCTGACGTCACCGTGTACTTGGGCGTTCCTGAAACAAGGTCTCATTACAAATAATAATAATAACAATAATAACAATAATAATAATGCCAACAATAACAATAACAACGATAATAATGTATTTACCCGAAGGCGAATACAAATGATGTCAATACATAGATTTGAGGATGGGTCACTAGACTAAGTCATTACATCATGCCATGCTACCAACATTTGAATTGCAGGCCACACGAATGGACACGCACACCTTATTAAACAATATCACAACATGATTATAGTACTAGAACGGCAACATGTGCGAGTATATACTTAGCTTGTTTATGTAAGGTTTATCTACATATACATATTTGTATTTCAAAATTACGTTCCTGGGTAGTAAATTTTTTATTAAAATTACTGTCATAACAACGAATGTGGCATAATTTTGTAACATTGATGCATAAGTAGTTTGGTTTTCGTCTACTTTGCGATATGTATATTTTTACCAGGCTGTATTGGATGCACTGTTATCAACTGTTCTACGACAGCGTGGTCGAACGATTAATCGACTACAACGAAACATACCGCTCGGTTGGCTGTTACAAACCTTCGAGGGTGACCTCCTCGTAGGTGGGAGGGAATAACGTCACTGCCAACGAGCCTTCCCTGCTACCGGAACCACAGCCAGACACAGTGAACACAGCCGATGGCCTTCGACTACCAGTCTACAATAAGACTCGACAACTTGAGTAATTATAAATGGCTATTCGTATTTGTTTGGACATCTCTGATGCCGGCAACGTTGTGTATAGTTAGTTGTTAGGCCTACCCATAATACACGTGCACTCTGACGCACACAGGAGCACACGCGCACACAAGAGCACACGCACGTGCGCACACTAAATATCGAACAAGGATTTTCATGTCTCTCTTACCTCCTATATATTTACTACTGTTAAATACCTAATTAAATATATATTTTTGAATATAACAGTTCTATGACCAGTCTTGAAGACATGAACTCGCTAATGAAATATTTAAAGTATGTATTTCTATAAGTACGGTCGGTGCTTACCGTGGCGTGTGGCTCGTGAGATAAGTGTCGGTAGTAGCGATAAACTCTTCGAAAGCAAAGCACCTGCAAGACGTAAGCAGATTTTGCAAGTCACATCGTCGCAAAGTAGAAATGCTCTATTTCTCAGGTCGCCTCTACTGCGACTAACGCGATTAACACCGCTAGTTTTACACTCATCTCTACCGCCACGAACACGATCAACACCGCTAGTTCTATAGTAACCTCTTCCGCTACGAACGCGATCAACACCGCTAGTTCTATAGTCACTTCTACCGCTACAAACACGATCAACACAGCTAGTTCTATACTCACCTCTACCGCTACGAACACGATCCACGCTGCTAGTTCTAGACTCACCTCTGCCGATAGGAACGCGATCAACACCGCTAGTTCTATATTCACCTCTACCGCTACGAACACGATCAACACCGCTAGTTTTATACTCACCTCTACCGAAGGAACGCGATCCACACCGCTAGTTCTATTCTCACCTCTACCGCCACGAACACGATCAACACCGCTAGTTCTATACTCACCTCTACCGCTACGAACACGATCAACACCGCTAGTTCTATACTCACCTCTACCGAAGGAACGCGATCCAAACCGCTAGTTCTAGACTCTCCTCTACCGCCACGAACACGATCAACACCGCTAGTTCTATACTCACCTCTACCGCTACAAACACGATCAACACCGCTAGTTCTATACTCACCTCTACCGCTACCAACACGATCAACACAGCTAGTTCTATACTCACCTCTACCGCTACGAACACGATCCACACCGCTAGTTCTAGACTCACCTCTACCGCCACGAACACGATCAACACCGCTAGTTCTATACGCATCTCTACCGCCACGAACACGATCAACACTGGCAGTTCTATACTCACATCTACCGCCTCGAACACGATCAACACCGTTAGTTCTATACTCACCTCTACCGCTACGAACACGATCAACACCGCTAGTTCTATACTCACCTCTACCGCTACGAACACGATCCATACTGCTTGATCTAGACACACCTCTACCTCCACGAACACGATCAACACCGCTTTTTCTATACTCATCTCTACCGCCACGAGCACGATCAACACCGCTAGTTCTATAGTCACCTCTACCGCCACGAACACGATCAACACCGCTAGTTCTATAGTCACCTCTACCGCTACGAACACGATCAACACCGCTTGTTCTATAGTCACCTCTACCGTTACAAACGCGATCAACACCGCTAGTTCTATACTCACCTCTACCGCTACGAACACGATCCACGCTGCTAGTTCTAGACTCACCTCTACCGATAGGAACGCGATCCACACCGCTAGTTCTAGACTCACCTCTACCACCACGAACACAATCAACACCGCTAGTTCTATATTCACCTCTACCGCTACGAACACGATCAACACCGCTAGTTTTATACTCACCTCTACCGAAGGAACGCGATCCACACCGCTAGTTCTAGACTCGCCTCTTCCGCCACGAACACGATCAACACCGCTAGTTCTATACTCACTTCTACCGCTACGAACACGATCAACACCGCTAGTTCTATACTCACCTCTACCGCCACGAACACGATCAACACCGTTAATTCTATACTCACCTCTACCGCTACGAACACGATCAACACAGCTAGTTCTATACTCACCTCTACCGCTACGAACACGATCCACACCGCTAGTTCTAGACTCACCTCTACCGCCACGAACACGATCAACACCGCTAGTTCTATACTCACATCTACCGATAGGAACGCGATCCACACCGCTAGTTCTAGACTCACCTCTACCGCCACGAACACGATCAACACCGCTAGTTCTATACTCACCTCTACCGCTACGAACACGATCAACACCGCTAGTTCTATACTCACCTCTACCGAAGGAACGCGATCCACACCGCTAGTTCTAGACTCACCTCTACCGCCACGAACACGATCAACACCACTAGTTCTATACTCACCTCAACCGATGGAACGCGATCCACACCGCTAGTTCTAGACTCACCGCTACGAACACGATCAACACCGTTAGTTCTATACTCACCTCTACCGCTACGAACACGATCAACACAGCTAGTTCTAGACTCACCTCTACTGCCACGAACACGATCAACACCGCTAGTTCTGTACTCATCTCTACCGCCACGAACATGATCAACACCGTTAGTTCTATACTCACCTCTACCGCTACGAACATGATCAACACCGCTAGTTCTATACTCACCTCTACAGCTACGAACACGATCAACACCGCTAGTTCTATACTCATCTCTACCGCCACGAACACGAGCAACACCTTTAGTTCTATACTCACCTCTACCGCTACGAACACGATCAACACCGCTAGTTCTATACTCACCTCTACCGCCACGAACACGATCAACACCGCTAGTTCTATAGTCACCTCTACCGCTACGAACACGATCAACACCGCTTGTTCTATAGTCACCTCTACCGTTACAAACGCGATCAACACCGCTAGTTCTATACTCACCTCTACCGCTACGAACACGATCCACGCTGCTAGTTCTAGACTCACCTCTACCGATAGGAACGCGATCCACACCGCTAGTTCTAGACTCACCTCTACCACCACGAACACAATCAACACCGCTAGTTCTATATTCACCTCTACCGCTACGAACACGATCAACACCGCTAGTTTTATACTCACCTCTACCGAAGGAACGCGATCCACACCGCTAGTTCTAGACTCGCCTCTTCCGCCACGAACACGATCAACACCGCTAGTTCTATACTCACTTCTACCGCTACGAACACGATCAACACCGCTAGTTCTATACTCACCTCTACCGCCACGAACACGATCAACACCGTTAATTCTATACTCACCTCTACCGCTACGAACACGATCAACACAGCTAGTTCTATACTCACCTCTACCGCTACGAACACGATCCACACCGCTAGTTCTAGACTCACCTCTACCGCCACGAACACGATCAACACCGCTAGTTCTATACTCACATCTACCGATAGGAACGCGATCCACACCGCTAGTTCTAGACTCACCTCTACCGCCACGAACACGATCAACACCGCTAGTTCTATACTCACCTCTACCGCTACGAACACGATCAACACCGCTAGTTCTATACTCACCTCTACCGAAGGAACGCGATCCACACCGCTAGTTCTAGACTCACCTCTACCGCCACGAACACGATCAACACCACTAGTTCTATACTCACCTCAACCGATGGAACGCGATCCACACCGCTAGTTCTAGACTCACCGCTACGAACACGATCAACACCGTTAGTTCTATACTCACCTCTACCGCTACGAACACGATCAACACAGCTAGTTCTAGACTCACCTCTACCGCCACGAACACGATCAACACCGCTAGTTCTGTACTCATCTCTACCGCCACGAACATGATCAACACCGTTAGTTCTATACTCACCTCTACCGCTACGAACATGATCAACACCGCTAGTTCTATACTCACCTCTACAGCTACGAACACGATCAACACCGCTAGTTCTATACTCATCTCTACCGCCACGAACACGAGCAACACCTTTAGTTCTATACTCACCTCTACCGCTACGAACACGATCAACACCGCTAGTTCTATACTCACCTCTACCGCCACGAACACGATCCATACCGTTAGTTCTACGGCGTTCTCTGTACTTATTCCCTGCAGACACAGACAAATAAGACGCTCAATGTGTATGACATACACAGAACATATCATATACAGCTGTACATATCACATACATGTATCTAGAAGTGGGTATTAACTATTTAGCAGGCACGCACGCACGCGTAATAATTACGAAATAGACACGTCATAGTCATATCTAGACAAACATAGTTCATTCAACGTGGCAAATAAGGCGGTTACAGCGCTGAATCTCGGCCTCCATGTCGCTCAGATAAAAACAGTGCTGGAATAGGGTAATAAATTCCTTCAACCCTTGACCTAATTCACTCTAAAAAAAACTGGAAGGCATTGATATATTACGGATACTTAGTACGAATGTTTCGCCCGTACAGGGCCCAACACGCCTACACGCACACGCACACGAACACGAACGCACTCACGCACGCACGCACGCACGCACGCACGCACGCACGCACACATGCACACACACACACGCACACACACGCACACACACACACACACACACACACACACACACACACACACACACACATATATATATATATATACGAAAATGGGAGGACTGGATAGAGTGGGACGTAAGAAAGGGAGGGTGACAAATGGAGGGAGAAGGCTGCCGATAGGGAGAAGTGGGAAGGGATAACAGCTGGGTCGGTGCAGCGGTAAAACCTACCGTCAAACCTTGACAAAGGAAGGAACGAGGACTAACACACACTTGGATCTATGGGAATATCAGTTGTGGTTTATCAGAAACAGTAAAATAAGTAACAGGAACACGATTGTATCAACAGAGACGACACACATTTGTCACAGCAGTGATCTGTTTAACGGATGCAATGTCAACTAATTCGAAGAACATCAGCAGTAGTACCACAGAGACACTCACATAGACGACACAGTCCAGCACTACGAGGACGCTGCCGTAGAGACACACCGGGCCGATTACCGAGGAGCCACGGCACCAAGCTCTTCCGCGACTTCTACAGCACAACGTCACAGTCAACTGTCAACAGGGATCGCCACGACAAAGCTCCGGTTCCAACGGAAACCGGGAAATCATAGGGGCAAAACAACACATCGTATGTGCTGTTTCACACTTGGAGATTGTCGGGTTATATTTCTTTCCACTTTCTTTGTCTTTTCATCGTTGTACTTGTGCACTACTTGACGATGGAGTTAGACTAACGTAATACTTAAACATACGGTGTTGCGGTCCTTTCCCTCAAGCTTTGAGCCGTCATTTCAAACTTTATATATTATGCAGCTTTTGAAATTAAGCACTTGTATTTTAAAGTTTTTATGATGCAGATTAAATCAAATGTTCTGTTAGGATCATCTAACAGAACCGATACCCACAGAAGAAAGTGTACTTACACAGAATAAGGTGTACTTACACGAGCCGCGCCCCTGATGACTGACAGCGACGCTAATTCAGTGACAATCAGGAATAACAGGAAGACGGACGCCATGGGCTCTTCATATTCTGTATCAGAAGTGAAAAGACTGTTATTGGCCGACGGCCACTGTTGTCTTCGATTATGTGTAGACTAATTCACCTATATGTTAATAGCCCCGCCCGCCCGCCCGCCCGCCCGCCCGCCCGCCCCGCCCGCCCGCCCGCCCGCCCCGCCCGCCCGCCCGCCCGCCCGCCCGCCCGCCGCCCGCCGCAACACACCACACCACAATCCCACCCATCCATCTACTAAACCATCTAACCACCATGAACCCTTCCATCCACCAACCCACAAACGCTTACTTGCGACGCGTTTGAAATATTCCACTTCGTCTGGGTCAAGCAGGCGTTTGTCTTTGTTGTGCACTGTGAAAAAGGCTAAATTAATCACAATGGTGACAACGGTAGCAATACTCATTCACAAATCTGGTGTTCACAGTTTCCTGAAAAAATAACAAGTAGTCGTGAACATGTTTTGACAGGTGTCATAGCAATTATCTCAGCATGTTTCTAGGGGACAAATAGAACGTTTGTAATTGAAGAAAAATTATAGTAAATCATTATTAAATATTTATTTATTACAAGTAAGTAAATTATATACTTAGAATAAGAATGCATGCAAAAAAAAGCGTTTTATCTGTCCTATAAACAAAGATCCCGGAAAATTTTGCATTTTTGTAGTCAAAGCCGCATTTATAATCACAAATAGTTATCTATCAACAGGTAAATACTGCTACAAGGTAGTAGTATATGTTCATTTAGCACTACTTTGATACTAATGCATGGTAGTATAATTAATAAAATAATAGTGGAATCATCTTGCGTTAGTGATACATCAACAATCATGTTTCCCGCGTAAAAAGTTCATTTTGATGTCATTGCCAGCTAATCAATATCACGTGGTGTTGACCCTTGCGACTTACCTGCTCCACTGCCGGCTCGTGCCTTATCGTATTCCATTGTGAACGCTTCCAACTTTGCCATTTCGTAAGACACGAAGCAGATCTTCACTAGATTGGATAACTACAAGACATAACTCTAGTTTTAAGCAACATTTACACCTCAGAATGTATAAATCACTAGTATTAAGCTCGTTACGGTTATTTTAGATAAAGGCGGAGGCGGTATAAATTTTCATTTGTGGCGGAGCTTGTATCCTTTCTGTCCCAATCATAAGTATCGATTTGATTTCGCCAGGTCTGGGACAATTTTCTCGAAAAAGTTGACTTTGAACTCAAGCCAGGTTTGCTTAAGTTCACGTTCAGTGGCTAAACACATATATGCAGTAACGTACTCAAACTGGGGTAACAATGCTTGCATTGCTAAACTTTTGTTGCGAATCGAGTGTTTATTTGACTTAAAATGGATCAATTGTGCAATCTACGCTGATCCGCAACTCAACAAAACTCGAGTCGCGTGTTGATTTGGCCGACGCAAATGTTGTTGAACCGATTCAAAAATGTTATCGCGGCAACAAATGTTGTGGAGTGCGCACTGAACCAGTCGCACAAATGTTGTGGAGTGCGCACTGAACCAGTCGCACAAATGTTGTGGAGTGCGCACTGAACCAGTCGCACAAATGTTGTGGAGTGCGCACTGAACCGGTCGCACAAACGCGCGACTCGCAACCAAAGGTTAGCAATGTTAGCATTACGTGTATAATAAAACCATTTTTGAGACAAAATGTTTTAGTTGTGAAATTCCACAAAATGCTATACAGGTGTGTTTGCCTTTTATATCTGTGTATCAAAGTTATAGGTATAACTAACCGAATTTTCTTCTTAACTTATTCGCTTGTAATTGTGGTATTTTGCAGTAAAGCACTTCATGGATGGGTTTATTAAGCAGTTATTATTATAATATATGCCAAAACTCCATCTGAACAAGGCCAGAGAGAGAGAGAGAGAGAGAGAGAGAGGGGGGGAGGGAGAGAGAGAGAGAGAGAGAGAGAGAGAGAGAGAGAGAGAGAGAGAGAGAGAGAGAGAGAGAGAGAGAGAGAGAGAGAGAGAGAGAGAGAGAGAGAAGACATGAAGATGAACTGACCATGGTGACAATGCCGGAGAGAAGACACGCCTTCTGCACACCCATGCCAGACCAGAGTACAGAAGAAGAGCTCGTCATTTGTGGCTGTCTACAAACAGAAGGCCATTTATTAAGTACTGCCGTTACAGAACGGAACAGTCTGGACCACTATTATGAAATAATAACAATAATATTATATAACTGCTTTTGCTCGGCTTCTGATACAACCATCATATTGACCGATACATCTTGTCGTACCGTGATCCATTAGGTTTACATTTACATTACCAGCACGCCAATGTAATAAGGTCTTGTCGTACCGTGATCCATTAGGTTTACATTTACATTACCAGCACGCCAATGTAATAAGGTCTTGTCGTACCGTGATCCATTAGGTTTACATTTACATTACCAGCACGCCAATGTAATAAGGTCTTGTCGTACCGTGATCCATTAGGTTTACATTTACATTACCAGCACGCCAATGTAATAAGGTCTTGTCGTACCATGATCCATTAGGTTTACATTTACATTACCAGCACGCCAATGTAATAAGGTCTTGTCGTACCGTGATCCATTAGGTTTACATTTACATTACCAGCACGCCAATGTAATAAGGTCTTGTCGTACCGTGATCCATTAGGTTTACATTTACATTACCAGCACGCCAATGTAATAAGGTCTTGTCGTACCGTGATCCATTAGGTTTACATTTACATTACCAGCACGCCAATGTAATAAGGTCTTGTCGTACCATGATCCATTAGGTTTACATTTACATTACCAGCACGCCAATGTAATAAGGTCTTGTCGTACCGTGATCCATTAGGTTTACATTTACATTACCAGCACGCCAATGTAATAAGGTCTTGTCGTACCATGATCCATTAGGTTTACATTTACATTACCAGCGCGCCAATGTAATAAGGTCTTGTCGTACCATGATCCATTAGGTTTACATTTACATTACCAGCGCGCCAATGTAATAAGGTCTTGTCGTACCGTGATCCATTAGGTTTACATTTACATTACCAGCCAATGTAATAAGGTCCGCGGCCGGGCTGCATCAGTAATATGGGTTGGCAGACACATAAGAAGCAAACATGTATTAGTAAGGCCCACCTTGACAATGGTGGTCCCGGGGCATGAATGGCAATATTTCGCCCAGACATTGCCTTGTTTAGCAATCATCAGAGTCGAATTCAATCTGATTCGACCTTTCGAGCAAACCCTTCATTTTGTCATATCGTAATTGTTAATGTATTATGTTACATGTATTATGTTACATTTTAAGAACGTGAGACTAGTATTTCGTGGGTATCATGAAAAAATTAACAGGAGAACATGTATTGCACAACGTCACAGTGCAGCACAACGTCACAATGCAGCACAACGTCACAATGCAGCACAACGTCACAGTGCAGCACAACGTCACAATATAACACATCGTTACAGTGCAGCACAACGTCACAGTGAAGCACAACGTCACAGTGCAGCACAACGTCACAATGCAGCACAACGTCACAATGCAGCACAACGTCACAATGCAGCACAACGTCACAATATAACACACCGTTACAGTGCAGCACAACGTCACAGTGAAGCACAACGTCACAGTGCAGCACAACGTCACAATGCAGCACAACGTCACAATGCAGCACAACGTCACAATGCAGCACAACGTCTCTTATAAAAGCGCGTACAAGTTCACTGTCGATTTCAAGTTGTCCGATTACATAACTTTGAAGCACGCGAGATTTATGTATTTATGAGTTTGAAACTGGCTGTACTACTGCTGTGACCAACATATATGGGAATAAATGATGCTGCTGGAAGATGGTTGACCTGCTTTGTAATTTTTTAAAGGTATCTGTAATAACTTTGCACCTTTGTGATTCCTGCACACTAGATTCAGTGCATGGCCATAGCACTGAGTGTATAGGGAGCACCGTTCGTCTATTGCTATGTTGGCGACGACTTCATTTCTTGCACCTGCTATAGTTATACGTTATATCATAACTCAGACTTTTGCATTTGTTCATACGCGAAAGTGTGTTCCTTGATACTGATGATATGGTTTCAGCGTTGATACAACCCGGATGCTCACTGCAGATTACTCTCTGTCTGACGCGTCACTCCTTACAACTGCCTCCATGCTTTACAACTGACTTTACCGGAAACATGCAGTTTTTCCTTAGAAATTTTTAATCATGTGACTTCGCATCTGCAAATTATTTGTTCTTTGTTTTCCGAGAAATCCATTTATCTCCTTTATCTTTCCATCTGAAATACCATGGTTGGGTGAAATTAGAGTTAATTGCATCACCACCTCTCATTGTGCCAAACCCTGTCTATCGAGAAACTTAGACTATATTTGACAAGATATTGAGCAAATTGTTGCAGATTTTCATAATTGCCTTCTTCCTGAATCACAGACAATCGTTTACCCAGATCCTGGGTCGTGACTGGTAGAGTGATAATAGGTTCAACTGCTTCTACGAGGCAGTCCTATTTATCATTCTTATTGAAGGTAAACGTTTTGTTGGGGCATCTTTCTGGTCAGTTTTGTTAATGGCAGCTGTTTGAACATACGCTAGGCCCTTGTGCGCGAAGTAACGCAGTGATCATCTTCCTCATGGTGCAAATGCATGTAAAACCATAATTACTGAAAACTGGGCTCCTTCGTGTCAAACTTTATATATCAAAACTAACACCCACATCACAATCTAAAATAGACAACATTTCGGAAAATATTGGATAATGTGATATGACCCCAGTGATACAAATAAACCAAACATACACATATTGGTCAAACTAATGCGGTATGTCGATTGAAACATTAACATTTGTATGGACTTTACTACCTCCCCCGCCCCTGTAAGACACAACAAGACTAAAGGTTAACATGTTGTACAATTATCCAACATCACTTACATATAATGCAACGACAGGGAAATCGTGGATGAATCCAGGTAATGTCGTTCCTCTATTAAAAAAATAATAAGTTGTTCACGAACTGACGTTATTTGTTTGCAAGAACAATAGAACAATCCTGCTCCAGAGTGCAGTGCTCACGCTGTATTCGGGCGGAACTTCGATTAGTCCCCTGGTCATTTTCACCGTTGATATTATTTATTTTCATGGATATGTGACCTTTTTCCGGTACGCCTGTGCTTGCAAAATACAAAACGTGATGAGGTGTGACGCGCATTGACGGCGGTATTTATTTCAATGCGACAGAGGGCTCACAAAGCACCTGAAATAGTGTGCATTTATGTGCCGCGTTGACCCATTTACCTATTAACCTTGTTACATTGGTATGCATACATTGTCACGTGTGAAAAAGAAATTTGGCCTACAAATATTCGTCCAAGCGAAGTCAAATCGATGTCGTAAACAATAATTATAGCTGTGCATATGCGTGTGCGTGTGCGTGTGCGTGTGCGTGTGCGTGTGCGTGTGCGTGTGCGTGTGCGTGTGCGTGTGCGTGTGCGTGTGCGTGTGCGTGTGCGTGTGCGTGTGTGTGTGTGAGTTTGTGTCAGACCTGGGGCGGAAGTACTCGGTACTCGTGTACTCGTGTACCCGTGTACTCGAGGAGTACATTTTTGAAGTACTCGTACTCGTACTCATATTGACGGGTATCGGACATGCAGGCATTTTACAAAAGCTAGAAATGTCTAAGTTTGCCTAAACTTGATCAGCACTTCAATGTGATGATGACAGCGATGACATGATTTTTTTATGGTCGTGTTTTCTTATAATCGTGCAAAACGTTAACCAATGGGAAAATCAGCTGTATTGACACATCCAAGTGGCATAGATACAAACGACCTCGGCCGTCAGATTTGCCGCAGAGATCGCCGTCGATCAAAGCTTGCCCCTGAGATGTGTTAAGATGTAATGCAATCATCCTTGACGCTGTGCGTGGCATGCACTTATCGGTTAAGTTCGATACAACGACCCCGAAAAAAATAACGATAACGTAGTTTGTTCTACTGTATGTACCAGGCATTACGCTACAGTCAAGGACAACAGCCGTTATCTTACTCGCGATGTTGTCTAGTCTACCTCTAATGCAAGCCAAGGTGGATGTAATTTCGCGATCAGTGATATTCGTCTCTGATTATGTAAACCAAGCAAGAGCCAGCATGACCTCAAGATTGAAAAAGATTGCCACCCAAATTTTTTTTATATATGCACACAAATGTGTCGGTTCACAAATGTTCACATAATGTTATCAGATAGTTGTAAATAACGCTTTCAGCTAAGTACGCTCGGGGCCGGACATTACTCCGCCGAGTGAACTGATGAATCCGGATAACATTTAAGTATCCTGAACGACCTCTAAAAGTATGGCGAATGAATCACGTGTATGTGGCTTTATTCTATAGATGACCTGAATACACGTACTTGAGTACGTACGTACGTACGTACGTACGTACGTACGTACGTACGTGGAGTTCTATGTATTGCTAGTATGAAGAAATGCTAACACCTGGATTGCTTACATAAGTCTTAGCTACCACTTAGGGGAAGGCAGTGTTCGTTGAGCCGTTTTTCATTCTTTTTGATATCTAGGGCACAATCAAATCCATAAATAAAAATTGTTTTTACTCACATAAACTATGATTAGTAGATCAATGTATACCAAGATAATATATCTGGTATGCATAGATAATTCTACGTAGATGATTCAAATAGGGTTTGTAAGCTGGCTCAACTAACACTTGGTTGAGCCACAGTGTAGCGTAAGTTGGTAAATGCTTTATTTTAATATTAAAGTATTACTCCTCTACGGACTTTCGCGAACATTCCTGGAGTTGTGATTATGATTGCTTATATGTAACCATAATTCACCGACGCTACACATTTGGTGGAAATAACCTTGTTTATAGACATGTTCGTGTCTCGTATATCGCCGATGTGAAACATTAAGTATATTCTTACAGACCGGTTCGTATTACCAGTACCCGCTTGTGACAAGAAAGGCGGCAGATTTAGGAGTATCAATCACCGACAGACACAAATCAAGCCGACGCTAACATAGTTGAACAAATCGTGTCGTTTCTCTGGTCCAGCGCAACAGTGCGCATGCGTTTAGGAGTACTTTCAAAACTTTATTAATTTACCTTTAGACACTTTGTGGAAGGTGTTGCTTTGAGACATTATACTTACGTAAAGTTGATTACCTATTTCATGAATTTTACTAACTAGGTAGTTAATTTATAATGTAAATGTTCAGACATTGAGAAAATACTACTGAATTTTTTTACAAAAACGTGCAAATACTAAGGAAATCGGTAAATATATCATAACATTCTCGCAAAATAATTAAAGAAAACACACGACTACGGTACATGCCACCAATAAACCACACTAATACGGTACACGGCACATTTTGAACGTTGTCAAAATACGCGTAACAAACAAATACCGTCATCATAATACATGAAATAACACGTGACATCTTCTCGGTATATGTCAACAACATGTGACAACGTCGTGATATACAAGTAAATGGCAACGTCTTCACATATATATATTCCAACATCATGTGACAACAAGTGACATAATCATGATACACACAAACAATGAGTGACATAGTCTTGATACATGCTACCAACAAGTTACATATTCTCGATACACACCACCAACAAGTGGCAACGACATGGTACACACCATCAACAAGTGACAACGTTATGATACGCACCATTAATAAGTGACAACGTCATAATACACACCATCAACAAGTGACAACGTCGTGATACATACCACAAACAAATGACCACGTTATGGTACACACCACAAACAAGTGACAACGTCATGATACAAACCATCAACAAGTGACAACATCATTATACACACCACCAACAAGTGAATACGTCATGATACATACCACCAACAAGTAACAATGTCATGGTACACATCACCAACAAGTGACAACGTCATGATACACACCATCAACAAGTGACAATGTCATGATAAACATCACCAACAAGTGAATACACACCATTACCAAGTGACAACATCATTATACACACCATCAACAAGTGACAACGTCATGATGCACACCACCAACAAGTGACAACGTCATGATACAGACCACTTCCAAGTGACAACGTCATGATACAGACCACCTCCAAGTGACAACGTCATGATAGAGACCACCAACAAGTGATAATGTCATGATACAGACCACCAACAAGTGACAACATCATGATACAGACCACCAACAAGTGACAATGTCATGATACAGACCACCACCAAGTGACAACGTCATGATACAGACCACCAACAAGTGACAATGTCATGATACAGACCACCACCAAGTGACAACGTCATGATACAGACCACCAACAAGTGACAACGTCATGATACAGACCACCACCAAGTGACAATGTCATGATACAGACCACCTCCAAGTGACAACGTCATGATACAGACCACCAACAAGTGACAACGTCATAATACAGACCAACAACAAGTGACAATGTCATGATACAGACCACCTCCAAGTGACAACGTCATGATACAGACCACCAACAAGTGACAATGTCATGATACAGACCACCACCAAGTGACAACGTCATGATACAGACCACCAACTAGTGACAACGTTATGATACACACCACCAACAAGTGACAACGTGACAACACCCGCCAGCGATAAGTCCACTAGATGCAAAGCAGTATCTGCATGTAAGAGAAGCTTTTGCAGCGTTCACATAGAAATACAAAGTTCTATGCAAACCACGTAAAAATTCATACTTCGTATTTACCAACCTTCAGTTCAACACCTTCGTCTTCTTCGTTGTGTTCTTTGTCGTTGGTTTCGATGACCATAAACGCACCTGTGAGTACGCTTGTTTACCAGTGACCCCACACCGAACAGTCGAGACATATTGCAGAAGACCCGCCCTGTGGCATTACAATAATACTCGGTGACCTTTTATCATCCAGTTATCGCTTACTACATGGTTTCTAGGGCAGCAGTGTCTGACTGGGTCTGTCTCGTATGACTGACCGACTGACTGACAGCTGCCGTCCGGCGGTGGGTATTGCAGGCACGAGATGGCATAGTTTGATTATAAATATTTTATAAGCAGACACGCGCCGTTATGCGCAGCAACTTCCTTATTCGGTCAATTAAAATAGGTCAAGCAAACTATAATATTACATTACGCACACGCACACGCACACGCACACATACACACGCACACGCACGCGCACGCGCTCGCGCACACGCACACACGCGCAGACGCACGCACGTACACACGCAAACGCAAAAAGCGAGATAGTTAAAGTCGTAAAAGTAATAATGTTGCGATCTACTTACTATCTGCAATAATGTAGAAACAATAGATACTCGTTGGAACGATGATAATGCAAGATCGGTGGTATTCTCATACTACTACAGTCGTACCTTCGTATGTGTAGTTGTATTTCGCCGACATAAAGCAGTTCCCGATTTAGGGATCGTGCGTTCTATTTATGTCACTGGTGTCATTAATAACAGTACCTCGGTTACGAGTATGTATGCAACTAAGAATATGTCATTCTGACCTGGCGGCGAGCCTATTACTGGTAAACATCTCACTTTCCGCGTGCACTGTACAAAATGTAGGAGTGGGGTTAATGCCGTCTTCGATAACGTTGCTCCAAGGAACGACTTTGCTCTATTATTGGTGGACAATGATTATATATATTCTCCATAAAATGCATATATAATATAATAACACAGAATGTGCATAGTAGTGGAGAGAACACAGAGAACATAGTAGTGGAGAGAACACAGAGAACATAGTAGTGGAGAGAACATAGAGAATATAGTACTGGAGAGAACACAGAGAACATAGTAGTGGAGAGAACACAGAGAACATAGTAGTGGAGAGAACATAGAGAACATAGTAGTGGAGAGAACATAGAGAACATAGTAGTGGAGAGAACATAGAGAACATAGTAGTGGAGAGAACACAGATAACATAGTAGTGGAGAGAACATAGAGAACATAGTAGTGGAGAGAACACAGAGAACATAGTAGTGGAGAGAACACAGAGAACATAGTAGTGGAGAGAACATAGAGAATATAGTAGTGGAGAGAACACAGAGAACATAGTAGTGGAGAGAACACAGAGAACACAGTAGTGGAGAGAACACAGAGAACATAGTAGTGGAGAGAACATAGAGAACATAGTAGTGGAGAGAACATAGGGAACATAGTAGTGGAGAGAACACAGAGAACATAGTAGTGGAGAGAACATAGAGAACATAGTAGTGGAGAGAACACAGAGAACATAGTAGTGGAGAGAACACAGAGAACATAGTAGTGGAGAGAACACAGAGAACATAGTAGTGGAGAGAACATAGAGAACATAGTAGTGGAGAGAACACAGAGAACATAGTAGTGGAGAGAACACAGAGAACATAGTAGTGGAGAGAACATAGAGAACATAGTAGTGGAGAGAACACAGAGAACATAGTAGTGGAGAGAACATAGAGAGCATAGTAGTGGAGAGAACACAGAGAACATAGTAGTGGAGAGAACACAGAGAACATAGTAGTGGAGAGAACACAGAGAACATAGTAGTGGAGAGAACACAGAGAACATAGTAGTGGAGATAACATAGAGAACATAGTAGTGGAGAGAACACAGAGAACATAGTAGTGGAGAGAACACAGAGAACATAGTAGTGGAGAGAACACAGAGAACATAGTAGTGGAGAGAACATAGAGAACATAGTAGTGGAGAGAACATAGAGAACATAGTAGTGGAGAGAACACAGAGAACATAGTAGTGGAGAGAACACAGAGAACATAGTAGTGGAGAGAACATAGAGAACATAGTAGTGGAGAGAACACAGAGAACATAGTAGTGGAGAGAACATAGAGAACATAGTAGTGGAGAGAACATAGAGAACATAGTAGTGGAGAGAACATAGAGAACATAGTAGTGGAGAGAACATAGAGAACATAGTAGTGGAGAGAACATAGAGAACATAGTAGTGGAGAGAACATAAAGAACATAGTAGTGGAGAGAACATAGAGAACATAGTA
>OY759267.1:8594424-8605695 GCA_963662155.1 Lamellibrachia columna
CTCACCAAGACGTTGTCTAGCGGTTATATGCAATACACAACACACTGATGTTTGAAATATTATGGGCATTTGCGGCATTTCATGCATTTGTATTTCGTGTATTTGAACAATGCGTGCGTTTGCATTTGCCGTTACGTGGTGACGTGCCCATATTCCTCGTGTGAGATTAGAAGGAAACAGGCAGACTAAGTCTACGTCGTCGTCAGTTTCCCGCTGCAGAGACCAGGCACTGTTGGTGGTCCCAGACCATGTTCCTGGGCGATCGGTCACGTATCACGGAGTGTATTCCAAGGGCTTTGTTTCCACGTATCACATAATGTAGTCCGGTGGCTTCGTGTCACTCGGCACAACCCTGCCGTCTGACGTCACCGTGTACTGGGGCATTCCTGAAACAAGATTGCATTAATAGTAATAATAATAATAGTTGTAGCAGTAGTAGTAGTAGTAGTAGTAGTAGTAGTAGTAGTAGTAGTAGTAGTAGTAGTAGTAGTAGTAGTAGTAGTAGTAGTAGTAGTAGTAGTAGTAGTAGTAGTAGTAGTAGTAGTAGTGGTAGTGGTAGTGGTAGTGGTAGTGGTAGTGGTAGTGGTAGTGGTAGTGGTAGTGGTAGTAGTAGTAGTAGTAGTAGTAGTAGTAGTAGTAGTAGTAGTAGTAGTAGTAGTAGTAGTAGTAGTAGTAGTAGTGGTGGTGGTGGTGGTGGTGGCGGCGGCGGCAGCAGCAGCAGCAGCAGCAGTAGCAGCAGCAGCAGTAGCAGTAGCAGTAACATTAGTAGTAACAGTAATAGCAGTAGCAATAGTAGTAGTAGTAGTAGTAGTAGTAGTAGTAGTAGTAGTAGTAGTAGTAGTAGTAGTAGTAGTAGTAGTAGTAGTAGTAGTAGTAGTAGTAGCACTAGCAGTAGTAGCAGTAGCAACTGCAGTAGTAGCAGTAGCAGTAGCAGTGGCAGAAGCAGTAGTAGCAGTAGTAGTATTCGTAGTAGTAGTAGCAGCAGCAGCAGCAGCAGTAGCAGCGGTAGCAGTATCAGCTGTAGTAGTAGCAGCAGTAGCAGCAGTAGCAGTATCAGCTGTAGCAGTAGCAGCAGTAGCATTAGCAATAGTAGCAGTAGCAATATTAGCAGTAGTAGTAGCAGTACCAGTAGTAGTAGCAGTAGCACTCATTATATTATGTAAAGCTACTAACATATGAATTGCAGGCCACATGAAGGGACACATATCACAACATGATTATAGCACTAGAACGGCAACATATGCGAGTATATACTTAGTTTGTTTATGTAAGGTTTATCTACATATAAATCTGTCTTTCAAATTTACGTTCTTGTTAGCTTATATACTCAATTATTTGATCAAAATGTATGTCATTACTACGAATGTGGCATCATTATGTAATGTTGATGTATAAGTAGTTTGGTTTTCGTCTACTTTGCGATAAGTATATCTTTACCTGGTTGTACTGAGCGCACTTTTATCAACTATTCTACGACAGCGTGGTCGAACGATTAATCCACTACAACGAAACATACAGCTCGGTTGGCTGTTACAAACCTTCGAGGGTGACATCCTCGTAGGTGGGCGGGAATAACGTCACTGCCAACGAGCCTTCCCTGCTACTGGAACCACCGCCAGACAGAGTGAACACAGCCGATGGCCTTCGACTATCAGTCTACAATAAGACTCGACAACTTGAGTAATTATAAATGGCAATTCATATTTGTTTGTACATCTCTGATGACGGCAACGTTGCGTATAGTTAGTTGGTAGGCCTACCCATAATACACGTGAACTTAACCAGTACAAAACGCACACACGAGCACACACGAGCGCACAAGCTCGAACGCACGCACGCTCGAATGCTAAATATCGAACAAGGATTTTCATGTAAGTCTTACCTTCTACATATTTACTACTGTTGAAGACCTAATTAAATACATATTGTTCAGTATTTTGTAGTATAACAAAATGTTCTATGACCAGTTTTGAAGACATCAACTCGCTACTGCAGTATTCAAAGAGACATAAGTATTTCCAAAAGTACTTCGCAAAAATAAGACCTCTTCTTGAACGTACGCGAATAGACTACCGAGTAGTTTGTCGTGAACCAGTAGTTCAGTACTCGCTCGGACGCGATACAGTCGTGACGGTCGATGCTTACCGTGGCGTTTGGCTCGTGAGCTAAGTGTCGGTAGTAGCGATAAACTCTTCGAAAGCACAGCACCTACAAGACCCAAGAAGATACGGTAAGCCACATCGTCACAAAATATAAATGCTCTGCTACGAACACGGGCCACTCCGTTGGTTCTAGACTCACCTCTACTGCAACGAACACGGTCCACTGTGCTGGTTCTAGACTCACCTCTACTGCTACGATCACGGCCACTGTGCTGGTTCTAGACTCACCTCTACTGCTACGAACACGGCCACTGTGCTGGTTCTAGACTCACCTCTACTGCTATGAACACGGTCCACTCCGCTGGTTCTAGACTCACCTCTACTGCTACGAACACGGTCCATTCCCCTGGTTCTAGACTCCCCTCTACTGCTACGAAAGCGGTCCACTCCGCTGGTTTTAGACTCAACCCTACTGCTACGAACACGGTCCACTCCGTTGGTTCTAGACTCACCTCTACTGCTACGAAAACAGCCCATTCCGCTGGTTCTAGATCCACCTCTTCTGCTACGAACACAGTCCACTCTCCTGGTTCTAGACCGAACTCTATTGCTACGAACACGATCCATACTGCTAGTTCTAGACTCACCTCTACTGCTACAAACGCGGTCCACTCCGCTGGATCTAGACTCACCTCTACTGCTACGAACACGGTCCACTCCGCTGGTTCTAGACTCACCTCTACTGCTACAAACACGGTCCACTCTGCTGGTTCTAGACTCACCTCTACTGCTACAAACACGGTCCACTCTGCTGGTTCTAGACTCACCTCTACTGCTACAAACACGGTCCACTCCGCTAGTTCTAGACTCACCTCTACTGCTACAAACACGGCCCACTCTGCTGGTTCTAGACTCACCTCTGCTACGAACACTAGATCCACCTCTACTGCTACGAACACAGTCCACTCTGCTGGTTCTAGACCGAACTCTACTGCTACGAACACGATCCATATTGCTAGTTCTAGACTCACCTCTACTGCTACAAACACGGTCCACTCCGCTGGTTCTAGACTCACCTCTACTGCTACGAACACAGTCCACTCCGCTGGTTCTAGTCTCACCTCTACTGCTACGAACACGGTCCACTCCGCTAGTTCTAGACTCACTTCTACTGCTACGAACACGGTCCATTCCACTTGTTCTAGATCCACCTCTACTGCCACGAACACGGTCCATTCCGCTAGGTCTAGAACACGATCCATACTGCTAGTTCTAGACTCACCTCTACTGCTACGAAAACGGTCCACTCCGCTGGTTCTAGACTCACCTCTACTGCTACGAACACGGTCCATTCCGCTGGTTCTAGATCCACCTCTACTGGTATGAATACAGTCCACTCTGCTGGTTCTAGACCGAACTCTACTGCGACGAACACGATCCTTACTGCTAGTTCTAGACTCACCTCTACTGCTACGAACACTATCCAATCCGCTGAATCTAGACTCACCTCTACTGCTACGAGCACGATCCACACCGCTAGTTCTATGGCTTTCTCTGTAGTTATTCCCTGTAGACACACAGCAACAAGACTGTAAGTAGGTATCACACACACGCATGTACGCACGCATGCACGGACGCACGCACGCACGCTGAGCAAATGTCTACATGTTGGTATATAGCGAGCACACATGCTTAATAATTACGAAATAGACATGATATTATTGCATCTAGACAAGTGTAGTTAATCCTACATGACAAATAAGGCGGTTACAGCGCTGAACGACATCCACTTTGCTCAGGCAGAACCAATTCTCAAATAGGGTAAAATAGACCTTCCACGCTTGACTTAACTCACTCTATTCAAACAAAATAGAAGGCATTGATTAGTTGTTACAAATTATGGATACTCCGTACAAGTACGAATGTACACCAGCAGCAACAACAACAACAACAACAACAACAACAACAACAACAACAACAACAACAACAACAACAACAACACGCACGCACGCAAGCACGCACTCAAGCACGCAGGCACGTACGCAGGCACACACGCACGCACTACAAAAAGAGGCAGGCCGCAACGACAGGCGGAAGAGGATGGCAAGTGGAGGGAGAAGGCTGCCGATAAGTAGAAGGCTGCCGATAGGTCGATGGCTAACGATAGGTAGAAGGCTGCCGATAGGGAGAAGGCTGCCGATGGATAGAAGGCTGCCGATAGGCAGATGGCTGTCGATAGGTAGAAGGCTGTCGATAGGGAGAAGGCTGTCGATAGGAGAAATGGTAAAACCTACCGTCAAACCTTGACAAAGGAAGGAACGAGGACTAACACACACATGGATCTATGGGAATAGCAGTTGTGGTTTATTAGAAAGCAGCACATGAACTAGCCTCTACTCACATGAACTACGGGGACTATCACGTGGCTCTAGGGCAATGTCAGTTGTTGTTTATCAGAAACATCAAAAGAAGCAACGGGAACATGAATGTGTCAACCGCGACGACACATGTTTGCCACAGAATAGATCTGTTTAATGAATGCAATGTCAACTAATTTGAAGAACATCAGCAGTAGTGCCACAGAGACACTCACATAGACGACACAGTCCAGCACTACGAGGACGCTGCCGTAGAGACACACTGGGCCGATAGTGAGGAGCCACGGCAATAAGTTCTTCCGCGACTTCTGCAGCACAACGTCACAGTCAACTGTCAACAGGGATCGCCACGACAAAGATCGGGTTCCAACATATTAATTGTACATTCTATTTTACCAACGTAGATTGTCGGGTTGTATTTCTTTCCACTTTGTTTTAGTATTAATCGTTACCACATTGTACTAGTGCGCTACTTGACAAAGTCATTGGACAGCTCATAGCGCTTCACACTTCACCCCCTGGCAGACCTGTTCATTCCAACGCCATCTCGACTCTCTGGGAAGCATTAAGCTACACTGCAATTACTGCGCGAAGACTATTTGTTCGGATGTCCAGATTGTATCAAGTGTTCGGTTAACGTAACTTTCGAGAACTGATACTCACAGAAGGAAGTGTACTTACATGAGCCGCGCCTCTAATGACTGACAGTGAAGCTAAGTCGGTGACAATCAGCATTGACAAGAAGACGGACGCCATGACCTCTTCATATTCTGTATCACAAGACACAGTGAAAGATTTACTTTTATTGGCCGACGTTCAATGACTGTTGCCTTCGATTATGTGTAGACTAATCCACATATAGGCCAATAGTCTAACAATACATGCAGCTTTCCGCCCGCCCGCCCGCCCGCCCGCCCGCCCGCCCGCCCGCCCGCCCGCCCGCCCGCCCGCCCGCCCGCCCGCCCGCCCGCCCGCCCGCCCGCCCGCCCGCCCGCCCGCCCGCCCGCCCGCCCGCCCGCCCGCCCGCCCGCCCGCCCGCCCGCCCGCCCGCCCGCCCGCCCGCCCGCCCGCCCGCCCGCCCGCCCGCCCGCCCGCCCGCCCGCCCGCCCGCCCGCCCGCCCGCCCGCCCGCCCGCCCGCCCGCCCGCCCGCCCGCCCGCCCGCCCGCCCGCCCGCCCGCCCGCCCGCCCGCCCGCCCGCCCGCCCGCCCGCCCGCCCGCCCGCCCGCCCGCCCGCCCGCCCGCCCGCCCGCCCGCTAATCTATGCACCAACATGCCAGTCCACAAACCCATCCATCTACGAAACCATCTAACCACGAACCCTTCCATCCACCAACCCACAAAAGCTTACTTGCGACACGTTTGAAATATTCCACTTCATCTGTGTCAAGCAGGCGTTTGTCTTTGTTGTGCACTGTGAAAAAAGGCTAAATTAAGCACAATGGTTCAACGACTGCGTTGTGACAGCGGGTGACAACGGTACCAATACTAACGAAACTCTTTTATAATTCTGGTGTTAACAGTTGCCTGAAGACAAGAATAAGTAATCTTAAACATGTTTTGACAGGTGTGTCATAATAAAAGTATCATATCTATTTCTAGATGGCATATATATCGTTTGTAAATGTAACTAAAGTTGAGTAAATCAATATTAAATATTTAGAACGGTTGCACGATTTTAAACGCTTTTGTTTCACGGGGGTTCACATTCTCTGGAGTACATCTATCAACGTATACATGTAGGTAAACGACGTACTAGGAGTAGGAATTCAAAAAGTAGGGTATATGAAGAAATATACTATCGGTTTGATATACACAAACATTCCGGAGAATATTACATTTTTGTAGTCAAAGGTAATAATATATGTTCATTTCGCACTATTTTGGTAGATTTAACAAGATTGCCATCCAAGGCAAAGACCCAGATGGCAAGTGGACAAAGAAGCCATTGGCTTATTGTGAGTCAAAAATTTGTTTTTAAATATTTTCACGCTACTAGCAGTTACACAATCTGTAGGTAATTTGTTCCATTCATTGATTGTCCTCTGTGAGAACGAGTACTTCCTGATATCCAGTCTACACTGATCCTTTACAATGATACCTCATCTGCTATAGTTCTATTATATTTCTTGAGTGAGAAAAATATTTCTATCAATATTTTCATACCCATTCAATATATTTAAAACTTCAATTTGATCTCCTCTATACTGCCTTGTTTCTGGGGTTGTTATACCACATTCTTTCAGTACTATACACATTTTTGTTCATAACTTCGTTTTGATTGTATAATTTCATTCGTAGTTGCATTAAGTGCCTCTTTGTAATTGATGTAGTTTTCATCCTTTCTGGTACGCCTATAAACACTCCACAGTTTGCTTGTACTCTATTTCTCTAATAGCTTCTTCTGACAAATGTTTCTTTCTAGACGTTTTCCTTATTTTTTTCAAGGGAGCAAATTGATCAATCATACTCTCAATTACATATTTTAGTACGTTCCATTCAATTGCTGTCTTATTCCTCAGCATGTTATTCCATTCTAGCTGTGCTAAGTATTTTCTCATATCTTTATATTTACTTTTGTGGAAGTTTCTCCTGTATTTTTTATTTGTACTTTCTGATTTTACTTTGATGTCAAAATGTATTTGATTATGATCACTGTTACCCAATGGCTCATGTATTTTGATAGTGTCCACTCATTTTTTGAAGACAAAACTAAGTCTAATACATTTTCTCCCCTGGTTGGTTCTAGTACGTGTTGAGTAAGGAACCTGAATTAAAAGTAGAAACTGTTGGTCCTCATCCCCTGTACTCTCTAGAGATTTCCATTGTATGTGTCCGTGGTTAAAATCTTCCATTATGATACATTCCCCTTTACTCAGTTCCTTTATAGCGTTTTGTATTTTTCTGTTATCGTCTTCGCTTATGTTTGGACTTCGGTAAACTAATCCAATAGTTAATGTTGATTTCCCCGTAACTACATTGCTCCAAATAGCTTCCTTGCAAATTTGCTTCCCTTTCTAATTTTATTTCGTAAGCCTGAATATATTCTTTAATATATAAAATGACTTCCCCTTCCCTTCTTCCTATTCGATCTCTTCTAAATATTACATATCCTGTTAGTCCTAATTCAGCACCTGATATGTCTTTTTTGGCCCATGATTCGGTTATACCAATTATGTGAGGGTTAATATTTTCTTATTTACTTACTTAATCCTCTTTGCCCCTTCATGAGCATATGGTGTCAACCATGTTTCTCCACCTCACTCTCTTCTGGACTAGAGATTTGGTCTCTTGCCAGGTGACCCCCACTTTATGAAGATCTTGTAGTGTGGAGCGTCTCCAGTTGATTTTTGGCCTTCCTTGTCTTGCATTTCCTTGTGGATTATAATCCTGTGCTTGTTTGGTTGTTTTTGTTGGATATTTTCTGAGTGTTTGTCCAATCCAGCTCCATTTTCTCCTCTTGATTGTGGTGCTTATTTCATTCTGTTTGGTTTTTGTACAGAGTTCTTTATGTGATATTCTGTTAAGCCACCATACCTTAAGGATGTATCGGAGGCGACTGTTGATGAAGACTTGGAGCTGAGAGACTGAGTAGGTTCCACAATTCACAGCCATAGAGAAGAACTGGTTTAGCGTTGGTGTTGAAAATGCGGATCTTGGTGTTGGACATGATGGATGGATAGCTGGGAAGAGAGACACAGTAGGCGTAGGGTTCTGAAGGCATGACGAGCTTTGTTGATGCGTTGTCCCACATCTTTGCATTAGCGCCACCATTTGTACTGATGTTGCTCCCGAGGTGGATGAAGTGTTGTGCTTCCTCAACAGTACCACTTTCTAGGGGGATGGGTTCAGAGGATCTGGTATTGACTTTCGTGTATCTTATCCAGGATGATACAGTAGATAATTTTACTGGGCACTGATAGAAGCACGATCCCTCTGCAGTTCTTATATTCACTGAGGTTGCCTTTCTTGGGGATCGTAACTAGCATACCCGTCTTCCACTCGGTTGGTATTTCCTCTTTATCCCAGATCTCATTTAGCAGGTTGTATAAAACGTCTGTGGCGGCACTGATATCAGCTTTTAAGACATCGGATGGTATACTGTTAATTCCAGGTGCTTTGCCTAGCTTCAGCTTTTTGAGGGCTCTCTTGATCTCCTCTTTGGACATCCTACCACAATTAATGTTCAGGTCTTCAGTTGCTTCCTCAATGTCTGGGATTGAATCTGGTGGAGGCCTATTCACGATTTCTTGGAAATGATTTTTCCAGCGTTGCAACTCTTTTCCGTGTTTGTCCCTGACAGGGCGACTAGTGTGCTTGTTCTTTCCTGCTAGCTGTCTGATGATCTTGCATAGCTCTCTGAAGTTGTTTTGCCTAGCTACGATTTCAGCCTCATTTGCTTGTTTTTCGACATATGTTTTCTTGTCCCTTGTTGTCTTCTTTTTAACTGTTTTGTTTATTTCGCTTCCCATTACCTGTAGAATCCCTGACATGATTTTCTGCTCAACCCGTATCTGCTTAGCGCTTCTAACTAACTGCCTGTAGTTCCTAACTATGGCAGTTGTAGCCTCCCCCTCTGCGTTGAGATTCCATAAATGTATTAAAATAGAACCTCCCTTGCAATGTAATATCATATGTTCATTTCGCGCTACATTGATACCAATACATGGTAGTATAATATATGAAATCTACGAAAAAATAACAGTTGAATCATATAATGTTAATGATACATAATATAATCACGGTTCCCGTGTCAAAAGTTCATATATACGTCATTGCTGGTTAATTGATGTCGAGTGGTTATGACCCTGGCTCGGTACCTGTTCCATTGCCGGCTCGTGCCTTCTCGTGTTCCTTGAAGAACGTTCCCAACTTTGCCAGTTCGTACGCCATGAAGAACATATTCACCAGATTGCACAGCTACAAGACATGTCATTTAAAGCAACGTCTAAACTTAACAATGTCTACAGTAGGGGAAAGTAATGTATTTTGTGGTGGTACATACAACAATAGTTATTGGTAATATAACTGAGTTTCAAACATCATTGTAATTATATATATATATATATATATATATATATATATATATATATATATATATATATATATATATATATATATATATATATATATATATATATACAAATATGTTTATGCGTACAAATATGTTTTTGAATGCAGTTACAAGGATATTTGAAACTCCAGAAACTATTGTTGTGTGTATGTATCGTTATATGTGCCCTTTATATATGTGTAAACTTATCAATGTGTACCAAAAATTAAACCATGAACGCATTCACATGATATCGATTGGGATCAGCTAATATAAAGTTTGTCAGTCTGTGTGAATTCGGTTTAATTTATAAAGTGTATGTAATCCTGAAGAAATGCGCATTTTGAAGTAAAGCTCAGTATGGTTTGTATACATGTGACGAATGAAAGTATATTGAGTCAACTACCATAGCGACATGCTGGTGTTCATGATATGCTCTATATTCCATCGTTATTATATATTATTATATTACGCATATGAATTTGGATATATTTCTACAACAACAACAACAACAACAACAACAACAACAACAACAACAACAACAACAACAACAACAACAACAACAACAACAACAATAACAACAACAACATACAAATAAAATGGAAATAGTAGCATACGTCATTACTAGATTACATATATTTAAAAGGGGGCAAGAAGAATATACTTTCCTCACACCATATTTCCTCACACCATATCCCGTTTCACTGTGGCAATTTGCACCGCAATATTTCTTGGACTTGGGTGCAATGGAATAAGACATGAGTGCAATATAAAGTATGAAATTAATTAGATAATCACGAGGTAAAAAAGGCAGGCATTTTCTATATGGATCTAAGATTGCAAGGTGCAATTCGCTACACGAGTTTCGACAGATCCGCTAATAGATCGGTAATGCGAATTTAACGATTAATGTTGTGACGTAGTTCCGACTTTTTGTTGTGTCGTCACAAGCGGACCTGATCATGCGGTCTAACGAACAGTGGTGGACAATGGGCAGTTCGTTGAACTTTTGTTGAATCCAATCGGTTGAAACGTTTGCTGTTTTTTTAACATGGGGCTTTAGTACGTCTTTGCATTCCTGTCCTAGAAATACTGACGTAACAATGACATCAGTGTCACGTGATGCGCTATGAGGAAAATGCATTTGTCTGTTTGGAACGGTTGCAAAACGCAGTAAAATGATGCATATAATGTAAACACTATATACTGTACATTTTATGTGCATATTACCAATGATGTACGCTGGAAGATTGTGAAGTTTTTGTTGATATATCATGTGGCAATTGTGGCAATTTACATCACGTAGCAACATACTATAGTTTTTACGTCATCTGCTCAATTTCACAGAATATATTTTCTTCTTAACATATCGCTCACAACCGTGGTATTTTGCAGTACAGTACTTGATAGGTGGGTTGATAAAGAAACACATTTTTAATATAATATGTGCCAAAAGTTCATCATTAAAAGGCCAATATGTTTGCGACTTACGTCACAGACCCCCAGAGTGCAATGAGCAACACGCGCTTCTGCCGCTCCTCTGAAAGATCAACGGACGCGGAACCAGCAATCTCACACTCTCCAAAGCTTGTTTCCTGTCTGGAGGGAGCATGGGACCGGAAGCAAGCCTCTGTTTGGAGAGTAGCAATCTTCTTGTGGATTTGTGAAATGCGCAAAACACGTAACCTACTCTACACCAAAAGTTATGTGGACACAACAGTAAATAGTTGCTCCTGCACA
>OY759267.1:8605895-8615895 GCA_963662155.1 Lamellibrachia columna
CACAACGTCACGGGAGCGTCAGCACAACGTCACAGTGCAGCACAACGTCACAGTGCAGCACAACGTCACAGCGTCAGCACAACGTCACAGTGCAGCACACGTCACAGTGTAGCACAACGTCACAGCGTCAATCACAACGCCACAGCGTCAGCACAACGTTTACAGTGCAACACAAACGTCACAGTGCTATAGTTGCGCGTACAGGTGCATTGTTAATTTCAAGTTGTTGGATTACATAACTTTGAAGAATGCGAATTGTTTGTCTATGAGTTTGAAACTGGCTGTGCTACTGCTTTATTTTGTTGCATCCAAATACCCATTAGCATAAGTAGTTGCCACTGATCTATATATATTATTTTGTCACAAAACACTTATATATATGTGTATGTATGCACCAGTAGCAGCTACGCATATGACTTGGTGTCCAAAGGGCCTGGTAGTTCAAACAATTATCAACGTTTTGGTAGTGCGCAGGGTTAAAAAAATCATGATTTAAAAAAAAATCGGATTTATTTGATTTAAATCGAATTTTTTTTATTTTAATTTTTTTATTTTGTTTTTTAGTCTGGTATATAGACATTTATATAGATGTTTATATTTATAAACTCTTGTCAAACATGTTCTATTCAAATCGATTTGGGTACTTGTCTTAACAGAAGGTACATGGTTTTTGCTTATATGAACACATTAGACAATGTCCACAAGGCCTCACCTACTGTAGTTGCATAATTTGTCTGAGACTGTAGCCAGAGCTAATTATTGTTTGCTGAGAGGTGGATTAGCACCTGTCCAGGGCTCTGTGTACTCTAAGGGTCTCCAACCAGACTGCAAACTGGTACAGTATTAAACAATTGTAGCCTAGACTGTCTCACTTGCGTCAGCATACTGAATTGGTAACAACTAGCACAAGCTCTAAGTGGACTTTAACTAAGAGCTTCTGACTTGAAAGAATATTTCCTCTGGAAGACAAGTTTGTGTGGCTTCACTGCATTCCGAAAGGGAATAGCTCAAACATACACAATGTCATAAAATATTTGACTATCAGGCAAAATACAGCTACACAAGGTGTGCGCAGGTTTGTGTTTTGTATTAAAAAAAACATACAAAACTTTGTTGATCTCGATACTTGTAAACAATTATTCGTGTTAAATTCATATAAATCAGCGATTTATATCTGAACATTTTTAAACGCTCTATTTTGTTCCACCGAAGTATCCATTAGCGTAGATTGTGACATAACAAACGCACTATTGTTTGACGTTGGTCGACGTAGCCGTCATTGTTATGTTTGTGTCTATAGCTATCATAGCAACCAAGACACCGTGAAGTAGAACCTACAACGAAAGGGAAATCGTAAATGAATCCAGGTAATACAGGCCCTTTATTATAATTTTTTTCACAAGCTGAAGTTATTTGTTTACAAGAACAATAAAGCAATCCTGCTTCAGTGTCCAGTGCCCACACTGTTCGGTCGGCAAGTTCGAATAGTGCACTGTATGTCTGTCTGTGTGTTCATTTTTGTGTCTGTCTATCCGTGTGTCCGTGTGTCTGTCATGTGTGTGTGTGTGTGTGTGTGTGTGTGTGTGTGTGTGTGTGTGTGTGTGTGTGTGTGTGTGTGTGTGTGTGTGTGTGTGTGTGTGTGTGTGTGTGTGAGTGTGTGTGTGTGTGTGTGTGTGTGTGTGTGTGTGTGTGTGTGAGTGTGTGTGTGTGTGTGTGTGTGTGTGTGTGTGCGTGCGTGCGTGCGTGCGTGCGCGTGCGCGTGGCGTTGTGCGTGCGTGCGTGCCTGTGTGTGTGTGTGTAGAACATATTAGATAAGAAGTATATATATAAATTAGTGAAATTACATAATGTATTTAAAAACTGGTCGTGTGTTAAGCATATAGTTATCTAAAACAAAGCAACAATAAAATACTATAAGATATCAAACACGTATGTGGCACTATTAGTTACCAGAACAAAATGTTATTGTCGGCGAATGCAGTTTAAAATAGATACTCTATAATTAAGGTGATATCTAATATTTTCGAGAGAGTCTATGGGGCCGAGACAGTCCGGAAAATCGTCCCGTAGGCTCGGCGCCGTCACAGAAAAACGACGCCGATCACAGTACGCAGCACGGCTCCTGAACACATTGAAGACTACGGCGACGGTGCTTCCCTTTCAGGGTGAGTTTGAACCACGGCACAGGAGATTTAAATATTGCCCAATCAGCACCAATGTTTAAACCCTGTGTGTCGTCATTAAGCACGTGGACGCGGTGTTTGGTACTCCACTTGAGCCAAGCTTGGTGTTACTGGTGATCTACATTACGATAACAACAACCTCTATCTCGTCTGCCATTTCCGTTGTGCATAAATGAAGTAGGTGGTGGCAATCCCAGATTGTCATCACCTCTATAGTAAATCATTCATGCGTCCAAGGAGCTCAGTCAACCGACCTTTCTTTGTTCAGAAACTGAGTTTTTTTTATCACAACGATCAAGACGCCGTGAAACTACTGTGATTCAACGAGCTCGGTTCATTGTTGCTGTGTAAAGTAGAATGTGGTAACTTCATACTTCCTTCTCCTACTTCAATGGGGAAGTATTGTGACCCCATTATATGGGAATAGATGATGACGCTTGGAGATGTCTGACCTGTTTATTTCACACACACACACACACACACACACACACACACACACACACACACACACACACACACACACACACACACACACACACACACACACACACACACACACACACACACACACACACACACACACACACACACACACACACACACACACACACACACACACACACACACACACACACACACACACACACACACACACACACACACACACACACACACACACACACACACACACACACACACACACACACACACTACCAACAAGTGCCAACGTCATGACACATACCACCAATAAGTGACATCATATTGACAAACACTACCAACAAGTAACACCACATTGACACACACTACCAAAAAGTGACAACGTCATGACACACACCACGAACAAGTGACATCATATTGACACACACTAACAACGAGTGACAACGTCATGACACACACCACCAACAAGTGACATCATATTGACACACACTAACAACAAGTGACAACGTCACGACACACACTAACAACAAGTTACAACATCATGACATCCACCACCAACAAGTGACATCATATTGACAAACACTACCAACAAGTGACATCGTATTGACACACACTACCAACAAGTTACAACATCATGACATCCACCACCAACAAGTGACATCATATTGACAAACACTACCAACAAGTGACATCATATTGACACACACTACCAACAAGTGACAACGTCATGACACACACCACCAACAAGTGACATCATATTGACACACACTACCAACAAGTGACAAGGTCATGACACACACTAACAACAAGTTACAACATCATGACATCCACCACCAACAGGTGACATCATATTGACAAACACTACCAACAAGTGACATCATATTGACACACACTACCAACAAGTGATATCATATTGACAAACACTACCAACAAGTGACATCATATTGACACACACTACCAACAAGTTACAACATCATGACATCCACCACCAACAAGTGACATCATATTGACAAACACTACCAACAAGTGACATCATATTGACACACACTACCAACAAGTGACAACGTCATGACACATACCACCAACAAGTGACATCATATTGAAAAACACCACCAACAAGTGACATCATATTGACACACACTACCAACAAGTTACAACATCATGACATCCACCACCAACAAGTGACATCATATTGACAAACACTACCAACAAGTGACATCATATTGACACACACTACCAACAAGTGACAACGTCATGACACACACCACCAACAAGTGACATCATATTGACAAACACCACCAACAAGTGACATCATATTGAAACACACTACCAAGTTACAACATCATGACATCCACCACCAACAAGTGACATCATATTGACAAACACTACCAACAAGTGACATCATATTGACACACACTACCAACAAGTGACAACGTCATGACACACACCACCAACAAGTGACATCATATTGACACACACTACCAACAAGTGACAACGTCATGACACACACTAACAACAAGTTACAACATCATGACATCCACCACCAACAGGTGACATTATATTGACAAACACTACCAACAAGTGACATCATATTGACACACACTACCAACAAGTGATATCATATCGACACACACTAACAACAAGTTACAACATCATGACATCCACCACCAACAAGTGACATCATATTGACAAACACTACCAACAAGTGACATCATGTTGACACACACTACCAACAAGTGACAACGTCATGACACACACTACCAACAAGTGACAACGTTATGACACACATCACCAACAAGTGACATCATATTGACACACACTACCAAAAAGTGACAACGTCATGACACACACCACCAACAAGTGACATCATATTGACACACACTAACAACAAGTGACAACGTCATGACACACACCACCAACAAGTGACATCATATTGACAAACACTACCAACAAGTGACATCATATTGACACACACTACCATCAAGTTACAACGTCATGATACACACCACCAACAAGTGACATCATATTGACACATACTAACAACAAGTGACAACGTCATGACACACACACTACCAACAAGTGACAACGTCATGACACACACCACCAACAAGTGACATCATATTGACACACAATACCAACAAGTAACAACGTCATGACACACACCACCAACAAGTTACATCATATCGACACAACCTATCAACAAGTGACAACGTCATGACACGCACCACCAGGGTCACACTTCACAGTACCTGACACCGGCTGCTTAACACCCTTCATCATTGTGTCCACAAGCTCAACACTTGTCACCGTTGTGTCCACAAGCTTAACACCCGCCATCGTGGTGTCCACAAGCTTAACACCCGTCATTGTTGTGTTCACAAGCTCAAAACCCGTCATCGTTGTGTCCACAAGCTTAACACCCGTGATCGTTGTGTCCACAAGTTCAACACCCGTCATCGTTATGTCCACAAGCTCAACACCCGTCATCGTTGTATCCACAGGCTCAACACCTGTCATTGTTGTGTCCACAGGCTCAACACCAATCATCGTTGTGTCCACAAGCTCAACACATGTCACCGTTGTGTCAACAAGCTCAACACCCATTATCGTTGTGTCCATAAACTCAACAAACGTCATCATTGTTTTCACAAGCTCAACACAGGTCATTGTTGTTTCCATTACATAGGAAACAGTATATACACGTATGATGCATTGGTGGTGTGTTTACAGTGAAATACAACGTCCTATACAAAATCACGTGAACATTTCTACTTCATATTCACCTACCTTCAGTTCAACGCAGTGTCTTCGCCAAGTTCTTCGTTATTAATTTCGTTGACCATAAACGTACCTGTGAGTACGCTCTTTACCAATGGCCACACACTCACCTGTCAGGACATATATCGCAGAAAACCCGCCCTGTGGCTTACACGCTGTAACTATATCATTCAGTCGCTTTTCGCTTACCTCAACATTTTGACTGGGTCTCGCTCGACTGACCGACTGACTGACAGCCACCGTACGGCGGTGTGTGCTGCAGAAACAACTTATCATCGTTAGATTATAAATAGCGTATAAGAAGACACGTGTCGCTATGCGCAGAAACTTCCTTATTCGGTCAATCGCAATGTGTAAGACAAACCATACTATTACATTACTCATGGAGACTTTGTAGCACAATCTTTAGATTACGTTAATGCGGTTGCAGACGTGAGTGACATCAAACACCACACACTGCATAACGCAAGCACTAACGCACACACGCGCGCACACACGCACTCACACACACGCACTCACACACACACGCACGCACACACATACCCTCTCATGTGTCGTAGAGATAATCAAGCGGAAAATAACTGTAGTAAGACGTGCTATTTTAAACTTTTTCAAAATTCACTCATTTGCTGTCAAATGCTAGTAAGGTTTAAAAGAAGGAGGTGAAATATTTACATCAAAATTAAATAAATATTTTCATATATTGTGGTTAGGAACATCTTATTGTTCAGTTCGCTTCTGAAAGCATTTACTTTCACGGAAACGTGACCACTTTCCGGACGTCAGTACACGAACGTACATGTCGCATTTGATCCAAAATAAAGTATGACATAATTAGGCATGAGTCGTTTCAGTGCCGTGTTTACATATTCACATGTCAACATTGTTACATTGGTTTGTAAACAGTGTCCGTGAGAATAAGATAATGACCTACTAGCATTCGTCCAAGCCAAGAGAAATCACGTGATACTGTTTACATTACGATCAACAGTATGCAGGGACGTTATACGAAGGTCACGATATAAGACCAGGCACCTTCGAGCAAACGTTCGCGAAACCAGCCCCATTACTGCAATTTTGTGTGTTCTTCCGAGTCACAATTTGTTCTGACGACTTGACGCCTCTGTGGGGATGTTCACCCAGAAAACTACAGGGTGTATCTCGTTTCTGGTTTCAATTCAATTAAAAGCAGAAAGCCGCAGAAAGGTTTTCCCTAGAACACGTGTAATTGCCGAGTCAGCAAGCCGCGAAAAAGACAGGGTCGCCTCGTACCGGGAAGAAGAAGAAGTCCGCTGTGCTAATCATTGGGATAACAAATATGTCAAAATAAGAAAAGACGGTGTTATTGAAATCGGTTACTCTGTGGGTGACCATGTAGGTATCGTGTGGGTGACCATGTAGGTATAGTGTGGGTGACCATGTAGGTATCGTGTGGGTGATCATGTAGGTGTCATGTGGGTGACCATGTAGGTATCCTGTGGGTGACCATGTAGGTATCGTGTGGGTGACCATGTAGGTATCGTGTGGGTGACCATGTAAGTAACCTGTGGGTGACCATGTAGGTATTCTGTGGTTGACCATATAGGTATCCTGTGGGTGACCATGTAGGTATCCTGTGGGTAACCATGTACGTGTCCTGTGGGTGACCATGTATGTGTCCTGTGGGTGACCATGTAGGTGTCATGTGGGTGACCATGTAGGTATCCTGTTGGTGACCATGTAGGTGTCCTGTGGGTGACCATATAGGTGTCATGTAGGTGACCATGTAGGTGTCCTGTGGGTGACCATGTAGATGTCATGTGGGTGTCGATGTACGTGTCCTGTTTGTGACCATGTAGGTGTCCTGTGGGTGACAATGTAGGTGTAAATATCGGTAATGGTGAAGAAAGACCTTTACCACGATTTCACAAAAAGCGAGATATTTAAAGTCGTAAAAGGTAATAAAATCCCTACGTACTACCTATTTGCAATAATGTAGAAAACTTGCAAATGGTGTACATAATTTCGGATATAGGTCGTCTCTCGGAATACAGTCATCATATATTTCATACTACTACAGTCATACAGTTGTATGTTTCTTAACATTTCGCTGACAAAAAGCAGTTCACGATTTAGGGATCGTTTCATCGGTCATCAATTATGCACTTTCTGTTTGTCATTGGTGTCATTGATAACAGAACCGGGGAACTAGTTTGTGTGCGGTTAAGAATATGTCATTCTAACTATTAGTAGGTCCCTACATCACAGACCTGCTCAAGTTCTACCAACCCTACAGATCGTTGCGATCCTCGTCAGACTTTCTTCTCATTGCACGCAGTACACACCTCCGCCACCATGGTGATCGTGCCTTCTGCATCGCTGTTCTTCGCCTGTGAAGCAGTCTTCCCCCATCAGATGCGAAAATGTGACACTCTATACACCTTTAAAAGACTCTTGAAAACGATTTTGTTTAAACGCGCTTATTATTCTTAACTGATTCGACTTTTAGTGCTATGTCCAATGAACTTGGATTTCCTATGTTTTTTATGTTTTTAGTTATTTATTTATTTATTTTTTAATCTTAACTGTCTTTAACTATGTTTGTGTCAGCGCCTTTGAACAGTGTCACTTGGATCCATGGAGCTCTAAAAGTGATCTAATTATTATTATTATTATTATTAGGTCAAATAGCGTACTTCTTTGATTTAGTATATCGGGTATATCTTTCGGACTGTCTGTCTTCTATATGTTCCTGTTATGATGATACATAATATGATAAACCACTGAGGGATATGTGTGTGTATTCGCTCGCTTGCTCGCGCGTGCATGCGTGCGTGCGTATTATGTAGACAATGTTACCATGCTCAACGGAGAAAATATACCTTTAGGAAGACAATAGACTGTTAAAACATCAACCAAGGAGACCATGCTCAATGCAGACAGCAGTAGTATAAAGTTAAAACATCAACCAAGGAGACCATGCTGAATGGAGACTGTCAGACTGTCACGTCATGCGATATTACCAGCAGCACAAACCTCTTCATAAGAACTGTGTCGGCATTGCCTCTTTAACTAGCAGCTCCTGGTAACAGTGATGTAATCCTGAAGTTAAGGCAAGGCATTCCTTTACGACATTTCACCGGCAAGGCATTCCTTTACGACACTTCACCAGCAAGGCATTCCTTTACGACACTTCACCAGCAAGGCATTCCTTTACGACACTTCACCAGCAAGGCATTCCTTTACGACACTTCACCAGCAAGGCATTCCTTTACGACACTTCACCAGCAAGGCATTCCTTTACGACACTTCACCAGCAAGGCGTCTCAAACATAAACGAACGTTACTGCGTTTGTAGACACATTTTCAATGCAAACACTATTCACAGTTGTATGCAAATGAAATTGAGAGATTTCTTGAAAAAAATTAGGAGTTTACCACATGATATAACTTATGCAGATTTTACATATCAAATGTAAGTGGTGGCAGTGGTGGAATTGTGAGTGGCGCCACTGGTGCGGAGTTTGGACTTCACCATCATAATTATTAGTAATATTTTATGCACCTGAAGCGCCACTGACAATTTCTGGTAGCATTAGTCTTATTCCACGGAAAGGCGAATTCTAGTAGCAATAATTTGGTAAGTACATAGGTAAGAATGGTAAGTATGATAAGTAAGTTAACATTTTATTGACGTTTCGCTCCGTATATACGTACATTAAACACATCACTGCACACATTACATATAGGACATTCACTGTCAACCACTCTTCTGTGATTAAAAAAAAACAGTAATATAAAAACTTGGAGTAATTGTAAGCATGTTAGGACGACTTCTCTGAAGCAACATATAGAGGCAGAGTTGTAGAATGCCCAAGTGTGTTTCTAATCAGCAGTTGTTTGTGTATGGCAAACTACACTAAAACAATTTAATAATTGCTTCATGCCAAGCAACAGTATACAACAATACAAATATAATATTGTATGTATTATTTTGCAAAATATGACTAATTCCATTTCTATTCACAGCACTGAATAAACGTTAGATACGTGTGTGCTAGTAATTGGCACGCGACAATGTATCATTGAACGACATACGCTGGTGTATCAGTAATTGGTAGGTTACGCACGTAATGCCTAACCAGGCAGTCTGACAACTCCGGCTGGATGATAACTCGAAATATGCAAAGTGCACAACGAGACAAAAAAGTCATGTACAAAAAAGGGTACGCTAGAGCGGTGGAGGCAGTAAGCAATGCTACATGCCCAATACTCACCAAGACGTTGTCTAGCGGTTATATGCAATGCACAACACACTGGCCAGCAGTTGATGCTTGAAATATTATGGGCATTTGCGGCATTTCATGCATTTGTATTTCGTATATTTGAGCAATGCGTGCGTTTGCATTTGCCGTTACGTGGTGACGTGTCCCGTGGATTTGGACTTACACGAATAGCTCCTAAGTTCCTACCCCGATAAGTTCCCTCATTTGCTACTTTTTTCTGGAATACGAAGTACGACTCGTTTCTAAAATTCAAGACAGCGAACAAACATGGAAGAGCAGAGTTGCGGTGTAACCGCCTACCAGACACTGTGTCTAAAGCTATGGCAGATCGTCTAT